>CP142451.1:29522500-30235000 GCA_038049695.1 Cinnamomum chago | reverse complement strand
ATCTCTAGGAAAGAGTTTAAAGTTGGTCAACAGGTCCTTTTATATCAATCACGGCTTCGTTTGTTTCCAGGTAAGTTGCGTTCTCGTTGGATTGGACCTTTTGTTGTTATTAATGTTTTTCCACATGGTGCAGTTGAAATTCAAAGTTTAGCCACTTCCAAAGTGTTCAAGGTGAATGGCCATAGACTTAAGCCTTTCTATGAAGGATTCCAAATAGAGAATGTGGAAAAATTAGACCTTGCAGATCCGATCTATCCTGATTGAGAAGGAAGCATTGAGTCGAGCCAACGACAATAAACAAAAGCGCTGCTTGGGAGGCAACCCAAAGGGGAGTTCGTTCCTTTTTTTTTTATTTTCGCATTTATATTTTGTTTAGTTTTTGCCTTTTCTTTACATTTTACCTTACATTGAGGACAATGCAAGTTTTAAGTGTGGGGGAAGGGATTTAGGTTGTGTTTTCATTTTAAGTGTTTAAAAAAAAAAAAATGGAAAAAAAAATGGCTTTTTTGTGGTTTTCAACGATTTTTGGTTATATATGTCATGAGAAAGATTCAATTGAGCTTGAGAAATTCATAACATGATTGAATAAGTAATCTTTCAACTTGTGATTAATTAGTACAGTTCCTTGAGGATGTTAGTGACTAAATTTGGTGGACAAAAGCCGGTGAGATTTTGAGCCTTTCGACTGACACATCCATATCAGTCTCACTAGTTTCTTTCATGAGAGATATTCTTCCATAGATTTGTTTCTCTAGAACTTGCTTTGATTCTCTTCGAGGTCACATAGACACAAGCATGCATGAACATGATTGAGGCCACCATTTTTATAAGCTACATAAGCCAAATAGCCTACCTTGCAATTAATTTTTCCTTTGTTGAACCCCTTTGAGCTTTATATCTTTTATTTATTGTAAACCCACATTCCAAGCTTTGAACCTGAAAAAAAAAAAAAATATACCTTTACCTAAGCCGTAGAGCTAGTGAAGCATTGTTTATCATTATGATAGGTGTGCAATAAATAAGTAAGGGGGTGTCGGAATTTGTGATATGGCTATGACTGGTGAAATGGGACATGTGTTCATTCTCAATTTATAAGTTCCATTCTTGATATTTTCATTGTTCAAAAAAAAAAAAAAAAAAAAATGAAAAAAAAAAAAGAAAAAAAAAAGAAAAAGAAAAAAAAAAAAGTTTATGAAGTGATGGAAGAAATTGATACAAACTATCCATGTTCATGAATCCTCCTAAAATTCCAAGAAAGGGTATGTTCATATGTGATACATACAAAGGTGGAAGTTATTGTGAAGAATCATTCTTTGCTGCAAATGAAAAGTGTTCGATCTCTTTTTCAATACAAGAGTTTTACATGGTTTGAATGCTTTGAAGCCAAATTGAAAAAGCTGCTGAATGGAGTGATTGGTTTTATGTCTTCTATATTCAAGTTTGAAGTTGGTTCAATTTTGCTTCACTAGTTTTGCTGGCTTTTGAGCTACATTCCCAAATATTTCTCACCTTGATCCTAAACCCCGTTACAACCCTTGAAAAGTCCTTATGATTCGTGTTATGCATGTGATCCCAGTGGTGGAGAATGAGAAGATATGCAAGCCTATGGTAGATCATTTCTATTGGAATGAATTTGAGCGAAACACCTAACCTTCAAACAGATGAGAGTCGAGTGTTTATATCCGTGAGGGTCTATGTATTTAGTCTACTCAATATTCGAGTGAAAATGCTTACTAAGTAATTGCACTTTGTTTAAAAATGTTTGCTCATGAAATGTTATGAGTTTTGAAGAGTTTGGTTGTTCTTTATTGATGGCGTTCAGCCTTGGTATTTTTGAAAAAAAAAATATTTTATTTGGAGTTTTGCCCGAGGACGAGCAAAAGTTAAGTGTAGGGGAATTTGATAAGAACGAAAAATGTTATATTTTTCTCCATTAATATTTAGTTCTTTGTACCTATAAGATATCTAATTGCACTCATTATTCTTATATTTTGATTTAGGATGCAATTGGAGGGCTAAACGCAAAACGAAGCTAATTGGGTGATTTTAAATGAATTTTCACATCGCTTTGCAAGTTGGGCATAACTTTTATTCGAGCTCCGGTGGAGACGATTCAAGATACTGTGGAGCAATAAAAGAAGGTGATCATATTTGATGCTGATTGGACGGAGTTGATTCGGAACCGGGTCTTATTTAGAGGAAATCAAGTAGAAGGGCATTATGGTAAATTTGAAGAAATCAGAAGTTCGTCAAAACATATCCAATATTGGGCTCATATTGTGCAGAACGAAAAATAGTGCAACTTTGATTCTTGGGTCGAGTCCAACAGAAGCCCGAATGAGAAGATATGACCAAGAAGAAGATTTTGACTAAGTTAGAATTTAATTGAATAATTTATTGATTCCCATCTCCAAATCCAAGCCACTTCCAATTCTCCCTCACGTCAATCTCCTTCTCTGATTCAGTCTCTCTTTATAATGTTTCTTTTCATCTTCTAATCCTCATCCAACACAACTGCCGCTACATCTCCATGGGCCCAGCCACTCTTTCCTCTCCACATCACCCTTTCCCATTAAAACTCTACCATCTCACAAGCTATTTTATCTCATCATCTCATCCACCAGCCCTATCTCCAACCCACCTCTCTATAAATACAAGCAACACAGGCCATTCACAGGAGAAGTCTCTGCACCAACGATTTCTCTCTCTCTCTCTTCTTTTTCCATTCTTTTTCCATTTAGATTATTTTATTTTGCAAGTTAGCATGGCCCTGCGTGGCTAATTTTTTAATTGGTTGAAGGAGACTGAAGCCTCGGAATAAATACTGTGAGATCTAACTTATTTTTATTGTTCAATTTATGCTTTGAATATGAGTGTTCTTCTATGCTTAATTTCTTATGATGATTGTTTCGTTTAATGGCTAGGATGCATACTAGTTTATTTTTCGTTGCAATCTAATGCTAAATTAGAAATCAAATCCGTAATTGTTTGATCCCTCTAATTTGTGAAGCAACTGATATTTAATAATTTACTGCGTTAGTAATTATTAGATATTAGGAAGAACACTTGGCTAAATTAAATGCAACCGCTTGTGCTTGTGTTATTTGGGTTCATCGATCTCTCTGATTTTAATGCTTTTGCTAAATTAAATCTATAGCGCTTGTCTTAGGTTGTTTAGTAAATAGGGTTAATTAGAGCGCGTGTTTTCTAATTAACTAATTAAGGAGGTAGGAATTTGATTCCAACGATGAATATTCAAAGTGTTAATTGATTTATTTTTGCATCAATGATCAGTATTGAATTTCCGATGGTGGATGTTAACTTTGACCAATGCTTGCTCCTTTGATTAAATTCGTTACTTTACTGCTTTTTATTTGCTTTTATTTATTTTTGCTTTCAGTATAATCAAAACCCCCATCTTGATCACATAGCATAAAATTTGACTAAACACTCTCCGTGGGAACGATCCTTACTCGCGATACTACATATATTTTTTGGAGTAAAGGTTTTATTATATTTGGGTGCCGGCGACAGCACGACCAAATTTTGTACACTATCGATCTAACGGTCCAATAAATTCGGATCTGATCGAAAGTTGGTAGACATGTTCAATTTAGGGGGATTGTGTATTTGGTCCATTTGGATGGACCAAGGGTGGGCTCCACAAGAGTGAGCTTACGGAATTTCATCCTAAGCTTGGGCCTAAGAGAGCCATGCCTAATTTTTACAAGTCATGAAGTGGCTAGCAATAAAGGCCCGTGTCAAGACCAGGCAATATATCAATATTGTGGTCGTAGCTCACCACCAAAAAGTTCATTTTTAGTGGCAGAATAAAACCACCACTAAATCAAGGGAATCTACTGCAAAAGGTTTTATCTATGAAAAATAATCCACCACTATTACTGCTACAAAAACTTATATCAATATTGAGTTTAGCTGTGGTAAAACAAAACCGCCGCTAAAAATATCTTATAGTGGCGCTAATTCTCCAATTTCCGCCCAGTCAACATTTGACATCAAAGTCAATCACCCTATTTTTGTCCATAAGGGTGGAATACGGGCAGTTTTTATTCTGCCTCTAATTGTATACAATCTTTAACGGTGAAATGTTGTTGTCACATTTTCCCTTTAGCGGCACCGTGAGTCTCTTGCCGTTAAGTGTATCAAGGTTATAGGTGTTATAAATGCTACTAAATTCATAAACAAGAAACTACTACTAAACCATTTAATTAAGTTGAAATCTAATCAATATTGTAACTCTTTTTTGTGTTTGGTTTTAGATAGAAAATAAATAACATAACGACTTGTTAGGGGTGATCTGCCCTAAACCTGTACTAGAAACATTTATGAATTTTTAATTTTAAAATAAAAGGGAAAATCAACCAATATTAAACCCAACCTGATCATAACCCATCACGGGCTTGTTTTGTATCATAAATCATAAACACATCACTTGTTGGTTGCTATATGGGCAAGAGAAAATATTGTAAACATCAGATATGGTATTCTTATAAGTAGTCATTGCCTATTCTTAATCCACTATAAATCATTTGCAAAAAATATAGTCCTTAAACAGTCCCATGGTATCATAGGCATAGCCGGTATAAATATTAAGATCAAACCAGTTATGGTTCTAACTATGTTTGTGTTGGCATCTTAACCTCTTTAATTCCTTTCAAATCCAGATCCTGTTTGAAGGTTATGTTTAACACATGCTAAGGTCCTAGATCAGATTCCTTTATAGATTTCAAATCCAATTAATTAATCTAGATGATTAACCTAAGTCCAAAAATCAATCAACAACAAGGGAGACAGGAGGCATGCGATTTATACATGGAAAAACCTACTCGGGAAAAACCACGAGTTTTTTCATCTAGTAAAACAGACAACCAAGCACTATAATAAAAAAAAAAGGTTACAAAAACACTCACAAAACCTTTACCCAGTTGGAACTCAACCTAAGGACCATGATGAACTTGCCAATAGTTCACCGTTCACCTGTACTGTGCTTGAAATCACCACCTTGAATGCCTCTTCAAGGTGCATCAAAGAATGAGACGAATTGATTCTTCTTTATTGCAGCACTCTTGCACAGCAGCAACATACATCTCTCAGAGAAGTTCTTAATTGATGGAATAAGAGAGAGTTAGGTTAATGATTGCAAGAGTGTGTTTAAATAGGCCAAGGGGTCGTGCAAGGTTTCCAAGTTCGTGTGGAAGAAGAATTGCAGTTGGAGGGAGAATCGGGAAAGGAGCTCCAGTTTGCGCAGGGAAAAACATCGACAATCGCTCGATTTCCAAATTAAATCGCTCGAGAATCATATATATATAATCTATATATATATATATATATATATATATATATATATATATATATAAACAAACATCATAGCCCGTGCTGAGCACGATCATGTTCTTCTACACTTTCATTTAAGATTTTATATAATGAAACAATGAACACCATATATTATAAATTAATCACTCACTTAATTAAGAAATAGAATAAAACTTTAGTTGATCATATCTATGAACTAAGAAATCATCTAATATAACATAAATCAAATACTTAAAATGCACCTAAATAATAAATAATAAAATGATATCATATAGAATTTGTAATATCATAAATTCTTTTATTGAGACTTTATTGTACTACTTGAGCAGAAGAATTCAATGATAGTAGACGTTTTGATTCAACAAAATAGTAATTGATTTGGATAATCGTTATTATAGAATATTCTTATTTTCAAGGTTTTTTTTTTTTTTTTTTTGTAGAGTTTTGAAATGAAAAAAGAAACTCTTCTAGAGCGAATGTTAATTCTTATGTGTGACTATCCTATTTAGAAAAAGAAAGTAAATATCAATGAAATAAAGATATTTTACACGTAAATGCCAAAAGGAAAATACTTATTAATCCTTACATTGATAGGAGTGAAGATAACTCATTTATATTTATACTTATACTTTTTTAAGTACAATTGCATTACTTCTTTATTGAAAGAGACAATATTTAGTGTACTAATGTGATTTATTAGTATGAGTCGTATGATAAACACGATCTTATGCTATAGAAATTTAGATTTTATCTCTTTTATTAGAAGAAGTAATATTAAACTACTTAATAACTAGTTTCTTTTATTCAAATAATCTATTTATTATATTAAATAAAGATGTTTTTTTATTAAATTGTGTCTCTTATTTAGGTCGAGCTGAGCTTCAGGCTCTTTGCCACTGAATCCAAGCCTGGCCCTTATCTTAAACTTATATAGATCTTGGGTCTCAGTTTGACATGTGTGCCAAAACCTAAGGCTAAAAGCCTGGACCAAAGCAAGCTGGTCCATGGTTTGGCTCGGGCCGGTCTAGTGCATGAGCACCCCTATATGGATCATTCAATATGCTCTTACTTAGCACGGTCAATAAAATCCATACAAAAAAAAATCATTTACTTTTGATAAATAAAAAGAAAAAATGAATTTGATCTCACATGTGTAGACTATACGAGATCTAAAACACAACTCTAAAGGCTTAAATATAGCCATTGATAAGGAGGATGCTATCGTCATGTGCAAGAATCACAAAATAAAGTTTCTATTAATTCTTAGACAGGAACTAGATTTTAAAATGTGCTGAATTTATCATTCTTAAAATAAATTTTTAAATCAAAATTAACAATAAGAAAATATAAAAAGTTCACCAATTTTCTCCTTTCCACTAAATTTTAAATAGAAAAGAGATTAAGAAACACCCTAAATTATATTATTCTTAAAATAAACCCAACATTGTCAATTGAGAAACCCTATATCCCCAATCTCATAAACCCCAAATTTTAAATCCATAATCTGAGTTTTAGAAATCCCTAACCCCAAAATCAAAATATTTCCAATTCCAAAAATCCCTAACCCCAAATTAAAACTCCTAATCAAAAAAAAAAAAAAAAAACTATTTCCAATATTTGAAATTACTAATTCCAAATTTGAAAACCCTAATAAAAAATCAAGAAATCCCTAATGTCACGACCCGGGCGTGAGAGTATGCAATTCCCAAGGCATGGTACACGTTTGCATGGGGATTCGAGCACCGACTTATTGTACATTGATCCCCACGCGGTAGATCCCACAGGATTTCACGCATGAGGTCATACTTGTCATAACAAAAATGGGGTACATTTTGATTTCGTGGAAACCTGTGTAACAAAACCTATATAATGTCACAAAGTATGGTATCTAATAACACATCCATCTATATCATATTTGAACAATAATATAAGAGCATAAATCAGTCCATCAGATAATATTAGTTCAAGTTGAGTTAAGGAGAGAAAGTAGAAAAAGTAGCAGAAGCATTAGTTTAAGGTTTACATTCCACAAATAAAAAAAAATAAGAACAATAGCAAGTTATGGCCGGATTCGGGCTAAGGTCATGGGTAAGATTGTGACGTCCAAGCACTCAGCGATAGATGTCTAAAAGACATCGTCAGGGGCCCACTCAGCTAACTATTGAGGCATCTCCTAACCTCCTCAACCTCCGGGGCAAGGGCGTCTAGTTTTCTCACCTGTAACTGCAAGTGTAGAATCATTAGGCATAAAGTCAAGCAAGATAAACAAATATAAAGCATAAAATGTAAAATAAATGAATGGTAAATGGCAAAGGATCATATTCAGTCAATAATCATAGGCTAGGCATAATTGATACATGAATAATCATGAGCAATAGGAATAATGAATGACATGTATAATGTGAAAACTTAGCAAATTGGCATGAACGCATAAGCTATATTCTTCTAGTTCAACCATTAAATATGGATAAATAAAGAGCATGTAAGATAACATAGCATGATTGAACCACTAGGAGGCATAGGGCCCACAAAACCCCATCATGGATCTAGAGCACCGATAAGCTCTCCTAACATAACCTAGACTACAGTTGGTCCATAAGGTTTACTAAATCCACACTCAGCCGGGTCTGACTAAGATATGATCGAAGCTAAGTGGTGCTGACTCAAAGAATAAAGTGTACGTATCGTAAGATGTGATACATGTGCATAACATGAGGATAAACATGAATATAAGTTATATCATGACATAACAGATGTATACGAGCATACTGGACATAAAAGGAACATGAAACATAAAGCATATTAAGATACATGATGATAAATGAAGTAAGCATAAGAGAATGAGGCAGATCATGTGATAATACTTGAAACGGAATTCAGATACATGCATCAAGATCATATGGCGAGTCAAGCATAATTAACGAGCCAATCCTAGGGTTTGGGAATGCCTGCTAGCTTTACCGTCCAACAATGTGTAGTCCTAGGGTCTCCAGCGTCTTTGGACTAGATAACCCATGGCGTTAAACTAATTTATGGACATCGAATGCCTTAGGATAACAATTTTGGCTTGGGGTACACAAATACCAAGTACAAGCTTCTTTGTAGGTGTAGGTTAGCTCAAACCTCACCTACATAGGTATAAGAATCCATTATGTATTTATTTGGGTCCTAAAGGTTCCATCGCTAAAGCACGAACAAAGTATGGAAACCACCTAAATTTAAGAAATCCTGGGTTTCCGCGGTTGACTCGTGGTCGGCCGTGAGTACTCATAGTTGTTCCACGGTCGACCCTTAGTCAACCACGGGGTATTCACGACTAGCCAAATGCAAGGTATTACCTAGGTAACGCGAGATTTACCTGGGTGACCCACGTTTGGCTCACGGTTAGCCACAAGGGAGATTACGACTAGCCCCGGGCTAACCGAAGTGTGAAAATGCAAAAAAGGCACATACTGCAGATGTGACCGCCGGCTTTACCCAGTGTTCGCAGTCGACCATGAAAGGTTCTATGTGATGAGTGTTAAATATTGCATGTTTTACCCCTTATTAGTTCGAGTTTTATTAGTATCTCATATGCATATCATTTGCTTTACACGGAGATTTTATCCTTTTATCGAATTATCGGACCATCGGATTATGATCACTTATAACTTTGTTTTAACTCGAAAAATAACATCGTTTCTTTACATCATTGCATTGGATGTGGAATTCTGAGTGAAATCGGCTACTCATTTGTATTCATACGAGTTTGGACGAGGAAGATACGAAGCGGCAAAGTCTTCATGGATAAATTTGATAATTTTGTATATAACGCATTCTTATGTAATTTCTTTTGTATTGGTGGACCCCGCGACTACCCCAACCTAGTGTCCTAAGGCATCAAGAAGAGATTTCAATAAAAGAAGTTATATGAAGAAATCTTAAGAAGAATTGAAGAATTCCAAAATAAGAGGAGAAGACTTAAAGAATAAAATTGAAGGACCACATAACACAAAAAGCACATATGCTTTTCGAAGGAAAGTTTGTTGCAACCAATCAAATTGAAGTAATCCATGTAAAAGCAAATGAGTCAATCAAAAGCTTTCAAGTTGCAACCAATCAAATGGAAGCAATCCTTATGAAAGGAAATGAGAAAATCAAATGTCTTCAATGTTTCTATAAATTGGAATGTATTTGTAAAGAGAGGAAATCTTTTTGCAAGTTAATCTTTTGGAAATTTTATTTTACCTATTCCACATTTTTAGATTGTAATTATGAGCTTAATTGTAACTAATCTAGAGAGAGTGTGTGTAATTGAAGATCATTAATAAAAATTTGGAACTCTTTCTTGATGTTTAGTGGCTAAAGCTCTTTAATTAGGCTCTTATTTTGAAGCTTAGTAATGTAATTAGTTCAATTTCATGCATGTTTTAGTTTAAATTCCCTACTTGTGCCTTGATTGATTAGTAGATTTTAGATCTAATTGTGCTAATCTCTCTCATTTCTCGTTCTCCATCTCTACACTTGATGCTTTGTAGTTGGATTAAGTTCTCTCACATATCATGCTCTAGAGCCCTTATCTTTCATCTTTTGTACGTAACTTGATTTTGATGATTTATTGTTAAGGTAGTTAGATGATGATCTAGAATTTTGATTTTTTGATTTTCTTTACTTTGATCTTTATTGTTATATCATTCAATCCAATTAGGCAAGAAATTACTAATTGGATTGTAGACTTGGGAGTTGAATTAGAACATACATTGTTTGAATTAATTACATACTTAGTGGATTTTGGATTTCCTAATCTCTTTTTTATATTGCCGTTAATTTGAATCCGTGTTTCATTTGTTATTTTTACTTCTAGATTGTTAGATCTACATTTCGCATCACTTGTTTTAAAATCTTACACATTTCACACCACATCTTCACCTTAAGTCTTTAATTTCCACCACCATTCATCCACTAGCTTAGTATAACTTGTTAGATTAGCTTAAATCTTATTAATCTTATTGTTAATTAATTATTTACATTGCATAGTTTAATGGTTTCAATTGTTCACTTCAATTGTCTATATTAGCTATACCTTAGTTTAGTTCTACTTTAATTGGATTAATTGCTTGTTCCATCATGTCTCCGTGGGATCGATAATCCGGACTCTTTAGTCCTTTACTACTTGACGACACCGTAGTCTTGCGGTTAAGTATTGCACATATTAGTGTCGATCGCTGTGCTTAATTGCGGTTACAAAACTTTGAAATTCTGAAGCTTGGGGTGGTCTGTTTCCAGGGGATTCTTTTCCCTTTTTCATTTCAAGCTTTAGTAACTTGTTTTACGGTCGCATAAAAAGCTTTCAAGCCCTTTAACAGCTACAAATTCAGGTTCATTTACAATTCTTTCATTACCAAACCATGAAAGAACTATGTCATAGATTTGAGCTAGAATTATTTCACTAAACATGAATAACATATGAGTCAAGAATCCAAAGCATGCATGTAGTGCCATTATACATGTTTTACTTGCCTTGTTAGATGCTTGAAATCAATTACCCTCCAATTTCAACTTCTACACCCACTGGTAAGCTCCACACTCACAAATTAAACCTCAAATCTACCTAACCAAGAGATCCTACACAACAAATGGTTGAAAGGGAATTAAAGAAGCATGCATGCAATGAATATAGTGTCCAATTGCTGGTTCCAAACACGAGAAAGTCTGGGAGTGATCTACTTACAATTAGAGCTGATGGGTCAGGCCCAAATGACTCGGTCCACAATGACGGGTCAGGCCCAAATGACTCGGTCCACGATGGCGGGTCAGGTCAAAGCGACCCGAGCCCGGGTCTAAATCCACCCATTGAGGGTCGGGTCCAGATCCACTAAATGACGGAGTCAGTGCGTCGTTCCCTTAACCGGCTTTTACCAAGTCCTGCGGAGGAGATCTTACCTGCTCGTCTGTTGAGGATTGTTCGGAAGACTCCACCAGAATGGAGCGTACATCGCAGGAGAATCGTCCCCATCCGTTAGGGGAAGATTATAAAAAGAGAGTCCTACCAACACTGGAAAAAGGGGCAACTTTCATCTACTTTCACTCCATCATTGTATTCTTCTGAATTGTAACCTCTACATCGGAGAATAGTAAAATCACCTATTGGAAGTGGACGTAGGTCACGCTGACCGAACCACTATAAATCTCCTCTCCCCATTAATTTTCATATTAATTATTTATTACTTGACCGGTGGTGCCCGAAAACCACTTTTTGGCATCATCAGTTTGGCGCCGTCTGTGGGAATTCGACAAAATTTCCTTTCTCGACATTATGGTGATCACCACGAGGTCAACAAGACGTCAAGATGACAACCCCTCCCGGGAAGGCGAGGGTAACCCTGCACCAAATGCTCCTGCTCCCTCTCCTCAGCAAATGCTGGAGACCATGCAGTAGCTGGTGACCCAGAATCAGTAGATACTGCAACTCATGTTGGCAGGGCAAGGAGGAGCACTAGCTGGTGCAGGACCGCAGGAAGTACCGCGCCTTGCGCATCGGACTGCTCCATGCAGAGGAGCACCTCCCCCGGGCGCCCAGTCCCATGGTGCCCGAGGCCGAGGAGCCTCCCGCTTACATCCTCACCTGGGCGCCCATCCCCATGGCGCCCAGGGTCGAGGAGTACACCTGGGTGCCTCTGGTGGAGCTCCCCGTGTCGCCCCGCATGAGAGACTCCTGGTCGACCCTCAAGGCCGCGCTCATCTCGACGTGCCTCCACCCCCAGGTGGAGTCCCACTTAGAGGGTCAAGTCGCGATGGGCTTCCACCTCCTCCCTCGGCCTCCAACGATGAAGATCCTCATTTCCAGGAGGGGGAAAGTGAAAATCACAGCTTGGAAGACGAGAGTCATTTCCAAGGTCAATCCAGAGAAGCCCCCAATCGTTGAGACGAGAAGATCAAGGAAATACAGAACCAGCTTGGTGATGTCTTCAATGCCATGAAGGCACATGTACCAGAATCAATAGACTACCTGGTACAACAAACGGACACACCGTTCAAACCCGGCGTGGCGAACTACCCACTTCCTAAAAAGTTCAAAATGCCAACCATGGAGACCTTTGATGGGACAAAGGATCCACTGGATCACTTGGAAACTTACAAAACTCTAATGCAACTACACAACATCTCGGACGAGATCATGTGTAGAGCATTCCCTACCACATTGAAGGGTTCCGCAAGGCAATGGTTCTCCAGTCTGGCCCCAGCCTCCATCTCCACCTTTACAGAGTTAAATAAGTCCTTCGTGTCACACTTCATTGGAGGACGCCGCCACCAGAAGCCCGCCACACACCTGCTCAGCATAAAGCAAGATAAAAGTGAAGGCCTCAGGAGCTACCTCGCTTGTTTTAACGAGAAGGTACTCCAAGTCGAAGAGCACAAGGTCTCCATGACAGCCTTCCTGGGAGGCCTTCGCTCGTCAAGCTTCCTCTTTTCAGTAACGAAGCGACCACCAAAGAGCATGCCAGAACTATTGGCAAAAGCTCAAAAATATATGAATGCTGAGGAAATCAACAGGTCCAGGCGAGGTGAATCATCTCGTGGATCGCCAAAAGCTTGACCTGCCTCTGCACTGTTCTTAAACAGGCAGTCTATCTCCAGCTTAGCGGTTCTCTCGCGGGTCGCCAAAAAAGCTTGGCCTCTGCATTGTTCTCAAACAGGCAGTCTATCTCCAGCTTAGCGGCTCTTTCGTGGGTCGCCAAAAAGCTTGGCCTACTTCTGCACTGTTCTCAAACAGGCAACCTACCTCCAGCTTAGCGGCTCTCTAGCGGGTCGCCAAAAAGCTTGGCCTACCACTGCACTGTTCTCAAACAGGCATCATATCTCCAGCTTATCGGCTCTCTCATGGGACGCCCAAGGAATCAAGCAAGGCAAGGAGATCATCAACAAGGTCCATGAAATTCCCTTTCTCTGGCTCTGAAGGCTGTTCTGAGAGGCCATAGCCTCTGAAATCTGGAGCAATAGCCCTGAACCCAGCGCAGGCTACAACAACCATCTGATACCTCCATGTATACCAAATCTCAGGAAACCCATGCAAGAAAACCACTATCACAGGCCCAGTTCCAATCTCAGCCACATGCTGCTTGAGGCCTCTGATGTCAATGTTCTTGTGCTCCATGTCAGTGTCTTAAGCTGAAAGTAGTGCTCTACCCTGCTCGGCTCACAGGAGAGGAGAGACACAAGAGGGATATTATTTTAAGACCCAACAACACCAGTGCCCAGGCAGCAGGGGCGCCCGCAGCCTTGTTCGTCGTCCACCAAAAAAAAAAAAAAGTTACCACATGGGCGCCCCTGCCCGTGGATCATCCAAGTGCCTGTCATATGAGTAGTACCACATTAGTAGTTGCCATGACACATGATGTCATATGGAGGACAAAAGTCTCCATTATGATGATGTCATATGAAGGACAAAAGCCTCCATTATGGTGATTGGAAATCATCAATATCTGGCTGTGAAAAGGAGTTGTAACTAGCTTAAATGGACACCCCATACCTGACATCAGTCAATAATTGGATGGCCCACTTATGATTCTAATGAAGAAACGTTCTTGATCCATTCTTCATTTGATCTAGAATATGAAAAGGAGAATTATCAAGCCATGCCTGCGCCCATGGCGCCTCGCCCTCCATCACATGCTGCACGCCCCTGAGCAGCACGCCCTCTCCATGTGCTCGCCCACCAACCTCTCCATGTGCTCGTCCACCATACAAAAATAAAAATAAAAATATGATGCTCGCCCAACAGTAGCAGCACCCAGCAGCAGGCTGGGCGCCCACCAGCGCCCGGTAGCTCGCCCGTGCCCGCGCTCACGCTCCCTGCGCTCCTCGCCCGCCCCCGCGCTCCTCGCCCGTGCTCGCTCCCCGCGCTCGGCGCCCCGCCCGTGTCTCCCCGCGGCAGCAAATGCAGCAGGGGGCCCCGTCACTCGGTCGTCGCCTCGCCCATGGTGCATGGGCGTGCTCGCCCACCTACAAAGAAAAAAAAAGGTACCACATGGGTGCCACTTCCAAGTGCTCGCCCACAAAAAAAAAAACATGGCGGCGCCCCGTCACTCGATCGTCGTAGCAGCAACCACATGGGCGCCCTGGCCGTGGTTCGTCCACGTGATCGCCTACCAACAAAAAAAAAAAAGTGAAAAGAGAGACACGGGCACATATATTAAAAAAAAAAGAAAGGTGTGAAAGGGAGACTGCACGTGCCTAATCCATGATGGTTTTGGATCAAGATGTAAGCATTAGCTTACAGGTGGTGTTCCACGTGTCGAGTTGATGGACTTCACATTTTGGGTTCTTCTTTCTACTATGCCTATGCGCCTTGCAAATAGCAACTACAGTCCTAAGATAAAAATTAAAGAAGGGCCCCGGGTAACGCCAACGCCTCCACTGCCTGTAGCAGCACCCACGCCCAAGGGGGCGCCCAGCTCTCTCCACCTACAGCAGCACCCAGCAGCAAGCTGGGCGCCCAGCACCAGGCCCAGCAGCCTGGGCGCCTAGCACCAGCGCCCAGCGGGCGCCCAGCCCGCGCCAGCAGTCCTCGCCCGCACCCCGCGCTCCTCGCCCGCGCCCGCGCTCCTCCGCGCTCCTCACCAGACGCAGGCCGCCGTAGCAGGCTGCCCGTCACGCACATCAACGCCCACAGCAGCAGGGGCGCCCCGCCCTCCATCGCAAGCAGCACGCCCAGCAGCCTGGGCGCCCCTGCCCACCAACAAAAAATATATATATATATAATAAAAAAAATGATGAAAAGAGAGTACCACCGGGGCGCCCAAGGCTATTCTATGGTGACTTTCTATGGTGAAGCTATCTGAAAGTGACTTTCTGACAATCTCAAGAGTCCCTTATTGCAACAACTTCTACCTCATTGAAATCTTCAACTCCAATCGGACCTGAAAAGTCGAGATGTACCGTGCAGCACTCCAATCCCTATTGGGCTTGGCGCACATGTATTGGCCACCTGTCAATATTACTCTTCAAGGTTCAAGCAGAAGGGGAGCCCACCTTTGAAATACAACTTAACCAAACCCAGAGCTCAAAAATGCCCCTTCTCCAAGTTTTCTTAGACAAGGGGCATTGGGGGGCAAATGATGGGTCAGGCCCAAATGACTCGGTCCACAATGACGGGTCAGGCCCAAATGACTCGGTCCACGATGGCGGGTCAGGTCAAAGCGACCCGAGCCCAGGTCTAAATCCACCCATTGAGGGTCGGGTCCAGATCCACTAAATGACGGAGTCAGTGCGTCGTTCCCTTAACCGGCTTTTACCAAGTCCCGCGGAGGAGATCTTACCTGCTCGTCTGTTGAGGATTGTTCGGAAGACTCCACCAGAATGGAGCGTACATCACAGGAGAATCGTCCCCATCCGTTAGGGGAAGATTATAAAAAGAGAGTCCTACCAACACTGGAAAAAGGGGCAACTTTCATCTACTTTCACTCCATCATTGTATTCTTCTGAATTGTAACCTCTACATCGGAGGATAGTAAAATCACCTATTGGAAGTGGACGTAGGTCACGCTGACCGAACCACTATAAATCTCCTCTCCCCATTAATTTTCATATTAATTATTTATTACTTGACCGGTGGTGCCCGAAAACCACTTTTTGGCATCATCAAGAGCAGTAGGGAAGAAGAGAGTACAGTGAGAGCTTGAAGAAGAATGAATTAAGGAAGATAATGGCTTTGGGGTTCCAAAAATCCAGCATGACAAATTCAGGTCTCTACCAGCTGATGGAATTGAAAAGAAGATGGTCGAAAGGAAAGGAATTCCAGCACATGCAAGAGATGAACGAAGTGAAGGTCAACTGAAATGGAGATAAGTTCTGTTTTAAATGAAAATTTTCAGGATTTGCATTTCAAGATTGTTTAAGGAATTATCAAAATTTTCAGGATGAAGTTGGGTCGAAATGGCATGGGTCCGGATTAGTCGGGTCAAAACACGAAGATTGAAGACACGATATGCACTACCCAATGGAACCAAAATTCGCATAAAACTGAAAATACATGCAACGAAACCCATAAATCCAAAATTACAAAAAGGTCTTCAACCTACCTAGTCAGAGTCAAAACCCCATTAATGTTCTACCTAGCCAACCACACAAACTTCCAAAATAATCAATTAGGCATCTAATTAAAGTTAATTAGACACTAAACACACTTAAGAAGGGTCAGGTTGTTACACCTAACCCCAAAATCAAAATATTTCCAATTCTAAAAATCCCTAACCCCAAATTAAAATTCCTAATCAGAATAACAAAAATCCTAAACCTCAAATTCAAATTTTTTTTCCAGAAATCTATAAAATTTTAGAAATTCTGAACCAAAAGTCATATACCCAATACAAACCCAAATCCCAATTTCAGAAAAGAAAAAAACTAACCAAAAAAAAATTCAAATAAGATAATATATAATAAAATAAATAGTAAAACACAGGCTTACTATACCAAATTAAATATTGAAAAATGATATTAAAAAAAGATGCCAAATACCTAATGGATTTGGAGGCTCATTGTTTAGATGATAAGAAATAGTATGCTGAATTTTAGAAAAGAAAAAAAAAACTAAAAGAAGTAAAACAACATTATATATAATAAGAAAAAACACAATCTATTATATATAGATGGATGAAACTCTGATCCTCAAAATTGAAGTATGAAAGGTTGACAATAGGGGTATTGATGTTTCGGGTTGGGGCAGGCTGTGCAATACCCAAGCCTAGCTTAATTTTTAGACCAATATTGGTCTAAGCTCGGCCCTAGCCCGAGTCTAAACATAGGTGCTTGGTCGAAGCTTGCGTCGTAAAAAAGGTTATGCCCAAGCCCGAATGGATCATGTTTTTATTAAAAAAGTGTCTCTTACTTACTAGTCAAAGTTATAGCTTAAATGGTTGGGTTCTATATTTAAATTGTGTATCTTAATCGGGTTGGGTTCGGACTCTCTACCACTAAATCCAAGTTTGGCCGATGTATCAAAATAAAAGGCTTGAGCTTTGCCCAAAGTGGGCTAGCCCAGGTCGAACTCAGGCTAGTCCCACCTATGATCATCCCTTCTTGATAAGGATTAAGGAACCCAAATCATATATGACACTTCTTATTTGAGACTTATCTTCTTATCTAGATGAGATTATTCTCATTTGAAAAAATAAGTGAAAATCGAAGTTCAAAATTGAAATTGAGAATGAAACTAGAATTGATAGTGGAATTTCTTCAAATTAAGTCTCAATTTCCAAATCAAATCTCCCGAAAATAATATATATATATATACATTACAAATATTGTCAACTGGTCATGCCACATATAAATAGCTTTTGCGGAAAACAAACAAGATCCATTATCAATAAGAACAGACCACTTTGACCCGAATTGTAACCCGGACCTAGACCTGGACCTTGACCCAAGGCCAATATTCAATGGACCAAAGCGTTATTTTGTTTTTATAATATTAAAACAGACATCCTTAACTAATCAAATTGTGAATACTTTTTTTTCGGAATTCACAAGTAGTCTAAGTATTGGAATTGTAGGGGAATTGCAAACTCCCCAACTTCTAGGACCCTCATTTTCTTGGTCAATGCCCATTCTCCTGATATTATCTTCCTCTTTTCTAGAAATTAGAAAGGCTTGATTTCTCCTCCTATCTAACAAACAATTCCCTTTCTTCTCCTATCCCCTCTATCTGGTGCTTCATCAAAGCCTCTCCTAATTACTCATCTTCCTTGGTGGATAGCTCTTCCCAACACCTCACCATTTCCCTTTCTTCCTCCCAAAATTGTCCTACAACTTTTTTCACTGGTATCTATGCCTCCACTTCCTACATTTAGAGGAGGTCTCTTTGGCAGTATCTCTGCTCACCCCCCCTTTCTTCCCATCTTCCCTGGGCTGTTATAGGTGACTTTAATGCAGTCTCCTCTTCTTCTGAGAAGCTCAGTCTTCACCCAAGCAACTCCCCTTCCTCTTCAGATTTTAACAACATGATAGCTTCCTCTGGTCTTATGGACTTAGGCTATTCTGGTAATAAGTTCACCTGGTCAAACAACAGGCAAGGCCGGTCCTATGTTGCTGCCAGACTTGATCGCTCCCTTACCAATAAAGCTTGGTCTCTATGCTTCCCTGATGGTCTTCTCCATCACCTGGTCAGACAAAACTCAGATCACAGCCCCATTTTGCTCTGTAGCCGTCCTCCTATGGCAGTGAGATTCACTCCTTTCAAATTTGAAGAAATGTGGATTAGTCATCCCTTTTTCAAAGAGCTGCTGGCAACAGTTTGGAATATCCCTGTTCATGGTAATCCCCAATATATCCTCAGCCAAAAGCTCAAGGCCCTCAAGCAAAGATTGAAGTCTTGGAATAAGGAAGGTTTTGGTTTCTTGAAGACCAACATAGCTGCAGCTGAAGCTAGCATCATTCATTGGCAGGAAAGTATGGACGTCAATCCCATGGATTCAGCCAAGTCCGCCCTCAGCCTTGCCAGATGCTCTCTCCATAACCTGCTCTAAGCGGAAGAAATTCATTGGAAGCAGAAATCTAGGACTACCTGGCTGCAGGAAGGCGACAAGAATACTAGTTTCTTTCACATGGTGTCAAAAATTAGAGGCTCCAAGAATTGAATTGATACAATGAACTATAAAGGTCAATCTCTGGAAACTCAATCTCAGATCAAAGCTGCTGCAGTGGATTTCTTTACTGACAGTTTCAAGCCTTCCCCTGGAATCATGGATCCTAAGCTTTTCCAAGTGCCCAATAAAAAAGTCTCTCCTATTCAAAATTCGGCTATGCTTGCTGTTCCTTCCTTTGAAGAAATCAAGGCTTCGGTTTTCAGCCTCAAAAAATCCAGCTCTCTTGGTCCGGATGGGTTCTCTGGTAGCTTCTTCTGCAGTTGCTGGGACATAGTTGGATCGACCGTTACAGCTGCGGTTCAGAATTTTTTCACTTCGAAAAAGCTTCTCAAGGCTACCAACTCTTTCTTCATCACTTTAATTCCTAAAGTTGCTGTCCCCTCTTCCTTTGGAGACTATCGCCCCATAAGCCTTCTCAACCTCTCCTACAAAGTGATATCTAAAATCCTAGCCTCCAGAATGGCAACAGTTCTTCCTAACCTCATTTCTCCTCATCAGGTGGCTTTTTTGAAAGGTAGGAAAATCCAAGACCATATTGCTCTGGCTCATCAACTCACTCAAAATCTTCAAAAGGATGCCAAAGGTAAAGGAATTTGTTTGAAGTTGGATATTTCAAAAGCTTTTGACAAGTTGAGCTAGCCTTTCTTATTCAAAGCTTTAGAATTCTATGGCTTTAGCAAAGATTGGGCCTCTCTTATCCAAACTTGTGTTTGTTCCTCTAAAGGGTCTGTCCTGATCAACAGAGAGCCTGCTGGTTACTTTGAAGTTGGGTGTGGGCTTAGGCAGGGTGATCCTCTATCCCCTTACCTATTCATCCTTGCGGAAGAAATCCTAAGTTTGAATATTGATCATCTTGTTTCCCAGAGGCTTCTGACTCCGATTTACAGAGCTCCAGCTTCCCCCCAAAGTCTGTCACCTGTTATTTGCGGATGATATTATGCTCTTCTTCAAAGCTTTCCCTCGGAGTATCAAAGCTATAAAAGGGGCTTTAAAAGCCTATCAGCTGGCAGCTGGTCAACATTTCAACCAAAGGAAATGTAGTGTCTTATTTGGCAACAACAGGCAGTCTTTCAATTCCAGAGTTCTAAGATCTGTAGGCTTCTCTCAAGCTTTCTTCTCTTCTAACTACTTGGGTGCTCCTCTCTTCATTGGCAGCCCCAAAGCCAGTTACTTTGAGAGTTTAAAGGATAACTTTAGGAAAAGGCTTTCCGACTGGAAAAGTAATCTGCTCTCTTTTGCGGGGAGACTCATCCTTGTCAAGCATGTTCTCCAGAGTCTTCCAATTCACATCCTTCTGGTTCTTCCAATTCCTAACTCCATTTGCATCTTTCTTGAGAAATGGATGAGGAACTTCCTTTGGTCTGGGGGCCCTGATAAAGTTAAAAGGAGTCTTCTCAACTGGAAGTCAGTTTGTATGCCTAAGCTGGAAGGTGGGCTGGGCCTTCGCCGTATTAAGGATATGGTCAATGCAAATTCTATTAGGCTGGGATGGGCAGCTTTCTCCTCTTCTTCCCTGTGGGCTTCCTGGTTTAGAGCTAAATACTTCAAAGGTTTTTCCCCTTGGCATCCCATCTCCCTGTCTGCTGGTTCTTGCATCTAGAGGCCCATCAAGAGAATCTCTCTTTTCCTTTTTCAAAGTTAGTCACTGGATCTCAGGTGACGGGAAAAGCACGGACTTTTGGCATGATAAATGGCATGGCCCTCTCTCTTTTGCATAGATTTTTCCTGAGGTAAACTTCCCATGGTCCGATTCAGTGTTCGATGTTTTTTCAAATGTCCAGAGACTACAAAGTCTTTCCTTCCCCCAGCAGGTGTTAGCCTTCTCTTCCATCATAGCCTCTTTCTCCCTTGTTGATGAGCCTGACCAACTAATTTGGTCAAGATCCAACTCCTCCAGCCTCTCTTTTGCTGCTGCCTGGGAGTCCTCCAGATCCAGAATCCTCCCCAAAGTTTGGTCCAAGTTTGCCTGGAACAATCTTCTTAAGCCTTCCACAGCCTGCTTTGCCTGGAAACTGTTCCATAACAAGCTCCCCACCAATGCTTGGGCCCAGTCTATTGGAGTGCAATTGGTGTCCTCTTGCAGTCTGTGTGGCACGCATCATGAGTTAGCTTTCCTTTTGTTCTTCTTATGCCCCTTCTCAGCTGCTTTCTGGGCCTGGTTAGAAGTCAAAGGGAACTTCAGGTTTCCCCCTTCCAGCGCTGTCTCTGCAAAATGGACCGCCTTCTCCATCAACTCTTGCTCCACTGCCAAGAAGGGGCTGGGTGCTCTCTTCATCATTGCTATTTTCAGCATTTGGAAGGTTAGAAACTTGTGTATCTTCAACAACAAGGTACCTTATATGGACACAGCGATTAAATTCTTTTTGGAGGATGCTTCCATTGCTCTTAGCAAATTATCTTCTCCTTTCTCTAGTCATATTTTAGATTCTTTCTCCTTTCTATGTAATCAGCTCTATCCTTCTATAAGATAGTGTGCTGCTGTTTCTGCTTTTGCTCTGGTTTTTCTTCTCTGCTACTTGTTTGGGCTGTTGTTTCCCTTTTTGTTCTTCTTAATTCAATTTGCAATTTAGCAAAAAAAGTAGGAGGGCTAGTTAATCATTGGATATAAGCAATGGAGGACCCATGATTTTGTTTGAGTGGGGCATAAAACTGAAGAATGTTTTCAACATCATATTCTTCGATACTTTACATTTGGCTTTTAAAAAATGCAATTGGTGACTAAGTTGCCCTTGAGTTAGATTACCTGCTTAGCAATTGGTTGTAAGAAGTATCTCTACTAAGTGCTAAACACCAGCAAAGTAAAACAAAATATTCTACCATACTTAATAAAAAAGAGTAAAAAATAAAATAAAATATTTTGTCTTGCAGATTTTGTCCCTTAGAATTCTTACCATTAAGACTTATTGTTCTTCAAAAATTTAAATATGCCACATATAATTGCCCGATATACTATTTACTAGAGTAAGCTAAGTTCATCTCATACAGTTAGCACATTCAATTTTCAGTCATAATTGCCGTAAGCCAAGCCTAACACACACTGTACGTGGATAAAACCAAATCCAAGCCAATGGAAACCAAGCACAATCAATTTGAGCCCTAACCAACATTCATTACTTGAGTGCAATTTGGGTCAAAACCGTACTCATTTTAGGTATTGAAAATTTTGATTTACTTTTTGAAAGGTCACAAAATTAAGGCAATACTTCTGACTAGCCAAACCAAAATTCAAGAACAAAGCCTCCCAAATTTTGACTAGCCCAACTAAAATCCCACTTATTGGTTTATTTTCGACCATCTAGGTCTAGGTTAGTCCTAAGTGCATACCCCTTCATTTAACCATTAGCTTAGAATCTCTATAGTGACCAAGATATGTTTTGAAGGAAGCTCCTATTTTATCAAATGCTCATTTGTGGATGTTTTATAATCTATTGGTACCGATCCTTGATTATCTTTATAATTTCTTTTGTTTAGTGCCCTATACCAAAAAGAAAAAAAAAACTGCTACCCACAAACATGAAAGCTTCTTGAAATTTCTTTTTGTAGTATTTCAATAGAGAAACAAGTTATTTTTAATTGAAAGAGAATTTTTTTTTAAGAAAAATGACTATTGTTATGAGGAATCAACCTAATTAGGTAGAATGATATAAGAAACTAAGTACTCAAATCTCCATCAAATGCAAACCCAATTAAAGAAAAAACAACCCACGCACCCATCTCATAAAAAACATTATTTTAAGTGTTATAAAAATAAGATTTTAAAAAAGGAATAGATGAACAAAGCTACCTCTTGTTAATTTGCTGAGGGCGAGTAAGAGAGATGTCGTTTGTATATGTCTTCCATAATATGTATTTTTGACAGATGTAAATTGAGATGTCTCACTTGCGTGAAGTATGTACATCCCTTGTGGATTTCGTTTTAACTACGGTTATTCGGAGTTCACGGGAGTACGTGTGGTCGCGACTCGGGATTTACCCGGATGTAATCAAATCTCAGGCTCGGATCGTGACATACCCTTTTTGGAGCCTTGTTCTCACTATCTCCAAATATAGTCTATAATCTCTCATCTTACCACTTCATTCAAGCTAATTATTGGCGTCATCCTTCTCTTAGTTTCACAAACATTTAACCCACATCGTACAAGCTTGTTTTGCTCTTTTGTATACGTGCCAAGACCAACTAAAATGGCATTCCATTTTCTATCACAATTATTACCACTAATCAGCTTATGGATTTATTCCTAATTCCTTGATATCTTTGATCACCTGAGTCTTGTCGTTAAGTATGTCAATGTTACAAGTGTTATAGATATTACTAAATTCATAAGAAATAAATTACTACTAAACCATTTTATGAAATTGAAATCAAAGCTATACTGTAACTCTTTTTTGTGTTTTGTTTTAGAAAGTAAATAATATCAACCCTAAACCGCTCCTACTAGCGTGGGGCTTGATAGTAGGTTTATTAGATTTGAAGGGGGAATGAGACTTTAGATTTTTCTTTTTCGCCAAGTTGGTTCATTAGGGTATTGGTTGCTCTTGATCCACCATGCCTTGTTTTTGACTTATTTATTGTTATATAGGAGGTTTGCTTATACAAAAGTACTATAGCCCAAGTGGTAGTGTATAAAACCCAAAAGGGATAGGTCACAAGTTTGGCTCCTCACCTTTACTAGAAACATTTATGAACTTTGAATTTAAAAAAAAAAAAAAGAGAGAGAGAAAATCAGCCAATATTAAACCCAACCTGATTCATACCCATCACAGGCTAGTTCTGTATCATAAATCATAAACACATTACTTGTTGGGTTGGATATGGATAAGAGAGAATATTGTAAACAACATCAGATATGGAATTCTTATAAATAGTCATTGCCTATTAATCTTAATCCACTGTAAATCATTTGGGAAAATATATAGTCCTTAAACATTCCCTTGGTATCATAGGCATAGCCGTTATCAATATAATTAAGATCGAGCCAATTATGGTTTTGACTATATATTTTAGTGTCTGCATATCAACTTTCCTCTCGAGTCCAGATCATGTTCTTGTTGTACTCTATAATACCTCCTCCGCCAAATGACAAATTTAAATAAAAAGTTGCAGTAAGGAGAAGAAGATTAACAATTAGGAGCGGGATGGACGTTGCTGTTTTTGTATTGTTTCATCATTCAAAGCTGCATCTTGATGGAGGATGGATAGAGAAGAGAAGAAAGCTATAACGTTAGAGGAAGAGAAGACAAAAATAAAGAAAGAGGGGGAAAAAAGGGAAGAAAAAGAGAGAAGGGGAGAGACGTTGTATTCAAAAATTGTCATCCCATTACTTTAGGGACAAAGTAATATTGTCACCAATATCATAGGTATTGCAAATATTATCACCCGGTCACGCCATAGATGGATGGCTTTTGAGGCATATAGACAAAATCCATCATCAATAAGAATGGACCACTTGGACCCGAACTCTGACCTGGACCTAGACTGGGACCTCAACCCAAGGCCAATATTCAATGGATCAAAGCATTATTTTGTTTTTATAATATTAAAATATATATCCTTAATTAGTCAAATTATGAATAAAATTTTTTCTTGGAATCACTCATGACAGAGACAATGCACTTCATAAGTGGTCTAAGTAGAAGGGCCAATTAAGCATTGGATATAACCCAAAACTTCATGGTTAATGTAGCACAAGGAAATTAAACATTTTTTTTAAATGTCTCCTCCTCCTCCAGACCCCGACCCACTTGCCCTTTCTGCTCAGAATCCCCTTCTCCACCACCACTCTCCTCCTCCTCCAGTCCAGTCAGGGTCCATCATCCAAACAGCAGAGGTCCAGGCTATCCTTCAAGCAGATCAGGCCTCCCTTGTCTTATCCTCTGCCCAAATTCAGCAGCTCTCATCTCTTCTGCAACAGAGCCCTACCGGGGGAATCACCCAACCCACTGCTAGCACCTCTAACCTCTCTCATCCCAGATCTTATGCCTCTCTTCTCTCCCATTCCCCCTCTTCTCTCCCTCCAAATATGCCCCCTACCATATGGACCGATGGCAAGCCCTCTGTCACCATCCCCAAAGAAATGATCTCCACTAGCCAGGAGTCCTTCTCCCACGCTATGATTGGTAGGTTTGAAGGAAAAAGACCCTCTCTGGAGTGGGTTGAGCACCACACCAACCTCGCTTGGAACCTGCCTATTAGAAGTTTGATCTCTCTCACAGCTCAGGGATACTTCCTCTTCAGAGTCCACTGCCCTCAGGTTAGAAACTCTCTCCTATCTGCTTCCCCCCTTCCCCTAGGTCACAGAAAGCTTCACCTTCTCCCTTGGTCTCCAGGCATGGACTCTTTCCCTTGGCCAACCCTAGCCCCAACCTGGATCAGGCTCAAAGGTTTACCCTTCCACTGCTGGAGTCAACACATCCTTTTCTCAATAGCAAACTCAATCGGTAACCCCATTCTGGTAGATGAGATCACAACCTCTCAAAATTTTTTATCCTATGCCAGAATCTGCATAAATCTTGACCTTCAAAAACCTAAACCCTCTTCCATAATAGTAGATCTGGCAGGGGATTCCAGGGTGGAAGTGGAAGTCTTGTATGAAGCCGTCCCTTGCTCCCTCTGTCTCAGTTATGGCCATGGGGAAGGCTTGTGTTAGCCAACTACCAAAACTGTCAAACCAGGTCTTAAGCCCCCTCCTCCTCGCTCCTCTGCCCCAGGCCTTCTAAAAACCCCTCCTGTCTCTGAGCTAGTCTCCCCAACGTTTAATTCCTCTCTCCTATCCTTAGCATCAGAGCAAACCCATCCAACCTCTATTTCTACCCACACAGACCGGGTCCCTCCCCTTGAAGTAGACCCTAACCCTGGGGAAGACCCCCTTTACCCTTTTGCTTCAACCCTGGAGATCCATAATCCCTTCTCAGTCCTGAACTAAGCTACCCAGGTGGTTACCAATTTCGACCCTCAGCCCTCAAATTCTACCCCTCTAAACTCTGCCAATACCAATCTCCTGGTTGACATCTCAGATCACCTCTCCATAGACCTCAGTATCCAAGAAGAGCCCATCTCCCCTATCATCCAACAAACCAGTAAACCTTCCAAATCAGATCCCCCAACCTTAATTTGGTCCCCCTCCTCTGCTGATATAGTAGCTGCAACTCAGCTTCCCAAGAAGAATAAGAAATCCAAAAGGAATAAACCTGCAAGGAAAATAGTTGAATCCCAGTCCATCAGCCCTACTCTTGGCCTCAATCCTACTTCCCACCTCCATGTTTAAAACCTTATATTGGCATTGCAGGGGAATTGCAAACTCCCCTACATTAGAACCCTCACATTCTTGATCGAATCTTACCATCCTAACATTATTTTTCTCTTTGAGCCCAAAACTTTCAACTCCAATAACCTATCTCAGAAACTTGATAGGCTTGGATTCTCCTATTTCTTTTCCAACTCAATCTCCTCAACCTGTCCCTTTATCTGGTGCTTTATCAAATCCTCCCCTAACTTTTCTTCCACAATGGTAGACTTCTCCTCCCAACATCTCACTATATCCCTCTCCCCCTCCTCCAACTGCCCAACCACCTTCATAACTGGTATTTATGCCTCCACCTCTCCCATTCATCGTAGATCCCTCTGGCAGTACCTGAGCTCCACTCCTTTCTCTAATAACTTCCCCTGGGCTGTCATAGGTGACTTCAATGCTGTTTCCTCTAGTTCTGAAAAACTCAGTCTCCATCCCATTAACTCCTTAGCTTCCTCTGAATTCAATAACATGATCGTTTCCTCAGGCCTTCAGGATATTGGCTTCACAGGCAGTAACTTCACCTGGTCTAACAACAGAAAAGATAGATCTTATGTTGCAGCCAGGCTAGACCGCTCTCTCACCAATCAAGCCTGGCTTCTCTCCTATCCAGATAGCCTCCTTCAGCACCTTGTCAGACAAAGCTCAAACCACAGTCCCATCCTGCTTTCCAAGCGTCCTCCCACTGTAGCTAGATTTATCCCTTTCAAGTTTGAGGAAATGTGGATTGCTCACCCCTCCTTCAAAGATCTGGTAGCTGCAATTTGGCAACTCCCAGTTAGAGGCAATCTCCAGTTCATTCTTAGTCAGAAACTACAGGCTCTTAAATTAAGGCTGAAAGCTTAGAATAAGGAAATTTTTGGGCTCCTCAAGAACAATATTTTAGTTGCAGAATCCAATATCCTCCAATTGCAAGATAGTATGGATTCAAACCCCCAGGAATCCACCAAGGTTGCTCTAGGCCTCACAAGAAGCTCGCTCTAAAACTTGCTCGAAGCAGAAGAAACCCATTGGAAGCAGAAATCCAGGATTAGATGGCTGTAGGAAGGAGATAAAAATACTAAATTCTTCCACCTTGCTGCGAAAATCAGAGGTTCCAAGAATCGCATTGATAAGATAGAATTCAATGGAAATTCTCTTGAAAACCATGCCCAGATTAAATCTGCAGCTGTGGATTTCTTCTCTGCCTCGTTCACTCCTTCCCCTGCTCATTTGGATCCCCTGCTCTTTCAAGTGCAAAGTCAGAAAGTTTCCCATGCTCAAAATTTCGTTCTGCTGGTAATTCCTTCAAATGAAGAAATTAGAACTTCAGTTTTCAGCCTCAACAAATCTAGCTCTCCTAGTCCTGATGGTTTCTCCGGCAGCTTCTTCACCAGTTGCTGGGATATTGTTGGCATAGCTGTAACAGCTGCAGTTAAAAATTTCTTTGTCTACAAAAAGCTTCTGAAAGCTTCAAATTCCTTCTTTATCTCTCTCATTCCTAAAGTTGCAGCGCCCTTTTCTTTTGGAGACTACTGCCCCATCAGCCTTCTCAATTTCTTTTACAAGGTTATTTCCAAGATCCTTGCGTCTAGAATGGCAGCTGTTCTCCAAAGCCTTATCTCTCCTCATCAAGTGGCTTTCTTAAAAGGTAGAAGAATCCAAGATCACATAGCTTTAGCTCATGAGCTCACTTAGAATCTCCAAAAGGGTCCCAAAGGCAAAGGAATTTGTATGAAGCTAGATATCTCCAAAGCTTTTGACAAATTCAACTCGAATTTCCTTTTCAAAGCTTTGGATTTCTTTGGGTTTAGCAAGGACTGGTCGACTCTCATTTCCGAATGCATCTGCTTCTCTAAAGGCTCTGTAATCATCAACAGAGAACCAGCAGGCTACTTTGAAGTCAAGGGAGGGCTTAGGCAGGGAGACCCTCTCTCTCCCTACCTTTTCATATTAGCGGAAGAACTCCTTAGTTTAAATATTGGTAAGCTTGTTTCCCAAAATCAGGTGATTTCGATTTACAGAGCTCCAGCTTCTCCCTCTGTCTATCACCTCATGTTTGCCGACGACATTCTCCTCTTCTTCAAAGCCTCTTCTAGGAGCATCAAAGCTATTCAGGGTGTTTTGGAAGCCTACCAAAAGGCAGCTGGGTAACATTTCAACCTCAGGAAAAATAATGTTCTTTTTGGAAACAGCAGGGAGTCTTTTAAGGCTAGAACTTTGAGATCCTTAGGCATTCCTCGGGCCTCCTTTCCAGCAAAATACTTGGGTGTTCCTCTATTCATTGGTAGCCCCAAAGCTCAGTATTTTGAGAGTCTCAAGGATTCATTTCGGCTAAGACTTGCAGGTTAGAAATGAAATATGCTTTCCTTTGCTGGGAGAGTCATTCTTATTAAGCATGTTCTTCAAAGTCTTCCCATTCACATCCTCTTGGTTCTCCCAATTCCTTCCTCGGTTTGTAAATTCTTGGAAAAATGGATGAGAAATTTTCTGTGGTCTGGGGGCCCTGAGCAAGCTAAAAAGAGCCTTATCAATTAGAATTATGTTTGCCAGCCGAAGAGTGAAGGAGGCCTGGGTTTTCGCCGTATCAAGGAAATGATCTCTGCTAATTCAGTTAGGTTGGGTTGGTCTGCTATCTCTTCTTCTTCCCTGTGGGCCAGCTGGTTCAGAGCTAAGTACCTCGAAGGTTTCTCTCCTTGGCATCCCAGCTCCCTTTCCTTTGGCTCTTGTATCTGGAGGCCTATCAAGTGATATTCTCGCTTCATTTTTCAAAACAGCCACTGGCTTCTGGGTGATGGCAAAAGAATTAGCTTCTGGCACGGCAAATGGCATGGCCCACTCTCTTTGGCGCAGATCTTCTCTGATATGGAATTCTCTTGGTCAGTTTCAGAGAATGATTTCCTTTATGATCCCCTAACATTTTCTAGTTCTTTCAACCTTCAGCAGGCTGCTTCTTTCTCTTCCTCCCTATCAGCCACTTACTCGCTGCAGGAAGACCCTGATGCTCTGATCTGGACCAGCTCCAACTCCTCCAACCT
Source organism: Cinnamomum chago (assembly GCA_038049695.1). Lineage (NCBI taxonomy): Eukaryota > Viridiplantae > Streptophyta > Magnoliopsida > Laurales > Lauraceae > Cinnamomum > Cinnamomum chago. The sequence goes on along the minus strand of CP142451.1, from coordinate 30,205,738 downwards.
GTCTTTATCTGCTGCTTGGGAATCTATCAGACATAGAAGCCTCCCCAGAGTTTGGCACAAGTTTGCTTGGAACAGTCTCCTCAAGCCCTCTACTGCTTGCTTTCCCTGGAAGTTGTTTCACAACAAACTTCCCACCAATGTCTAGGCTCAATCCATTGGGGTGCAGTTGGCATCCACTTGCCCCCTCTGTGGCTCCCATAAGGAATCGGCTCCAAACCTGTTCTTCCTCTGTCCATTTGCATCCTCTTTTTGGGATTGGCTGGAGATAAAAGGGAACATTCAGTCCTCTTCTTCTTGCTCTACCGCAGCAAAATGGATCGCCTTCTTCGCAAACTCTTGCTCGAAAGCCAAGAAAGGTTTGGACGCCCTCTTCATAGTTGCTTTCTTCAGCTTATGGAAAGAAAGGAATATGGTTCTCTTCTCTAACAAGGTGCCCTCCCTTCAATCAGTGATTAATTTCCTTTTAGAGGATGCCTCTATTTCTCTAAGTTATATGTCTTCTTCCTATTCCAGCAGCTCTTTAAACTCTTTCTTTCTTCTTTGTAATCAACCTCCTCATGGGTTGAACTAGTGCTTTTCTGTTTCTATCTCTTGTTGCTTCTCTTCTCTGTTTTGTTGTTTTTTGGCTGTATTCTTTTCTCTCTTTCTTAATTCAATTTGCAACTTAGCAAAAAAAAAAAAAAAAATGTAGCACAAGGAAATGGCTAAACATGATGGTACTATTAATGGTATCACAAAACACCAAAATCCAATGTTATGGAGTGGACAACATGAAATGGCAACTCAATAAACAACCATACTTTCTTCCACTTATGAGTTTTAAGTTACTATATTTGTTAACAATTTACTATTCAAAATTAATCCTCAAAAGAATGGACTCGTAACTACTTGACTTCAGCACCTGAATGGTGTTGAACTTTTCGTCCATGCTACTCACAAAAGTGGAACACCTATAAATTATAGGAATGGACCTAAGTTCCCCCCTTTTGTTGATTCAACCTGTTCACATAAAATTTGTTCCACTCCATATAGGTATCGGCCTATATGTCACTTAGACAAGATGGATTTACATGGTTGGGTTTATCATGATGTGAAAATATAACTTTTTTTTTCACATTTGTTCTGGCCAACAATGTGATGTTGTAAATCACTCCGCTTGGAGTGAAACTTTAGCCAATGCTAGCTCATACAACATGTCATATGAATGGCTTCTACTTGCTAACCTGATCTAAATCCTATATATGACTCGGTCATGACTCAGATAAATCTGACCCGCGAAAAAATGGAGCAGGCTAGGGTTGAAGTGGACAATCCATTTAAATGGGAAGGGTAAGGATCTACCTGCATATTAAATCGATCTAAACGCTTTTCGTTTTGTAGTACTTGTGTACTTTGGTAGTTTTTTGCCTAACACCAAACTTAAATAATCTAATACTTGAAATAGATTGTGTTTGGGACAAACTTCTATAGTTGAGTTGGATTAGGCCGAGTTAAGTTGGTAACCTAAATTGGATGTGGGTTATGTGGGTCTGGTTCAGTTGACTCGCATATGTTTTGGGTTTGGATTATTTGACCCTTTTGAAAACTGGTTGGATCAAATTGGGCTTTAACTTATACACAGCCTTGATCATCCTAACCTATTTTGAGCCCCATCCATTTACCACTCTATTAGCAACAAACCCAACACATATGGAATTTTGGAGTATTGTTACACCCCGACCCGATTTAACCCTGATTAGTATTAATTAAGTGTGTTTTAGGAAATTAATTATGTTTAATTGCTAATTATGATAATTAGTGATTATTAGTCTTTATAGACTGAGTTAGTTGAGCCTTGAACCTTAAATAGGTGAGTGAGAACTGATTTGACTCGGTTGGGTAGAGTCAAGGACTTTTTCGTAAATATAAGTTTTCGCATTTTGCATAATTTGCATGTCATTTTGGCATCATCGCGTGTATTTTGATGCGTACATCGATTTTAGTATTAGACCCTACCTCATTTGATCAACCATTGAGCTAGTGGGTCCTTATTTGACTCCTTATGATAATACTGGCTTTTGGAGGGACCTTTTTTTTATATTTTTTATAAAAAGAGAACTTTATCTCTTATAAACTCCCTCAATTAACCCTTTCTTTCAATTCATTGTTCTTTCCTTCCTCTACTACTCTTCTTCTTCTTCTCCTTCTTTTCTCTTCTCCACTACACTTCTTCTCTCTTTCTCAATCATCAAGGAGCTAGAGACTTGCATCTTGAGAGCCAAAAGTACACTCATCTTGATCTTCTTCATCTTCCTCTCTTCCTTGTAGAAAAGAAGTCATCTCCACCATCTTCCATTTCTTCCAACTCGAAACCCTTGCTTGAGGTAAGCCCTAAACTCTTTTTGATTAAAGATTTTGAGTTAGGACTCATATTTACTCATGCATGCATATTCATTCCCTTTTTCCATGATTATTGTGATTAGGGTTTGCTAATTTGGGGATTTTGGGGTTCTTGAGCCAAGTTGTGAAAAAGGGTTTTGGAAAGCTCATTAGAGGCAAGTATAAGCATAATTTGGGTTTACATATTTATTAATTTCCTTAATTCAATGAGACTCTTCCTCAATACTTTAAATTCTTATAAATGGATGGATTTGGTTTGTTTTATAATTTATAAATGATGGGATGGAATGGAGGGATTGTAGGATGTGAAATGGGAGCATGGAGGCTCCATTATGCAGGTATTAAGATGAAAAGAAGTTAGAAATGGATGGGAGAATAAATGAATGAAAATCTTGCGTTCAGGGATTCTGGAGCATTCGCTCGAGCGAACACCCTTATGAAGCTTTGGGTTGAGCAAACATAAGGATCGCTCGGACGCCCATCTTTCTGGATGGGATCTGCTTGAGCGAACTTGGGTCCGTTCGAGCGACCACACCCCCTTAGAGCCTCGCTCAAGCGAACAAATTGAGTCACACGAGCAACCAATCTTCTGGATAGGTCCAAGTTCGCTCAACCGAACTTGAAACTAAACCCTGACCCTTTTTCTGACCCAGTTTTGGGTGGATTACCACCCTTAATCTATTATAACCCACCTTAATCATCCTTAGTAGATAATTAAGGTGCTCACTTTACTCCCATAGGAATTTAAGAATTTTAAGACCTTTATACCTTAAAATGGAACCAATAACCTTATTATTTGGCCCAATGGTTACTCACTAGTCTAACACTATGCCATGAAGGTTAGTTTGGGAAATTCAACGTATTTTCCATAAATGTGACACCTAATAAAGTAGTAATATGTTGATCTTTCCAAACATACCTTGTATTGGATGGTGAAAGACTAAAGTTAATAGTTTAGTATTGGTTCATAAAATATCTTGATTCCTTTAAAGCTACTGCATTTCATATTGGAGTATAATTTTTCTATTGATAATCAAATCCTGATTAGTAGATTAGTTACATTATTAGTGTTAGTTGAGGCCCAATTGTTTACATACGATTCACAATGTCAGTATTGTATGCCAGATTTCGTATTCATTGGAAATGTGGGATTTAGTAAGTATTCGTGATATATGAGAGTTATTATTTGATTTGATTATGGACTAGTGAAATACAAACTTATTCAAATCCTATTGTTTTTATTCGATTATTATTTGATTCGATCGAGTTGGCACTACTTAGCTTCGACCTTGTGATACCCGACGGGGTTAAACTCGGTTTAGTTATTCGAGACTAATACAGTAAGTCATCTGGAGCACCGGAACTCCAGAACCGGGTAGCCAGCTAGCCTTTGGCCGGGCCGCTGGTGACATCCCAACTAAATTCGCTCTCTTTTGAGAGGATGAGCTTAAGGTAGTAGCCAATTTGTATGTTTTCATTATATTTGATTCGCAATGCATAAATTATTTATTCTCGCACAACTTGCCTAGTTGATACTTATTATTGACATCTATTAATTTATTCATCTTAAATTCAATTTGATACATTATGTATTTCTTTATTATTGTCTATACTTGCTTAATCATCGTATTGATGATACTACTCTTGGTGTTACAGTCACATGTGCAACTCCCGGCCGTGAGAAGGCCAAGGAAGGAGAGAAGGCTACCCAAGAGGTACCTTAAGGATTAGAAGAATGGCCTGAGTCGGGGACTGTTTGGTTGTGTTCCTGGAGTGCGTGAAGATCATATTGGGAGCTTCTTAGTATGTGGCTAGCCCTTTTTGTGTGGGCCACACTTAGGTTTAGTATTCTTTTGTTTATACTTTTGGTAATATTGTATAGGGTTCTTTTATTCACCCTCTTTTGTACAACGATGTATATATAATTATATAATTCTTTTGTATTAAAACTTGAATTACTAATTGTACTGAATGGAAATTGATACCCTTATTTCAATGAAATACAACTTCCGCTGTGATTAATTGCTATTGATGTGTTCCAGTGAATTCTAGCTCACGTGTATAGAAAGTTGTTTTCTCTCCTTTGTGTGTTATATTTGGCTCGAGACAGGTACAACATATATATGGGAGTACGTGTGACTTACCTTGGGGATTACCTTAAGTTAGGGTGATTTGGGACCGGGATCTGATAAGTATCTTATATCTTCGTACCATTAGCAAGACTGTCAAAAGGTTTTCATTAAATCCAGCCAACCTTCAAATACTTAACAGAAACATTTCTTGCTTTCAACTTAACTATCCATAAAACTCTTCCTCTTTGTAAAATCCAAAAGAGGAAGATGGAAGGAAGAATGATAAAAGTCCAATAGTTAAACCGTTCGAGGTCTTGGTATGTAATACAGTTCTACGGATAATTAATCTATTGAATCCAACCAAACTATAACAGTCTGCATAGCCGTAAAACATATGTTAATAGTATCAAGCTGTCGGTATTAAAAAAGAGAACATATCAAACAATGATTACCGGCAAAGCCTAACAACGAATCTGTGATAAGAATCTAATAATCAAGATGGAAAAATATGTCATAATAAGAACATTTCTTGAAGCAAGAAGGATTAAATTGCGTATTTAGATGGGTCGATTGTCTGAATTACCTGATCGTTCTCACCAGCAGATGAGCCGTTCTCCTGGACCTTGATGTCAGTCGTCCATCCTTCTGTTAGCAAATCCGGCCTCTGTAACTCTTCTGTGTTCTTCTCACGGCCGTTCATTGATAGTTCTGTCATTGGCGGCGGAGCAGTTATCACTTCAGATGGGGATGAAGTAATGTCGAGTTGGTGTTCTTCCTTGGGATGATCTAAAGCTTTGCCAGCCGGAGCTTTGATGTCGGTACTTGTATTCATTTCTCCTAAGGTGGCCACTGGTTCTACTTCTTCGGCCATTGCTCCAGAGAGAATAGTTGTATTTGCTTCTCCAAAGGCGGTGATTGGTTCTGGATACAAGCACTTTTGGAAGTCAAGGTAGATCTCGTTATATATTTTCATTTCCTCTGGCGTGGTGATTATTGGCTCTGTGTCATCGAAAAGAAAAGAAGTGAGACTTTCGAGTGACTCGAACGACATTTTCTGGTGTTATGGAATGGTAGAAAGACACGAGAGTTGTTTTAGACTCGGGGGCTTTTGAGAGTGAAGAGATTGGTTGCATGTAGAAATTAAAGACAAACGAAGGAAATCTTTTAAATAGGTGCCAAGCAATACTCAACTCTACAAGACTATGTGCCCTACTTGTTTCCTATCACAACAGGGCCCATAAAATGGATGGTGAGATTTCCCTAACTGTGACAGCTGTTGCAAGTGGCAATGGCTAGTGTGGGTGTATAGTTGCTGAGTGTCATTAACTTTATTGGGATACTTTGCTAGGTTTAGTATTGGGTGAGAAGGATACTTATCTACGAGATGCTATTTTTGCACACAAATTTATTGGAAAAGATTTGTAGATCTTAGAGAGAGGCAGAGGGATAGGCACTGCTGATTCTGTAACAGTCAGCATCATAGCTGTTCATTTAGAATGAGTTCTCCTTTTGGATGTGGGCCGTTGATCTTTTGTATCATCGGATGAACTAGTATTATCTTAAAGCTAGGTTTGATTATCAATGCTATTCAACAGATGAACCCTAACCTAGATAACAGACGTCCGCAATTATTCTTTCATTTTAATTTGTGGACATATGGTTACCATGATGGCCGAACCACTTTCCATTGTGATCAAAATTTTAGGATCTAATATCCACCACAACATAGGATAGGATTATAGCCCATTATATGAACCACTTGAATCTTGATGTAAAACATGGCCAACTAGAAAGCAATTCACCATATCTTCCCAAGAGATCTAGATATAATTAGGGGAAGCCATAATATGTGCTCATCATTTCCAAGCCATATGTGCTTACAAAAAATTTGACCTTGGTACCCTATGGACAGAATCTAAACTTGAAACTGACCTCGTTACTACTGCATTATCTAAACGAGCCCCTCCGTTGATATGGCATTATCCCAAAATAAGTCTTCAGAGTTGTCAATACTTGGTTTGTGCGTCCCACCTGGTCCATCTTTGTTAAATCCAACCTGTCACATTTATAACCCTCTTTTGAATAACTCAATTTGAAAATGATAACATGCTGCAATATATCATTACCCTCCTCTATGTTACATGCCGCCTGGTCCATTATGGCCATGCCTGAATACCCATTTATTCAAATGTAACATAAAAACAAATGTAAAACTATCTAATAATAATTATAATGATAACGATGATGATAATGATAATAGTAAACTGATTTCTGCACTCCTATCATCTTCATTAGATTTCCATTTCTTGCCTGCCTATGGAAGGGGGTGAAAAGGGCAATTCTTAAATACGAGGCAAACCAAGTTTCAGATTCAAAGGATCTAAAATGATCGAGATTTGTATCTCCCTCTTCATCCTCCCGTTACAAATATTATCCTCTATGTTACATCCCACTTGGTCCATTATGGCCATGCTTGAATATTCATTTATCCAAATGTGATATATAAATAAATGAAAAGATTATATAGTAATTTATTATAATAATTATTCTTGGATAGGAGGCAGCCAGAATTTAAGGTGTAAAGGACTTGCAATGATTGAGATTATATGCACCACCCTTCATCCCTAACCCAAATGAATGGTTTCAAAAGTTGGTGGGTAAAATCCAATGGTTAGGACTGGAAGTGTGCTCTTCCATAGGAGCTCATTTTAGGAATGGTGCTCAGGTGATTAAAGCTACCAATTTATGTATAAAGTAAAATTAGCGAGAGGTCCCTTGATATTGACGTTTAAGGCCTCTAATCCATAGGATATTTGGTTAAGGCCTCTAGTCCATGTGCATAGACTTATTTCAGGTGGAGGTCCCTAAGTATGACCGATCATACATTTGTATGACTGATTTGCCCTCCTAATCGTCTTAAGTTATGTCACGAATTTAATCTCTAGTTTTATGCTCCTTAGTATGATATTTCATGATTGATTTGCCCTCTAATGGATTTATTTCCTAGTTTTAGATGAAGTTTTGAGATTCAAATGAGAGGGAATAGATCAAGTTTCGAAATTCAAATGGGAGGGAGCGAAATTCCTAGTTTTAGATGATGTTTTGAAATTCCTCAATTTCCTTTTCTTCTTTTAGTTCCGGTTTGTGTTGGATTTTGGGAATTCATGGATTTCCGCAAGTGGTGTTCTTGGTTACTTCTTATTCTTTTGGTCTTAAGTGCTAGTCTGGTTGAATGAGGCGACATCGATTGAGAATAACTTCGTTCTGGTAGTATTTCTAGATCTGAGTCTTGTTTTTTCTTGTGAAATTTTAGTTGGGGGTTTTTTTTTTTTTTTTTTTTTTTTGTGCGTGACTGGATTTGAAGAAAGGGTGGAGAGTGAACTTTTTTTTTATGAGACTGTGGATTTGATCCATCATTTTCTGAATTTATTTGAGTTTGATATTGCAAAAGATCTTAAATGACAATATTAAGGGACCTTTGTACAATCCAATCATGTCATTTGCTATAAATTTATCTGAGTTTATGTGACAAACTCAGACAATTTCATATGTCGCTAACTCAGACAAATTTATCTGAGTTTTGGAGAAAATTTATTTGAGATGTTGGACAAATTTATTTGAGTTATAAATTTTTTTTATATGAGTACTGTAACAATCTAATTGGATACGAGGCACAAATGCTTCCAATCAAGGCCGTTTAGCTAGTGTACCCCAATACTATGGATATGGCATTTTGGAGGACATTGGCTTTGATTGGGCAATGTTAGCCACCTGATCGATGACCGACGAATGGACGGTAGATCTTTATATTTGGTACTGTCAGTTTTGGGTGGAATGTTTTTCACCAATTTGACAGTCACGAAGGTCTGGTTAATTGGATTTATTGATTAATGTCCATCCATATTGGGATCCACTGATGAACTGTCTCCTTCCCTGATTCACTTTCCCTCATTCTCCTTGCGCCCGATGTTCAAAATCCCTAATGTCTTGCTTTCATTCATTCTTTGGCAAGTTAATGCGATTTTAGGCTTAGCATTTTTAATAAAGAGATAAGAGATTATGAGGGTACTATTGTCCTTTCAAGTATATGAAACGACGGAAGGGACCTTTGCCTCTACGAAATTAATTCGCGGACCGTTTGCAATAAAAACCAATGTTGAGGGACCTCTGACCAAATGCCCCTTTAATCTTTCCATCCCCCTTGTCTCATTATTTGTGGAGCCCCAGGTGAGCCCTAGCAGCGAGTTTCCATGGTAAGACCGTTCACAGTGGATGTGCTTGAATATTACCCTTTAACTATAATTGTGTAAATGATCTGGGTCCAAGGTCATTTGCTCCTTATCTTTTTTCAACCACCTTAATTTACGGGCAAGTGCACTTCATGGACATGAACTTCAACCTTAGTTTTGTTACCACCTTAATTTAAAAAAATACTTCATAATTTTAAAAAAAGGGTTATGAAAATTTTGGTGGCAATTAGGGGTTGACCGTTGGGGGGGGGCTTGTTTAAAAGAAAATTGAGAACCTTATTAACTTTATTGAAACTTATTTTGGGAAGTGGCAAAAAATTTAGAATATTATTTCAAAATCTTTTCCTTGAGAAAAGTGGAGAGCGCCCATTGTCATCACAAGGAGAAGGGGATGGCCAAGGCCCTTTACATTCAATTTATGGACAATCTTCTCACGTGCTCTTGTGCTTTGCAGTCTATTTCATTCATTGCTAGTTGTCATAGGGGTCCCAAGAGATTGGGGAAATGGGTCTCGCCTTAGCATTGTCTGAATGAGCGCTGCGCACAAGTGAGATTCTTTCCTAATTTGTGTTGTCCACTTTGTTTATCCTATTGCTGTTGCCATGTTGGTTCCATTGGCGATCCATTGGCGATGAGTCCATTGATTTGCTCAAGAGATCAAGATTTATCTTGGCCACTGGTTAAGTGAACCAATGATTTTCGATACACAAGTGGTAGATGAAGGGCATATAATTTAACCCTCAATAGCAAGGGTCACTAAATGATATGAAGTAATGGCGAAGCCCTGTGCATGCAATGCACAAGCCATCAAATTCTAAAAAACTAAAATAAAAATAACTGACAGAAAAGGTAATAAAGACTGTAAGTGCTAAAAAATAACTCACAAGATCAAGGGAGGTCCTCAAGGGACTTATCCAAAATGACCGGAGAGAGCTGATCGACCCTCGGACCTGAAAGAGGAAAAGAAAACAGTCAGAGGACCCTGGCTGTGGGCAGCACAGGGCTCTCCGATGCTTAAGTTAGTGCCGGGAAGCTAGTCGGAGAAGAGAGGGTGGTGTATGGTTGCATGCATGTGAGTGTGCGTACCTCTCTCTGGGTCATGGAGCCTCTTATATGAGAAAGCCTTAGGGGATATCAGCCAGTGGGCCTCTTGATTTGATTGCTAGGGATCCATTAGCCCGTAGGGTAATTAATGAGGATCCATCATAGCCCACATTGCATTAAATGAGGGTCCGATCAGCCCATACTGCATTTAATGCCAGTCACGTTGGGTCTGATCCTGCCCCGGCTTGCTGGCGGCTAGGGTCCCATCGAACCCTCTCTAGGGCCCTGCCCTGATACGACCGTCAGAGATTTGGTAAGGATGGACGGCCTGGATGATGTCCGTCCCACCAGCGCGCGTCTCCATCTTGCCACGTGTCCAAATGTCGGGCGTGGTGGTATATGCCTGCCTCGGTCGATTGCCTCCACCTCGGCCGTAGCCGAGACGCATATTGCTTTGGACGGGACGGGACTGGGAGTACAGTCGAGATGGTGCTTGTTAGTATTGGTCTCGGCCAACGCTCCAGGGTTTGTGCCGAGACGCATGTATCCGAGATGAGTACGGACTTGCGTTATTGTTAATTTTGGGCATTTAGGAGGTGGCCCACACAATTGCCCCCGAGTTTCCGATTCCTTGGGATCTCAGATTCCTTGGGGGTGGAAACTATGATTTCAAAAAACTGCCAGAGATTTAAAACAACCAAAGATTTTTGCTCTGACGTCCATTGATGACACGTGGAACTCATCCGACTCCTCTTCGCGTGCTGGGGGTATTTACTTGTAATAAATACCATGCCCTAATAATTGTAGGAGGCGAATCGCTTACGCCACGCGTCACCACCGGATTCAATGCTCTGTTACTTGAAGTACGCACGCGGCCTCCGAAGAGACATTTTTTTGAATTTCAGAAACGGCGCCATTATTTGGCGCTCCTTTATAAATATAGGTGCCGTCTTCTTCTTCCTTTCTTCAATTTCGCATTTTCGAACATCGCTAAGAACCAGAGGATACCCAGAGAAGACTCAAAGAATCAGAGCCATCCATCCTAGAAACTTTAGAGCAGTCCTTCCATCGACGAGCAGAGCCCCCACGACCGTGTTCATCTTCATCCTTGGTCTCCTCTGTAAGTTTTGAGCCTCCATTTTTATTACACTCTTCTTCCTATTAGATCAGGATGGGGATATACAACTTCTGGCTTGAGAACGAAAGGGCCATAGAGGACTTTAGGTATGCGTTTGGGATACCGGACGACGTATTCGTCCGGCGGGCGGACCCAGTGGACTACATTAGCCGCTCCTTCTCCGATGGATGGATGCCCATCCCGCTGATAGCCGTCGTCGAGGGAGGCGTTAGATTCCCCTTGGACCCTCTGATTAGGGCTTGCCTGAGCACGTGGAACATTACACCCTGCTAGTTGGCGCCCAACGGTTATAAAATAATCATGGGCACCGCTGCGCTAAACAAACACCTCCACATAGACCTCGGTGTCCACGATATAGAGGACGTCTACGACATCTGCAAGACCAAGGATGATACTTACTACCTCCGGGTCAAGCCAAACCGGAGGGGCTTTGTCACGGCGCTTGAGGACCCACACAAGTATGCCGGAGACGATCTTTTGTCCGTCTCGGGCAGTTGGGAGTTTGGCGCCGAGGAGGTCGGAGCTTACAGAGTCCCGCGTCGCCCCGGGACTGTCCCAAGTACGAGTTTGTCCTTTTTAGTTTCAATTTCTCCGTTCTTAATTTGCCCGAACTGATGCTTTCCTTGTCCATGCAAACGTGCAACAGCGGAAAGCCGGACAAGTTGGCTGGAGGAAGATCGAGGCCTGACACCAACGAGTCTCTAAGTGCACCGACTTCTCAAATCGAGCCACCTGGTCTCTTCTCTATTACGAGTCCATATACAGGGGGTATTACAAGAGGGCTGAAATTGTTCAGCAAGCCACCCCCGAGAGCCCAGAGAGAAGGGAAACCCCGACCGAAGCAGGGCCTTCTCGAACCGAGGCAGAAGTTGCTGCTAGAACTGAGGCTTCTTCTCCCGAGCCTGAGCCGGAAGGCACACCTCTCGTGAGGCGCCCACGACGTTCTTCGCCGAGGCCGGAGGAGATGACTCGTAACATAACCTACCTCGACCTGGAGGCGCTCGCATTTGGAGATGAGGCCCCCGAGTCTCCGGCGACCGTGCCCCCGAGAGTCGTCGGGACCCCTGAGGCTGTCGAAGTTGTTACGGCCCACGTTGATGAGGGAGAAGGGGCTGCCATAAACTCTGGTCATCAGGGAGTCCGGCCCCTCTCTCCCGAGGTGGTTCTAGGGGAGAGCGCCCCAAGAAAGAGGCCAAGGGACGAGGGTACAAAATCGGGCGCTTCCATGCTTCCGGCACCTTGGGAGCTGAGTTTCACCCTTAGCACTGGCGAGCGGGTGACGGTCGAGGACTGCGTTCACTTGAAGCCGAACTCCCTCGTCCTCGAGGCTTTAGCCAGAGGATGCACATTGCCCCAGGACCTGGCGAGCTACGAGGGGTACAGCGACCCAAGACTCCTCGCCTCGTTGCTGCAGTCCAGCCTTCAAGTAAGCCGCTCGATTTTTCCATAAACTTCCTGCGTCGATGATTCGGCTCGGCTAACCTCCTTGCCATTTTCGATGTTGCAGACCCTGCAGAAGTTGATGGTGGTCATCGACAGATACAATAAGCGGACCCTAGTGATCGCTGAGCTGGAGACAAAGAAGCTAGAATTGGAAGAAGCACTGGGCGCCACCGCCCAGAGGGCGGATCAACTAGAAGCTCAGGGAGTCGAGCTCATCGCTGAGCTGGAAGGTGCCAGGGCTGAGACAGAAGCTGAGAAGAACAAGGTCGCCGAGCTCGAGGTCGTCGTGGATAAACTGAGAGGTGACCTGCAGGCCGAGTCAAAGAAGGTGTCCGAAGCTGAGGCTAAAGCCCAAGCTACCCAAGCTGAGGCCGACGTCATCTTTGTTGATGCGGTAAAGCAGGCCACCGCGCATTACGAGACCCGGGTGCTGCGTGTCAAGGATAAAGCATGGGAGAAAGGGTGGCGTGCTGCCTTGAGGAAGGTCGGGATCAACGAGGGCCATCCGTCCTTCACAGAGCCTCCCCCTTTTCTTGGCCCTACCACTCCCAGGGCAAATATCGTCATCGAGCCCGCGGTCCAGCCCGAGGTCGGGGTCACTGCATCCGCTTCTGCTTCAGCTCCTCCCGCATAGTAATGTACTTTGAATGATTATTTACATTTTTTGTAAAGACTACATTGTACAAAGAAGGAAATCAATAGAATCAAATTTTTTGTTTTATTGTGGTCTTCTCTTGTGATGGGACGGAACGGTATGTGATTGGACTCTGTCTTCAAATTATGAACGTTGTCCTGTGACGATCTCCCTACCTTCTAGTACTTTGCTTTCGTTTTTTCCCTCATTTTAAACAAGTATGCGAGCTCAGCTCAATGCGCGCCGAGTTGGAGGCAAAGCCCAACTTAACAGAGTGCTTCCGTAATTAACCATGCCTCTGACAGGGCTCCGTCCTTTCTGCTGAGTCTTTTATCCGTTCCCATCACGATTTGGTCAATAGCCGTAATGGCTTCAAGCCCGGGTGGTGCATAGGCCGACCCGAGGTTATCTCATCTTTGGTTGTCATGGCTTCACGCCCGGGTGGCGCATAGGCCGACCCGAGGCGATCTCATCTTTGGCCGTCATGGCTTCACGCCAGGGTGGCGCATAGGCCGACCCGAGGCAATCTCATCATTGGCCGTAATGGCTTCACGCGTGGGTGGCGCATAGGCCGACTCGAGGCGATCTCATCTTTGGCCGTCATGGCTTCACGCCCGGGTGGCGCATAGGCCGACCCGAGGCGATCTCATCTTTGGCCGTAGCCAAACTACTGGTATGGGATGATTCGTTCTTGAAAAAAATGTCTTTCATTGAAATCTTCGAAGTACAAAGTACAAGTTTCAGAAATAGAACTTTTTAAGATGCGACACATTCCAAGGCCGAGGTAGTTGTCGGCCCTCCATATCTTTGAGTTTGTAGGCTGATCGTCCAGCAGTCGAAGTCACCTTGAAGGGTCCGTGCCAATTCAGCGCCAGCTTGCCCTGATTCGGATCCTTATCGCTTGGAAGTGTCTTCTTTAGAACTAACTCGCCCACTGAGAATTTCCTCTCCCTTACCTTCTGATTGTAGCCCCTTGCCAACTGCTGCTGATAGACGGCTAACCTAATTGCTGCTGCTTCCCTGCGCTCATTAGCCAAATCCAGTTCCTAAGCCATATGTGACTCATTCCAGCCCTGGTCGAAGAGTTCAGACCTCAAAGTAGGAAGGCCAATCTCCAAGGGAATGACAGCCTCCATTCCATAAGCTAAGGAAAAAGGAGTTGCCGAAGTGGAACGTCTTGGAGTTGTTCTGTAGGCCCACAGGATGCTCGGAAGTTCTTCCACCCACCTTCCCTTAGCTCTGTCAAGTTGCTTCTTCAGTCCGTCGAGCACCACCTTATTAGAAATTTTCGCCTGGCCATTACTCTGTGGGTAGGCCAGGGTGGAGTAGTGATTGCGGATGCCGAGCTCCTGGTAGAAGCTCCTGAAGAGGTTGGAGTCGAACTGGGTCCCGTTGTCCGAGATCAAAGTTCTGGGGATGCCGAACCTCGTGACAATGTTTTTCCATACGAAGCTCTTGGAATCCTGCTCTGTGATGGAAGACAATGGCTCCGCCTCGATCCATTTGGTGAAGTAGTCGGTGGCCACAATTAGCCACCTCCTGTTCCCTGGAGCTCGGTGAAGTGGTCCCACAATGTCGAGCCCCCATTGGGCGAATGGCCACAGGCTGGAGAGCGGACTGAGGTCTTGCACTGGTTGATGGAGAGAGTGGGAGTATTTCTGACACTTTTCACCCTTTCTGGCGTATAGTTGTGCATCCTTCTGCATATATGGCCACCAGTAGCCTTGGCTGATGGCTCGGTAAGCTAGGGATCTCCCTCCAATGTGGGTCCCGCAGACCCCTTCGTGTATTTCAAAGAGGAAGTCTTCGACTTTGCTTGGATGACCACACTGGAGGTACGGGCCTGTGAACGACTTCCTGTAGAGCTTAACTTTGGGAGACAACTAGAACCGGGCTGCTTTGAGTCTGATTCGATGAGCCTCGCCACTGTCCTCGGGAAGCTTGTCGTCCTTGAGGTAGGCTATGATGGGGTCCATCCAACTCGGGCCGAGATCAAGACACAACACTGCCCGAGGTGGGTGGAGCTCAATGCTGGGCGCGGCCAACGATCCTACTTCGATGTTTCTTTTTCTTCCTGCTTCGACAGTAGAGGCCAAGTTCGCAAGAGCATTCGCGTGAGAGTTTGATTCTCTGCCTATTTGTTTAATTTCGGCCGTCTGGAACTGAGAGAGTATCTTCTTTGCCAGGGCCAAATAGGCGGCCATCCTGTCGTCGCGAGCTTGGTTGTCCCCAGTCAGCTGGTTCGCCACCAGCTGTGAATCACTGAAAACCACCAGCTGTTGAGCTCCGAGGATTTTGGCACTGTTCAGTCCGGCTAATAGGGCTTCATACTCAGCTTCATTGTTCGACGCCTTGAAATCCAGGGTCAAAGCCTGCTCGATGACCAGCCCTACTGGAGATTGGAAGACAACTCCTGCACCGGCTCTTTTCGAGGTGGAAGATCCATCGATGAAGACTCTCCATACCGGGGTGAGGGCTTGGCCTTGTGATTGTTCGGAGCCCGTGGGCACCTCGTGCCCCTTGCCCCCCGTTCGGTGCCAAGCTGGGTTGGCGCCGAACTCGAAGAGAAAATCTGCCAACACTTGGGCCTTGATCGCTGTCCTGGGTTGAAACATAATTTCGTACTGCCCCAATTTGACAGCCCATCTGGAGATTCTTCCTGAAAAGTCAACTTTTTTTAAAATAGACTTAAGTGGATGTTCCGTAACAACCACTATAGTGTGAGTTTGGAAGTAATGAGAGAGCTTCCGCGAGGCACTAACGAGTGCCAGAGCAAGCTTCTCTAGTGGTAAATATTTGGTCTCGGCATCGATGAGGGTCTTGCTCTTATAATAAATTGGCTTTTGGAGCTTGTCCTCTTCTCGGATAAGGACCGAGCTCACCGCATGATCCGAGACCGCTAGATACAAGTACAAAAATTCTCCGTGAATCGGAGTTGAGAGTAGAGGAGATGAGGAAAGATAGGCCTTGAGAACCTGCAAGGCCTGGTCACATTCCGGAGTCCATTGGAATTTTGAATTTTTTCTAAGAAGTTGAAAGAAGGGCCGACACTTATCTGAAGATCTGCTGATGAAACAATTCAGTGCGGCCGCCATTCCAGTGAGCTTTTGGACATCCTTTCCCGAAGCGGGACTCTGTACTATGAGGATAGCCAAGATCTGGTCTGGATTTGCCTCGATCCCTCTGCGCATGACCAAACTCCTCAGGAACTTGCCGGAACCAACGCCAAACACGTACTTAGAAGCATTGAGCCTGAGCTGAAACTTCTTCAAAACATCGAAGACTTGAGCTAAATCTTCCAAATAGTTCTGCGCCTGCTTGGACTTGACGACCATATCGTCAATGTAGACTTCAACAGTCTTGCCGAGGTGAGCCTGGAACATTCTGGTGACAAGTCGCTAGTAGGTGGCTCCTGCATTCTTCAGCCCAAACGACATCACCTTATAACAGTAGGTGCCTCTGGGTGTTATGAAGGCTGTCTTCTCTTCGTCTGGCCCATACAGTGGTATCTGATGATAGCCGCTATACGCGTCAAGGAAACTTATCCTATCTTGTCTGGCAATGGCATCGATCATCTGGTCGATCTTCGGGAGAGGAAAGCTGTCATTGGGGCAGGCTTTGTTGAGGTCGGTAAAGTCAACACAAACTCTCCACTTGCATGTTTTCTTCTTGACGACCACTGTATTGGCTAACCAGGTCGGGTATTGGACTTCTCTGATCTCCCCGGCCTCGAGCAGCTTGTCCACCTCCTCGACCACGACCTCGGTCTGCGGAACCCCGGTCCTGCGAGCTTTCTGCATTACCGACTTGTGGTTAGGGTCCACATTTAGCTTATGACACATGATCTCGGGATCAATGCCAGGCATCTCTTGGGGCGACCAGGCGAAAACATTTTTGTTCCGTACCAAGAATTGAATCAACTCTGACTTCTCTGGCTCCGCGAGCAGGAAGAACCGTTCCGGATCGTTTGAGTCGATCCTGACTTCGGTCAGGTCCTCCACGCTCTTAGTCTCCGGGTCATGGCCGATCTTGTCCAGCTGCTTCTCCACCTCGGCCATATTGACCTGCTTAGGCTCCCGTTCCCCGGCCACTACGGCCATCAGACACTGCTTGGCCGTCTGCTGGTCTCCTTGGACGCTAATTATCTCCACCGTACCATCCCTGCTCTCCAATGGAAACTTCAACTTCTGGTGAAGGGTAGAGGGGACTGCTTCCATATCGTGGAGCCAGGTCCGGCCCATTATGGCGTTGTAAGGCGAGGGCGCGTCTACCACCAGGAAGTCTGTCATCACGGCTGCTCCGCCGACTTTGACTCTAAGGGTTACCTTTCCTTTGGGGTATACTGGCTTGGCACTGAAGCCTATGAGTGGAGTTCGGGCCTCCTGCAGATCCTTCTTCGTCAAGCCCATTCTTCTGAAGGACTCGAAATAGAGGACCTCGGATGAACTGCCGGGGTCGACAAGGATCCTCTGTACGGTGTAGTCCTTTGCACCCTGCACGGTGTAATTCTTTAGTTTCAGAGTGACAATGAGCAGGTCGTTGTGGGGGAGCTGGACTCCTTCCAAGTCTGCATCAGAGCACCAGATCTTGGGCCGCTCCCTCCTAGCTCTCTTAGGAGCTAGGCCGAGATCGGCTGCCATCACCTGCTCACTGTGGGAGGCCCGCTTGGACTCGGCACGAGCTCGGTTACTCCCCTTAGGAAGGGGAGCTAGATGGATGACATTAATTAGGCTCTCAGACCCGTCACTGTCCTGGCCCCTCTTGTCTCGGCGCGGGGCCTGGTCGCCATCCCTGGTACCTGCCTTGACAAACTCATACAGGTGTCCATCCCTGATGAGCTTCTCCAAATGTGACCGCAATATCCTGCATTCTTCAGTCTTGTGACCACTTTGCTTGTGATATGCACAAAACCTGCTCTGATCTCGGGAAGACGAATCTCCTCTCATGGGCTCCGGCCAGCTGAAGTACGACTTTGATTTGATCTTGTACATGATCTTGTGGATGGGCTCCTTGAAGATCGTGTTAACTGCCCGGTATGGGTCCTCGGACAGCCTAGGCTTTTTGCTTCCTCTCGAGGTGGATGCTGGAGCCCTCGCCGAGCTGGCCAGTGTCCAGCGCCTGTCCGGCTTATTTCTCCGGAACTATCCTTTATCTTTCTTCGAGGGTTTTCCTCCTTGGTCTCTCTATGCGGTCCCGAAGCTTTCCCTAGCCCGGATCTGGTCGTCCTCTTGGGCGATGTAGCGGTTGACTATGGACATCAGCGCGGCTATAGAGGACACTGGATTCCTGGCCAAATCTTTGCGAAGATCACTGTCTGGCAGCAAGGCATTCTAGAAGGTGAAGATCGCTACTTCGTCTTTGGAGCTCTCGATCTGACTATAGACTGTCCAGAATCGCTTGTCGAACTGGGTGACGTTCTCCTCTCGCTTCATCTTCAGGGCCATAATATCTGCGTCCGTCTTCGGCATAATTCTGTAGGCTTGGAACTTCTTCATGAAGGACTGCCGAAGCTGCTGCCAACTTGAGACGGACCCCTCTGAGAGCGCGTAGAACCACTTCAAGGGGAGGTCTCCCAAACTGGAGGAGAAGACTCGACAATTCAGGTGACCCTCACCCCCCCAAACAGACATCCTTTGGGAGAAGTGCCTAAGATGCGTAGCTGGATCCGAGGTCCCGTCATAAGTGACAAACCTCGGGACGGTAAACTTCTTTGGCAGGGGCTATTTCCTGATGTCGCGAGAGAAGGGGGATGCGCCGAGGTCGATAGTCTCACAGGCATCCCGTTGACCTCGGGTGAGACCGGCCACCTCGAGGTTGTGCTGGACTGTCCGCCTGATGCGCTCGTCCAGCCACTCCTGGTTATCATATCGGGTCTCAGGAATAGTTTCTGACACCTTCCTCGAGCAACTACGACTGGTGCTCGAGCCTTCATCGCAAGCTCGATCATGCCTCTTCTCATACAAATGAATCCTCAAGTCTCCATTGGGGGGAGCAGTGTGCCTGCTGCGAGAGATCCTTCCTTCGTCTCGTCGTTAAGAATGCTGCTGCTTGGTCGAGCCCGTTGCTCTCTCTAGCTGCTGCTGGAGCTGGTGGATTAGAGCGTCCCTTTCTTTAATGGCGTCATTCTGCGCTCGAATCTCCTCAAGGGTGGAGTCAAAATCATCGTCAGGATTGTAATCTTCATCACCATCATCTTCCGGATGATCGGAGAAGACTGGTTCGTCCACCATTGGAGACTTGCTTCGTTGGACTCGACCCAGTGAGAGACCATCTCCAAACTGCTGTTGAGAGTCCCTCCGTCGGAGAGACGCCGTTGCTCAGTGTGACTCCGAGCGAAGGTTGTGCTCTTGAACGTCAATTTGGACAAAATCGCGCTCATCGTAGTCTTCTGTAACAACAGCAGCTTTCTTCCCAGACCTCTTCTTGGCAGGAAGGAGGTCAGATGACGGTCCTGCACGCTGTGTCTTGGACGTTTCTCCGCCTTTCGTAGCTCTCCTGGTCATGGTGTTAGGGAAGATTCTACACTAATCCTTCCCCACAGACGGCGCCAATTGTAAGTGCTGAAAAATAACTCACAAGATCAAGGGAGGTGCCTCAAGGGACTTATCCAAAATGACCGGAGAGAGCTGATCGACCCTCGGACCTGAAAGAATAAAAGAAAACAGTCAGAGGACCCTGGCTGTGGCAGCACAGGGCCCTCCGATGCTTAAGTTAGTGCCGGGAAGCTAGTCGGAGAAGAGAGGGTGGTGTATGGTTGCATGCATGTGAGTGTGCGTACCTCTCTCTGGGTCATGGAGCCTCTTATATGAGAAAGCCTTAGGGGATATCAGCTAGTGGGCCTCTTGATTTGACTGCTAGGGATCCATTAGCCCGTAGGGTAATTAATGAGGATCCATCATAGCCCACATTGCATTAAATGAGGGTCCGATCAGCCCATATTGCATTTAATGCCAGTCACGTTGGGCCTGATCCTGCCCCGGCTTGCTGGCAGCTAGGGTCCCATCGAACCCTCTCTAGGGCCCTGCCCTGATACGGCTGTCAGAGATTTGGTAAGGATGGACGGCCTGGATGATGTCCGTCCCACCAGCGCGCGTCTCCATCTTGCCACGAAAGACAAAAAATGAACATAGGATGCATGAAAGAACAAAAGATATAAAAATAAGCTATTAAATGAAATTCTTTGTTTCATTTCAAGTGGTAGATTTTTTAACATAATATTATATTAAGAATAGTAAGCATTCAAATAAATGAAAAACCAAAACATAAACAAAGATTATAATTACTCATCTACCTGAGCACTGGATGTAACGTACCCCAACCCGATTTAATCTATATTAATGCTAATTTATTATGTCTTATTAGAATTAATTGTGTTGATAAGCAAATTAAGTCATTTGAGTCTTACGTAGACTATTGGGTTAGACTTTGGGTCATGGTAGGTAGTTTGAACCGACTTGACTTGTTTAGGTAGAGCAAAGGACTTTTTCGTAATTTTAGGTTTTATCATTTTTCATCATATGCATGTCATCTTGAAGCCACCACGTATATTTCGTCGCATTCAACATTTTTCGTATTGGACACTTCACTATTTGACCTCAGTCCAACTGAGTCAATCTCCATTTGACTCAAAATGAAAATTCATAAAAGGAACATGGTTTTCTTATAAAATGGAAGAAAATAAACCTTTAAACAACTGAATCTCTTTCAATCGTTCAGCTCCCTACTCCATGAGGAAGAAACCTTTGTATTTCTTCACTCCCTTGGTTCTCTTCTCTTCTCTTTCAAATACTTAAGTAAGAGCTTATGCACGTGTAATTGGAGGCAAGATCTGGATTCCTCCTCACCTCCTTCATCTTCTCATACTCTTGGTTCTAGCCATCTCTACAATTTCTCATTTAGTTTCAAAGGTGAGATCTCAAAGCCTATTCTTTGAATTAGACTGCAGTTACAGCCACAAGACCTTCCTACATTACATGAATGCATTTCATTCATGAGTTGGCTGGGTTTTATGTTAGGTTTGAGAATCTTGGGACTTAACTATTATTGAACCAAAAGGGCAAGGAGTATAAATCTTCTAATTGGGCAAGTAAAAGCTTTAATTGATTATGCATGTTGTCCATTTTATTTGATTAAGTCCCAAACTCAGTCTTGTGAGTTTGTACGTAGCCTCTTGAGTTCAATTTAGATGAATATGGAAATAGTTTACTTGAGAATGGATTGTTAATGTTAAATGTTTGAGTTTCTAGTTTTGAAATTATGGAATTGATGAACGGATGTAATGGAAGATGGAGGAGATGGTAGGCTCCATCTCCATGCATTGAAAAGAGAGGAAGAAGTTTCAAAAACTCAGAATTTTAGGACTCTGGATAGCCTGCGTTCTAGCATTCCTAGAACATATTACAATTATACCTTTAACAACATTGCCGGTTGCCTTTGCTTGTTCATGGTCCATTGCGTAGACCCTTCCTGCTTGATGTGATTGCTAACCGGGTTGTTGTCTTTGTTGTCATTGCCTTCCTTGCTACTGTTGTCTGATACGTGGTGCTGGTAAGGCTAGCCGCTGTGGTGGGGCTGGAAGTGTTGCTCTTGCTTGTTGAGGAGGTAGTTACTAAGGGGTCATGTTACCCAATCTGTCCCTCGGGCACGCTGCCGCCAGATGCTCCATTGATCTGTAAATAATACACGCCCCTTTAATCCTCCAGTACCTCTCAGTCCGATGCCCCTTGCCACAAATGTCTTATTTCGGCATGCTAGAACCAACTGCTACACCCTTCTGTTTCTTCTTCTGACGACCTTTCCCAAAATGTGACGAACTACTCTCGAGGTCCTTGACCCTTTTCTTTACAGCTAGCTCTTCCGCGGTATTAGCTTTATCCATAGCGTCGTGAAAGGTTTCCGACCTCTTGAATGTCACCACATGTTTCCCATACAGAGGGTGAAGACCACTGATAAGTCTCCTCACTTTCTTCTCTTCTGTATCAATCAGGTCTTCAACAAACTTTGACAACCGGAGGAAAGTGTGTACATACACTGCCACTGGCATCTAGTTCTGCTTTAAGGCTAAGAACTCTTCTTCCTTTTTCCAGTGGACGTGATCTGGTATAAACTTACGACGAGACTGTTTCTTGAATGTCCCCGAGATGGTCTCGTTGGGCATTTCTTTGAAAGAGTCCCTTATACTTTTCCACCACACATTCAGAACCCCTTGTAACATCGAGGCAGTCAGCACAACCCGTTGCTTGTTATTGCACACCACAGTCTCAAAAACATCGTCAATGTGCTCTAGCCATTCATCAGTTTGTAGGGCATCCTCCTAACCATGAAAAATCAATAGTTCCTCTCTACCAGAATTTCTCATAAAATGAATTAAGATCCTCTAACCTGTGGGTTATGGACCCACCACGCTTCAGGAGAACCTTTGGCCAGGTCACTGGTGACATCCCAATAAAATTTGCTCTCTAAATGAGACGATGAGCATAATGTAGTTGACAACTAGTAATGTATAATTCCCTTATTTGATTCATAAAGCATAAATTATTTATTATTGCAAGATTGCCTAGTTCGACTTGATATTGAGCTCTTTTAATCATCTGTCATTAAGTCAAATTTATACAACATTTGATAAATAATTACTGCTCATACTTTGTTAAATTGTCATATTCACGGCGCTATCTATTGGTGTCACAGGTGCAGGTACCTTCTCCTGCCCTGAGGTAGCCCTGGAGAGAGAGAGGGAGACCAAGGAGGTTCGTCTAGGATTAGAAGAGTGCGCAGCTAAGGGCACCATCTAGTCCTCACTTTTCGGAGAGTGTCATGGGAGACTTTTGGATAAAGTTCATAAACTGATCTTAGCCTCTAAAGAGCATTCATGGAATTTATAAATTTTCCATTAAACATGTGGAATGTGCAGGGTTCCAGTCTAAAGCCCTATTTCGTCTTTTGATGTTTAAGAATCCTATTGGTTTAATGTGTGCACCATAATCCTCCTTAGGGACAATGATGGAGGGTTATCATTGATTAGGAGTGGCAATTCGCCACCTTTAATGGGTGAAAATGACCCTATCAAAAGGTTCAGGTCCGCTCGAGCTAACTCATATCCACTCGTGCGGATTTTGTCCATAGAGGGTACCCGCTCAAGCGGGCTTCTATCCTCTCTGGCGGATTCTTTCCAGAGAGTAACTTCGCTCGAGCGGGGTTTGTTTGATTCGGGTTCTACACATTCATTTTTGGCACCTCACTTTGCATGTGAAGTTCAGTAGCCACATGAGTTGCTACCGTATATATTGTCGGTGACTACTCCTGTGGGCAAGAGAGAAGTTTGTAAGAACTACTACTTTAAGTGTAGTGTTCAGATCAGTGAATTGTAGATGCCAACAAATTTGATAGTTCTGGCGATGCATGACTTCGACATCATCTTTGGAATGGAATGGCTTGCAAGGTACCGGGCTTTTGTGGATTTCTTCCACAAGACCATCAGAAGAACCTAGTTCGAAAGAAAAAATCTATCATAGGACTAATTTCAACACCTGATGCTGAAAAGCTCTTCGAGAATGGCCGCGAAGGCTACTTCACCTTTATCTCTGAGAATAACCCACCTAAGAAGCTAGAAGAAGTTTCGGTAGTGTGTTAATTCCCGAATGTATTTTTGGATAAAATTCCAGGGTTACCCCTATCTAGGGAAGTAGATTTCCATATTGATCTAGTGCTGGGTACCGCTCCAATATCCAAGGCACCTTATAGAATTGTCCCAATAGAACTTCGAGAATTGAAGAAACAGCTATAAGAGTTGTTAGACATGGGGTTTATATGGACCTAGTGTATCTTCGTGGGGAGCTCCGGTGTTGTTTGTAAGGAAGAAAGATGACACCCTTCGGACGTGCATTGATTATCGGCAAATAAACAATTGACATTGTGTCGCGACCCCGAAACGGATCCCGGGCCCGCGACATGTTTTGCCACAGGTTCCCGAGGTGAGGATTCCCGAGACAAGCGGAATCTGACTCACACGATCAAGTTTGCGGAAGCGTGTTGCAAATCACATCAAGACAAGCACACGAATAAAAATTTCAAGTGCAACATTAAATAGCATCAAGACCAAGATATCAGAAAAGGAATTATAACATAGCATTCCCATCATAATTGAAGTTCTGAAAATTAAGCAAAAGTAATAAGTTTGTTACATCCCAAAATAAGAGGCCAACAAAGACCAATACAATTCTCAAAACAACAAAATATCCCATGACAAAATGAAACGCAACTCAAGAACCCGCTCGACGTCTAGTTGACATCGTCGGGTTGCCACTCTCTAACTGGGGGTGGCTCAAGAGCCTCCTCCAGAAGCTCCTCCTCAAAGGCGACGTCACCTGCACCTGGGCACCAACATAAACAAGTATCAAACACGACGACTTGATGGCAGGTAATCAATTTAGAGTATGGCACAATAATTATTTTAAAGAGAACACATAAAAACAATTCACTGAACTTGAAGTAATTTCATGACTAAAACAATTTTTAAGAATATGCAAAATAAACTAACATGAGTACTTATAATATATCATGAATAGTAAATCCAAAAGGAGCTCATCCTTTCTCTATCATATAAAATGAAAAGAGCAAGCACGCACGACAAGCACGATAAACGAAACACAAATCCCACATATACCGGGATTCCGGCCGCGGAATCGGACACGCAAGATGTGTAATAAAATACACGACCAATCTGCAGATAGTCCACATGTTTAGGGACCCCCAAACAGTGGATCGAACCGAAAGGGCAGTCGAAGCTCAGTGGTGTTCACTTGAATTCATGAATGCACAAAACACGCGAAACACTGTCTAAACATATCGAGATAAAGGGGAAAGATCACTTATCAAAACATGACAAACACGACTTGCAAAATGCATAATTAATACGCATAACACGCTTAGGAAGTGACCCCTTTTTATTTATTATTATTTTTTTGGAACAAATCTTCAAACGAGCTTGCTTATATTTGAAATTCAAATCGAATACACGAGAACATTTATTGCATCAAAACTGGAGTACGAAACCATGGTCTATCAAGCACACTTAAGGAGCTGTGGTTGATCCTTGTGTAATTGAAACCCAAATGTTGGACTTTAAATGAAAATCGGTGCCCCCAAAGTTAAAAGAGATTTCAGGTTTCCAAGTGCACAATATCAGGCTAAAGGTCCCTTAACATGTTCTAGTTTTTCATTCTCACGAAAATTCTTCAAAACAGGCATTTCGTCAAATTTCGGTCACCTGTCGGCTAGCCAAAATGGGGAGTAGCGGCGAACCGCCAGCTGACCGCTGGAAACCCTGGTCCAGTCACAGCTTCTGGAAAACGAACCGCCAAAACTCGGTTGGCTAGCAGTTAGCCGAAATGGGAATTTCGGTTTGCCGCCAGCTGACCGAAAAGGTGACCAAAATCCCTAGCCGAAAATGCACGCTTCTGGAAAAGCCGCCGATTTCTGTTGGCTCACGGTTAGCCGAAACGGGAATTTCGGCTAGTCGCCAGCTGACCGACGGCTGATCGAAACTACACGGGCAGTGCATTTCAAGTCAGGTTTTCACATTTCTTCTCCCCTTCTTCTCACTTCTCACACAACTTGCACTTCCCCGAGCCTACATGCTCTCCAAGGGATTAAACACTCATATCGTAGCACAAATTATGACATCACATTTTCATTCTTCAATCTAAAACAAAATCCCCAAAATTTCCAATCGAGACATGAATTTCTTATGAAATGAAGAGAATGAAAGAAAATAAGTCAAATAAACACAATGCTAACATTCATTCTAGATTGTTTACTTGCCTTGCCCAAGATGCCAAACCAAACCTCTTCAAGCACTCCTATTCAAGAGCTAAGCCAAACACTACAAAACCTAATGAAAACCATTCAAAACTCACTCAAACTTGAAAACAAGAAATTCATTAAGAAATGGGTGTTACAACTTAGAAAAACAAGATCATTAGGAGTTGAAAAGACTCCATTGAAGAGATAGGTTGGAGCTCTTACCTAGAGATGGCCAAACAAGAAGAGATGAAGAAAATGGAGAGCTTGTCCCACTAGAAACTCCAAGAAATTTGTATCAATAGAAAGCTTGCAAAGAGAGGAAGAAGATGATGGTCTTGGAATTCTATTTGGAGATCTCTAGCTTGAGCATGCGAGAGGGGAAAAGTGAAGAGAAAAGAAAAGGCTTCTCAACCCTAGGTCTTGAAAAGTTGCAGGATTTGGGAAAGTGAATGAGAAAGGAGAAGGAGAAGACTTAAGTGGTTGGGTTGTGGGCCCCAGACTTAAGAGATTGCTAAAACATGACCGTACGAACCCCGGATGAAGTCGATGAAGAAGGATAAAATTATCCTAAAAAAATCTAGTTTCTAAAAAGTATAATTTTGACATGGTTTTGAGATTTCAAAATTTGTGTCCAGATTTGGGTATAAAAGACAATTTTTACCCTTTTGGGCCAAAACTAGGATTTTTAGGCTTCAAGCACGAATGGGCCGAAAACGAAAGTTGTAACGAATAATAAAACTATTCAAATGAAATAAAAATCATAATTAAAACGAAAATCAAAACGATCCTCCCAAGCTTACACGTACACTCAGGCCTTCCTGAGCATTTTTTACTAACACTAAACGTTCTCAAAATTCCCAAAGCTATGTCCAGAACTAAAACTAATTATTTCTAACCCAACGTTAACTAAACCCACTTAGGAATAAACATACACTAATCACACACTAATCAAATTAGTTTGGGTTGGGGTCTAACACAATGAAAAACAAGTATGCTCTACCCCGAATAGATGAGTTATTTGTTAGGCTTCAAGGCTGTCAAGGCCTCGAACCTGATTAGTGATTAAACTGGATCCACGATGTGAAATTTAGGGCTAATTAGAAACTTTTGCCCTTAATGCCCAAGGATCGAAGTTCGTTGTGACAATTGTGTAGTTGGCCTCATTAACAAATAATCAACGGGACTTGTCCGGTAAACACAACATTAAACCTGTAAGAATACCAAAAACATTAAACCTGTAAGAATACCAAGGCAAGTATGGATTTCATTCCATTATATATATATATATTCAAGTTTCAAAAGATAAAACATATGAAGTTTATACACATCAAGACCACCCTAAAAACCTAGGCCCTGGTACAAAAGATACATAGTGATATGATAGATAAGATCACAAGATCTAAAACCCAAAGATGAAATGAGGTGGCACAATAATAGATATCCCCATGTAACGCGCACTAGTGCCGATAACACTAAGTTACATCATCGGCACCCCACTCTCATACCTCGTCCTCCTCCCCCATTTAAGGATTCTCTGGGATTGCCTTGGCATCCAGGTCGGTGTAATAGTAGTAGGTGTCTTCTGCACACCATGAAATAAAGGATTAACAATATATTGGCAAGGATATAAGCAATATACATTATTCATAAGAAGTTCCAAATGAGAATAAAGACAAGCACATGATTATTTGATATCAAGGTACAAGCTAGGCATAAGAACATGACTAATTAAAAGAATCAAGTGATAATATAATTCTAGCAAGATAAACAAGAATAACCATCCATGAAATGCAATGCCAAGTAAGAGGAGACTCCGAAGATGTCCTAGCCATCTCACAGGGGTACAAGTGAGGTCCGTGCTGACTACGAATACCCAAAGTCCGGCTCTAGAGGGATCCTAGCTCCCGGTCCTAGGAATAATAGCACGATCCGAGCCCGCTCTCAATTATTCGCGCTATGGATGCCGTCCAAAATCGACTGTCCACCTTAGTGTCCGGTAATCAGCCCACTTTATAATCATCTGTCTGCAACGGGTCATGAATGCAAGATGATGATGATGGTTTGTACACGATATAAGATCCAAGACAAATACACGCGGATAGGTTTTCAAGTACAAGATAGCAAGTTTAGGGCTACTCTAAGTCAGCCAAGATACAAGTCAAGTTCCATAGTTCCACAAGTAGTCCTCTTCTAAGTCTATCTACATGTGTTCATCAATACAAGACAAAAGATACCTAAGCATACACTCTAAGTCCGGTCAAATCCTAATTCTACAAGTTAAGTTACAAGTTATACAAGTATACAAGATTAGAGTGTACAAGGTACGACAAGCTACAGATACATGATTCGCCAGTCAAGAGTGAATAACAAGCCAATCTTAGGTCAAGAGAAGTCCATCGTGTACCGAACGTATTCCCAACGGAGTACGTATGGAGGATGAGTCAATGGTGTCCAAGTTTGGCGGCCCATGGTGTACGGAAGTGTTTGGCACCAATTAACTTAATTCCATATGCATTCGGCTAAGTTACATTAATATACGGAAAATCCCAGACAATCAACGAAGCACACCAAGCCACATTTTCCCAATTGGTCATGCAAGGATAGGATCATAGGTTCTAACTAGGTTTAGAATCCCTTTCCAAAAGAGATAAGGGATTGGTTCATTGATCCAATACCCACTTCCTTTTTTAACCTCTGATCATTAAGATAAGTATACCATTGGATTCTATGTCTCAAGATCTTTCTAACGGTATATAGAACCCCTAATTCCGACGAACAGGTCAAAAGTTATGCCCGTTCGAAGTGGACGTTGTTGTCGGTAGAATGCAGTCTTGATATACCCGGGCTCCCAGAGCAGTAGCAAAGCTCGTTCTGGCGAGGGTTAAGCCCGCTAGAGAGAGCTTGCTTGCTACTTGAGCCTGGGCTGAAGCAAATTTGGCCTGTTTCAAGGTATTTTCAATCCCATTCACCTAGGGTCCATTCCCTTCCTTCCCAAGCCTTTCCAAGGCATGTACCTGCATGAGAAGAGCCTCCATGCTCTCTCTCTCTCTCTCTCTCTCTCAACCCACATTCCATCCATTCATCAAATCATCCACAATTAAAGTCCATTTAACCCAATTAGCATATATAATCAAATTAATTAACTATGACAAGCTTGGAATTTAGGGGAAATCTAAACAATGATATGAATGGAAACAGTAAGCACACATGCATGTTTCATATATAGAGCTAATCCACTTTCCTTCACCAAAGAGAGTGAAAGAGATGAAAATTTGAGAGAGAAGTTGAGGAGAAGAGCTCTCCACTCACACCCTAGCCAAACCACTTCCAAAAACCCTCCTCCTACACCCAAAGAACACCAAGGAAGAAGAAGAGGAGGAATCCATGATCATGCAACATGGTTACAGCAGCAAGGAAGGAAATTTCATGAGAAGAAACAATTGAGGGAAACTTACAATTTTGAGGTCCAAGGAAAGATAAAGAAGAGAGGAAGAAGATGTTGGACTTGGATTCACTTGGAATGGCCTTTAGGATCCACATGCAAGAAGAACGAGTGAAGGAGTGAAGAAGAAGATGGCTCCTAGCAACATGCGTAACTCTCTTGAAATAGGATGAAACGAATGAAGTAGCTAATGAGGGATGGAGGGGGAAAAGTCCAAAGCGCCCCTTTTGAGTGAAATGAGAGAAAAGTGATTATTTGAGGGAATTTGGGGCGTCGAATTGTGACAAGCTAAGAACAGAAAATGATGAGTGCGACGAGATCTTTCCAACGAGCCCAAATTAGGCGAAAATGAAATTTTTCGAAAAAATGACTGATTTTCCTATTAATCACAACCTAACCCCCTATTAAGAGTATCGCACTCAGAATAAAAGTAAACTTCGTAAACCACTTCCTAATGATAAAAGAAACTCGCTTAGCTACTAAACTTGCTTAATTAGCTAAAATCACAATTAATTAAGCTAATCGCCAATATTAATAAATTAATCACTCTATCAAGGTCGAGGACCTTACATGGGCATAGCGTATTTCTCCAAGATTGATCTTAGATCTAGGTACCAACAATTGAGAGCTTGAGAGAATGACATTCGGAAGATGACTTTCAGGATGGCCACTATGAATTACTTGTTATGCCTCTCAGTCTAACTAATGAACATGCAGTATTTCTGGCTGTGATGAATAGGATCTTCACTCCCTATCTAGATCAATTCATTATGGTCTTTATAGATGACATTTTAGTGTATTCTAAATCCATAGTGGAGATTGCAGATCATCTGAGAACATCACTACAGCTTTTGAGGATTCATCAGTTGTATGCCAAGCTAGAGAAATGTGACTTTTGGCTATAGTAGGTGGCATTCCTAGGGCACATTGTCACTCGCGCTAGTTTGGCAGTTGATCTCGCAAAAGTAGAAGAGGTAACTCATTGGCAGAGTCCAAAGACAGTTGTAGAGATAGGGAGTTTCCTAGGTCTTGCAGGTTATTATTGCAGATTTATAAAATACTTCTTAAAGATCTCAGCCCCTTTGACAAGATTGAATCGGAAAGATGTACCATTCGTATGGACTAATGAATGTGAGTCAAGCTTTCAGACCCTAAAGGAGAAATTGACTACCGCCCCCCAATATTGTCTTTACCAGAAGGTTGTGGAAGTTTCATGATTTATTTTGATGCATCTAGAGTTGGCTTGGGGTGTCTACTTATGCAAAATTGCAAGGTGATTGCTTATGGGTATCGTCGTTGAAGGATCATGAACAGAATTATGCAACCCACGATCTTCAATTGGCAGCTATAGTGTTAGTTTTGAAAATTGTTGAGACACTCTTTTTGGAGAATAATTTGAGGTACACTCTAATTTGTTAGTTTATGTGGTCTCAATCCAGTGGATGATGTAATAAATTGATTTATTTCATTATTTATCAATATAATCATGCTTTCCTTTCATGAGATGAATGACATTTTATTACTTACTTACACATAATCAATACGAATGATATAATGGTTCATGAGATGAACCGAAGCCTACAAATATATTAGATGTGACACGTGTGTGGATAAGATCTACATACGTGAGACATATGTCACAATTCCTATACTTAAATTGATTCATAACCAGTGAAGAGATTGGGCATCTCATCTGAGAAGGTTGCAGCATTTTGATCACTATGGATAGTGTGATTTATCTCGATCATCAAAGTGTAAGACTCTGGATTATTGTGCTGGTACATTAGATGTATTGAAGGATCATGAGAAGCACCTTATGAAACATTGTCTTTAGTTTAAGGTTTGCTCTCATAATTTCCTAGCAATAGACTCTCAATCATGAGACATTAATGAACTTAAGTTTCTATCTATTCATTTGGTTTGAGTTACCAATGAGTGAGGCCAATTGTAGGTCAACACCTCGGTGTCTTGGGTACGTGGTAGTGAGACTGTAGGAACATTTAATGGTCAAGATGAAATCTATTTACTTTATCCCCTTGTGCCAATTAATGGATTTATCATTAGTAAATGCACACCTATATCAATTAAGAGTTAATTGGATGGTACTGATGATCACTATAATTAATTGAGTATCAAGGATAACAAGATATGGATCTAATTTGGTGGATAGATCTAATTGATCCATGGATATAGATGGAAGGGCTTACTTGTGTTCATAGGAAAGTTTAGGGTCTTCTTTGTAATTTATTCCTAAGACTGGAATGCAATTGCATTTATATAGTGGAGTTATTTACAATTAACTGTGGGCCTGAATTGCACATGAGTTGTGAGGTCGGGTGTCCCAATTGGAGCCAGCTTTTTGTGGAATCCCTAGTTGTCCCCACGCTAGCCCATGTATTAGATCATTACTAATTCTACTTGACCTAAAAGAGGAAAGGGATTAGAAAGTTACTATTTCTATTTGAAGTGAGACTTCTAATAGTGGCAATAATAAGAAGAGAAGGTTAATAATTCTTTTGGAAGTGAGACTTTTATTGATTATTAGTAAGAGGAGTTGCTTAAGGGCTATGAAAGGAGGAGTAAGGGGTTGGATGTCCCCATCCCTTGGAGTGCACGCCCAACCCCTAAAAAGTGCAAGAGTTGCACTACTCCCCTTTCTCATCTCTCTCTTCTAGTTTCTTTAGAGCTTTTAGTTGTTTTCTCTTAGAGATCCCACCATTCTCCTCGAGGAAAGAGATCTGAAATAGGTCATAGCGTGGAAGACAACAAGGTCTTGGAGATCCTAATTCGCTACAAGAAGAGTTCTTGTTCAAGCTAATTGTCTTCTACTCCATTAGAGCACAACCGAGCTCCAAAGGTATAATCTACTTATATGTTGTGAATTTGTTATGGTTGCATGGTGATGCTTTTATCTATTTTGGAGATAGTATTTATTGATATTGATCATGAGTTTGAGGTTCTTAGATCCTGGATTGGGTTTTGTACTGATCGGACCCCAAGTATAGGGTGCAATTGTAGTAATAATCTGGTGAGTCTAGGTCAATCCACATGGAGCAATGCCTTTTGAAAGTCTTTCCAACTATGACCTATCCTAAATAAACACTAAATCTGGCCTAAATGAAAACTAATTAAATTACAAGAAAATTCCTAAAAACTGAAAATTAACAATTACAACTTTCCAAATAAAAAAAAAACCTAAACTAAGTAAAGAAACCTAGTTTATTCAAACATATTCTAACTAAAACCAGCAAAAGTAACAAACTCATCAAAACAACCAATTTAATAAAAAATAAATCAAAACAAAACTTCCTAAATTAGATCCTAATTGCCAAAATCACTTTTTATGCAAATATGAATGATCTATAATGCCCTAAATGCTAACAATGTAATTTTATGCAAGTTTCTAAAAATCTGATGCATGCTGTAAAAAAAAATCAAAGTATGGAAACTCTTGCACGGGACCAATTTCACGGGACTGTACGACTAGTCTAAGATGATATGAACCCAAATCTAATGGCCTAAACCAATACTCTGATGACGCATGAACACAACAAAAAAAGAAAAATGGAAAAATGACTTAAAACAAAAGAGTATGATCACCTAAAGATGCCTACTTGAACCAGTTATGCTGCTGAAATCTAATCGCAGGCTTTCCAACTACCCTTGTTTGTGCCTCTGGTTGACACGGTTCCCAAGGTTATTTTTGGCTAAAATTATGGGGTTTCAAAGTCCAATTACCATACTTTAAATCTGCTAATTTTCGGACCAAAACATTCACGTTTACCTGGTTTTTAAATCGCGCACTTTTGTAACACAGTTAGGTCAATTCTGCTGAAACTGTGTAGAATTTTTCACTATTCTCCTACCAAGTCCGAATTTAGTCTTTCTAATCAGTGAATAATCTTGTGATTTCTGCAATAAAAACTTTGTTCTAATGCAATTTCTAAATATGAAGTATGCATAAAAACACTTTCCAACCATATATTATGCAAGTAACGAAAATAGAAAGTTTCTACTAAACAAAGAAAGATGTAAATTGGGTTTCTAAATCAAGAATTTTTAAGTAAAAAAAAATAATCAGAATCTTAACGTAAAAATAAAAACAAAAGGGTGGAAAAATAAAAAGTGGAAAAGATGTACCAAAGATCTAGAAACTAGACGATCATACAAGTATTGACAATGTGATGATGATGTCCTTTCTTCTCAAAGTAGGAAAAATTTATGCAAGTGATTACTTATTGTCTCTCGACTTTTAATCCTTTTATTTTATTTTGAAATCCCTAGATCAAATCGTGTGAAATATTGTCTCCAATCAAAACACATAAAAGAACTAGAAATAGAAAATTAAACCACTTACATAAAGAATACGCAGAATCAATCCAAGTAGTGTCTTTATTCCTTGATCTTGAAGTAAAAAAAAATAACATTCTTCTCTCTTCATCATTCTCTCAACATGATCTCTCAATCTATGTCTAAAGAATTAGGATGGAGAAGAAGAAGAAATGGACTTAGAGAGAAGGGTGGACGGGAGTGGAGAGAGAGAGAGAACCTCCAAGGTTTTTACATAAAAATCATGCACCAAAGTCCTTGGACGTCCAGCCACTCTGTTGGCTCCTTTTTACAATTTTTGATGTTCCTTTGTTGCCAAGAATTCCTCTCCTTCATAAGGCTTTTGTTTCCTCTTTTGTCATGATTCTTTTCTTCATGATCTCCAAGCTACTCTTCTCTCTTTGGAAAGACTTTTAAATTTGAGAATTGTCCTTACCTTATTAGGTTTCTTGATGCACACACCTTCCTTTTATAATTCCAAGAATATCTCTAAAAATTGCATGATGGTGTAGAGGGAAGAAACTTTCCAAATATTGAGATTTCTTGCAATTCCCGTCTAAAAATGTATTAGACAACTTCCCGATGTCATATCTCCCTCAATATAGCTATGATTTATGCAATCTTAGCTCCACGGATATCTACTCGAAAAGAGCTTTCCAACGGTGGCTAAGTTGCACCAATCCGACACTCGGTTTGTGAATTATGACCATTTTAAGTTGCTGCCCCTGAAAAATCCGGGAATAATTGTGCGCAAATGGAAGCTTCCATGTTGGCATGCAATGGGATGTGTGGGACCCATGTTGGACGTCCAAGGCATGCTTAGACTCTTTCCTTGCTTGCTTAGTTGACTTTCCTTTGCCTCTCTTCTCAAATTTCATCAATGTGGGTCCCAGGTTGATTTCTCCTACAAATTGAAAGAAATAAATTTATCATTAATCACCTGTAATAAAATAAATATGAATCATGCATGGGACCCTGCATGCCTAATGATGCACCCAAATGACAAACTTTCCAAGAATAGCACATGGTGCCAAAAATAGTATGTATATATTGATGAAGCCAAAAGCTTAATTTTGGGGTGATAAATGAGATGAGAAAAACTTAATTTCACAAAAATTGTGCACTTCAATGAATTTTAACCTATTTTGACCATGTTTCCAAAAAATAACCCCAAATGCATGAAATCATGAAATTGAATGTAATCTATGCAATTAAACCTAATTAGGTCCACAAATGCTAATGAAATGATGACCTAATGACCTAGTTTTGTGGACTTATCATGTAGCCTTATGGATAACTGATCTCTGCATCAAGTAGATCAAAAGTTTTTGAAACCTATCCACGAAGCCCACCTCCTTCCAATATAATCATCGCAGTCTTTAATACTTATTCTCTCAGCAAGATATTAAGATGAGAAGAAACAATGGTTAGAGTTCATCAAAGATTATGACTTCCCAATTAAATACACTGTAGGGAGAGGAAATGTAGTGGCTGATGCTTTGAGTAGAAAATCATCTAATTTAGCAGTCAGATGTGGTGAATGGTTACTAATTGAGTTATTTAGAGAGCTCGATGCGATAGTAAAGCTTACCAGTGATAAGGTGGCACTCGCGGCTATGTCAGTTTTCAAACCAAACCTAATTCAGTAGATCAAAGATGAACAATTTACAGACCCGAAATCGGTTAGAATTCAAGATGACATTGCAGATAGGCAGGATTCTTGTTTGGTTGATGGAATTTCGTACTTCAAGGTTAGGTTGTGTGTTCCGGCAATAAGAAATTTAACGGTAGCAATCTTGACTGACGCTTATCGGGCAAGATATTTATTGCATCCCGGAAGCACCAAAATGTACAGAAATCTCAAGGGCGGGTTTTGGTGAAATAAAATGAAAACAAATATTTCTGAATTTGTATCCAAATGCTATACCTATCAACGTGTAAAGTATGAACATAGGGAACCTCCAGGTTTACTGCATCCTTTGTATATTCCGAAGTGGAGATGGGAACACATTTCGATGGACTTCATTTGAGGAATTCCAACGACAAGCAAGAAGAACAATGCAATTAGAGTAATAGTAGATCGTTTAATGATGTTAGCACATTCATTCCATATAAAAAGGGCATGAAGTTCAGTGAAATGGCTAAGATATTTGTCAAGGAGATTACTAGATCACATGGTACGCCAGTTTCCCTAATAGCTGACCGGGATAGTAGATACGTGTCTTCATTTTGGAAATCATTTAAGCAGTCCATGGGTACAGAGCTTAGTTCCAACACTGTGTATCATCCACAAACTAATGGACAATGCGAACGCCCTATACAAACATTTGAAGTATGCTTCATACCAGTGTTCTTGATTTTGACAGTGAATGGGATGAGCGTCTAGCACTATGCGAGTTTGCATATAACAATAGTTACCATTTAGCAATCGGTATGCCACCACTCAAGGCACTCTATGGTTACAGTTGCAGGACACTCGTGTGTTGGGAAGAATTCGGTACAAGAAGTTTCCGCGGACCCACTACCATTGTAGGCACAACAGAAAAGGTTTAGAAGGTTAGGGAAAGACTAAAGATTGCTCAATCAAACAGAAGAGCTATGCTAATAATCAGAGAATGAAACTTGAATTTTAGATTGGAGATTGGGTGTTCTTAAAGACCTCTCCGATGAAGGGCACGATTCGGTTTTGGCAGAAAGGCAAACTCTCACCAAGATATGTGGGACCATTCCATATCAAGATCCAAATTGGTGATGTAGCGTACAAACTCAATTTGCTACCAGAATTTGCTTGTGTCAACAATATATGTGAGACCTGTCGCATGTTATCTAGCACGATGATGTTCAAATTAGGCCAAATGCAGCATACATTGAGCGTCTGCTTCGTATTATTGATGTGAAAGAACAAGTGTTGCGAACGAGAACTATACATTGGGTCAAAGTGGGGGGGGGGGAATGCAACATCCCAACCCGATTTAATCTCGAATAATGCTAATTAATTGTGTTGATAAGTAAATTAAGTTATTTTTAGGGATAATAGTAGAATACCTACCTGTACTTTGCAGATAATTCAGACTACCCTCCTGTAGTTTGGTATTTTGTACTAAACCTACCTGAAGTTTTAATTAACATGCAAAAGTGATGGATTTTTTTAGTATTAACGGCTTATATGTATAAATGGCTACAAGGGCATACTGGCGGCAACTTACTCTTCCAAATGGCTTAAGAACGAGACTTATTTGCCCCTGAACCTAGCCTATAAAAAATGCAATGAGCAGTTTGAGTTTGTTTTCTTCAGCCACGAGTTTGTGAGTAGCTCTCAGTCATCTTCTTTAGCCATAAGTTTATGAGCAGCTATCAGTCATTTTCTTTAGCCATATAAAATGCCTTCCTCTCAAAACTCCTATATCCAGTTTTCTTGTGGTCAAAGCTCTCAATTTGATGGTGAAATTCGTTATTGTCACTGCGGGCATAGGGCTGCTTTGAGAACTTCCCGAACACAGCGGAACATGGGGCAGAGGTTTCTTAGCTGTGCACTATATGGAGTTATGCTTCGATCCATCTATTTGATCTTCTTCGTGTCTGGTCAACCATGGTAGTGTTAATATGTTTTTTTCAGACCCAGCCAGCGTGTGGATTTTTTGAATGGGTTGATGGAGAAATAGAGCATGTGCCAAAGCTATTGGATAAGATTGATGTGTTGGAGAGGGAATTGAAGTCAGCTTGTTAAAGAGAAAGATGTTACCTACGTGTGCTGCTCAGGACATGAGCTGGAATTGCGTTTGTATTGTTCATGTATTACCTATTGATATCTTGGACTCCTGTAGATGGGTTGGAATTACCATGAGCATATTTATCAGTTGGAATATAATGGAAAATGAGTTGGTGTTGTTTGTTTGTCAATGCATGCTTTGGTTCACTTTACTTTTTCGATGAACTTTAATTAACCTGCAACAAGAAAACACTAACTCGACAAGAATACAATGAACAATCAATTGCAACCTGATTTGGAAACAGTAAAAAAGAAACTGAGAACATCATCATCCTTCCAGTAACAAAGAAACTGGAAACATCAACATCCAAATATTAAAAAAGATCATCCAAATCCAAATAGTCAACCAAAAAAAGTTGTTTAAAAGAGTCAACAGTGATACAACATCATCCAGATGTTTTTTTTAAATAGTGGTTGTTGTCATCAACAAGTTGAGTCTCCATTTTCCTGCTCCAATCCTCCCTATACCTGCTTGTAACTTCCCTTTGCTACTGGTATTTCTGGCTGATGGATTTGGTTGAGAAGAAGCTTATCTAACTCTCCCCTGACCAATCAAAACTTGAAGACCTTAGTGAGTAAATGCATATACTCTAGTTAGAAGTAAAAGAAACAATGGGTGAAATTACAATACCTTGTGTGGTGGCATGATCTGAGAAGATGGATGAGAACCTGGCTGAGAAGCTGTCATGGGTTGAGAAGCTGGCTGAGAACCTGGCTTAGGCTGTGATGCAGAACTAAATAGTCTTGAATTGGGATGCACTAGTCCCTTGCAAGACCTGACATTATGGCCTATTTTCAAGCAGCTAGCACAAGTCATTGTTCTATTCATTCTAAAAACTCTACTGGAATTAGGTGACTCATTTGTTTCCCTCCTCCTCAACTTCCTTAGCCTACTTGCAGGTCTTCTATACAAAGGAGGACCAACTACTTCCATTCCACTTTGTACCCAATCATGCATTCCAAGTATAGGGTGTATCATATTATTATATGCCCTCAAATACATATCTTTGTTGTAGCATGTATGAATGTAATTTTCAAGCTTTTCTTGATTCATGTATATACATGCTATGACACGCTTACAATGTATCCCTATCAAATCCCACATTCTGCATAAAAATGTTTTACTCTCAATATTAACAATAAAAGTTTTGGCAAAACAGCCAACCTCAAATACACCTCTGCCTGACCAGTTGGCAAAATAGTGTCTGTTGTCATTCTTGTTCTTTTTCAACTTTTCCAATATCCCTGGACAGACTGTCCCATCATATTTGGTCATTCCTCTCAACTTCACTTGACTTATGTTCATAAGCTTCCTCCTCACACACTCAAGCAAATCAATTATTGGTTTCTCCTTTGTTTCAAGTATGTAACTGTTGAAAGATTCACAGAGGTTGTTTGTTAATGCATCACATTTAGCCCTTGTGGAAAAATGAGACCTGACCCACCAGTTTGGATTAGCAGTTATCAGCCAATTATATGCAGCCTAGTCTATCTCTTTGATCCTCTGCATATTACTATCAAATTCTCTTAATGATCCATATGATGCTACTGTTAGATTGTATGGACTCAATCCATCAGATGATGTAATAAATTGATTAATTTCTTTATTTATCAATAAATCATGCTTTCATTTCATGAGATGAATGGTGTTTTATTACTTAATGTACGTAACCAATACATATGACATGATGGTTCATGAGATGAACCGAGTCCCATTAGTATATTAGATGTGATATATGTGTATGGATGAGATCCACATACGGGAGACATGTGTCACAAATCTTATACTTAAATATCTTCATAACCAGTGATGAGACTGGGCATTTCATCTAATAAGGTTGCAGCACTTTGATCACTATAAGATAGTGTGATTTGTCTCGATCATCAGAATGTAAGATTATGGATCACGGTACTAGTACATTGGATGTATTGAAGAACCAGACTCTATGATCAGGTCTATGTTGAGTTTCTCAGGATTCCATGTATCCTTTTGGGGATACGCCTTGGATACTGCGATGGGCATACTAAACCTCTACCATCTAAGTTTGTACCTAAGACTACTCTGGAGTTGTGGTCTGGGCGAAGCCTAGTCTACAAAATTTACATATTTCGGGTTGTTCGGCACACGCACTGAAGGTTAAGATGGATAAACTGGAATCAAAGTTGGAAGTATGCACGTTTGTAGGATATCCTAAAGGAACTAAAGGTTGGTTATTCTATAATCCTAAAGAGCAAAAAGTGCTGGTGAGCACCAATGCGTTTTTTTTATAGGAAAATTATATGATTGACCAGAAATCTTTAGAAAATGTGATCTTAGAAGAAATTCAAGAGCAATCAATTCCAAATCCAAGAATGACCAAACTTGAGGAAGAACCGCCTTTACCAGACCCCAATAGTTACACTAGTGCCTCGTCGTAGTGGGAGGATTGTCAGACCCCCTGACAGGTTCTCGTTCTTGGGAGAGTCTTACGAGGTAGTCCCAGAAGAACCAGAACAAGATCCCTGTAACTATGATGAAGTGATCAATGACATAGATTTGGGACGTTGGCATGATGCTATGAAAGCTGAGATGGAGTTTATGTACTCAATAAGATCTCTACACTTGTGGACTTGCCTGCCAATATTAAATATATTGGGTGCAAGTGAGTTTACAAGAGAAAAAGAGGACCAGATGGAAGAGTTGAGACCTTTAAGGCCAGGCTTTTTGCGAAAGGGAATACTCAGAAAGAGGGTATCGATTATGAGGAAACATTCTCGTCGGTAGCCATGCTCAAGTCCATCCGGATACTGTTATCCATTGTGGCTCATCTCGATTATGAGATTTGGCAAATGGATGTCAAGACGGCATTTCTCAACAACCATCTTGAGGAAGACATCTATATGGTGCAACCAGATGGTTTTGTAGCTAAAAACCAAGAGCAAAAGGTTTGCAACTGCAGAAGTCCATTTATGGACTGAAGCAGGCATCTCAGTTGGAACATCTGTTTTGACTAGGCAATCAAGTCATTTGGTTTTTGTCAAAATCCAGATGAGTCATGTGTGTACATGAAAAGTGAAGGTGACAGGGTAGTTTTTCTGATTTTATATGTCGACGACATCCTTCTCCTCAGGAAAGACATAAGAATGTTGTCAATAGTGAAAGTTTGGTTGGCCAAGACTTTTGATATGAAGGACTTGGGAGAAGCTAGCTACATCCTAGGGATCAAACTCCATCGAGACCGGAAAAATAGGATATTGACTTATCCTAAGCTGCATATATAAGTAAGGTACTAGTACGGTTTGCTATGAAATACTCCAAGAAGGGCATTACACCTTTTAGGCATGGAGTACATCTTTCCAAAGACCAGTGTCCCAAGACACCTAAGGAAAAGGAGCAGATGAGGTCGATACCATACACTTCGACTGTTGGTAGCCTCATGTATGCTATGATATGTACTAGACCAGATATCTATCATGTAGTGGGCCTAGTCAACAGATATCAATCTAATCTAGGACCTGAACATTGGACTATTGTAAAATGTATTTTCAAATACTTGAGAAGGACTAGAGATTATATGTTGATTTATGGCAGTGATGAGTTAATTCCAGTCGGATACACAAATTCTGACTTCATGTCAGATAAGAATTCCAGTAAATCCACCTTTGGTTATGTGCTTATGCTTGGTGGAGGAGCTATCAACTGGAGGAGTATTAAACAGGAATATACCGCTGATTCCACGTTGGAGGCTAAATATGTAGCGGCTTGTGAAGCAGCTAAGGAAGCAGTACGACTCAAGAGATTCCTTATGGGACTTGG
This sequence comes from Cinnamomum chago, assembly GCA_038049695.1. NCBI lineage: Eukaryota > Viridiplantae > Streptophyta > Magnoliopsida > Laurales > Lauraceae > Cinnamomum > Cinnamomum chago. Next base: position 30,164,641 of record CP142451.1, on the reverse strand, counting down.
GGTGGTACCTTTGGCACGACAGCCGCTCACAGTTTACTGTGATAGCAGTGGGCAGTCGCTCAGTCCAAGGAACCCAGGAGTCATAAATGCCAAAAACATGTACAAAAGAAGTATCATTTGGTCAAGGAGATTGGGCAGAGATGTGATATTGCTATTACCAAGATAGCCTCTACAGACAATCTCACAGATCCCTTTACTAAGCCTTTGACTACCAAAGTCTTTGAGCAACATGTAGACGGGATGGGCATGAGATGCAACCCTGACTGGCATTGAGCCCAAGTGGGAGATTGTTAGATTGTATGGACTCAATCCATCAGATGATGTAATAAATTGATTAATTTCTTTATTTATCAATAAAATCATGCTTTCATTTCATGAGATGAATGGTGTCTTATTACTTACTGCATATAACAAATACATATGACATGATGGTTCATGAGATGAACCGGGTCCCATGAGTATATTAGATGTGATATATGTGTGTGGATGAGATCCACATATGTGTCACAAATTTGATACTTAAATATTTTCACAACCAGTGATGAGACTGTGCATCTCATCTAATAAGGTTGCAACACTTTAATCACTATAAGATAGTGTGATTTATCTCGATCATCAGAATGTAAGATTATGGATCATGGGGCTGGTACATTGGATGTATTGAAGGACCATGAGAAACACCTTATGGAACATTGTCTCGATTTTAAGGTCTGCTCTCATAATTTCCTAGCAATAGGCTCTCAATCCTGAGAGATTGATGAACTTAAGTTTCTGTCTATTCATTTGCTTTGAGTCACCAATGAGTGAGGTCAACTGTGGGTCAACACCTCGGTGTCTTGGGTACGTGGTAGTAGGACTGTGGGAACATTCAATGGTCAAGATGGAATCTATCTATATTATCACCTTTTGCCAATTAATGAATTTGTCATTAGTAAGTGCGTACCAATCTCGATTAAGAGTTAATTGGATGGTACTGATGATCACTGTGATTAATTGGGGCTCAAGGATAATAAGATGTGGATCTAAGATTGGAAGGGACATGTTTAATCCAATTGATCCATGGATATTGATAGAGGGGCCTACTTCTAGTAATTGGGAAGTTTAGGGTCTTCTTTGTAATATATTCCTAAGACTGGAGTGCAATTGCATTTATATAGTGGTGTTATTTGCAATTAACTGTGGGCCCGGATTGCACATGAGATGTGGGGTCGCGGTGTCCCAATTGGAACCGGCTTTCTAAGAAATCCCTAGTGGTCCCCACGTTAGCCCAAGATTGGTTCATTACTAATTCTAATTGAACTCAAAATTAAAGGAATTAGAAAGTTACTATTTCTATTTGAAGTGAGACTTCTAATAGTGGTAATAGTAGGTTACCAATTGTTGTGGAAGTAAGACTTTTATAATAATTGGAAATGAGAAAGTTGGAAATGAGAAAGTTACTAATTTTTAATGGAAGTAGGACTTCTATTTTAATTAGAAAGTGGAGGTTGCATAGGGTTATAAATAGGGGAACCAAAACCCTTGGATACCTACCTTGGAATTCATGCCCAATAGTGCAAGAGTTGCACTCCCTCCTTTCTCTTCTTCTTCGAGTTCTTCTTCTAATTTCCTTAGAGCTTCTAGTTGATTTTCTCTTGAAGATTCCACCATTCTTCTTGAGAAAAGAGATCTGAAAGTGGGTCATAGCGTGGAAGACAACAAGGCATTGGAGATCCTAATTCGCTACAAGAAGAGTTCTTGTTCAAGTAATTTGTCTTCTTCTCCATTGGAGCACTACCGAGCTCCAAAGGTATAATCTACTTCCTTGTATGTTGTGGATTTATTTTGGTTACATGGTGATGCTATTTGCTATCTTGGAGATAGTGTTTTACTGTTCTTGATTATGAGTTTGAGGTTCTTGGATCCTGAATTGGGTTTTATGGCCTTATGGGTACTTGATCCTTGAGTCAAGTGGGTTAAAAAGTTTTGAAAACCTATCCACGAGGCCCACCTACTTCCAACAGTGGCTGCCCACATAGCATCTTTCAACAATTTTCCTCTGAAAAGTTTTTTGAAGTTATGATACATATACTTTAGGCAGTGTCTAATTTCAACAGTATGAACAACTATCTCAAATGTTGCATCAAGCCCTTTCTGTCTATTAGACATAAAAATCTAGCCCATGTCACCCCCATCTCCGATGTCATCATATAATGATTTCAAGCAACAAGTCCATGAGTCCATATTTCCAGCCTCTACAACAGCCATTGCAATTGGGAACATATTCTCATTCTCATCTCTACCTATTGCAGCCAGCACTTGTCCACCATAAATACCTTTGAGGAAGCATCCATCTATACCAATTATGGGTCTACATCCACTCACGAACTCGACCTTTTGTGCCTCGTAACCGACATACAATCTCTGGAAATATGGAATTCTATCCGTGTGAGGTCTTTGTATCACAACAAATCAACTTGTGTTTGGATTGTACTTCTAGACAGTGACACAGTAGTCCCTTAATCTAGTCTATTGCACTCTAATATCTCTAGAGATGTTATCTGATACCTTCCTCTTGGCTCTATACAACTTTTTCTTCGACAAATCAACCTTTAAATCTCTTCTCAGCTCTTTCTGCATTGCAGGGATTGACCATTTCAGATCGTCACTCATTCTCTATTGGTATTTATTAGCTATATAGCTGGAAGTAACCAAGTGGCTTTTAAACTTCATACCACATGCATGTTTGGGTTTGAATGTCTTAACTTGAAATGTCCTCTCACCCTGCATGGGTGATGCATGAATCCTAAATCCACAATAATATTTACAAACAGCCGTGATTCTCTTGTTCTCATTTTTCAAATATTTAATGTTATAGTCCTGCCTTACAGTCCATTCAACAAGTGCTTGTCTGAATACTTATAGACTTGAAAATATCATACCCAACTTGAGTTTAGGATTCCCCATATTGGTCAGCTCATTAAAGTCAGGCCATTTAGCCCTGTTGTTCTCATCAGATGAGTTGCACAAAGACTGAAGCTCATCCCTATCTTCAGCATCTATAATCCAGTTCTCTTCAACTGGCACTTGTTGGGGTCTGTTCTTCTTCCACACTCTCAGCTTCATGAGGTTGTGATTCCCTCTCACGAGATCCTCTGAAGACATCCTCATCATCAGCCTTCTCAACATCCTCATATAACTCCGGAGGCTCATCAGGATCTAATATGGTGTGTTCACTCTCAACCTCACTGTCATCATCATTAGAGTCATCATGATGACCATGTGGCTGATCTTGGTCGTCATCAGCCTTCATCAACAACAGGTTCATCCTCAACACCAACAACATAGTCCAAATCATAGTGAGGTGCATTGCTATCTGATGCAACTTTTGTTGTAGGTAATTGCTTCAAGGCAACTTTGGTGTGAATATTTTGCACCAGGATCTTCTCCTTAGGTGACACTACTATCAAAGGTTCATGTCCCCTCTCTACATAAATAGTTAGCACCTCACTGCCCTTATAATGTTCTAATAGAACAACTACATCCTTGTTTGATTCAATCCGCCTCAGACCATCACCAAAACCCAAGGCCGGCACCTTAAATACATTGAACTATTCGCTGGGTACCCTAATTCTATCACATAATCCCTGAATTTAAAAAATGATACTTTATCAATATTAAAATCAGTGATTTCATCTACCACACCCCCAATGTATACACTATTTGGTGTCAGATGTGAATTTTGATCCACAGGGGAGGGAAATCGCCATTCAACTATATGAGATATTAAAAAGTTTACATCGAAAATGAGGATTTCGACTACCGTCAAAATCGACGGATCACGATCGCCAGCTACGGATACAGCCGTAACACTATCCTTCAACGAAAGCCGAAAGAAAGCGGGAGAAAATGAGATGGGTTCTTCCTCTCGTCTAATGTACCGCCGGCAACACACAACGATTGTCTTGTCACTTAATTTGGGTCTTTCAATTTGGGTCAAATTTGGGTCGTATTATGGGTCTCAAAAGCACGATCATAGTGAACTAGGTAGGGGAAATCAACATTCAGGGTCGTGCTGACTTAATTAAAGTTAAATTCAAGTATTCTTGGGGGTAAATGAAATAAAATGGAAATAAACTAAGCAAATAGGGGGAAGGTGCCAAATATTTAGAAGATGATCAACCCCATTCCCGAGTACCTCCTTCAATGTCCTTTGATGGCTTGGAGTTTAAAGGTTGATTCTTCAAATCGAAAGAAAGATATAGACGAAACTTCGAGTTTGATTTCTATGGGTTTGCGTGTGATACACAAGTGATAAGAGTGCATAGCTGATGATGGGCCGGAAGTGAGTAAAAATTACCAATGATGGACCGGGATTGATTAAGAGTGGCCGATGATGGGCCATAAACAAATAAACTGATTTTGGGGTGTGTGAAATAACTCGTCTCTTCTCGTCATTATCATTAATTCAGATTCTCGGAATCAGCATGTATTCCCTTTTAATATTTGAGTTGAATATTTGGAACTGGAGGTGGAGAAAAAGGGAAGAAAATATTTTTGGGGTTAATTTGTTGGTTTTATGGTTTTTTTGGATTTTAATAATTGGGGCTAGAAGGGCCTAACTAGGGGATTTTCATACTTGGATTTAATATAACTAATCCATTTCCCTAACGGATCTCTACCCTATGCTAGGGTCCTGACTGCCCTCATCCGCTCTCCATGTCCCTTAGCGGGGCCCAAAGAGAAAGTGGGAAAAGTAGTCTAACCTGGCTAGGGGGAGACCTAGATCTGGGTCTAGGGTCTGACCTGGTCAGCCTATACCACTATTTAATTTCTAACATTATTATTTTTAGATTTTTAATATCTTTTACTTTGTTTTTAGTCTTTTGGGTTTTATTGTTTTTATCTTGTTTTTGGTTTTATTTATAAAGCCTAAAATCTCCTAAACTAATTTTTTCTAATCCTAATGAAAGGGGAGGAGGAGAAGAAATTAATTATTAAACCTAACCTTATTGTTTTAATTATTCTAATACTTAGAATACTTTTTTTTTGTTCTTTTTTGTTCTTATTCCTTTTTGTTTTTTGTATAAGTTATGCAATTCTAATTTTTATAAGGGAAACAAAATGAACAGATAAGTGAAATGAGTCCTAATTTTTACAAAGAGAACAAAATAAAGAAATAAGATGCAACATGATTATAATGCATGGGCATATTTTAATGCATGAGCATGTTTGAACAAGTTGGAATAAACGCTAAAATGGAAAATTTACCTAAGTGCATGAGCATGTTAGATGCATGAAACATCATAAAGAGAAACAATAAATAAGTATAGAGCTAAATTCAATGCAAGAAAAGAAAAGAAAAAAAGGGGACCTGGCATGCATGGGTTCAGTTTGGATAAATGGGCAAGTGGGTTGTGAGGAAGGAGAGAAAGAAGGGGTTCGGCTGTGCAAGTGGGTGTAGGTGCAGGTGAGGGGAGAGGAAGAAGAGAGAGAAGGAAAAAGGAAAGGAGGGGAAGAAGAAGGTGTGGGCATGCGGGAGGAGAGGAAGGGAGAGGGAAGAAGAATAGGGAAAGGAAGAGAGAGAGAGAGAGAGAGGTGACTGTGCAGGAGGTGTGTACAGTGGCAGCGAATGAGTTGTGTGCAGGGAGATAGAATGGTGCAGCGAATGGGTGTATGCAGTGGAGTGGGTGCAGGGAGACGGCGTGACAGCAGGTGGGATGCAGCAGGTGAGGGGTGTGTTGGTGAGTGTGGTACGCAGGGGAGGAGAAGTTATAGTGTAGGGTGGTGTTGCAGGTGGATTATGCAGCAGTGAAGAAGAAAGGGGAAGAGAGGAGAGGGAAAGAAAGAAGGAAAGAAGAGGAGAAAGTGTTAGGGATTTTGTATTTGCAATTTGATGGATGCATTAACATATTCATATCATTTGAATTTACACTCTTGCATTGTTTTAGAAAACCTTGAAATATGGTTTTATACATGCATTGCTTTTAAGAATTGTAAAAGTTTTGTTTTATGCATGTTTTGGTTTTAAACTTGGATGCATTGTTTTTAGTATTCAAACTCTTTTGAAAACCTAATTCTTTGTGCTTTATATTTGGAAAATCATTTGAGAAGATAGGTTTGTGCATTGCATACTTTCATCATTTTCATAATCATTTTTGTATGCATTGTTTTTGAAAAAGAGTTTTATCAAATCAAGCTAGCCTTTGGTTGTTTAGTTTCAAATCATTTTAGGCTCTTTGTGTTTCATGTTTTTAAACATCTTAGATTGATCTAAAACATGTTACCAAGCTTGATTTAGTGGCCCAAAAATCCTCCCAAAGAAATACCTTCAAATGTGCAAAAGTTGGAAATTTTGCAAAAGGGGAGTGACCTGGCAGTGTCGCCGGTCGACCGAGACCTGCTTCCCGGTCGACCGGGACCACTGTCGGTCGAGTGGACAGTTTCTGAACTGTATCATGCCAACGGTCAGAAATATGACCGTTGTGCTTTCTCGGTCGACCGAGCCCTGTGTCTAGGTCGACCGAGGACTAGCCGTTGGGCATTTTTTGCTATAAAAATGAGTTCTTTCCTTTGTCCAAAGTTGGAGATTTTTAAGCCTTCTTTGAGGAGCTTTGAGACAAGACAAAGGGGAGGAACTAAGAGAGACCAAAGGGGTCATTAAGTGAAGCTTAAGCTTGGATCAACTAAGTTAAATCTCCAAGTAAGTTTTACTTTTAATTAATCATTTGTTATGTGCTTTATTTGAAACTTTGGAAAATGATTTCAAGCATGATAACAATGATGTGTTGAATCCATTCTTCCCTTCATCTTTGATATTCTAGATTGGATTCATCACTTTGATTTCAACCCAAGTTTTGTTTTAAACTTTCTTAATCATGCTTAGCCTAAATCTTTGATTTCTTTTATTGCATGATTATTTCACTTGGTTGAAACTTCCCTTGTTGTTTTCATTCATTTAATCTTTAGTCAAATTAGTTTAGAAAACAACATTGCACACGCATCACTTGATTAGGCTTAAACACTTTCATACAACTTGTGATCTTTAGATTTTCATATCATTCACAAGTGTGTATTTGTTCAAGTGATTTGCATAGAACTTCAATCATATCTTTTTGTGCCTTAAACTTTCAAATTGCATTAAGCATAAATTGATTGAGCTTACTTTTAAACTTGATTGAAGTTTTCACATACACACTTCATAAGCATACATCTTTGCATTTCTTTGAGTGTTTGTGTGAGTTAGTTTTCATTTTCATATCCGCCTATTTAGAGGCAAATTAATTTGAGCTTAAATTGTAATCTCTTAGAGTGATCTTTTGAGAAGACACTTTCTTAGAGAAATCTTTATCTTGTAAGGTTATTGCTTAGCCTAAGAAAAGCATTGTGTAAAGGTTATTGCTTAGCCTTGAAAAGCATCTTGTAAAGGTTATTGCTTAGCCTATAAAAGCACATTGAGAGGTTGTTGTTTAGCCTAGAAAAACAACATTGTAAGGGTTATTGCTTAGCCTAGTAAAAAGCATACATAGTGGAAATCCGGTGGGGTGTTGGATGCACAAGCCGGTAGTGGATGTAGGCACGTTGGCCGAACCACTATAAATATTGTGTTGTGGTGATTGCTATGTGGTGATTGTTTTTGTTTAGCTTCCGCATATTGTTTGACTAAATCATCACATTTGACTAGTTTTTGTTAAGAAGTTAAAATTGGTCTAAATTGGTCATTCTTGTAGCACACCCTATTCACCCCCCCCCCCCTCTAGGGTTAGGATCCCGAGGACTTTCAGAAAGAAGGTGGCTTAGTTGTGTAGGTGGGTAAGGGGGCAGTGGGTGTGCAGTGAAGAAGGAGGAGGGAGAGAAAGAGAGAGAAAAGAAAGAAGAAAAGAAAGAAGGCTGCGCAGTGCAGGTGGGGTGACAGTAGCGTGGTTGGGATAAAATAAGGGAGAAGAAAAGAAAAGAGAAAGAGGGAGAAGAAAGTGGGGGTGGTGCGGTGTAGCAGATGCAATGCAAAGAGAGATGGGGAGGCTCCTACCTGGTTCGGAGTCCGGCGACGAGGGGGAGATGCGATCCACACTAGGGAGACGATGGCAGAAAGAAGCTCTGCGCGTGGAGTGGCTTGCAAACGAGGAAGAAGAAGAGGGTGACGATCTAGTTCCAGAGTCCGGCTGCAAGTGCGACGACGAGGGATGGTGCTAGGATGATGAGATGAAGATGGAGGCAGTGAATGGAATGAGCAAAAATGCATGGACAAGATGATTTATATAGCCTGCTTCAGGACTTTTTCATGTGGTTGCATCTGTTCAGAACGTTGACTATTCAACGAACAGATGCTTATTCTTTGGACACACCCTTTCAGATATGAATGGACACACACCTCTTAGACACACCCCATTTGGAAAAAAAATTATTAAATAAAATTCCCCCAAAAATAATAAATGGGTAGTGGGCCAAGCCAGGCCTAACTCGCACGTGAAGCCCAAACCCAACCCATCTTGAGGTCTTTATTCTCCGTTTCCATCGTCAAGATTTTGGCGCTACTCTGCTGGACCCTCTCCAACGAGACTTGGTATTTCTGCACTATCTGTAGAGAAAACAGACGTCAGAAAAAAATAACCAAGATCAAATACTTAGTAAAAACTTGTGGAAAGCTAAACTCACCGAGATGACCAATTGCATTGTTAACGCCAGCAATGTCACGTCTTTGGCCTCCTTGTGCTTCGCCATATCTCGCGGCAGGGCGCAGGCGTGGGCAAGCGCGGCGATCATAAGGGCATTCCCTGAGACCCGGTCCTCCACGTTCAGTGGCCTACCGGGCCCAAGTTGAATGCTCGGTCTCCAGGGGACCGGCATGGTAGACTAGGGGACCGCAGTGTCACTGGAGCCCTGCTCGACTGGGACCTCCAGTCTGGCCCTTTTTTCCGCCCAAGCCCCCTCTTGCGCGGTTTCGGCAGGGCGCTGCCGAACTTCCAAACTTGAAGAAGGAGCGGGGCGGGGGTGGGAGCATCCGCAGAGGTCGAGGGGGCCGAAGGGGCTCGAGGAGCCCGGCCTCCGAATGCCAAAGCCTCCAAGTTCTTGATTGCCATGGGAGGTCGACGCCGTTGCTTGTCTTCTTCCTCCTCTGAGCTAAAAGAAGAAGTGTCGGTCTCGGCGGACTTGGTGTCTCACCTCGAAGAGCTCGCAGGAGCGGAAGTACTCTCTGGGGCGATCCAGGCTTCAGGTTCGGCTAAAGGTTGTTCTGCTTTGGCCTGGCGCTCTGCTCTTGCCTGAGGTTGTCTAGTCCTCCTCTTGATAAAAGAGCGGTATCTCGGCTCGTAACCCAAAAGGAGACATGCAATGCGGCAAGAGTGGCCTCGGTATCTGTACAGCGCCCGAAACCAGTCTTCGTTCCTTACCCAGCCGACCCACTTGGCCTCTTGTCTTCTCTGATAAACGTCTGCACGACAAACAAAAAACATTAGCTTGGCAGAAAAAGAAGAAAAATGCAAGGAAAGAAAAACTTAAAGAGAGTGAGTATTTACTCGGAGGGGTCCCAAAGCCACGGGGAGCTCTGAACGCCCTCTCCACCACGATCTCGGCCGCTCTGAACTCCCAGTTGCTCGTGACGAACAGGCGATCGTCCCCAGAATACTTAAAGGAGTCCTCTAAAGCGTTGACGAGACACTCCCGGTTGGCCTTTACCTGGAGGTAATAAGTGTTATCACCTTCGGACTTGCACAAGTCGTAGACGTCCTCGATGTCGTGGACACCGAGGTTAATGCTGAGGAATCTATTGAGCTCGACAACGCCCATAATGATCTTGAAGCCTTTCAGCATCAACTGACAGGAGAAGAGGTGCCATTTACTAAGGCAAATCCTAAGAAGAGGGTGGAGGGGAAACCGGACCCCACCCTCAATTATGGTTACAAGAGGGAACGACATCCAGCCGTTGGTGAAGGTGTGGCCATCGAAAGGGTTTTCGGGGTCGTCTCTGACCTTTGTTTCTCATTTCTTTTCAGCTTTCATGCATTAATTTGATCCTTCCTGAGAAGTTTTATATCCATATAATCAAACCCGTAAATATTTAGGCACTTACGAACACAAATACAAATGATTTATGCATCTTTTTCCTCTTCGACAATGGAACATCGGCAGCGACGATGAGACCAGCGGATCCTCCTTCTCCGGAAACGAGAGCAGAAAACCAGCGAAGTCTGCCTGACCTGCAAATAGAGATGGGATGGTCTCCTTCTGGAAAAAAATCCGGTTGCTATCAGGTGCTGCCTCCTTCCTCTCCTCTTCTCCTCTCAAGTAGGTTCTACAACTGTTACAACCCGACCCAAAACTAATCACGATTAAGGCTAATTAATTGGGATTAATGCTAATTAAGTATGAATGATCTTATTAGTGAAGGTTAATGACCAAAGAGAGAGAAATTAGTCTCAAATGATGCATTAAGCATAATAGAATGGACTAAGATGAAATTGAATTGGTTAAAGTGAGCTTAGACTCAAACAAGGTAGGCCAAGGACTTTTCCGTAAATACGAGTTTTCACGTATTTCATCAAATACGGAAATCCTTGATACCAACGCATATATCTCGAGTAGTACGTTAACTTTCATAATAGACGCGACCCCATTTGACCTCAAATGGACCAAATGAGACTTCATTTGACCCAAAATGTAATTTGACTTATTAAGAGGTAGTTTTTGTGTAAGAGGGTCTTATATTAGAATGGAATGAATCATTTCCTCATTTCAACCAAACCCCAGACTCATTCCTCTCATCTTCTTCCGTTTTCCTTATCAAGCATCAAGAAGGGAGCTTGTATGTGTGATTGAAGGGGTGCTAGCTTCACCATCTTCTTCACCTTCCCTTTTGGTTCATTGGAGAGGAAGTGCAAATCTTTCTTCATTAAAGCTAGGGGCTCCTCTAGTTGAACTACAATGTTTCATTTGGGGGTTTTCATCTCAAAGCAAGCTAAACAAAAGGGCTTTGAGTTAACTAGGCTTCAAGAAAGGCAAGTATAAACATTTCTTGTGATTAGTGTTAATCATTGTAGAAATGCATAGAGTTTTCATGGATTCTTGTAAATTTCCATGAGATTATGGAATTGTTTATGAATGATTAAGATGGGTAATGAATGATTAGAAGTATTGTTGTGGATGAATGGTGTATGAGGAAGGAACAAGAGGTTCCAATGTTTAATACAGGTTGTGAATGAAATGAATGGACAAAGGGAAGGGGAGAGAAAAATCAGGTTTCGGTCCTGCAACTCGTCCCAGGGCCGATCGATCGAACTGTCATCCGATCGATCAGACATGCTCTTAACTGGGAGATAACTGGTTGAAATTGATACTTTTTGGAACCAATTACGCTTTCTATGAGTATTAGTGGTCTATAAATTAGTGTTAGAGCTAATTATACCCTAATCTAAGATTATCAAGATTAAGAAAATTAAAAGAAAAGAATGGTAACGAATTAAGTATTTATTTTTCAAATGTGTTATCTAAACCTGCATAGGTGTTAGCTAAGGTTATTTAAATGTACAAACTACTATCAAAGTGATGTTCATCAAGAATAACACGTACATTAAATAACAAACGTTTCACCCATTTGTTTGGTTTAGAAATTTTGATTGTGAACTTGAATAGAATTAATAGATGTTGTGCGATTTCCGAATCTGACACTACTTAGTGATTCCTTAAGTTCGTTACTGAGCTGAACTGAACAATACAATAAATGATTAAATTAATGAATGAATAGTTACTAAAAGTAACAATGAAATGAATAATCCTACTGCAGTAGATGGATTTAGGGGCGTTCCGGAGCTCCGTGGTGATGCTAGTTGTTCCTGGCCCGGACACTAGTAAGTCTCACATATTCCGATCATATCTATGGATATTGATTGATGCCTTCCATTCGGAAGATGAATCCTTCCTTTGAGGGAAGATGGTAGATGAAATGAATGAACGAAAGCTATAAAAGCGATTATCTTGTGAATGTCTAGTGAGCAACTCTTATGTTTATCTATTGTCATTGTAGGAATTATTTAGATTTGTCTAGAATAGTAATTGTTACCAAATGGATTTAATGAATTCAGTGTATGTATTAACATGTGCTATTACAAGATCTGTTTATACATTGTTGAACCGTTGTGTTCATTAGTGTTATTAATGACATCACAAGCCCGTTTGCCATTGCCGATGCAGCAGCGCCCCCGATGCCAGCGGAGGAGACCGCTCCGGTTCCTCTAGGAGGATTGAACGAGTGGAACGGATGGAATACCATTTGACATGGGTATTCGAGCGCACGAAAGAATTATAATATTTTGAGAAATATTTCGAAAAGTTATTTTGTTAACCATTTTGAGATGTAATTAATTGTTACTGCATGGTGTTTTAGGTATACACCGATTGACAAGAAAATGATGAGAATGATACATGTATAAAGACCTTATTCTTTTGTATACAAGTAAATCGAAATTTGGTATCGCCAAATATATGTGTTTCCGCAATATTGTGTATTGACAGGTTTATTGGAGATGTTATCCCTTGTGGATTCCGTTTAACTTCGATTAATTCGGAGTTCACGGGAGTAAGTATAGACTCACGGTCCGGGATTATCGTAATTCGGGCCCGGGTCATGACAACAACCAAACCCAACACCGGAGTTCTTCAATGGGGTGGGCACAACTCAGCCCGAGAGACTTCTGCAAATCGGCAGATCCAACCTCAGAATCCAGATCCTCTGCAACTGAAACTCTAGAGACCATATCGTCTCTTCTTCTCTGGGAGCATCCAGTCATCCGATCAAATCAGGGCCTGCCTCTGATCTTTCAATCAAAGATCAATGTCATCGTCCGATCCTCTTCTTCAACCGAGAGCCTCTACTGCCGAACCTCTGCAACAGATCGAACGTGGCTCACCTTCAAAACTGGTCCTCGATACAAACATGGCGACAGGTCAATATGCTTATGCTTCAAACTGTACCTATTCACCGAATCTGACAGCTTCGGACACGGGCAACAATGCTCGTATGTCTGTGTCTGGAAACTTCAATGGGTCTCTTGATGACATAGTCCCTGATTACAATTCTGTAGCAGTCCGGCCGTCCTTTGGATCTTCTGCCTACAACTCCGATCCGCAACAGAACTGTGCCAGAAGAGCCTCCTTGCTTCTTCTTCGAGGTTGGTTCGGGTCATGGAATTGACCGGAAAGAGAATTTATCTGAATTTTTGTCAAAATTATTTTATTTTTGTTTAATTTATCTAAATTTTTATCAAACTTATTTGAGTTTTTGTTAAATTTATCTGAATTTTGTCAAATTTATATGAGGTTTTATCAAATTTGTCTAACTTTTTCTCAAATTTATCAGAGGTTTTTTGAAAATCTATTTAAATTTTTGATACATTTATCTGAGTTCTAACAAATTTATCTCCATTTTGAAAATTTTAACTGATTTTTTGAACAAAATTTTCTATGATTTTTTTAAATTTATTTACGTTTTTTGAAATAAATTTAACTGAGTTTTGGGAAAAATACTTGAATTTTTGGAAAATTTTTCTAAACTTTGAAAAATTGGTTAACCTTAGTTTTGGAAAATGTATTTGCGTTTTTTGAAATTTATTTATAAATAAAAATTTTATTTACATCTTCTGAATTTTATTTACACCTTTTGAAATTTATTTGGATATTTTGAAATTTATTTATGACTTTTTATTTACGTCTTTTGAAATTTATATTGTGTCTTTTGAAACTTATTTACTTTTTTTTAATTTTATTTGGATCTTTTGAAATTTATTCAACTTTTGAAATTTATTTTCATTTGTTGAAATTTATTATGATCTTTTTAAATTTTTTGTTGCATTCTTTTTAAATTTATTGCATTTATTGAAATTTATTTGCGTTCTTTTGAAATTTATTTGTGTTTTTGAAATTTATTTGTATTTTTTAAAATGTATTTGAAAATCTCATTAATGAGATTTCATTAATCACGGCCAATTAAATGGTAGTTGACCATTATGAATGGCAAATCCCACTAATCAAATGATATGATTTAAAGAAAATGTAAGTTAAATTTTTTTAGTTTGAAAAAATTACCTATCACACTATGAAAAAAATTTGTGGATCTAAGGTAATAAAGTGAAATGTTGAGGGATCTGTCACGAAATGCCCCTAAAGAATATTAAATTATTGTTATACCAAAATTATTGTTATACCGAGGTCACTGGCAAATGAGTAGCCATCTGAAAGTTATTAATCCAGACAGATATGATCATCGAAAAAGGAATATATTATGGTAAGGTTCTCCGTGAAATGTCCTCAAACATTAACGGCTTAGATCACTGAAAGGTGGGCCACAGGAGTCATTGCTGATGTAGATAACAACCCTTCTCCAAACCCAAAAACTACACCCACACACAAATGGGGCGTCTGGATGTGGAACAAAGAATGGGAATCCAAAGATGGAAAATCACATCATACAGTTCAAATTTGTACTTGCGATCATTTTCCCCACCCACTGTTCCCCCCGAATTAACCCAAGACCATCAAGCAATCATCAAATAAAATCACTTATAAAAAAAATACATTGGTCGTACTCATATGTGAGCAATCCAAGAATAAATAAGCCCTTTATGGCTTAAAGTTAAGCCCTTTATGGCTTAAAGTTTTGATGCATAAATAATTGAGGGTTAAAACTTAAAACTAAGGATTACCCAAGATCTCCATGCTACTCATTGCTCATTGTGACTAAGACCATAATAGCAAACTGCCATATCATGACAAAAAATCAGAAAGGAAATTTATTCATAAAAAAATACAGATAAATTTAAGCCAAATACAGAAGTAAATAGAGAGAAGAAATGGATACAACCATGCCGAAGTTCAGTTGGACCAAGTGGACTTGTGAATGGAAAGCTGATCAGAGCGCCCGATGGGTCATTGTGGAACCAATCAACATATGATATATATACAGTGCTGCTACTTGTCCCGAATGGGAGCCGGACTGAGAGCCCGGGCTCCCATGTGGGCGTTGGATCCCCGGCCATGGGAGCCCGGGCTTTCAGCCGGGCTCCCATTCGGGACAGTTAGAATTTTTCATATATATATATATATATATATATATATATGGGGTCAGCTCTCCTAAGCTCAAGCTTAGGATAAGATAAGCTCAAGTGTGTGGTGGGGCCTACCTGGGGACCCACATGGAGATGGGGGTGGGGGGGATTTCAAGGACTCCCTTGGATCTTCCTCTCTACAAAAAATCAGCCCCAAATGAGATTTATATCATCTCCATATGGGCCTAAAAGCTTAATGGTCAACGGTCCATTTTGATTGATACATAGTCAATCCAACGGTCAAATAAATTTGGATCTGATCGAAAGTTGGTGGACATGTGTAATTTAAGGAAGTCATGTGTTTGGTCCATTTAGATGAACAAAAGGTGCGCCCCACAAGCATGAGCTTATGAAAATTTTTTCCTAAGCTTGAGCTTAGGAGAGCCTTGCTCTATATATATATATATATATATATATATATATATATATATATATATATATATATATATATGGATTTGATCGGATGCGAACTGTTCGTATGCAAGCTGTGCGAAGTCAATCGTGGACGGTTGGATCGTGTAGATGATCCAACGGCAAGCGTATAAACTACTTAAGGCGAAAAAAGAACTTTTCGTTGGCTGCTCCTTTCAACCTCTGTTTCCCGCTCACGTTTTCACCAAATTGATAAGAAGCCCCCCGTCTCCTCTCTCCCTTCTTTCTTCCCCGAAAGCTCTCTTTGCCTCCCATCTTCATCGATCCCCCGAAAGGAAGTTCAAGCATCATCCCCGTCTTCCTGAGATTAGGTTAGTCTTCTCTTTCTGTGTCTTCATGCCCTTCTCTGTCATCTCCCCTTGCCTGTTTCTCTTGATCTCAACAAAGATGTTTCCCCTCGATCTCTCTCTCCGATTTCTGTCTCATATCCCACCGGCGGCCTATGAGGTCGAAGCTCATACACCATCTCCACCGCAATGGCTATCACTGAGCTCGAAATGCCGATCACCCCCTGTGAACTGAAGCTCTTGCCATCCCTCGCCCAGACTCTTTCCTGTTATTTTTTCCCTAGATTCTGGCTTATGTATTTGGATTAAAGAGGGGCGGCACTGTGATTAGAAGTTACATCGATGGGATGGGGATTTTAGCTATAACCACGACACCAT
The DNA here is from genome assembly GCA_038049695.1 of Cinnamomum chago. Lineage (NCBI taxonomy): Eukaryota > Viridiplantae > Streptophyta > Magnoliopsida > Laurales > Lauraceae > Cinnamomum > Cinnamomum chago. The sequence continues at coordinate 30,148,470 of CP142451.1, read as the reverse complement.
AAATCCTTACATCCCTAAAGCCCTAAATCGCATAACCTTAAACCCCCAAATTTCAAAAACACCGTCTACATTCAGATCGGGTACTGTTATTTTTTCTTTGTGTTTGATTGATTGTCCAACCCAGATCGTGTGATTGGCATGCCCCATCTATAAATGATCAATCAGCCATGATACTAGAAGGTCATGACACGTTAAACATGCCTATGACAAATGGTTTCTGGTGTGCAGAAATCACAGCACTGTATGCTCAGTGTGCCAAACGTGGAATTCAATATCACATGACTATTAGGCAAAGAATCAGTGTTCCCAAGTAGAGCCTCTTTTTTTTGGGGGGGAATTTTTTTTTTTTTTCTATTTCTATTGTGATTTTACTATATTATTCCAGATTATTTGTGATTTATTTTGTATACTTATGTCACTGGGACTGATTTATAGTTGATTCTTACATGTACTCCTACCTTATATTTGGCAGGGATTCACTACATAGGACAGAGTGGTGTGTAGTTTGGTTTGAAGAAAAGGGTTTGAAGCATGTTAAGAAAGATGGGATCACAGTGGGATAGGACGTTGAGATGAAGAGATATTTTATAGTTGTAATTGATCTGTAGCGTGTTCTGAAACAAGGAATGAAAGTGGGGTTTCAATGCATTTTTGGAAGTGAAATCTGAGATTTTGATCTATAGAGATGGGTGTTTGTGTTTGTAGAAATTGGTGGTTTGACACTGTAGAAAAAAGTTTGTTTATATTTGTAAAAATATGTGATTTGTATTTGTAGAAATAGATGATTTGAGTGTTGTAATGGATTTGAAAATTGTTTCAGTTATCCACACCTGTACAAACACTTGTAAGGATCCAAACACATGAGGACTCAACCTCAAAATGCAAAGAATAAAATACATGTACAAACACGCTTAACAACATAAAAATACATGTATCACCAACACTGACTAATCCATATACAACACTCTTCACAACATTTCATTCCAGCAAATACCATTTCCAAAGGAATTCGAACTTCACTTCTACATTAATAAAGTCATGAAATACAAACTGTACTCCTATTACAGGCATCTATAACCATTTCATGTATCATCTGTTCAAACTATTTCATGAATCAATTAAGTGCCTTCCTAAACCAAAGTCATCCAGACACTTCAGGTGTTTCTTATTTGGACCAAACAGGGAATACATTCAAATGGGTATTCAGGTTTCAACTGTCAAGTTTCAACAATAGTTTAGACATTCCAAAATATACATCCATCCATTCATGATAATATCAAAATATACACCGCAAATTTCTAGACTGCCTTCCACTGTTCTCAAAAGACATAATATTCACATTAACATTTCTCCATATCCGCACGAGCATTTTGGAACCCATTCGCTGGCATTAGAATTGGATGATGAAACCCTGTAAGCCAAAGCCATTGATAATGTCAAAACTCTAAAGGAATTGTTTCTTTGCATTACAATAGATAAATTAAAAATGAAGGAACTGGGATGAGAGAAAATGCAGAAACTGGATAAGAACCGCGGGTTTAGGTTTTAGAAACTTTGGCCTGAGTTTGTGGCTCTCACCATGTCAGAGAAAATGCCAAAACCAATTTCTCACAAAAGATTCAAATGTTTTATCCAATGAATTATTCGTATGTAGTCTCAAATCATGCCTATTGACTTCATCTTAAAAAAACAAAACCCCTTTTTCTACTTTGATCATAAATTTAGAAAAAAAAATTGCAACGATAAGAAATTTAGAGGAAATAAATTACTATGATCAGAAATTAGAGAGAAAAAAAATACTACTTTGATCAAAAACTTGTTTGGTAGAACTAATCTGATCAAAAACTTGGGAAAAGAAATTATTGTAAACAAATATTGGCTACCATTTTCGCATTCAACAAAGTACGTACATTCGTGATTCAACATTCTAACATTGAGATCCTGGATTGGATTTAGGGTGTAGGGGGTTGGTCTTTAGGGTTTACAGTTTAATAATTAGGGGTTAGGGACTTAGGGTTTGGGGTGAAATTGGGGATTCGGGGTTCAAGGTTTCATGTTTTAGGCCTTTAGGGCCCGTTTGATAATTTACTTTTAAAATAAAGTGGAGTGAAGTGAAATGAAAAGAATGAATAAAATATAAGTGAGTTATGATGATATTTTATTTTTAGTTGTTTAGGATGGAATATTTTTGACTTTTTGTACGGGGAAATGGAGTTTTTTTGTCTTTTAATGAGTAAATGTAGTTGCTTTTTGACTTTTTTTTGGAAAAGATGGAGGGAGTTTTGGTAAAAAGTGCTTTTAATGGGATGTTTAACTTGACTTGACTTCACTTAACTATATTAGTAAAATTACCAAACGGGCCCTGGGTTTCTATAGTAGGGATGAGGAAGAAAGGGGAGAGGGAGAGAGGAAAGGGATCTAAAAGGGCAGAGGGAGATGGCAGAGAAGGGCAGGAAGACAGAGAAAGAGAACTAACCTAATCTCAGGAAGACGGGGATGATGCTTGAACTTCCTTTTGGGTGATCGATGGAGATGGGAGGCAAAGAGAGCTTTCGGGGAAGAAAGAACTGAGAGAGGAGACGGGGGGCTTCTTCTCATTTTGGTGAAAACGTGAGCAGGAAACAGAGGTTGAAAGGAGGAGCCAACGAAAAGTTTTTTTCTCCGCCTTAAGTAGTCTATCCGCATGCCGTTGGATCATCCACACAATCCAACGGTCCACGATTGCCTTCGCACAGCTTGTATATGAACAGTTCCCATCTGATCAAATCCCTATATAAAATAGAGAGTTGATCAGGTGCGATGAAATGAGGGTGCGATGGATACGATGAAATTTAAAACCGTGGGCGAGGCCCTATTTTAAAGAGCAAAGTCCACTTTATCAAGTCCAAGTTGAAAAGCAAACTCTTTTCTCATCTCCCGCTCTGCAAAAACCCAAAGCTCAAGACTTGAAGTTCCTCTCCATCAAGCTCCTCCTAGATCCAATGCTCGTGCTTGCCACCTCTGTGGTAACTCAAAGCAAGAAATCCTAGCAAGACTTGAAGTTCCTCCCTGTCACGCTCCTCCTAGATTCGATGCTCGTGTTCGACACCAACCTCATATGGATGCCAACTCTCTCTCTCTCTCTCTCTCTCTCTCTCAAAGCCTAACAACCCAACTTGACCCAATGCAGCCCCGTCTCTCCCTCAGCCAAACCCTAATCTCCCATCGCCAAATCGCTAAGACCGAACCATAATCCCCTTTCTCCAACCCTTAAGCAAGCCCTAATCCCCTTTCTCCAACCCCCTAAGCAAGCCCTAATCCCTAAACCCCTAATCCCATTTCTCCAACCCCTAAGCAAGCCCTAATCTCCAAACCCCTAATCTCTAATACCCTAAATTTCTAGTCCCTAACAACTTAAATCCTTGAACTAACCTATGACAGTATCCCATTTCTCTTATTGATTTTGGATTGATTAACAGATTTTCTAAATTTTCTTCTGATTAAGTGATGCTGGATGTTGTACTGGGAAATACAAAAAAAATAAAATAAAAATCTGCAGGTGTTTATGTCAAGACAATTGTCTGCAAACAATGGTGTATCTCTGTATTCAAACATCCATCTGAATGTACCATTTCTGTATGTTAAAATGATTATAAATTTTGAATGTACCATATGGCCCATGATTTCATGATGGGAGAGGAGAACAAGGAGTGTTGAGTTCTTGAGCAATTCTACAGGATGATTTTGATTTTGAACTTGGTACTGTAATTGAATGCTAAATGTTGGAGTGATACCATTTTCTAAATGTTGGAATGGTGGAATGATCAGATATTGAGTGTACCACTGGCTCTGCTTGCAACAAACAACTAAACATGGAGCTACCCAGGAGGGATTATATGGCATCAGGCCAGCCTTATGGTGATTGGGTTGTTCATAACATGTTCCTGCAGAGGAAAACTTATTGTTATTTCAACCAAAAAGAAATCCATGGAATATGGTGTCAAACTACTACATGTGAAAATGGTCATGGTATCACTTGGGTCATTTATGGGCTAGTAATGAAGGAAGTCATTGCTGCTAAAAAAAGGACTCACACATAGGACTGCAATCTCATTTATAATCAAATGAACTTAGGTTGATGCTTAGATTGTAGTCACTTGATGCTCTAGTTGTATGATTACAGGTTGTGTACAGGTTGTATGTTTATATATACTTGATGTTGAAATATGTGGACCAATACAAGTTGAATATCTTCAACGGGCCTTGATAAACTGTGGTCATGAAGTTAATACATAAGGCCTGTATGTATTTCTCTAGTAAAGCTTGGTCATATTTTCTGTAGTGCCTCCTGCAATTCTCAGCCCCAAAGACCAAAAGAACATGGAGTTCTATTGATAATAGTAATATAAATGGACAGATGCAGTTATCATCTTCTCCCCACAATCAAGAACTGATGTTTGCATAATATTGTTAGCATTCAAATGTCATTTTAAGTTGGATTTTACAACCTTTAAGCATCATGTGGCCGTAACCTAGCCTTCACGTTTAAACCTATAAATCACCATACAATTTGGGCAATATTTCAATCCATTTAGTTTTACAACCTGAAGCATCACATACAACTGCTTCTAAATATAAGCATTCACATTGAACCAACAATTATAAATCAAAATACAACTGCAATTACATCAATTTACCAAAAAGAAAACATGACTGCTGCAAAATAGCCCCAATTACATAAAATTACAAAAAGACTCATATATATAACATCATACAAAAAGGCCATGTACAAGACAACAAATGCCTAAACAGAAAAAGTGCTATAAAGGTTCTTGAAGTTGAGTTTCTTCCTCTGCTTTCTGATAGCATAGACCATCTGGTTATGCTCTAGATCCGTTTTGGGAGGACAATTCAAGAGAATCGATTACATTTCTTCCATGTGTTCTTCATTTGATATGCAGGTTATGGAAGCTTGTGATTCATTATAAACAAGTCCATCTGACATGGATGAAGGCAACCTGCATATAAAATTTGCATTTATTAGAAAATGGATGAAATCATGATAAAAAAAATAAAGAAGTAAAAATTATACAACTACTTACTTTTCTCTCAAAGCAGGGCAATTGCGTTTGTCGTGATCTACTCCTCGCTTTTTACATCCATGACAGAGTCTGCCCTTTATAGCCTTTTCTATTGCCTTTTCCTTGTCTCCTTTTATCCGTTTTCCACTTCCTTTAGTATTTGCATGGTTAGGCGGGTGAACATCGATTGTGGATGGAATTCTCATAAGACTACCTTGTGTTACTTCATCACTTGTAATGTTCATATCTTGTAGTCCTTTTTCGAGACTATCTAAACAATTCTGAGCAAATTTGTATGCGTCATAAGAAGAGGATGCTTTGTCAAGACACTTGCCAAATTTATATGAAATATGACTACTTCTCAATAATAATGATGTATCACAATCTCCACGAACTTTCTTGTCCTCCGCACCGCATTCGACTCTTTTGTTTGCAAACTTGGTCCATCTTTTAAGAATATAATAGCTAGGCAAATGTGAAACGAGGTTATTTCTAAGTACTAGAATGATATACCGACATGGAATCCCATCCGATTCAAACATCATACATGAACAACATGCTATATTCTCATATACATTATACTCAACCTCGCATCTTGTTCTTGGATGACCCAATTTTTCTACAATATATACTCTTGTGGACCCGGTATCTTTAATCAACATTGTGCCATAAGAAATGCCCTCCTTTAGTTCATTTTGAAACTTATCAAAATTCTTTCTTGTCAACACATCTGCCATTTGTTGCTCAATATCTAAGCTCGTTGCCATGTGTGGCCTTGTGTCAATGTTTTCATGATCATCTTTATTCTCAATATACCTTTGACGACCAATGGCCCTCTCAAACCGCATGATGAAATCTACCAAAGTATTCTTCTTGCTTACATATTTATCAAAAAATGAGTTAATACTCTTGCTACGTTGACTTGATCTCATTTTAGCTGAAAAAACATGCCTAAAGTATGCAGGAATCCATTTTTCACGAATGTCATACAACGAACATAACCACTTATTTTCTTGTAGCTGATACGATGCCAACATTGAGTTCCAATTTGACTCGAACTCTTCCACCGTCTCAGAGTTCCATACGATGTGATCAAAACTATCTTTAAATTCAAACCTATAGGTAGCACCCAATCTTTCAGGTGCTTTCTTCATTATGTGCCACATACAATAGCGATGAAAGGTGTTTGGCAGCACAGTGGCAATCGCATATCTCATAGCTGGATCTTGATCTGTGATAATCATTTTCGGTTGGCATTGAGACATTGCATCTAGCCACTTTGTAAGTAACCATACAAAGGACTCTTATTTCTCATTTGCTAAGAATCCACAACCAAAAATTGTTGATTTTCTGTGATGGTTAACTCCTGTAAATGGAGCAAATATCAAGCTATACTGGTTTGTGTTGTATGTTGTATCAAATACAACAACACCACCAAATACACTATAATTTTCTCTTGCTGTCACATCCGCCCAAAAATAATGCATCAACTTATTGTCATCATCAACAACATAATCAAAATAAAATGATGAATTTATGGTTTTCAATTCTTGAAAGTGCTCCAGCAATATTTGGGCATCGTAATCTCTTCTCTTTTCTCTTTCATCCCTCTCATGGTTTCTGATATCTCTTTCTGTACAACCAATGACCTCATAGCTTCCCGATTCAATCTCGAGCATAGTCATCTTTTGTGAAGTACTAATGTTAGCCCCATTACATAAATTAATCAATGCCTTTTTTGGAGTTGTTACTTCACGATTTGATCTCAAAAATTGGATTTTGTGGGGAGTGGAGAGCGGGTGAGTGTGAGCCTCTATAAATTTCATAATCACCCATTTCTTGTCAACATTCTCTTGAATTCTAATGCCGGCCTTGCACCCCATTCTTGAAATTTGTCTTTTTCTTTCTACTTTGGCATCTTCTTGTATTTTTCTAGGTTTGTATTCTCCTTCTTTTGCGCATATAAACATCTTCGAATAAATATGCCTATTTTCTTTATCTTTGGTCCACATTGTTGAACCCATACGAATGCTAAAACCTGCCAGTTTTGCATATTTGCAAAAAAAAATTCTCCTTCACTAATGAGTCAAATGCTTTTCCCACCAAAGGTTTCATCTCTTCAGCCACTGGTGGAATAAGAAGGCCTTCACAAGTAATAAAGGAAAAAAAGAAAAGATACTTCTTGTCAAAAGAATTGCAATTAAAAGGGCCACATAAGGACCCCTCCCGTGTCCAACATGATACGGGGACCTGGTAAGACGTATGGGGTCTTACATGGACTTTTCTCATAAATTCCTCTAGAATTTAAAACTTAAAAATGATTTAAACTAGGGGCGGGAGATATTACCGGTGATAGTTTCTTCTTTGTCATCTTCTCTCCTATTATCCTTTGTGATATCATAGTCTCTTCTCTCCTTTCTTCATCCGAGGCAGAATTGATTAATATTTCTTCATCTCTACAAACACCATCCAATATGAACCAAAAGTCGGAATTTATCCCCATGGAAGAAAAAAAAAGATCAATATCCATGACAAAATTAAGGCGCCGTTTGACATCATTTCTCCCTGAGAATATTTTACTGTTGACAATGGGCTGTGCCAAGAGTGATGATTTCCAAGAACCAACTTTCTTGATAAAAAAGAAAAACTTGTTTGACAGTGTAGGAAAAAGTGAGTGGAGACAGAGAGAAATGGGAAGTAGAAAAACATGTCCCATCCAAATAGTGTGGTCTATTGAAAACAAGCTTTGAAAAATCGATAGTTATGAATGGGGTTGGTTATCAATAATATTAACCTGAATTGTTTTATAACTTTAGGAAAATTTCACTTTTATCATGGTTCTATCCACCATCAGATACATCAAGTAACAATATGTGATTAAAAAAATAACAGTTAAATCATATTTTTTTAGACACCATTAAACAAAGGGGGACAATGATCTCTTGAATTTTCAAAATGGACCATTGGTAATTTTACTTGTTTGGGCTTCAGGGAATATTGCCTTTGTAGAATCCAGACTGCAAGGTTGGTACTATCTAAACAAGGTAGCATTGGGTCCTTGCAAAACCGATGAAGTATTCCATAATCTTTTCCATCAGCATTCCATTGGCCCATTTTCTTTAGTTGTAGAATGGGAATTCTTGGGAAGGAAAGATTTGAAAACCAATTGGTAATCTTTAGAATCCAAGAAGAAGAAGAAAGAGATAAAACATCTTCTCAAATAACCTGTCCTAGGTATCTATCCATGTTTCATGGTATAATAAAACATCTTCTCAAATATATACAAATTAAGTGTCATGATTAGCTTGAAAAAAAGAGGCTATAAAATCCATATAAATCACAAAAGAAAAAAGAAAAAGAAAACTCACGAATCCATGATGACGAGGTCCGATTCTTCGACTTTGAGAATGGAGAGAAATATGGTGGTACAGAGAGAAAAAGGGATTGAGAAAGGAAAACAGAAAGAGGTTGTGGAGTTAAGGAAGAGAGGCAGAGAAGAGGAGGCTGAGGTCGAGATACGGTACAGAGAGAGGAGGGGATTGAGGAAGGAAAATAAAAAAAGTGGTGGGGGTTGAGGAAGAGACGCAGAGAAGAAGAGGAAGGGGAATAGACGGCAGAAAAAATCAGGGCCTTACCAAACGTGTTGTTTACAAAAAACAAGCGCGGGAAATGGCCACATCGTATCCATCACACCCTCATTTCATCGCACCTGATCAACTATATATATATATGTGTGTGTGTGTGTGTGTGTGTGTGTGTGGGAGGTGCTCTTGTGAGAGACACTCTCACCTTACTATGAGAGATAGGGCCCCCACCTTTATCTCTCATAGTAAGGCAAGAGTGTCTCTCACAAGAGCACCTCCCTATATATATATATATATGAAAAATATTTATACGCATCCATCCCCCACCATATTATGCTGAGGGACAACATAGTGGGAATGACTTTATGATACATCCGATCTGTCTACGCACATGGGACGCTTTGAATTAAACTGGATCCATCGAGTTTTCACTTATTAAAATGGGTTGAACCGTTGGATTGACGGTTAAGTTTTTTCTTTAATATAAAATCGTCAAATCTGTGGGCCACGGATGAATGTATTAGAGGCATGGAATTGACCCCAGCCCATCAAGGATGTCTTTTCCCACAGCGCCCCCCCCCCCCCCCCCCCCCCCCCACCAAGTCCACTGATTAGTGGGGCCCTAGGTGGGCCCCATCAAGATTGTCCCTCGCCATAAGGTGAGGGATGGATGCACATGATGCCCTTATATATAAGGGGAGATTCTAAAAAACGGCCATTTTTCTACCCCCTTTTTTTTATCATGGGGCCCATGTTGAGTTAATAGTCTTTTCACACACTATCCCCACCAAGTTGGAACGCTCACCCAACTTTGTCTCATCATTGGATTGAAATCATAATAAAATGATGCATATAAACCATTAAATTTTAGGGCCATGGATCAAAAGGTTAGGATGATCTTATGGGCTCAAGATTTTGCATATAGGTAGGCCTCATATGTATCTTTCCATCCAATGGACTTCCATGATCATCATGCATCTCAGTGCGTCTTACTAAGAGAAGCGATTTTTCCTAAATCATGCCCCGGCAATATGTAGTGCCCCCTAGAGAGAGAAAGAGAGAGTAATGCTCCTCTACAAGCTTCATTTACCATCTTACGATATAAGCCACCTAGTGGGGCCCACTTGGGACACCACAAACCATTTGTGGTCCACTAGATATTAAATTTGAAGTCAATCTAATACCTCAAGCCCATTCATCTGTGGTCCATAAGTTTAACATCTTTATATAAAATAATAAAATTAACCCTCGATCCAATAACTTACTCCATTCAAATCTATCAAAACCTCGTGGGACCTGTGTATATATGAGTGGTGGGTTTGGATGGTCCACTTGGATGGACCAGTACGTGACTCTACTAGGTGGCTTTTACCTTAAAGAGAGTAAGACAAGTTTGTATAGGTGCATTACTCACACACACATACATAGGGGCCTGCTCTCCTAAGCTGAAGCTTTGGTTAAAGCAAGCTAAAGTAAGCTCAATTGTGTGGTGGAGCCCACCTGGAGACCCACATGGGGATGGGGGTGGGGGGGATTTCAAGGACTTCCTGGGACCCTCCTTCCTGCAAAAAATCAGCTTCAGCCGTGGTTTTTATCATCTCCATCTGGGCACCAAAAGTTTAATGGTCAACAGTCCATTCAGATCGGTACATAGTCAATCCAACGGTCTAGTAAATTTGGATCTGATAAAAAGTTGGTGGCATGTGCAATTTAGGGGGATCGTGTGTTTGGCCCATTTGGATGGACCAAGGATGGGCCCCCAGAAGTGTTAGCTTACGGAATCTTATCCTAAGCTGAAATGGTGATGGGCCCCAGAAGTGTTAGCTTACGGAATCTTATCCAAAGCTGAAATGGTGTTGGTCCCACAAATCAAAGTCAATTATCATTGTTTTTTGTATGATGATCGTTTCCAAAATCAAGATAAATCCAATTAGAACTGGATTTTCTAGTTCCATCACGCAAAAAATAGATATAATCAACTTTGATTGGTGGGATCGGCATTATTTGAGCTTAGGAGAACATTGCTCATATATATATATATCCAGAGATGCTTCTATAAGAGCATCTCTCACCTTACTATGAGAGATAAGGTGGGGGCCCTCACATCTATATACAATGCCAACAACTTAAATGTGAGGAACCCACTTAAATGTGAGAGAGAGAGAGAGAGTCTAGGTCCTCTTTTTTTTCTTCCAAGGCACATGGATCTATCATATACAAGAGCAATCTCTATAGGGCCTAGTCTACCAGCCCAAGAAATAGTTACGGAATGTAAACAATGATGATTTCGTTAATTCAAAAATGCTCTAAAGAAAAAGATAAGGATTTTTATGTAAAAGTTGTTCATAAACTTTAATTAGACGAATTATTAAATGATATCTTCGATTCTAATCTTGAAAGACTCCTCTTACGCATCATCTCAGTGGACTACATAATTATTTCTTTGTTAGAAAAGAGAGAGATCAAGAGAAAGAAGATTAGGAGGGAGAAGAGAGAGCCTTTCTATCATCTCATTAATGTAATATACAAATACAAGGGGAGAAGCCTATTTATAGGCAAAGTAACCTCATAAGAGAGGAACCCTAATTCTAACACTAATTCATCTTAAGTGGGCATCCATCCAAGATCCATATCTTATAACACTCCCCCTTAGATGTCCAGCATTCAATGACAGTTGTCTCATTAAAAACCTTGCTAAGGAAAACCCAATGGGAAAAAACCAAAGTGAAGGGAAAAAGAGTACAACATTCTTCAAGATCATTGAACTGGTGTTGGATGTGCATAATGCTGCCTCATTAAAACCTTAACTAGGAAAACCCAATGGGATAAAACCTAGAATAGGAAAAAGAGTACAGTGCACAAATGTCCATGGGTAGCATACTTCAGGATGCTCCTTAATAAACTACTCCCCCTGATGATAACAACCATTTACATAGTTTGATGATGAACTATACGCATGCCAATCTCATATACAAACTTCTGGAATACTGATTTTGGCAAAGATTTGGTAAATAAGTCAGCCATGTTGTTACTCGAATAAACTTGCTTGACTTCAATTTCATTGTTCTTCTAAAGTTCATGAGTGAAGAAGAACTTCAGTGCTATATGCTTAGTCTTGTCTCCTTTATTGAAACCTTCTCGAATTTATCTTATGCATGCTTTATTATCTTCATAGATAATATTTGGGATACCTGCAATAGAAGGTAATTGACAAGAACTACGAACATGCTGAATCAAAGATTTTAGCCATACACATTCCCTACTGCCTTCATAAAGAGCCAAAATCTCAGCATGGTTGGAGGAAGTAGCTACCAAGGTCTGTTTAGTTTAAAGCCAAGAAATGGCGGCATTACAATTTAGAAACACATAACCTGTTTGTAATCGACCCTTATGAGGATCAGAGAGATAACCTGAATCTGCATATCCTACAAAACTGAAATCTTTATGATCGTAAAAATAAAATATTCCTAAATCAGTTGTTCCATGCAAATATCGTAGGATGTGTTTAATACCAATCCAGTGCCTTTGAATTAGTGCGGAGCTATACCTGGCAAGTAGATCCCCAAAAAATGCAATATCTGGTCTAGTGCATTGTGCCAAGTACATCAAGGCTCCAATATCACTTAAATATGATACTTCGGGACCCAATACCTTTTCATTTTCCTCGATGGGACGGTATGGATCTTTCTTTATATCAAGAGACTGGACAACCATGGGGGTACTTAATGGATGTGCCTTGTCCATACCAAATCGTTTTAAAACCGTCTCGGTATAATTAGAATTTCTCTCTATTTGCATTCCGAGACAGAATCTCGTTTTCTCAAGGTCTTTCATTTTGTCTTTCATTTCAAATTCTTTCTTTAAATAATTAGCAATTTCTTCGAGCTCTTCTGAAGTCCCTATTAAATTTATGTCATCCACATAAACTGCTAATATTGCAAATCCCTTAAAGAATTTATTTATAAATAGACACGGGCAAATGAAATCGTTTTCATACCCCCTTTTAGACAAGTATTCACTAAGACGATTGTACCACATTCTTTCGGATTGCTTCAGGCTGTACAATGATCGTCTAAATTGGATTGAGTACGTACTCCTTGGCTTTGCTTCAGGCAAAGGAAATCCTTCCGGGATTTTTATGTGAATTTATATGTCTAAGACCCCATATAAGTAAGCAATTACAACATTCATAAGTCTCATTTCTAGATTTTGAGAAACTGCTAAACTTATTAGATATCTGAAAGTTGTTGTATATATGACAGGGGAGTATGTATCCTCATAATCAATCCCAGGTTTCTGCAGGAAACCTTATGCCACTAATCGTGCCTTATATTTGGTAATTTCATTCATTTCATTCCATTTTCTTACAAACACCCACTTGTAACCTACAGGGTTAACATCTTTTGAGGTTTGTACTATAGGTCCGAACACACCACGTTTGTTGAGAGACTTTAACTCTGCTTTGATGGAGCTTTCCCATTTTGGTCAATCCTTTCTTTGTCGACATTCATTTGTAGAATGTGGTTCTGTGTCCCAATCATCATCATCATTTTCCTTTGATATTTGTGTAACTACCGCATATGCAAATGCGTCATCAATGATAATCTCATTTCTATCCATCTCTCTTTTGAATAATTGTAAAAATAGAGATCTCTTCATTTTCCGGTATCGGTGCCTCTTCAAGGGCTTCCAAAGTCTCACCGGGGACTTCCATTATTCTAGAGAGAACGGATTTTATCATAACCTCTTCAGGAGCGTTATGTGCCTCTTCAGGAGGAACCTCTTTAGGAGCGTTACTTGCCTCTTTGGGAGGAATCTCTTCAGGAGCGTTTCGTGCCTCTTCGGGAGGAGCCTCTTCAGGAGGGCTACGTGCCTCTTCGGGAGGATATGACGATGATTGTTCATTTCTCCTTTTTCGTGGAGATGAGTCCTTTAAACCTATAGGACTATCATGCTTCTTGCGTACTTCATTTTCACATTGTGAAGTACGTGGATCTAGATGAGACAGACTTGAAGTATTCCATGTTAGTTCTCGTCATTCTTCAGAAACAGGTTGTTCTACATGAACAATGCATTCTTTAGGGACTATCTTTATCTCCCCCCTAACAGTGGGAATATTGTCTCATCATATGGGCTCTTCCGGAGCCTTTAATTATTTGCACATGTCTAGCTACGGTGGATACCTTTCCTGGAATGAACATCAATTCTAAAAAAAAATTCTGATTTTTCAGAATGGTATGTGTTATGGCACTATCTACTAAACATAGATTGTCCTCAATTCCATGATTCATACCTTAAATAATAAATCAATATAACTATACAATCACATGATAAAACTGAAATAATTAAACCATTTACCATAAATTAGGATATTAATGAAAAATAAAGATCCCCATCATAAAGGAAAAGTCTAAGAAACATGCATATCAAATGAACTAAAAATCAAGTTTGTAAATGTTTAAAGAATTATTGGTCTTCTAGACCATGCCAAGGGGTGCTCTTCATATAAATGCCTCATTATTTAGAGGTTGGTCGATGAAAAGTTGGAACAATTCCATCATCATCCACCATCAGTGGGTAGATTTTTAGTCATCGGGCCAAGATTCTAGGTTGATCGACGTTGCCGACAGGACTCACACCCTCAGATCAGTTTGGCCATACGAGATCCATTCCGTGTGAGTCCAGCACCCATAAGGTCGCCCATGGGTCCATCTTCGGATCCCTGGGCTTGATTGATCATGTGGGATAGGTCGGTCATGAGAAGTTGGAACATCAGGTTTTCAACTTTAAAAATCAGAACGACTGGTTCTGCTTGAATTAGAATTCAAGTTCATAAAACATGAAGTAGAACTGGTAAGCATAGACAACTAAGTTGGCCAATGAAAAGTTGGAACATCGGGTTCTCAACTTTGAGAATCAGAACTGCTGGTTCTGTCAAGATTTCAGGCTTGATTTAGAACTTCGGGTTCATAACTTTAAGAATCAGAACTACTGATTTTGTCAAGACTGCAAGCTTGATTTAGAACTTCAGGTTCATAACACATAAGATTAGAACTTCAGGTTCTGTCAAATGATCAAGTAGAACTTCTGGTTCTAACAAATTATCAGAACTTCTGGTTTTGTCACATTTTCATGTTTAATTTCATGGCCTTATAATTTATTTGGATTTTAATATAAAAAAAACTCCAATTTTTTATTTATGGATATGAATCTACAAGTTTATATCAGTATTCCAACTTTTAGGACTGCTGGTCAATAGATCGGTGAACTTTAGGTTCAGATTTAGAACTTCTGGTTCTATTTTCTGATCCATTCATAGTCTTGATAAATTTAAACTAAAAGAAAAATCATGCAAGAAGATGAACAATAATCAAACACTATAATTAATGTAAACAAGCATTATAAACTAGTTGCATGCATTCTAATAAATTGATTTTGGAGAATGGCTTGGATACTACTTACCGTATTTGAAGAAAAATATTACCCTTTTCTGAAATCTGTGCTGGGAAGGATTCTGCGATGGAAATCCGCTCTGGGAAGGAACCTGTGCAGGGAATCCACGATGAAAATCCCCGCTAGGAAGGAATCTGCACAGGGAATCCGCGATGGAAATCCTCGCTTGGAAGGATTTCACGATGGAAATCCGTGTAGGGAAAGATTTCTCCATGAAAATCCGTACGGGGAAGGATTTCTCCTCTTTGGGTAAGAAGACGGGTTTTCTTCATTTTCTTAGAGTTTCGTGCTGATAACGTATTAGAAAAGAGAGAGAGACCAAGAGAAAGAAGATTAGGAGGGAGAAAAGAGAGCCTTTCTATCCTCTCATTAATGTAATATACAAATACAAGGGGAGAAGCCTATTTATAGGCAAAGTAACCTCATAAGAGAGGAACCCTAATTTTAACCCTAACTCATCTTAAGTGGGCATTCACCCAAGATCCATATCTTATAACATTATTTACTTATTTTTGCAAACCATATGGTCACATTGGTGTGATATGAAGATTCGCGAATGTAGTGGAAGATTCATAATTTCCTTTCGAACAAAACGTTTCTATAAGTTCATGCAATGCTCTACAGGGAAAGAACTTAATTAAATTTACTCAATTCCATGAAAGAATGGATTACTACGCTCACACAAAGAAGCAGTCATGTGGAGTGTGAAATCCCAATATTAACAACAAACTTTTACAAAAAAAAGGTCTCAGTGGTCTAAGCCATGCTAGATTTCTTGGAATTATTGTTGATCCAGACCCTACTATATGGCTATACCTTCTAACATCCTAATGAAAGAATTTCACTCTATATAGGTTTTTTACCCGACACTTAAACATGACAAACCTGGCCAAACACGTTAATTTATCAGTGGGCCCTACTCAAAGTGGAATGAAATTTGAACCAATGCAAATAAATGTGAACGGAATTCATGTGCATTTTGCACATAACACCTTTAAGATAAGCCCTACTCAGAGTGGAATGAGACTCGAACCAAAGCTAATAAACAAGAACATACTTCATGACGGTTTTGATTTAAGAAAGTGGCCTCATTCTTTAGATGGGGACAATTTTCTCCTGTACGTGGACTAGCATCGGTGCGGTTGATCATCACATGGAGCCCGATTAAATTCAGCGGACCCCACCTTTAGATGGACAAAGTGTAAGATAAGAGAATCCGAATTAGGTAGGTATTATTAGATATCTCCCATGACACACTCGATCTTTATGCGATTTATACACTTAAGAAAGTTGAAATTCCTACCACATTTCTCACGCGAGAAGAAATGCATATATCGTGGAACCTTATAACCTCTCACATTGTAGAGACCCGGTCTCAAAAACTCAAATGATATTGATTTGTGACCGCGGGAACTATCATAAGTGGACACCACCCTTACGATCACATTTGACTCACTAATTATTTAGATTAATTGTTAATTGGTGGTTGTTTTCATGTTATTGCATTTATTTGTTAATCATCCATGCTAATGCATTATCATTTAGACTTGCCCTCAAACAATGGAAGCAACCCGTGAGTCGACCCAGACAAAAGAAAGAAAAACAAAGGAAGGAAGACCCCCTAATTCGTAAAATTAAATTTACAGGTTTCCCTCGTTCTGAGTGGTGGAAAACCTCAGTTTACATATTTTCCGCCGTTCTAAGTTGCGGAAACCCTGAATGTATAGGTTTTTCACCTTTCTGAAAGAAGGAAAACTTGCAATTTGAATTTTAACGCACTATTTATCCCATCTATTTTTTCCTTCTTTCTTTCTTTTTCCATGGCTCAGTTCCATGCGTGGATGGTCCAGCCGGGTCCACACTAATGAATGAGTATCTATGATTAACAATTAACAATTGGAGGATATTGCAATATATGGTCATCTGCCAAAAAAAAAAAAAAAACATGTAATTGTCCCTCATCCTACGGTGAGGGATGGATGCGCATCAATGTCCCCCATATGTTAATCTAAATGATTTTTGAGTAAAATGTGATCACAAGGGTGGGGTAGACTCATGATAGGTCCTACAATATCACCTGGGTTTTTTAGATTTGGTCCTTATGATGTTAGAGATATGGCTCTACAGTTTTTTTCTTATAGCCTGAGAAAAGTGGTTGGAACTTCAACCTCCAAATGTCTATAAATCTTGTAAAAATTGAATGGTTAATGTGAAATATCCAACAATCACTATCTAATTCAGATCCTCTAATCTTACAGATTGTCCATCTACACAGGCAGGATCCAAAAAATTTAATCTGGTTCCGTGTGACGAACAACATTGACGTATATTGCAAAGGTGCCCACAAGGAGATTCTCCCCATCTAAAGAATGAGGCCATTTTTTGTAGAGTGGTCACAATGGTGGGGTCCACTCATGATAGTTGCTATACTCACAAATCAATCATGTCTTTTCGAGATCGGGTCCTTACATCAACAGTAGAATAAA
This sequence comes from Cinnamomum chago, assembly GCA_038049695.1. Classification (NCBI taxonomy): domain Eukaryota; kingdom Viridiplantae; phylum Streptophyta; class Magnoliopsida; order Laurales; family Lauraceae; genus Cinnamomum; species Cinnamomum chago. The sequence continues at coordinate 30,130,887 of CP142451.1, read as the reverse complement.
TATCAAGTTTTGAGATGAAAGTGACGAGATTAGATTGATCACGTGGTCCTATGTGCTAAAAAAAGTGGGTGCTCACTCGATGATGTCCCCAGCGAAGGCATTAGAGAGAAAGAGAGACAGAAACTTATGAAAATGGTCTAATATCTGTTTGAACCAAATGTAATAAATAATCTATTTAGAGATTATCTATTATCCATGCATAGGATTGGATTTTGCATTGTTTCCAATCCCTAGCTCGGATGATGGTGGATTAGCTTAAGGTTTAAAGTCGGTGGTGGTATAGTAAAACATTATATATAATACATCTTGAAAGGAAAACAATATCTTTTGGCTTTGTCCGGCCCTAGTCCTTGAGTTTAGTTGGGTAAGGGCTTACGTATTATAATTCTGTTGAAGGCTTCGAGGGCTTTGGCTCAAACTATGCCCTGCCCAATATGAGGGTAAGGTAAGGGCCTAGAGCTCAACCTGGCTCTTTGACAACCCTAAGGAAAAAGTTGAATGCCCGTCGGATGGGTCAGGCCTAACTATTATTACCAACAATGTAGGCCAAGTGGGCTAGTTTAGTCTGATGAGGCCCATGAACACTCCTAACTAGAAGTAATACAGCATCTTAGGCGTCGGAGGTAAAACTAAATGGAATTTTTATCTAATGTCCGATTGCCACACGAAACGCAAGTTTGGCAGAGAAATGCCAGTGAGGTAAAGCTTTATTGAGTTTTTCAAATTGCAATGAGGCTAAAAGGTACGTGATTTAGTAGTGAATATAACAATCCATTTCACGATTTTCTCTAAAGAGGATCTTTTAAAGACTTACAATCAAGAAATTTGTACTATTGTTTTTTGAAGGGGCTAATAAAAATGAAATGCCAACACCAATTATAATATATTAAAGCCGAAGGTTTTGGATTCAATTTTGACCAGATTCCTTTTAATTTTGACTTATATATTGATCATTGTTGAAAAGCTAAAATATGTGGCCTGTGAGACTCGAACTCATAATCTCTTTTTTTTTCAATAATTAAATTAACCACTGCACAACACAATTTTAATATGTAATTATTCATCAGAAAATTCTCAAAACTAGTTAAATAGAGTGGGAACTCTGGCCACGTGGGTCATACCAGTGCTAAACATAAGTTACCGTGCTAGTATTTACCTCATGGTTAACCGCCAACTGGATGTCGACTAACCGCCATTTAAAAATCTAGTCATTAGAATATGATCGTTAAAGGATGGTTAACCGCCAACTGGATGTCGACTAACCTCCATTTAAAATTCTAGTCATTAGAATATGACCGTTGAAGGACGGTTAACCGAACTGAATGTCGGTTAACTGCCCAAAGAGCCGTTGGATGCCTTTTTGCTATAAATTTGAATAAGTTCCTTGGAATTTGGGCCAACCCTTTGAGACTCTTGAGGGCCAAGGAAGGTGGAAGAGCTAGGCTAGACTAGAGGAATTCTAGGAGGGCAAATCAATGGATTTCAACCTTTAATGCTTCACATGGGTTTGCTCTCTTGATCTCAAAATTAATTCATGCATGTTTTTAAATCTTTGTTTTCATTAAATGGCATGAATTAGTGTTCACTTGACTTGTTCAAATGTTGTTTGCTTAACATGTTTAGATTTTAAACATGCTTAGTGATCTGACTTCAACATTTGGATAGATTTTTACATGTTATTAAATTCATGTTTTGAACAAACTTGCTAGACTTATGTTGCATTTTCTAAACCTAGTTTGTTCATCATTTCAAACTTGTGTGCATTATTTAAGCACTCTATCTCTCATTTATGGTTTCAAGTAATATGCATCATTCATAGATCTTAGTATTCATTATGCATATGCTTTAAATTAGGATTTCATTTTCACATCAGCCTATGTTAAGAGGCACCAATATGTGTTCAAATGTATCTCTCTTAGTGCATTCTTAGGCATATATTTGAGAGATAAACTATATTATTGTAAAGATTATTGCTAAACCTTTGAAAAGCATATGTGATTGTAAGGTTAGAGGTAGGCCTAAACCTCAACTTGAAATAATGAAAAATCCGGTAGTAAAATCGGGAGCGGATGTAGGCACGTTTCCCAAACCACTATAAATCTCTGTCTTATGGTGGATGATCGATTACATGTGTTTATGGTTGATGCCTATGATTGAAATGTATGGTTATTGATTTCTTTAGATCTTATGTCTATATACTCCTTAGAGACATCTCTTGTATTCAAATCAATTAAACCTACAAAGCATAATTGGCTATAGGAATTTAAAATTGGCCTAGGTTTTGAGCTCACCCTATTCACACCTAGGGCCCGTCTAGGGTTCGGATCCCGGAATATGCAGTTCTAGAATGGAGAAAAAAAAAAGGGAGATGAAAGACATTGGGAAAACGAAAGGGAAGTTGAAAATCTTGAAGCTACCTAATGCTTCCAACGATATCGTCACGGGGCATTAGTGCTTATCTTCAACTTTTCTTCTAACGATATCACCAGAAGGCATTTTTGTCCTTATGACTTATTTGAATACCTAATTTGTTGATTTTTCTATTTTTCAATAACAATTTGTCTTATTAAAGTGTATGAACAGGTTTTTCGTAAGGGAAAAAAACACTATACCTACCTGTACTTTGGCCGTTTTGCAGAGTAATCCCTTTACTTTAATATTTGTGACTAAACCTACCTGTAGTTTTAGTTGACATGCAAATACTAACTGCTGTGACGGAATCAAGAAAATGACGAATTTACCCCTCCATATATCAGTTTTACTCTTCACTATTTTTGCTCATTTTCCCCTTTTTCACTTGCTGTTAGGGTTCTTGGTGATTTTGGGCAAAACCGCTCCTCCTTCCTTGCGATTGACAGATCCCTCAAGATTGTGGATAGATCCAGGCACGAAATACCATCAGCGGTTTCAGAGTTAATAGTTCAGGCCCTTTCTTCGGGTGGCGTCGAGCTGGAGCACGTTGACGCGGTCGACGCTAGCACGAGTCTCGACAGTCCTGCTACTGTGCGCCGTCTGGTAGAAGGAAGGCACTGTAGCAACCCCCAAAGGCACCCCTTTATACATGACGAAGAAGTTCGAAGGCGTGTACTTGATCCCAACCTTGTTAGGGTTAATGGCGGTGAAGAGCATGGTGATGTTGAGGGAGAGATATGATGGGGTCACGATCAGGTACTGGACGCCCACCTGTTGCAGATCGAACTGGGGCTTCTTGGGCTTGACGGCGAGGAAGATGATGAGGACGACGGCGACGAGTAGGAGGGCGAGGAAGGTGAGGAGGAGGAGGAGGCAGCAGCAGCCGCCCTTGAAGGATGCGGCGGAGGAGGAGGAGGAGCGGTGGTGGTGGCGGTAGTGGTAGTGGTTGTGGGGTTGGTGAGGCGCAGCAGGATAGTGCTCTCCTCCGTTCATGTTAGCACGGGTCGTCATTTCTCCTCTTCCTTCCTCCTCTGATTTTCTTTTCTTTTTTGTGAATCTTGGTAGTTAGAATTCTTCAACACGACCAATTCATTAAGGAGGTATGTTGGAGTATGGTACAACAATATCTCAAATCGAACTGTTGTATGGGTAGCCAACAGAGATACCCCCCTCACAGATTCCTCTGGCAAACTGACTATTGGATCCACCGACAATCTCCACATTATAGACGGCACCGGCACCGATATCTGGTCGACGAATATTTCGATGCCGGCATCATGGAACAGGTCAATTGCATTTCTTGATGATACAGGCAATCTGATTCTTCGTGCATTTGATGCTTCCAACAACTTCGAAGATGTGTGGGGGAGCTTTGCTCATCCAACTGATACATTCTTGCCAGGGATGAATGTGAAGGTAACCAAGTTGTTTACGTCGTGGAGCGCAGCTGATGACCCGTCAACGGGGAACTTTACGATCAGCATGGATCCATCGGGGACGAACCAGATCGTCATATGGGAGGGCGGGATAAAGCGGTGGCGAAGCGAGCAGTGGGATGGCCAAGTTTTCATAGGAATCACAGGTATGAGACCCTTAAATCGCTATGGTTTCAACCTCATCAATGAGACTGTCAGTTTCACCAACTATGACCCATCAACACCCATGAGGTTTGTGATGAGATGGGATGGTGTGAAGGAGCAATTGATATGGAATGAGAGCAACCAGTCATGGGTTGCGAGGTGGGCACAACCCAAAAGCCAATGTGAATTCTATGGACAGTGTGGGGGCGTTTGGAGTTTGTAGTGATGATAGAACAAGCACTAACATGTGTAGTTGTTTGAGGGGGTTTGTGCAAAGGAATGCGAACGATTGGGGAAGTGGGTGTGTCAGGAGAAGGGACTTGGTGGAGTGTGGGAGTAATAGGAGTGAGACAAATGGGTTTGTGAGGGTGGGTGGGGTGAAATTGCCGGATTCCTCGAATTGGATTCTGGTAAACAGGGGGAGTGATGAATGTGAGGAGATGTGCTTGGGGAATTGCAGTTGCAAGGCTTATTATGCCTATGTGAGTGGGATTGGGTGCTTAACATGGGCTGTGGATTTGATGGATGTGATCACTCTGGACGGTGCTGGGAATGATTTGTATCTGCGTCTTGCCCGATCTGAACTAGGCAGTTTTTTTTTTCCACAGTGGAGCTCATCAAATGAATGATCTGGAGCAGTGAAAGGTGGATATTTGCCATTCTAGGCTGGTTCAGGGGCAAATAGGTCTTTTTGGGTGAATATTTTGGCGCCAGTATGCACCAAACACATTATATACGACCTACACCGTTAATACTAACAGAATCTGTCCATTTTGCATGTCAACTAAAACTACAGGTAGGTTTAGTCACAAATACTAAAGTACAGGGATCACTCTGCAAAACGGTCAAAGTCCAGGTAGGTATAATGCTTTTTTCCCTTTTCGTAAAAATCCCTATAAGACAACTGCATCCGTACATATTCATGATTTACAAGAGTGCAAATTCATATCTATGATCCCTCACATCCCTGTCAAATATCCATATCTTGGTCAGAGCTTGCTATATGCTTTTGAAGTTCCTTGGGAAACAAAAGAACACAATGCAAAGAAGATAACCACTGGAAATCTCTCTAAAGCAAAAGAACCTCTATTACACAAACAAACTCAATCCATCTTCATTCACAGCTTCTCTCCATTTCTCTAGTGTTCCCAATGAGATTATATTTTACTTCTCAATGGTAGTGTTATCAGATGAGAATATATCTCGTCCCTACTGTTAATAACCAGGAACACCAAAAGCTCAAGTTATTAGTGAACGACAAAACAATGTATATCAAAGGGTCATGATAACCCCCCTCATGTGTATATATTGTTGGAAGTCTTCAAAAATAAGAAACCCAAGGTTTGGATTTTGGTTTCTTGGAAAACACTTTTATTAATCATGCATTTCCATATAAGGAAAGTGTTGAAAATACCATGGAAAATAACACTTTTGAGAACTTATTTCATGTTTGGAAACTTGCCTTCGTTTATATATAGCCCACATTCCCACATTGGATTTGTTATGGAGGAAAGAGATATTTATAAGAGATCCCTCGACTTACTATGTTAGTCCATCAATAGACTTACCCTAACTGGTGGACTTGGGCTCGGAGCTTAAGTCAGAATGAGGATGCCTTTATTTTGAAACTTGTTTGTGCTGAGCTGGATTGCTATTGGGTCAAAACCAACAATTCTCATTATATGGATCTCGTCTCTCATCACCATGCATATTGTGGGATCATGTGGTTCTACTATTGGGTCCTTAAAGGGCCAATGAGTTTAGGTTTGATCTTTAGGCCAGCAAACACAGATCAACATCGGCTTTAGCTGGGTTTGATTCTATCTTAGAGGCGGCCCACATGTTAACCCATTGTTGACTTCGTCCCACCAAGTGGGTGACGGAAAACTTATTAAGGAAAGCGATTACGAGCCTTAAAGTATACATTTCTTCTCACTTCTCAAGAATCTAGTTCCATCAACACCAACAATCTTAAGACATTTTCATTCTCAATGGTTGGATCCGAATCGCTTCAATGGATGCAATTCAATGATTGAGTATTCTCAATCCACGTGCTTGGCTTAAAGTAATCGTGGTGAGGTTACCTGAAACCCCTCTTATATAAATTTTATGAATCCTTATTTTTTATGTTTCTTGATGGGTCTATGGTTAGATCTGGATAATTGATCAGGCTTAAAACACCCAAGATTTATAATGTTCGCCAATTTGCTCACATCAAGATCAACTCTTAAGTGATTGTGGTGAGGTTACCCAAAATCCCTCTTATATAAATATTATGAACCATTACTTATTATGTTTATTGATGAGTCTACGGTTAGATCTGAATAATTGATCATGCTTAAAAACACCCAAGATTTTAGGGGGAGAAATTTGAGAAGTTAGATCCTCATTGGTTTTGAGATATCTTAAAAAATGCAATCATGTCATTTTTTATGCACTCTTACGGCAATCTTTGCATGATCTAAACCGTACATTATGCCAAAACCTCCCATTTTTTTTAGAAAGCTTTTTGGGTCCTTAGAACTATTAGATTAAATGGATCTATATTGGGTCTATCTCTATTGGCATCCCATAGACTTGTTTTGTTGTTGGCCATTTCCATGCTACAACATTCCTTAGGTTGCTGGTAGATGGTGTGTGGTTGGGTCTGACTTATTTGGCACATAAGACCATATTGTTGATGCAATATCTTTGCCATCATAAAAAAAAAAAAAAAAAAAAACGAGGTCCCTGGTGTTGTGTCACGACCCGGCCCCGAGATCAGAGTCATTAGGGTTAACCCCGGGTCGCGATGTTAAGCATACTTACTCCCGTAGATCCGAAATAACCGAAGTTAAAACGAATCTACAAGGGATCTTGCATACGTACCTGTCAATGTACAGTGCGGAATATACAAATAATATACATTGACAACCATTAACAAAACGAATCATATACTTTACTATGAACAGTAAAGTTACTTTACATCGTTTCAGTTTTTGTTATTATCAACCACTGCATATTTAAAATACAATGCAGGGGACATCATTTACACTACTTATAATACCAAAATGAATGTATAAAAAAAACATTTCTAAAAAGTTCTCAAAAGATTCCCACGTGTCCGCTCTCAAATCATGTCCATTCGGCTAGACCTCCTGGAGGTAGCGAATGGGCCTCCTCCGCTGACGGGACGGTCTCGGAGGTACTGGCACGGGCAACTGAGCCTGTAACATCATCAGTAATACCATGAACACGACGGTTCAACAAGGTATACATATATTTATGACATTCATAATTCCTAACAATGTATTGTTTAACAGTGCTAAACAGTTCATAAAAAAAATACCATGAACGATATCATATACTGGCAACTACACTAGCAAGGGTTTCAACTCCATGCATTTCTTCCCAAAAGGAAGCATTTCATATTCATTTAGTCATCATGTTCAATATTTAACAATGGCTTTTCAGTGTATGACTTTTCAGTCACTGACCTTTCGGTCCAGTGTGGTGAGATCTCCCAGTGTCTTGATCAGAGATCACTGGTGTCCCACGGGCTCCGGAACACCCAATCTCATCTACTGCAGTAGGAATAGTCATTTCATTCAGTTCATTTATCAATTCATTTAATTCCATTCAATAATGAGTTCGGAAACCACTAGGTAGTGCCAGACCCTTTAACAATTCCTATTAATTTAAATCTCACTTGAAACTACTCCTCTAACCCACCTGTAAGTGAACGGTTGTTATCGATGCACGTATTACTATTGATGATATTACTTAGGTATTTGTGCATTAGGATAACCCTCATTAACACTTAGGATGGTATAAACACGATTAACATTAATCTCGATGCTTAAGTTTTCTAATCCAAGAAACTCGGACTTAATCTACACTTTCCGGACAATGCTTAAGTTTTCTAATCCAAGAAACTTGGACTTAATCTACACTTTCCGGACAATTCTCAATGGGTCAGGTCTACCTGGGAAGGCCCGGTTATACTTGTCCCCATATCCACTTCCTCTCCCAATCTATGCTCACTAAGAGGTGTGTGCCATTGGTTTCTACTTTCCAAGAGCTTTCCAACGATATATAGAACTCAAAAATCGAACATATGGGTCAAAAGTTATGGCCATTCGAAGTTGGCCCTTTTGCCCAATGGGCCGACCCACTCGGGCAGGCCCAATCCGGGCTGGCCCATTTCAGTTTCAGCAGCCTGAACTGAGTTGTTTCTCCCTGTTTTACATTCCATCCATCACCTGTAACAAAATGGAACATCCTTTCCCCTTCATAAAACACTATATAAACACAAAAACACTTCTAATCCAACATGCAACCATTACAAACATCCACTTATTCCATGATTCTATTCACATAAGCAACCCCCATCTATTTCTAACAAGCATCCAACTGATATATACTCTCAAACAATTCTCATTAATTCATTCATTATCTTCACAAAATCAATGAAGATATCTCAACAAGTATAAACATATGTAAGCACTTGCCTTGATTTGAAGTTTGATAGAGAAAACCCCCCTTTTCAAGCTTGGATTTGAGATGAACTTCCCACTTTGAAGCTTGAATTCAAGAAGAATTCCAAGAAGATGAGCAAGAAGATGAAGGAAAGGAAGTCCTTTCACTTGAATCCACTCCACGTCAAAAAGAAATCCAAGAAAGAAGAGAAACAGAGGAAGAAAGAAAAAGAAAAGAGGAAGAACGTTGATGTTGCCTAGGGTTTAGATGATGGGATGAAGCTCTTTTATTATATAAGAGTTCATTTTACAATTAGGTCCATTAATTTCCATTAATTCCATTTCAAGTCAAATCAAGGTCCATTTGATTCATTTCTCGTCGAATCCCTTCGAGTCTTTTATGAAATTCATCGGACTCGTCGAGATACACATGTTGGTATCAATACTTTCCGGCTTCGACGAAATACGTACCATTCCGTATTTCCGTACACGTCCTTGTTTTGGATTCTATTTCCATTCAATTCGTTTTACAAACTTCGTTATTATTTCATTAAGTCCCAATGACTCATTTCAGCTAATTCGATTTCACTGAATCATTAAACTGGCTTAATTAGTCTTGATCTTGATTAATTAGAGCTAATCGGGATTAGCTCGGGACGGAGCCTAACATGTTGCTTGGATGTTTCTTTTATTTTACATTACTTTAGCATATTTTTACCAAATATGAGCTTTTCAAATATCCTTAGGACCTAAGGTAGGTGGAAAAGTATTGGGCCTGTATAATGTTATGATCATTTCTTATGGTGGCTTGTATGTAAATTTTTCTATTTGATTGTCTAGTTGTTTGGTGCCATAAAATCACAAATCTTACAGGCCTTTAGACGTTGCAAAGTTCAGGTTATTTGAAATGCAATCAATCTTAGTCTAATATTTGTGTGAGTGAACCTGAGAAGGCTCTAGAGCCAATGTAAGCCTTTGGCACGACAAAAGCTTTGATCGGAGATGGATCAACAATCGCTAGAAACATGAAATACCTACTGTCCATCCAATAAGATGATCGGGCGCCACTTGATGTGGAGATTGAAGATTCTTGGTCTGGTTCAGTCTGCACGATCTGAAATCAATGATGGACCCTCTAATCGTGGAGTTAGATGATGAACTGCTTAAATTGCTTGTATCAAATCTTGATCGAGGATTCCTATAGAAAATCTCTCTGTTTTTTTTTACTTGAACAAAAGTTTTGTTGGGGTATTTGATAAGGCTGTTTCACCCACTTTAAATAGGAAGAAAAACCATATTTCATATCACAAGGGGATGAGGATAAGTAGTTATCATCTCAATCACTTGAGAGAGAGAGATGTGAATTTAAAATCTTTTCACACTTCATGAAACATAAGTGAATGTGAGTACCATCCTCTTCTGTGATTGGGTCCCACCGTGTCATCACACAGGGGCTTCATCATCGCCGAGGATAGCTAACATCATCATCTTTTCCCATTTTTGTAAGTTAACAACCATCAATGAAAGCCACCAATTTGGATTCTCGATCGACATTGATGTTATAAATGAGTGCATTGAGCTCCATCACTACAGTGATAAAATGAGTTTTCTGCAACAGTCGTGCTAGCCCACCCGACTGGGGGACCGAATTCGGGCCCGGTTCCCCAGGAGGGCCGTTGGATCCCAATTCGGTCCCTCAGGTCGGGCGGGGTGGACTTTCCCTTTCTGCAATTCTGTCCATAACCTAAGCAATGAGTGAATTGATTAAGAAGATATTCACTTATATATATTTTTCCATTTTAGGATTTTTGACTTGGTTGTACATAGAAGAAAATCTTCCCTACCCATTAATTGAAAAAATTAGTTTTTAGGGGTAGTTTATTTGTTTGCATTTACTTATGTAAATGGTTATGTAAATGGATTGCATGTGTAATAATTATGCATATATACCACGTTTGTTTGGTGTGAATCAGATTCACGTGTGAAGATTCCCTAGCGAAAAAGCCAGGCCTGACTTTGGGTCACAGGTATTGAGTAACTCCACCTAAGGGGTCATTTGTTTTGTGTGAAAATGATTCACATGAGTAATTGATTCACATGTGAATCAATTACATGTGCAACAGACTCACATGAGATTCAGATTCCAATGTTTGTCAATTTCACCTACTTGCACATGTGAATTTATGTACATCTCATGGGCATCAACGGTTTCAATGTTTTTTCCAATTTTCTCATAGAGCAAGAGAAATCATGATCTGAAACTTGGGGGTCTAGCTGTTCTCAGCATTTTAAAGCTAATCAACGGTTCGGATCTTTCAAAGGGGGCCCACAGAAACCCAGAATGCAGATCTAACGATCTGTAATTTTTCCCAAATTTCTTACGACTTAGGATGATTCCACGGTTGAATTTTGTTGTGTGGGCCGTTTTGGACCTCCTGATGAAGATTATCGGTGTAGATTATGGTTTTGGGGCCCACAAGATTGAAAAAAATTTAAAAACACGTTGTTGCCTTCATGGACGTCCGCGGTTATTGTAGCTCCGCATAATAACAGTAGCATGTGAATCCCTTTCACACCTACTGAGATGTGAAAATGAAGGGCGCTTTTTCAGTTGATTTACCTACCATTTACATGTGAGTTTTACACACGTGAATCAAATTCACACATAACAAACGTGATATATGTGTAACGGAAACCCATGTGATTTAATTACATATGTAAATGGGCACAAACAAACGACCCCTAAGAGAGGAATAAAAAAGAAATAGTGAGTTTTTCTTTGCCGTGGATATATATCATAACTTGTAACTCCACCTAAGGGTATATATACGCACATCACCTCTCTTGTAATTTTCTCTTCCTGCGTATTTCTTGGTTATTGATTGCAGGTACTCTCCTTCCACATGCAAACTCACAATACAAAGTCTCTAGCTAAAAGTAATCAATCTCAGTTTGATATTTGTGTGGGTGAACCTAAGAAGGCTCGGAGGTTTCATCGAGATGGATCAGTCAGCTACAAATGTGACTACACGCCAGTAGGGATGTAAACTGGTTAGTTCCAGTTTTTATCCATGGTGAAACCGATAAGTTTAGTGGGATTTGGTTCCCAAACCAGACAAAAGAAAATCCGAAAAAGTGAAATTAAAAATGGAGTTAACCTCAGAAGAAATATATTTAAAAAAAAAATCCCTCGTGTCTGACATTTTCTTGAATATGCATTACATCCCGAGACCAAGATTCGACAAATCAAAAGGAAGAGTGGGTTCTATCCACAACCATCCCATCCAAATCCAACCAAACAATCTACTCCATCATTACAACATGCAACAACCCAAACTCACTCTCTCATCCACGACACACCGCGGCATCCAAGCACCCACCTGTAAAAAGCATAACAACACACCCCAGTCGAGTGTCATCTCCATCGGGCCACATCCTTCATCAACACCAACTCAAAAAACCCACTACCCTCATAACATATTAGAGTCCAACCAAGCATACCGTCACCTTGTACCACTTCATCCTCACTTCTCTCATCTCATCCTTGTCTCAGGGTCACAGCTACAGGGGTCAAAACCAAATTGGATTCGGAATTGGACCCGTTTAGGTACGGTCCAAAGAGGGTTTTGGAAGTGGACTCCCAGTTTTTTCACGGGTCAAAACCATCGGGTAGTCAGAGAATGGAGACCCATTTACATACCTAGCTAATGCCAACTGTGCATTCAATAAGATCAAGCACCTGATGTGGAGGTTGAGGATCTTGTTCATTAGAGATTGACTTGATCTGGTTCACTCCACATGATCTGAGGTCAAGGATGGACCCTCTAATTGTGAAGTTAGATGATGAAATCCTTAAATTGCTTGCATCAAATGTTGATCAGGATTCCTAAAAGAAAATCTCTCTTCTTATATTTTTTCTTCTCTATTACTTGAAGTTAAGTTTTTTGGGCATTTGATAGGGCCGTTCCACCCGCTTTAAATTTGGTACGAAAACCATATTTCATAAGCATGAGGTTAAAAGGAGTTATCATCCCAATTACGAGTCCTCAATTACTTGAGAGAGAGAGATTTGAATTTGAGATCTTTCCACACTTCAACATTTAATGAAGAGCTTTTTGCATATACCCCCAAAGGTTTGTAGGATTTGTAAATAGACCCCTTTAATTTTAGTATTTATAAATAGGCCCCTGCTTTTTCAATTTAATACATTTCGTATCCTCAAAATCAGTAGCCTTTCAACCACCAAAGGTTTTTAGAGTGAAATGACACTGTTGCCCATCTTTTTATCACTATATGCATAAGTTTAAAAGCTTGGACTATTTTTTCTTTGAAGCTTGTAATAATAATTATATTTAGTGAGAGAGAATAACCACATATAAATCTATTTTTATCAGTATAGGGCCTATTTGATTAGATTCAATCAATCATAATGACAATGAAAGCCTATGCGTATAGTTGATTATAATTGATTCAATCCATTCATGACCGACTGTTAGATTGATGAAAGTTTTAAAATACATGATTATGCTCCATTTACATTAAAGAGTTATTAAGAGAGACAATTGGGACTTGGGATAAAATAATGGTATTTTTATAAATAATAATACTCATATTTGTTTAATGGATGTAAGGGCAAAGATATTATTTTCATAAAAGTTCAATACAAGTTTCACAGTGGTTATCCATTCTCATTAGGAATATTAATTTTAGGGACATAAAAGGTATTGAAATGAAAGAATAGGGGCCTATTTACAAATATAAAAATATAGGGCCTATTTGCAAATCATACAAGCCTAAGCGGGGTATATATAAAAAAAAAAAACTTTAATGAAAAGATCTTTACCAAAAAGACACTTCATTTTTTTTGGATAATGCATTGGGACCCAAATGAGAGCCCGCACGCACTTACACGGAAAAACAGCTCACTCAAGTGAGAAAGGACCCACACACACAAGAAAAAAACTCGAGCCCACACACGTTAGAAGAGGTGGCGTGTACCCAGGTTCGAACCCTGGGCAGTCAGATTAGAACTGGCGCCCATCCATACCACTCGAATAAGGAGTTGTTCTAAAATAAATAGTTCATGAAAGAAAAGTTAATGTGAAGGCCATCCTCTTCTGTGATTAGGACCCACCGTGTGATCGCACATGGGCTTCATCATCGCTGAGGAAGGAGGATAGCTAACATCATCATCTTTTTCGGTTTTTCTTAGTTCACAACCATCTATCGAAGTACCAATTTGGACTTTCCAGACTGATGTTGACTGATGTTGTAAACGAGTGACATTGAGTTCCATCACTACTGACTTTGATTATCACCGTTTCCTTTCTCTATCATCAAAATCAGATCACTAGTTGTCATTCTCTGGTGCTGGCTAGAGTCATGTCGGTTTTGAAAATTTCGTCCCCTCCCGCCCAAACCCACCAGTTTTTTCCGACCACTTCCAGTGGTCAACCTCCGCCCCTCCCAACACCTTCGACCACCCTTGTACAGCCTCTGTTTCTGCCTGCTTTTCACCCCCTCCTCTGAACAGCCTCTGCTAGTTCCCACTCTTCCAGCTCCCAGTCATCTTCAACCTCTTTCCTTACAGCCTCATAACTTCCCTCCTCTTCCTTCCCAGTTCTCCCCTCCGACTCCCACAGCTTTCCCCTCTACAGAGCCAAGTTCTTCAATCCCTTTTGCCAACCCTATTAGGCCTGACTCTCAGCTTTGCCCCTCAGCCATCAACCCCTCCCCCCCCCCCCCCCCCCCCCGCCTCTTCTACAATCGTATGCAAACCTCTTCTCTGTGCCTCAATCCCCTCCTCTTTCCTGCTCCCCAGCTTCTCTTCCTCCTCCAACGTGGATCAACGGTAAGCCATCATTAACTATACCTCAATCTATGCTTAACTCTAGTAAAGAATCTTTCTCCTTTGCAGTTATTGGTAGATTTGTTGGTAGACGTCCCTCCCTTGAATGGATGGAAGCTAAAGCCAAGCTTTGGACATTAACCAGGCCCTGTATGGTTTCCCTCACCAACAAAGGCCACTTCATTTTTCGCTTTAACTCTCCAGCAGATAAAGCCTCTATCCTCAGCCTCTCTCCCCTCTCCATTGACAAGAAAAGAGTCTTCTTCTTATCCTGGTCTCCTGGGCAAGATGAAACAGTTTGGCCTTCAATAGCCCCTGTCTGGATCCGATTGTCTGGGATTCCTTACCACTGTTGGAGTCAAAATATAATCCTCTCCATAGCCAATTCAATAGGGCAGCCAATAAAGCTTGACAATATAACTATGGCACAGCGAATCCTTTCTTTTGCCAGAGTTCTTGTGAATGTAGACCTCTCTAAACCTAAGCCCCCCTCCATCCTGGTTAACTTCCAAGGTGAAGGTGAACTGGAAATTACAGTGGACTATGAGCAATATCCCTGTTCTCTATGCCTCTCCCCAAGTCACAGTCAGATTTCTTGTCCCCTCTCCAGGAAATCCTCAGCCACCAACCTTATCTCTTCACCCCAAGTTTCCTCCAAAACCAGGTCCCTGCCCCCAGCTCCCCTTGTCCCCCCAAGCTCTTCCTCCTCTCCTCACTTTAGCCCTCCAACCTTTACCTCTCAAGCAGAATCTCTAGCTAACTCTACTGTCTTAAACTCTAACTCAGGTTGCCCTCTCTCCTCCAATCACAAGCCTTTAGCCCCTGTTCTTAGTGCCATCCTCTCAGGCCCTCCTCCTCCTTCTATGGTCTCTCTCCCCCTCCCTGGCCCAACTCTTTCCTTTGCTCTCCCCTGTCCCAAGCCTCCCTCTGTCCTGAGCCAAAAAGATACCAACCAGAAGGCCAACCCCCCCCCCCTCTTTAATGACCTCCCCTATGATGTGTTGTCTCTGCCATCCTCCAGAAATCATCCACCCCTTCCATCGACCTCTCTAACCCCTTCTCTATCCTAGACCACTACTCTTTTCTAGACCCAGTAGACAACCCCTCTATCTATGGCCGCAATCTCCAAGCTTTCTTAGAAGGGAATTCCTCCTCAGAGTTGCCCCCTGGATTTGAGACCCCTCCTGAGCCACCAGTCCCAACCTCTCCCCCAGCTGAACCAAGCTCCCCCTGCTCTAGTCCAGTGGCTCTAGATCCCTCCAGCTTTCAAACTATTTCCCCCAGCTCCCCCTTGGATTCCTCAGTTGCCAACCCTCCACCCACCATCAATACTAGAGGTAAACAAAAGAAAGGAAAAATCTCTTCCTTCCCAGCTCCCTCTTCTGGCCCGATAACAAGGAGATCTAGAGGCAAGAAACCCCCCCCCCCCCAAATTCTTCCCCATGTTAAAAGTCCTCCATTGGAATTGTAGGGGTATTGCCAATCGCCCCACTTAACGTGCATTGGCTAATATGATTCGCAAACACTCTCTGATCTCATTTTCATTTCAGAACCTATGACTCCGTTCACTCCTGCTATCTCCCTTAGCTGAAATAGTCTTGGTTTTGATACCTTCCATTCCAATGGCCCTTCAGCAACCTCCTCAACCTCTAACCTTTGGTGCTTTTCCAAATCCTCTCACCATCTCTCCATCACTGTTAAAGACTTCTCTTCTCAACACCTCTCCATGTTCCTCCACAATAACTCTACTGGCCTTACCACAGTCATAACTGGTGTCTACGGTTCTACTAATCCTTCCCTTAGAAAGGACCTCTGGGCAGTCCTCATTGATTCCTCCTCAACCACCTTGCCTTGGAGCTTCATAGGAGACTTCAATGCAACTCTCTGCCATGCTGACAAGCTTAGCATCCGCCCTCCTACTCTCTCCTCCCTTAAAGCTTTCCAAACTGCAGTGCTGCAAGCTGGCCTTCATGACACCAATTTTGTTGGTAATAGGTTCACTTGGTTTAACAATAGGCAAGGCTCTTCCTATGTGGTTGCCAGGCTTGACAGAGCTTTAGTCAACTCCATCTGGTTACGCCATTACCGCGACCCAACCATCCACCACCTTCCCAGAATTTCTTCCGACCACAGCCCTGTTCTCCTAGTCCACCACACCCAAGTTCCTCTCTCTAACCCCCCCTTCAAATTTGAAAATAAATGGCTGCACCACCCATCCTTTCTTGATACTGTCAAGTCCAGCTGGGAATTGCCAATAGCTGGTGACCCCCAATTCACTTTAGCTCAAAAACTCAAAGCTCTCAAGCACTCCCTTAAACTTTGGAGTAAGTCCACTTTTGGTAACCTCGCCCAGAACATCAAAGCTGCAGAAGACAAAGTCCTGTATTGTCAACTGCTCTTCGATTCAGATCCGTCGGACCTTCCTAGAGATGCCCTTCAGTCAGCTAAATCAGAGCTTCATGAGGCCCTCTCTGCCCAAGAAATTCACTGGAAGCAAAGATCCAGAATTAAATGGCTGAAAGAGGGTGACGAAAACACTAAGTTTTTTCACCTAGCAGCTAAGGCTAGGAGCTCCTTCAACTCCATTCACCATATTTCCATAAATGGTTCTATCACAGAGGACCAAGATACCATCCAAGCCCATGCTGTGGACTTCTTCTCCAATCTTTTCAAGCCTCAGGTCAGTCATCCTAGCCCCTCCTTGTTCCAAATTAATAGCCCAAAGGTCACTGCCTCAGAGAACTCTTTCCTTACTACCATTCCCTCTTCAGAAGAGATAAAAGCAGCTTTCTTCTCTCTCAATAAGAATAGTTCCCCTGGTCCAGATGGTTTTAATGGGGCCTTCTTCTCTGCAACTTGGAGCATCATAGGCCTAACTGTCTCTTCAGCAGTGCAACATTTCTTTCTCTCCAGAAGGCTCCACAGAGCCTCTAACACTTTCTTTCTAGCTTTAATCCCAAAGTTGAAATCTCCAAACTCCTTAGCTGACTACAGACCTATCAGCTTGTTGAATTTCTCCTACAAAATTCTTTCCAAAATTCTCTCCACCAGGCTCTCCACAATTATTCCCAACCTGATCTCCCATCATCAAGCAGCTTTCATTAAAGGCAGGAACATTCAGCACCACACTGGCTTGACTTTTGAACTATACCAGAAACTGAATTCCAAGATTACCAAGGGCTCCTTCTGCCTTAAACTAGACATTTCCAAAGCTTTTAACAAGCTGAATTGGTCTTTTCTCTTCTGTGCTCTCCAGTTCTTCAATTTCTCTGAGGCTTGGATCTCTTTGATTAAAGAGTGTGTCTGCACAACCAAAGGCTCAGTGCTCCTAAACAGAATGCCCCATGGCTTCTTCAGCTCCTCCTGCGGCCTCAGACAGGGTGACCCTCTGTCTCCTTACCTTTTTATATTGGCAGAAGAAATCCTAAGTCTGCACTTAGTTAATCTCCAACATCAAGGCCTCTTCCTCCCTCTCTCTAAGGTCCTCTCCACCCCCTGCCATCTGTTGTATGCTGACGACATTCTCATCTTCATGAAAGGGGTGGCCTCTAGTGTCTCAATCCTTCATGATCTTCTGGAGACATATCAGTCTGCTGCTGGCCAATTTTTTAACCTTCAGAAGAGCCAACTGTTCATTGGCAAATGCAGCTTGAGAAGAAAGAGAAGAATTAGTTCCATTCTAGGCATTCAAGATGTTTCTACTCACTTTAAATACCTGGGTACCCCAATTTTCTTTGGGACTCCTAAAAGGAGACACTTCCTCCCTCTGTTGGATGTGGTTCAGTCCAAGCTTTCAGCTTGGAAAGCCAATACTTTGTCCTTTGCAGGCCGCTTAATTCTTATCAAGCATGTCATTTCTAGCCTTCCTGTTCACCTTGATGCCATCATTCCCCTGCCTGCTTTAATTTGCAAAGAGATCGAGAAACTTATGAGGCATTTCCTCTAGTCTGGTAATGCCCCCAATCACAAGATCAACTATGTCAGCTGGGCTACAGTCACTCTCCCTAAGGCAGAAGGTGGCTTGGGTATCAAGAAAATAGCAGATGTTAACACAGCATCCTTCATCAAGCTTGGATGGCAAGCTTTCACCTCTTCCTCTCTCTGGTCCATTTGGTTTAAGAACCGATATTTTAAATTCCGTCCCATTTGGAGCTCAAAGAACTCTAGCTATAGCTCTTGCATCTGGAAGAAAATCCGCAGATTAGCTCCTATCATTCACCAAGGCAGCTCCTGGATATTTGGCAATGGCCAGAGCATTAACGTCTGGCACGATTCCTGGTCTGCAAGTGATCCTATTTCTACTAGCTTCCCTGGCCATCCTTTTCCTAGAGACCAACGCCTATCTTCCCTTTACCTGTCTGGGACCTGGGCCACTCCAGATTTCCTGCCTTCTTCTGTTCAACAGCACCTCCTTCTTCTCCTCAAGGATCTCTCTCCCAACCTTGCCATCAGTGACTCCCTCAGCTGGAGAGACACCCCCGATGGAAAGCTCTCCTTGAGCTCTGCGTGGCAGAGAATCAGACACAGAGCTCCACTTCTCCCCTAGGCAAAGCTGATATGGAACAACCTCTCCCCCCACAGAGTCAACTGCTTCGGCTGGCGTTTGATGCACAACAAACTCCCTTCTGACACTTGGCTGAAGCGGCTGGGCTTTTCCCTTGCCTCTAGGTGTATTTTTTACAGTGCAGCAGAAGATTCAGTGGGTACCTCTTCTTCTTTTGTGATCAAGCTAAAGCTACTTGGTCCTGGTTTCTTCATGCAGCAAGGGCTCCCCCTCCTACCAGCTACTCTGGATCTTCTATTTGGTCGACCCTCTCTAAAGATACTGACGCCAAAGGCTACAAATTCATGGCTGCCATCTTCATCACAGTCCTCTACCAACTATGGAAAGTTCGTAATGAAGCAATTTTTGATAACTGCAGGCCCTCTCTTCACTCCATCCAAGCTCATCTAACTGAAGCCATCTCTTACTCCCTGAAGCAGATGTCTTCCCCTTTTGTTAGTCTCCATCTCAGCGCCCTCTTCGCCTCTATGAGAATTGCCTCCAGTGCTTAATTTGCAGAGCTAATGGCGTGCTCTGGTTTCTTTGGCTGTGGTGTATTGGTTTCTTTTTTGGTCTTTGATTTTTGGAGGTCAATTCTTTGTCCCATGTATTCTTCTTTCTTCTTCCCTCCTTCTTTTTCAATACAATTTACCCTTACAGCAAAAAAAAAAAAAAGAGTTCCATCACTACTGTGGACCTAGCGCAATTACGTCCATTTAGTGAATTAATTAAGATCATTTCTTATGTTTTTCCTCTTTGGAATCTTTGACTTGGTTGTACATAGAAGAAAATTCTTCCCGGTCCATTGATTAAAGAAACTATGTTCGTGTTCATAAACATATGTAAGTGTGTTGCATGCGTAACGATTAGTCATTTACCAAGTTTTTTTTTTTTTTTTTTTTTTTTTTTTTTGTGTGTGTGTGTGTGTGAATCAGATTCACACGTGGAGTTTCCCCAACAAAAAACGCCCTAATTTGTGCATTTTTTTTTTCACATGGGTGGAGGTGTGAAAAATGAGTCACACCTCCTTTTGCAAAAGGCGCAGCTATGGTGAATTGGACATGACATTTTTCACTTCTAGGGCCCATAAAAATGTCATTTTTTTCATTCATGTAGGCCTCTAATTCATGATCTGAATTGTTCACCTCCTTTAGAAGGCTAAAATGGCTAGGGGTCAAATTTCATGTCTTAATTCTTCAAAGATTTTGAGAAATTTATGAGATAGTTCGGACAATTAAATCTAATCTTCTAGACCTATGTGGAGCTCTAATTAATAATCCAAACCATTCTTTTTTCTTCAAGCTAAATGTGGCTACAAGGTCAAATGTCTTATCTTAAATCTTCATGGATTATGAGAGTTTTCTGAAAAAAAAAAATAGGAAAAATCCAAACACATGTAGAATCGTTCTACTTACACAGATTCATGTGTAAATGGTGATTTTCATAGACAGCAGAATGTGTTTCAAATGTGTGCTAGTTGCATAAGTAAATGATTCACATGTGCATCATTTACTTATTTGAATCATTTTCATAGAAAGCAAACGACCCTTTAGTTTGCAGCAAATCAATAAAATTTCTTGTTTCTTAGGGTTTTGAAACTTTAATGCAGGGGTGACTCGTTCTTTCTCGAGTCAACTCAACTCAACCAAGTTGGACAAAGTCGCATTAACACCCAAAAAATCTAAAAATACCTAAAAATAAAAGGTTTTAAAAGTAGAAAAAATTGCACATAAATCTAAACTGCATAATTTTTAATTATCTAGAATTAATTCAAGTCATAACAGATGATCGCATTTGATTTTAATTTACCCGGATGAATATTATCTCTAAGGGCGTGTTTGGATAAATGAGGAGTGGAATAAAATGAAGTGGATTTCACATGTAAAGTGGAGTGAAGAGAAGTAGGTTGAAGTTAAAGTAGAGTACTTCACTTCACTCCATTTGGATGCTTATTTTGAAGTTAAGGTTTGTAGTAGAATCCACTTTTACTCAAAGAAATGGAAGTATTTAGAGTTGAAGTGAAGTGGAGTACATGTGACTCACAACATTACTTCATCTATTGGGTCAGACTCATCCAAACGGGATAGAGTTGAAATTTTAGACTGCTAAGGCCCATTTAACTTCACTCTACTCTATTTTTTGCCTATCCAAACATGCTCTAATATTTTGATTGCTTATATCTTCCTATAAAAATATCCTTTTAATCTATTTGGATGAATATTATCCTTTGATGTTTCATTTGACTGGTTAGAATAGCTCTTTTATGAAATTATTATAAAGTTTTCTCACAACAAGAAACCTGAAGGATTTTATGAGTCTTGACTTTCTCCAAATGAGCTAGGTCGGAAGAAGGCGGCTTGGAGTGACCAGGATTCTTCATAGGTTCATGTGAGCTTGAGACGACCGGTCCGAGTCATTTTGGACTAGGCTAAGATTCAAAGTCATTCTTCCTCTCTTTCAGTGTCAATTTTGATGGGGAGGGCCACAGAATTATTGAAAACAAGTGGAGATAGTTGGACATTTTCATACCCGTCCATTTTCGATAATAAACGACATGAAGTCCTGAACTCAATCGAGCACCACATTTACAGCATCGCAGGGAGAATATGCTACCCCGAGTCGGTGAGATATTGACATCATGCACATGGTTTAAAATAGCAATATCGGCCGGGATAAAAACCAATATGATATCGTTATCGGTCGCAGTTAACAGTCCGTCATGATCGTCGCAGTGTGAATTTTTTTTTAATCCAAAAGAATTCAAAAAAATATGCAAAAAATTTAAAATATTAGAAAATGCTGGAAAACAATGTTTTTTTTCTATTAGTAACAACAATAAATCAAAATATCGATCACCTTAAGTTATGAGTCCTGTGTTTATCACAGTCCGCTGTCTTCTCCAGTATTTCATATGATGCAACTAATATTTTGGCTTATGGTCAATTTATTAGTGTAAAATATAAGAAAATAAAGATAACATAACAATTATCTATACACTATTAATAAGCTATTAGTATTTACTATTTAGTATCATAAATACTCCAACAATTGTGTTTTAAAAAGTAAAAGATTTAAAAAAAAAAAAACAGGTTTTCTACACTCAAAATCATGTTTATAAGTAGATCTAGCATGAAAGTGTGTAGATCTAAGTGAAAAACACAACACAAACTCAAAAATAACATGCCAATGATTTTTTCATTCATTTCTATGCTTTATCTAAAAATAAAAAGTAAAAAACACATAATCGTAAAAATAAGGAAATTAAGTTGATTTTCTCTTATTAAATAAAATGATTTTTTCAAGAAATAGTACTGGAATTTGGAAATATGTAAGAAAATGACCTATAGAGACATGGTTGCTCTAAGGAGATGAGGGGAGAGAAGAAGAAAATTAGGGAATAGGGAAAAAGTTATAAAAAAATTAGGATTTTTGACCATTACTCCATCTCGGCCGATTGGTCAAACTGATATTTTGACCATATCGGTCGAGATTGGCTGATATTTTGGGGATATTCTGCCTGACTCGGTATCGCGGCAAAATATCACCGCAGTATGGGCTGATAACAATTCATATAGGCCGATATGAACCGGTATCGGCCAAGATTTTAAATTATGATCATTCATGAGATCACTAACTAAGGTTTCGCTACTGCCAAAACTACATACGACACACAGAACATAACAGGATCACATTTGTCCAATATACTCATAGTTGAATGGTGTCGGCACTTTGGTAGAGGTGTCAATTGGGTCAAGCCTCACCTGGCACGCCGGTCAATGTGTTGTGGCCTAGCCCGGAATGTTGACCGGCCCAGAATGAGCACAAGGCCTGGCTTAAACAAATCACCCTCCCCAAACCCAAAAAAGGGTCGCATAAAAAGGATATTTTGGGTTATTTCAACACTTACGTGTTTAGCAATTAACTAGTTAAGTTAAAGTAAAGTGAATACAGACAAGAAATGACAGATGTCATATCAAAAGTACACAATTTCAATATCCCCTCCGAATTTTTCAAAAAAAGTCAAAAAAACAACTTCCTCTCTCCACTAAAAAAAAACTCCATGTTTCTATACAAAAAGTCAAAAAAATTCAATACCAAACAACTAAAAATAAAACACCATCATAATACTTTATATTTTATTCTCTTGATTTTATGTTTCACCTCACCATACATCCAAATAGAGAAGTATAAATACCCGTTCCTCTCTCTATAGCTCTCTAAGCTCATACTCTCTCTCTGGCACAAAAACCTGCATCATTTCATCAAAGGCTGAGAAGTTCAATTAGTATATTGAGGACCAAGATCTAATTAAGGAGCTCTCTCTCTAGGAACTTCTCTATAACTCTCTGTCTTCAAAGTATTTATTTTTTAAGTTTCAGATTTCATTTAGTATATGCATAGTAATATTATATAATAAGTTTCATCTTCCCCCTTTTTCATATAAAGTATCACAACAAATATATTAAACATTTATATTTAATTTTTTTGATAAACTTTGTTTATGAAATATGGTTGGACCATCACAAGAGTACAACTATGATTTTATTCTAAATGATTCAATTGTTACAAATTTGGGTTTAGATTAAGATATAGAGATAAAAGCAATCCTAAATCTCTTGCCCAAGGTCAAACCTCAACTGAAAAAAAGAAAAAGAAAATTAACTTCACTAGTTTGAGAATATTTAAATAAAGTCGATCAGATTAAAGATCTTGTTGGAAACATAGTGGAAATGACAAAATGCATTTATTATAAAGAATTTTACAGTTGTAAGTGATCTGGTGGCACTGGTCACCTTAATAGACACAAATGTGTCTCCGAACATACTGATGAGAATATTGATCTGGTAGCAGAGGGTAGTGGCACGCAGACTCTACTTTTCTCAAGGTTTTTCATCTGGTAGTTTTTAAGAGTTTTTAATTATGATCCTTCTAATGGTAGATACCAATTTATAATTTTTTTAATTAATCAATTACCATTTCTAATTGCCGAGAATGAAGCATTAGAAGAATTTGTGAATGAAGCTGATTGTAGCCCCAAGCGCAAGGTCGTAACTGCAATAATAACTGGTGAAACCGGGTCGATCCACGGAGAGCAATTTATCGCACGAAACATGTCCTATTGAAAAATAGTTCTAGCCTATAAAAAATTATACAAATCAAATATCCTACTTTAATCAAAAATTAATTATAAGTCTGAAAATTTGAATTACAACCAAAGAAAAATAAAAATCCTAATCTAGAAACCTAATCTAACTACTGCATCTAGTCCAACCAATTGCAATAATTGATAAGATGCATAAAAAGAACTAAAATAAGATAAATAAAAATCAGAGAATAAGAAAAATGGATTTTAGTTATAAAATCTTGCAATAGTTACTTTGCTAGATGCCATCAAGAATAATCAAGACCACCGTACTACGTGCGCACTATCGCTATGCACAAAAATTCGATGTTGACCCATTGGTGAAGACCAAGGCCCCATAAACTTGATTTATTAATGAAAGAGTCATTACAAGAAAATAAAGATTACAAGATTATTTGAACCAAAATAAATTGCATCCAACCTTACCCTAGACACATGAAACACTAAACAGAGGAAAAAGACTCGCGGTCTCGTAAGGCAATCCAACTGGCTCTTGTTTCGTAGTCTAAATCCAAGCAAGGGAAGATGATGAAAGACTGGTCCAATGGTGGAGCGATGGTGGCATAAAAATCCAAGTGGTGGTGTGCCTTAGGGAAGGCCTTGGATGAAGTCTTGATGGGAAGAAGATGAAGTGGAGAGAATTAATGACAAGAGGGGGAAGTTGTTTCTGGTCGTCGGGGGTTATGGATGGACGCCCAGCCCCTTTTGGGGTCTTTATATATATATATATATATATATATATATATATATATATATATATATATATATATAACTTGGGCTGCAAGGTTTTGGTTGGGTAAGGATTAGTAGTGTGGGGTCCAAGCTAGATTAGGATTATGAGGGTTTTGAGAGAGTTTTTAGGGATTGTCCCACAATCCTAGTGAAAATAAGATTCTTTATATCTCATGCAACTTTCTCTCTTGGGCCCACTTTTGTTTCAAATAAATTTCAAATCTAAAAATCATGTTTGTTATGGGATTTTTTTGAATTCATGTGGACCCCATTTGGAGTGTATCATCTTAAATCTTCATGGCCATGGATGTGTAATGCCTCTTTTGGATTTTTTTTTTTGGGTAAATTAGTCAAAAGTCCCTCAGATTGATCTTATAAGGTCTCCAGTCCAACAACTTTTCCACCAAGGCCTATAGTCCATACAGCTGGACATATTTCTGCAAGAGGTCCCTAGATACGCCACATCCCATTTTTACATGACTAATTTACCCTTCAATTGTTTAAGTATAAATTTTAAAATTTTAAAATTTTAAATCTTCCATTCTCCCTCATTTATAGGGTAACGTTATCTCTCATTCTTTGTCACGGAGAACCCCTTCGGAAAAAGAAGATCGTCGATCTTCACATGCCCGTTGCGCCATCTGTAGTTGCAAAAGGAGATGTTTCTCATTTTGACTTTGTGGGTACAAATGACAACTTGTTTTTGTCTTTAGTGCCATTAAAGGAGTGCTACTTGGTCTTCCCCCATCTCTCTCAATCTCTCGTTCTTTATCTTTGTTGAAAGTCATTCCAATAGGTTCAATGTGTTGAAAGTCATTCAAGGAATGCTACTTGTTTTTTAAACGAAGTAGGAGTAGAGGCAGATTCTGTCTTCTGGATTTGCATAGTTGGGCCGCACTGATCAAGGGAACATAGACAAGATCTCTAGTTTGTGTCATTGCCTAGGAAAAAATCCAGACACGAGAACGGGTTTCATTTTTTCTTACTTGGTGTGAACCGAAGACAACCGCTGCAGCAAGAAAAAGGTGGGCTTTGTGTGTGAATAAGATTACCGTTGTCAGAGAAGAAGACATGAGGATCACCGGTACCTGCACTACCCATCGCCAAACGCCACGCTCTAATTTGTCATTAATCTCTCCAGTTTGAAGTTCTGTACAGAACATAACATTGGGAAGCAGCCAACTATTCACTGAGTTTTTGGCAAATTTATCTGAGTTTTCGGTAAATTTATCTAGGTTACTGGCAAATTTATCTGAGGCTTTTGAAGATTTATCTGAGATTTTGGTAAATTTATCTGAGGTTCTGATAAATTTAACTGATTTTTTGAAAAATCTATCAGAGTTTTTTGACAATTTTATTTTATTTTTTTTAAATTTATTTGGGTCTTTTGAAATTTATTTGTGTCTTTTCAAGTTTATTTACTATTTTTGAAATAAATTTAACTGAATTTTGGCAAAAATACTTGATTTATTGTCAATTTTTTCTGAAATTTGGAATGTTGGTTTATCTTAGTTTTGGCAAATGTATTTTTGTTTTGTGAAATTTATTTTTTTTTAATTTTATTTACATCTTTTGCATTTTATATGGATCTTTTGAAATTTACTTGCATCTTTTGAAATTTATTTGAATTTCTTGAAATTTATTTATATCTTTTTAAATTTCTCTGCTTTCTTTTGGAATTTATTGCATTTTTGAAATTTATTTGTGTTTGTTTAGAATTTATTTGAAAATATCATTATTGGGATTTCATTAATCGTGGCCAATTAAATGGTAGTTGACCATTATTAATGGCATATCCAACTAATCATGGGATATGATTTAAAGAAAATTTGGGAAAAGGACCTATCACACTATGAAAAGAGATTATTGATGTAAGGCCAGCCCCATTTTTTTTTCTTTTGTTTTCTTTTCTTTTTTTCTTGATTCAAGATTCAAAATTTGAATCTTGAATTTTATCTACAATCATGGCTTGGAATGGACGTCCAACTTGGAGTGGAGAGGCTTGGACGTACAACACTTTCTTGTTTTGATTTCAGATTGTAGAAAATCTTGGAATGCCTTGATGCTTGAATCTTGGCAGAGATTTCCTTCTAGATTTGTTTTCTAGAAAGAGTCCTCTTAATTTTACAACTCTTCATGGTTTGAAGATGAGCTTGCGTGGGCCGACTTTGAAGAAAAAGAAAGAGTTTTTTGTATATACCCCCTAAGGTTTGTAGTATTTGTAAACAGGCCCATGAGGTTTTAGTATTTGTACATAGGCCTGGCCTTTTCTTTTTAATGCCTTTCATGTCCCCAAAATCAATATTCCTAACAAGAATGGGCAACCACCATAAGATTTGTGTTGGATTTTTATTTAAATGATAACTTTGCCCTTAGATCATTAAAAAAAAATGAGTATATTAATATTTACCAAGATACCATTATTTTATCTCAAGTCTCAATGTTACCATTATTTTATCTCGATTCTCAATGGTTTCTCTCTCAAGCATGTGACCAGGGGTGGACCAGTATGGTTGTTTTTTTCTTTTTTTTTTACATTTGCCCCTTCCCCCAATATTTCTTTTACAAAGAGCAAAAGAGAAAAACCCCCCGCCCCCGCCCCCGCCCCCCCTTCAAATTCTAAAAATTAATATTTCTTTTGCATTTATCCATTCCCCCAATATTTTCTTCTACACCCCTTACACATGAAGCATGATCATGCATTTTGAAACTTTCATCAATCAAATGGTGGATCATGTATGGATTGGGTAAATCATAATTGGTTATAAGTACAGGTGTTTATTGTCGTCATGATCAATTTGGATTTAATGAAATGAGCCATGTATTGATAAAAAATAAATTTAAGTAGGGTTATTCTCTCCCACTAAGTGCAATTGTAAATGTTACGTGCTTTATAAAAAGAATTTGAGTCCAAGCTTTTGAAATTATGCACATAAGGTTAAGAGAGATGAACAAAAGTGTCATTTTGCTCTAAAAACCTATAATTGTTGGAAGACTATTGATTTTTGGGACATAGAAGGTATTAAATGAAAATGAAGGGGCCTATTTACAAATCCTATAAACCTTAGGGGTATATATATACAAAAGGCTCAAAAAGAAAAGCCAAAACTTTGTTACAAGCTTGAAACATTTATGGGCCCACCTCTTTTCTAGGATGTCTGACTTGGAATGGAGAGGCCTGGGAGGGCTATGTACGTGTTGGACCTCCAATACTATCTTGGATTCTTCTCTTGATTTCAAAATTTTCAAATCTTGAAACACTTGTTTGATTGGGATCCAAGTTATAGTGATATTTTGGAAACCTTTGAAACTAAAAGCTTGGACTCTTTATACCTTGAAACGACCTTGCATGGGCCCATAAATCTGAAAATTATCTTCAAGAGATTAAATCTGAATTTTTACATATAAGAGCGGACCCTACCATGGCCGCCCTTACCTTGGAATTCGTGCCAAAAGTAGATGGGTCCCATGTTGGATTTGTATCCTCAATTCTCTTCTGTAGGCCCCAATTTCTGAAATTCCCTATAAAAATAAAATCAAAGATCAAAGAATAATCTATTCATATAGGAAAGGAATGATGCATGCAAGATGCAGGCCCAATTCACACTAAATAGCTGCATAAAATGTCACCATTATATATATATATATATATATCTAATTATCTTTAATTAAATCAATGGTTCAAAGAAAGTTCATCATTTTATGTGCGAATAAAAAGTTATGAGAAATTTGTGACATTCAATGCCGAAAATAGAGAAATTCATAATTTTATGTGAAATTACAAGTTTTCAATGAATTTTGACTCGAATTCAAACTTTGATGCCCACAACATAAAATCACGATTTTTTTGCTAAAATGGTGCATGATTTGATGATTAAGTCCTTAATTACTCTAAAATGATGATGAAATTATGCATTTTTAAGAACTTATCAGAAGCCTTCACCCCTTTAATTATTTGGATTTTTTTTAAATTCTCTAGAAATGATGTACTAAATTTTTTTTTGAAAAAGAGTAAATTGTGAGAACTTGGTCCGGGCAGCACCCTTAACTATGGGGCGTAATATGTCAATCACGGGCTTTAAATGGTGAGCCTTCGTTAGCCCACATTGAAAGTATTCAGGTCCTAACCCTAGGCTTATAAGTCAAACTCCATCTTAACTCAACATAAAGCCTTTTAAAACCATGCAACCCCAAAAACCGTAAGAACTTTGGAGTTAAGCGTGTTCGGGGGATGGGTGGCCTCCTAGGAAGTCCTCACGCGCGCATATGGGCTGAAGCGGACAATTTCATACTGAGTTAGGAGGGGCTATAACATAAATCTAAAGACTATTCATCAAAAAATACTCGTTAAAATAGGGTTAGCTTCGGATTTATGGACCTCCAAATAAAATATTATGTATATTTTAACAAACACACATTATATTGATAAGAACGAGATTATGCATAAAATAATTATTTCATTCTCTTTGCTTGAGTACCCACATACGTACTGGTTCTAGGATAGGGTACACTATCCCAAAAAATTTAGAAAATATAATAATTAAAGTAAAATAATTTTTATAACTTTAGATAATACAAGCTCAAACAATAGCATTGTTGAAATACTAAAAACTTCGCTCCAACTTAATTTAAATGGGCTTATTTTTCATAATAGATGCGCATGTCACATCTTAAATCCTATAGTACAAGAATAATTAGAATTTATTAAGCCTATAACAGAAGTTATTAAATACATTATAGGTTACATTTTTTTCGTCTTCTTCAAGGATACAAAATTAGAAGGGAATATATAGACGTCTTTATAAAAATTTAAAAACAAAAAAAAAAAAAGATGCAATGCATAGGTGAAATTTTACCTATCAAATGTTAAGAGAAACTTGTAATTATAAATTTTGTAATTAATCAATATTGTGTGTTATATTTAAGGGGGATTTGGCGAGAGGTCCCTGAACATTTCACTTTATTGCCTTAGGTCCACAATCTTTTTTATAGTGTGAAAGGTCATTTTTCCAAATTTGAAAACCTAAAGTCTCTAATTTACCCTTTCTTCAAATCATATCCCATGATTAGTTGGATGAGCCATTAATAATGGTCAACTACCATTAAATTAGTCACGATTAATAAAATTCCACTAATGAGATTTTCAAATAAAGTTCAAAAAACAGGAAACAAATTTCAAATAAATTTCAAACACGCAAATAAATTTCAAAAGATCCACAGAAATTTCAAAAGACGAAAATAAATTTCAAAAGATGTAAATAAAATAAAATAAAAACAAAATTAAACTCTAAAAAAACAAAAACTAATTTCAAAAAATACAAATAAATTTGAAATAACGCAAATAAATTTCAAAAAATGCTATAATATCAAAAGAACATAGAGAAATTTAAAAAGACGCAAATAAATTTCAAAAAATCTAAAAATTCTCAAAAGATGAAAATCAATTTTAAAAGATCCAAATAAATTTCAAAAAAGTGTAAATAAATTTAGAAAAATGCAAATACATTTGCCACAAATTTGGATAAATTTGTCCAAACTCAGATAAATTTGTCTCATAGCTCAGATAAATTAGCCAAAACTCAGATAGATTTATCCAGAACGTAAAGAAATTTATTTCAGAACTCAGATAAATTTGCAAAAAACTCAGATAAATTTGTTCAGAATTTAGTTAAATTTGTCCAAAACTAGATAAATTTGTTCCAAAACTCAGATAAATTTCCAAAATGAAGATAAATTTGTTAGAAACTCAGATAAATTTGTTAAAAACTCAGATAAAATTTTCAAAAAACTCAGTTAAATTTGTCGGGAACTCATATATATTTGCCAAAAAACACAGATAAATTTCTCAAAAACTCAGATAGATTTGCTTTTGTGCTTTGAAACCAGGTCAAACTTGACCCGACCTCACCCAGACTGGAACCAACCCTTTAGGTCATCTTCTTCCTCCTCTCGTTCTCCTGTTCTAGATAAAAACCGCAAACGTTCATGCGGTCAGCTTCATTGGACTGAGATGGCTGCTGTTGCATGAGGATATTTGCAGGTGAATTTGCAGAATTCAAATGAGAGGTGGCTGATGGCAAGTTATGAGAAGTTTGTGTGGGGTTATTAGATGCAGACGTTGTAGGTGATGGGAAGGGGGAAGACGAATTGGGTTGTGACTGTGGTATTGTAGTAGATGAGCCAGCTGATGGGATCTAAACAGCGTTCCCACCATAAGGACTTGCATTGTTCATTAGGTTCTCCTGCCTGGAATTCATCGAGTTTTGGTGGAGAAGCCTGACGATGGTGCTGGCAGAGGTGGGGGCTGAAGCAGCATTCAGGGAGTTATTTACACTGGTGATGCCATTGGTAGTTGCAAGGAAGAAGCATGAACAGAATTCTGATCATTACTAGAGTTCTGGGTCAGCAGTTGCTCTTCTGCTTGTTGACCTTGACGGTGTAGCCCAGATGAAGCAGAAGTCCTTCGAGGGAAGTTGATCAAGCTCGCTGAACGAGATCCGGGCTCCGCCCTCTGCGGGACTCCGGCAATTGGGAGGATGAAATGAGAGAATGGGTTTTGCATCACATCCTCGGATTGTGATATTGGGGAAGAAGAAGTGAAAAGAATGGGAAGGGATTGATGGCTTTGCTTGTAACAACAACATTTGCTCGGACTTGGGTTTTCAGATCGCGCTATATGTATGTTACCGATTCATGAATCATGGGTTTGTTTTTATCACATAACCCCATTGATCTAATTGACTCTGGGTTGAAGAAGAAGAGGGATAATACAAAATTTTAAATTTTAAATTTCAAAATTTTATGCCTAAAACAGATGAAAGGGTAAATTAGTCATGCGATTTATATCCAGGGACTTCTCGCCAAAATATGTCCAGTTACATGGACTACAGGCCTTAAAAGAAAAGTTGATGGACTGGAGGCCTTACAAGTCCTATATGAGGGACCTTTCGCTAATTATCTCTATATTTAATAGATGCAAAAATTTCATAGGTAAAGATAACTGGAAAGTTCTTGAAATATTAAGAGATCTTTTAGAAGGTTTTTATGCAACCTTATTTGTTTAGGGTATATTATCTCACCTCAACTTAAGACTTAAATCACTTTTATGAAATTAATTTTACATTTGCAAAATATAGAAATATAATCTTTCAAGGATATGTGTACAACAATGAAAATGCATTTTTCACAATACTGGAGAAATGCTCCTTTAACATTTAGTTAACCTTTGATAATAGATCCTAGGTTAAGATTAAATAGGTGTAGAAACTTTATTTGAAAAAATAAATAAAAATATGAATGCCACTAATGTAAATAATATTTCTATTATCAAATCCTATTTATAAGAACTTTTTACGGAGTATTCTTCCCAGTTGGATAAAAGACTAAAAATAGCATAGACCTCTCTGATCTCCCCAACCACTGGTAGGGAAAAAGAAAGCCTCATGGAATCTTATTAGGAGCTCTTGAGGCAACGGTTCTTCTGGATCCAATCAAATTATGAATGAATTAATGGTGTATCTACATATTGGCCCGGTTGACGTCGTAGATGATTACACCAGTTTCAATCTTTTGGTTTGGTGGAAAATAAGTATGAGTATATTTCATTTGCTTTCCATGATAACTCATAATTTAATAACAGCTCTAATATCTATAGTTGCATAAGAGCAAGCTTTTAGTGTAAATGCATGACTTATCGACAACAAGAGAACAATGTTATCAGAATGAGCAATAGAGATATGTATATGCCTATGAGACTGATTTTCGGTAGAGAAAAGGAAGCAAAACTTGATGCTAGAAGAAGAGATAGAAGATAACTTTTCAGCATTAGAAATATCATAATATTAAAAACTCGTTATAGTTGTAATTTGTAAAATTTATTTAAAGTTGGAAATTACCACCAAAGTTGTTGTAAACTTTATTTCAAGGAAATTACCATACTTGTGAGTTTTTTTTTTATTTGGAACTTTTGTTTACGTTGGAATTATCATCAAACTTGTAACTATTATTTTAAGTTAGCAGGCTTATCATCAAAGTTGTAAATTCTATTTCAAGTTGGGAATAGCATCAGTGTTTGTGCATTTATTTTATCATTTTTCAACTTTATTTCAAGCCATTAGCTCCTTGTTTCTCAGTAGCAAAAGTAATTTGAGAATCCATTTTTTAAGTCTTCCCTAGCACCATCGATCTCAATCCACCTTGAAAACCCACGATTGTACAATGCTGCAAAATAGAGAGGAAAGAAAGAGAACAAGAGGATCTGTTAGTGGTTCTAGCTATTTTCTCAAAAAGACAAATTAATCATAGCTATCTTAGAAAACAAAGGTTCGATTTTATCACCCATAGTGACATCTTTAAGAGCAATCAAGATAATAAAACATTAAAGATATTCTCTCTATCAATAGCCTGCACTTCTAATCAAAAGTTAAAAAATCACATCCAAACTCTAACTTTCACAAATCAAAAGTTTAAATATCACATCCAAATTCCAATCATTACAAATAAAAAAAAATTAAAAATCACATTAAAACTCCAACTGTAAATCATTGGACAATAAACTTCTGAAGAATTTTTCACATCCAAATCATCACATTATAAATCAAGCACCATATCAAACCATCGCACTAATTGGAGTCCATTCTTGACAACTACATTGTTTATGGCATACTTCACCTAAAAATCCAAAAGAATGAGTTGATAAATTTCTCATACAAACTATACACTTAAAAGAAGAGTTGATAAAATTCTCATAAGAAGTAAATATAATACGTAACAACAAGAAGTCCGGCGCGAACAGGGAGATACACAGTTGGCATAATTTAATTTAATAGGACGAAACAATATCTCCTGTTTCAGTGAAATAGGAGATCCAGACTATTCATCCCAAACAGAATGACTCAGCTTCATTAGAGGTAATCCTTTCACCATCTTCTGCATCAAAATTGGCGGTGTCTGTCAACGTGTAAAAGGAACTGAGAATCAATGGAATTTTATAAAAAATAAATCATACATGAAGATAAATATAAATTACCTTTCTTGAATTTCTCAACCAAACTTGATGGCATATCATATTCTCTACTATCTCTAGGATTGATCTACTCCTGTTTCCATCAACTGTCCTACCACCAATATTGAATGCAAACTCTGATGCAATGGTGGATATTGTAATGGCCATAATATCACTAGCCATCCAAGCCCCATGACGACACTTAGCTACATTAATTATGTATTCTTCTACCAAACCAAGGCATCAGAGTTTCACCACCAATTAGAGGGGCCATGTATCTTCATCTAAATAAAACTCCAAATTAGATGTTCTTTGAATTGACGGTGCACATGGTTTGTATGAATCTTACGGTACACACCACCACCTAGTGGGTGTTGAGAAAATTGAAAAATAGTTGGGTTTATTTGTTACTTGGGTCATTTGGATTTATCTGCAATTATTGGATTTACTTTAGGATGGACTTTAATGGGATAAGTTTTGCTGATTGTGTCTACTTGTGATGGGATAAGTATTGTTGATTGTGTTTCTTAGTTTGGGTCAATATCTTAAGTTGTAATTTTATAAATAGTCATTGGCTATTCTTAATGCAATCACCTAAGATATTTGTGTCAAAATCATTCTTTCAAGATTTAGTCCATTAATCTCAACTTGGATTGCCCACTAAAGGGTTTGAGAGGGCTTCATATACTTATTTGGACATTCAACATATCAGCTTAAGCTTTTTAGTTGGTATATATAGCCTATGAATCCCATTGTTTGCATTGTCTCAAATGGATTGGACTGTTGGATAAACTGCAATTTTAATATATATATATATATAGGACCGGCTCTCCTAAGCTCAAGCTTATGATAAGGTAAGTTTAAGTGTGTGGTGGGGCCCACCTGGGGACCCACATGGGGATGGGGGTGAGGGTGATTTCAAGGACTCCTTGTGATCTTCCTCTCTGCAAAAAATCAACCCCAAATGCGATTTCTATCATCTCCATATGGGCCCAAAAGTTTAACTGTCAACGGGCCATTTGGATTGATACATAGTTGATCCAACGGTCCAATATATTCGGATATAACCGAAAGTTGGTGGACATGTGTAATTTAGGGAAGTCATGTGTTTGGTCCATTTAGATGGACCAAAGGTGGGCCCCACAAACAAAAGCTTACAAAATTTTTTCCTAAACTTGAGCTTAGGAGAGCCTTGCTCATATAATATATATATATATAGCCATTAAAATTAGTGGGTGATCAAGGGGTTAGGATGATAAGGTAAGGTGGGCTCCAAATTTTGTATCTAGGTGGGGCCCATCTAGATCTTTCAATCTCTCTGTCCCAGACTCTAAAAAACTTCTCATTTTAAAAACTACTCCTTTTGCTCCCCCATGTTTTTTGGGCGTGGATCCCCTTTAAGCTAATCCAGTCATTTCACACATACAAACAACCCCCACAAAGCCCAAACTTGACACTCATCCCACTAGTACTCACCATTGGATTGGAATCACAAGAAATTGATGGTTCAAAACTATTAAACTTTGGTTGCATAGATCAAGGGAATTATGATGATCCAATGGAGTTGAAAATTTTCACATAGGTAGATCTCATCTAGAGTTCCATCCAACAGTGCTCCATGGTTGTCATACATCATAGTGGACCCCACTAGAAAGGGTTATTTATAAAAAATAAAAAAAAACTTTCTAGGAGTCTTCCAGCGTTACTCATATATATACATACATACCCACATGAAGAGAGATGAAACTGAGCTTGCAGATTGCATCTAATAGATATGCCTCTAGTGCCCTGTTCTATAGCAAGGGCGGCATTGGGACCTAAATTTGTAAATATGAAAAGGTTATATTAAAAACCTAAAGGCTAAATGTAAGACCCCGACCCGAGTGAACTCGATTAGTACTAATTAAATTATGTGTTAGTTCTAAGTTTGATTAGTGATTTTTGGCTAAGTTGGGCTTAGAATAGTTTTTGATATAGTTTTGGGGAATTTTGATTGCTTTGTGATTAGTGGGGCCCTTTGGGGGTTCTTTTTTTATTACCATGCATGCGCTTGAGGATTTATCAGAGATTTTTGCATTCATTATTTTAATCTCGTTTTATTTGTATAGTTGATCCCTACGACTTTTATGCTGATCCCGTGCCCGTTCGAGACCCCGAAACCTGATTTTATAGCCTTGAGGGCAAAACAGTCATTGTGCACTAATCTGTACCAAAAACTTGATGTTCCTGAAACCCGCGAAACATATACTTTTTGGAAACTAGATATTTCGACGATCACTTTTCTCTTTTTCGTCGAATTCATTAGAAGCTCTGAAAGCCATGAATTCAGCCCAATTAGATTGCTAGTGGTGGAGCCCACTCCCCACTTGCTTTATAAGGAAACCATCTTCCTCATTTCCCTTTTTAGCAAACTCCAATCCTAAGCTAGGGTTTTTCCCTTTCTTCTTCTTCTTGTTGCTCTTCCATCCTCAACCCACTCCCAAACTTGCACCAATAGGAGATTTGAGGCCATCATCTTCTTCACCTTCTTGAGAGCTTTCTCCTAATAACTTTTGTGGAGAAAACCTCTCATTCCAAGATCTTCATTAAGGTTACTCTTGCCATTAGAAGACCTTACAAGTAAGTAATCATTCCCTTCTTCTAGATTGGTGTTCTCCTAGCCTAAGGGAACCCTCATCCCTAATATTGAAGCTTCTTTCTCCCCATGCTATGTTTTGACTCTTTTAGGGTTTTATTTTGGATTTTCCTTGTAACTTGGACCTTTGGCTTGAAGGACTTGTTAGAGCTTGATTTTCTCATTAGAGACCAAGGCAAGTGGATGATTTGATTTTTATAAGCTTTCAATGATTTTGGTATTTTCCACTCATGCCTATTTATTGCTTTGTTTTGAAATAAATGTTCATGATAGAGTATTAATGGTGCATTTATATCATAGAAGTGTATTGGTGAATGACATTAAATTTCCTCTTGTTTTGTCCCAAATGCACTCTTATGTGAAATGGTTTCCTTCTTTCCTTCCTTGTATTGAATGTAATGTTGATGGAGGAGAATGGGATGGATGTTGTGAGAGATTTGATGTTGTTTGAATGAAGTTTTAGACTCCTCCTTAGATGTATAAAAGTGGCTAGAAAGAGGTTGTAGAAGGAAGAGATAGAGAGGAGCTGAACTGCCCCGGAATCAGTTTCTGGACAGTTTGCTCGAGCGAACATGACACTTCGCTCGAGCGAAGTGTTCAGAAAAGGGTTCGAAGCATTCCAGTAGGTTGGTCGCTCGAGCGGACCCTTGGTCGCTCGAGCGGACATCCCAGAACTTGTTCTAGAGAGTCGTTAGTTCGAGCGCACTAAAACTTCGCTCGAGCCAATGAGTTCGCTCGAGCGATCTCAACTGTGCTCGAGCGAACCCACCCAAACAGCCATTCCAAAGAGCTCCTCGCTCGATCGAACTCTCCGGTTCGCTCGAGCGATGAGCTTTGTTGGTCAAAGGCTATGTTTGGGACAATGATAAACTATTTAAACGTTTTGGGACTATGCATTGGGAACCCCTCTATGTCCGGGAGATTTACTAAGCATTGTATGAGGCCATTTAAGAAAGAAACCACATCACAAAGATGTCATTTGAAGTTTTGAAAATTCAAAGTGTATAAGGAGCCCGGATTGTCCCAAAACTCAAAGAGTACCAAATTGTTATTAGATTGACATACGGGATCCCTATTCACTTCAAACAAATCTTGAACCCGATACTTTATCTGGAATTTCAATTGTTTATTGTACTTTATCGATCGCGAGATTTATACTATATGCCTTGTTTTCCCGAAAGATTGAAGTTACTTGTCTTGAAGTGCATTGCACCACATGAAATGACAGTGTGCCCTTGAGCACCCCTGTCCTGCCCATTTGTTTATTTGTACTTGATTTACTTACACATGTCTCGATTTGTTATTTGGCCTATTAGTCGGCACCACTAAGCTTGGATAACCTTGTTGGTCCGATCCACCGACTTGGAGATCCTCCTCTTGTCCCGCCAGTTGCAGTTTGGATCCCGCTACCCGGTTATTACCGTGGTCTTGTCCCGATGCCGCAGATTGCTACTGTGGTTCCCGATGCCCGGCTCGCTACCGTGGTCATGTATAGTATATGTATATGTATTTATAAGATCCACTGTTTCTCCTCATCTCGAGTGACTAAGATCAGTGCCTAGTTATTGCTCTGTCACTTTAGTGATAGAGGACTTAGTTTCGTGTGGTTGCCATCTTGTTTGTTTCCCGTTTCCTTGGTTACCTGTACATGTTTTATAATGCATACTTGTATTTGAATAAATATTTTTATCTCGTCTGTAGAAATTGTTATTTAAACAGGTTTACATGATTTTGAAGGTAAATTCATTTATTATCATATTGTCATCGTATTTTACCCATTTGCCAAACCGTCGTATTTGACCAACTCTTTGGTACTCAGGTCTCGTCGTCGGTTATCCCGAGGAGGAGCATGAGGAGGCGGTCGGAGAACCGCAACAGTTAGTTGAGTGGCGTGCTGATGACGTCATTTAGACGTTTGGTTGCTATGAGAGACTTAACATTTTGGAAACTGTTTAACCATTATTTTGTTATATTGGTCTTGCTGGCCTTTATTTTTGGGAAATGTAATTAAATGATCTTTGTATAAACTTTAACTTACTTTTGGATAACATGCTTATGATCATTGCTCATTCTGATACAGTACTATACTTGTGTTATCATCTTTGTGATTAGAGATGGATTGAATATTTGATTTGTTACACTCTTCCGCACTTTATAGAAATGTTTATATATGGTTGTGATAATTTTCACCGCGGACATCTGTGGGAAATTAAATAAGTGTGTGCACCTTGTTGACACACTCTACATATTAACCATTCACTCACCACACTATCATCTTTAATGTCCCTATCCCTGATTAGTCCCGCGGGCCCGGTCCGGGGTCGCGACACTAAAGCACTAATTGTTAAAGAAACTTATGATGCAAACACACATTTATACATGTATTCGGTGTCACCGGAAACGTGTGTATCTGATTTTTTTACATTTCAACCAAACTTGAGTTGTACTTTCTAGTTTTCAAATTGAAATCATACTCATTTGTGTACCATATCTTTTTTTTGTTTTTTTTGTTTTAAATGATCAGCTGCTACTTGGAGTCTGGATTCCTGTTCCATCTGTAACATTCTTTTCCTATAACATAGGGCTAGAATTCTATTGTGAGGCTTCATCTAGGCTCAGATGATGATAATCTAGACCCTTCATCTTTTATATCATCTTTTGCAACAACATAAAATTGTCCCTAGAATGAATGAGATGCAAGATGAACGGTATGGATTATCATGTAGGCCCCACAGTGTTCTAGGCATTTGGTACCCAAAAGCGTGTAATAGATGGAGAGAGAAAAAGAGGGAGAGAGAGAGTTGTTCCCATGGTGAAATCAAGGGAGATTTGTTCCCTATGGTGAAATCACCCAACGGTTGACACCCTCTGAAGTTGACTGCTTCTTTTTTAGTGTTTTTTTTTTTTTTTGATGTTGACTCTCTTAGTCACTATCCCATGTTTTGCCTTGAAACCTAATTTGACAATAGTATGGATTGATCTCACCATCCGATTTTGAGGTCCCAACATTTTTCAGATTGTTGATTCTTGGAGGGCTAATACCAATGATTATGATAGATTGGTTGAATTTGATGTTTAATGGAATCTCTATCTAAAAGAAATTTGATGTTTCAATGGAATTTGTTTCAGGCTTGAGGCCCCCTAGGCGGGCCTTATCTCGCCCAGAAAACAAGTGGGGGCGATGTCGTCTGGGGTAACCTCTGTACAGATTTTAATATACATGAAACATACTAATAATATATTAGATTTGTATAATTATACTATAATAGAAATATTATGTTGGACTCACAGTGGAGTTTGTGCCCAGATGGATTGTCAAAGACTCAAAGCTGAAGCTGGCTACTTAGACTTTATGCCGGCAAGTCCGGAACCCAGTCACAGCTGATACACGCCAACGCGTAACACATGCCAGGAGCTTTATCATGGTCCGGACCAGAATGTCATCCCACAGAGCATGTATAAAAAATAAAAAAAAAATCCCAATTCAATAGGAGTGGGTGGTTTGCACCCTCCAATTAAACACATTAGGATAGATCCCGGAGGCTACGTGATTTTATTTTAATTTTTTTCATGCACCCCTAGTAGGTAGGGACACACAAGAGTGGGAAGGATATCCTGCACATATGGTAAGAATATATTTCCAAGGGATAAATCCTAGGGATTATGTTCAGACTCGAAACCAAAATCTTTAGGGTTTTTTTTTTTTTTTTTTTATGTTATTGAACTGAAATCATTAATGAGAAAATTGAGCCGGAACCGCACATGGCACGGTTTTGGATTCGGGTCCAAATCTAGGTTGAGAATAATATGAAAAATAACTTAATTTCTAAGATAGATTCTAGAAATTTGATATAATATGTCAGGTTCCAAGTTCACAAGTTGGAACCAAGGTGGAACCAGACTTAGACCCATTTAGGTCACAGTAAAAAAATAAGGACTCGGGTTCCAACCCATTTACTTATCAGGGCATAAACAAAGATCCAAATCTTATTTTTAATGAGTTGAACCTCCGGGGATAAGCGGAAAATTTAAAACTCGTTTCCAACCCTATTCATCCTCGTTAAGAGTGACATACATGATTGCCAACCACTTGTGGTCAGTCATGTGATTCATTTTGAATGGTAGAAATAATCTCTATGTGTCGCCATGATAGAAGATGGAGTCCATTTCTAGCATGGACTCAGCCCCAGCCACAACCATTTACATCTCCGCAAGTTACAGCAGCAAGTGAATTTCATCTTATTGAACATTACTTTCATTACTATGGTTTATCTCAATTAACGAAAGCCACTTTATTTCCCAAGTTAACGCAATCATTGTCTATGGATTCCATCAAAGCTATTTTATGCATCTGTATTCCAGAAAAGATTTTCAAAGAAGATTGTGCGTCAAACGGTGGAAAGGAAAATAGAAATCCCCCATGTGGCTTTCTACGAAATAGCGGTTCCGGCCTTACCAGGGAAGGTGCTGATGATCCAACCAAAACAAGGACTCAGCCGACAGACGTCCTTCAACTCTTGCAAAATGTCCGCCACGTGTCAACATCACACAAGTCTCTTTTTCACACCAGGAAAATAGTTTTCATAACATCATTTCCTTTCACTTCATTTTTTTCTCCTACTTTTCCCTTCTCTCCTAACCTTTCCTCAGTTTTCAGCACCGACGAAAGTTGAGCAGAAGAGCAAGAGAGAAAAGAAAAAGAAGAAAAGCATCTGTTGCTCCTCTCTGCATCTCTTCCTTTTCCATTGCTGAAATGCCGAAGGAGAAAGAGAAAGATGGAGAGAAAGAGAAAAGAATGCTGGTAGGCATCGTCTGGAGCTGCGCTGAGATGAAGCTCCTGCTCGCTGCTCTTCTCTTCCTCTGCTCTGTCGCCACCCTCATCCAGTTCCTATCGTCTCGACCCTCTCTATCCACCTTCGATCTCCGTCTCTGCCTCTCAAATCTCGCTTCTTCTCCTTCTTCTTCACCACCACCTCAAAATCTCTCCTCCCCAACAATTCCGCCCCCGCCCACGACCATCTCCATCAAAGCAGCAGAAGAAGAAACCCAAAGCGAAGATGGCGTCATCAAGCGCGCATTCAACGCATACGGGTGGGCAGCTTACCTCTTCGTCCAGATGGGAGCTTACAGGGGCGGTCTCAATACCTTCGCTATCGTCGGACTTGCCTCCAAGCCACTCCACATCTACAGCAAGCCCACATACGAATGCGAGTGGCGTCCCGCCGCCGATTCAGTCCCCACCAATGGCTCCCTCACCGCCCCTGGCTACAAAATCCTCCCAGACTGGGGCTACGGCCGCGTCTACACCGTCGTGGTCGTCAATTGCACTTTCCCTGAACCCGTTGGCGCCGACGGCTCCGGTGGCAAGCTCATCCTCCACGCTTCGACCGGCGGGCGCGACGAGAGAGACCGGTACAAGGAGGAGATTGTTGCTCTAGTTGAAGAACCTGCTAGCCTGAATTCCTCCATCTTCACTGCTCCGCCTAAATACGAGTATCTCTACTGTGGGTCGTCTCTGTATGGCAATCTGAGTCCGCAGAGAACGAGGGAGTGGATTGCTTACCATGTGAAGCTGTTTGGGGAGAAGGCGCATTTTGTGATACATGACGCTGGTGGGGTTCATAGAGAGGTGTTGGAGGTGCTGAAGCCTTGGATGGAGAGGGGGTTTGTGACGCTGCAGGATATTAGAGACCAGGAGAGATTTGATGGGTACTATCACAATCAGTTCATGGTGGTGAATGATTGCTTGCATCGGTATAGATTCATGGCGAGATGGATGTTCTTCTTTGACATTGACGAGTATATCTATTTGCCTCCGAGGACCACCATTCATTCGATGGTTGCTACGCTATCGGATCATACACAATTCACTATTGAGCAGATGCCTATGTCCAATAAGCTGTGTGTTGGCAGCGATCAAGGGAAGACTGCAAGGTATGTTCTCTTGTTTTATGTTTTGATTGATTGCCTCTCTGTTTATTGAATTTCTTCTTTTTAGCACCTTGCTTGATTTCTTTTCTTATTAGAATCTGCAATTTTTGTTTGGATAGAGTAAAAGATTTGATGTGGAAACTTCAAAATTCTCGAAATCGTGGATGATATCCAAATAAAAACTTCACACCCAATATGATATTTACACATATCTGCAAGGACAACTAATTTTCCATGGAAACGTCCCCTGTGTTTGGGTTAGTAAAAGCCACATGAGAGAAAGGATTTTCAGATGTGTGAAAGGGTTTTTTAAGTATGGAAAGTGATATTTTCCTGCCATGGGTTCTTTGCTTGGGTATTTCTCTTTCACAGGGTTTTCTTGACTGACTAGCCAAACAGGAGAAATTGTTCTCTTTTAGCCCCTGCTTTTATAATTAATAAATATATATGCTGCTCTGCTTTTATAATTATAATGAACATTAATGGTGCCCTGCTTTTATAATTATATTTTCAGGAAGGGTAGGGATTTTCCAATTTTTTCATCTCACCGTATCCGAACTCCCTATCTGACTTGATTTAAATGTCAGAACTTCCTGTGGACAAGATCCTAAATGTTCATTTATTCTCTCAGATTTAGATAGTAATGGCTTGTCTTGTAGATCTCTACGATAAGAGTCAAGTCTAGCTAAGTGGCAGCTGTCTGGTGAGTTATTTCTGCACATAGAGTAAAATGGCTGCATAATTTTTGCACAGAAATACAATCAATGTTTGCACCAAAGCAGAAAGCACTAGTTGTTGTTGAGGTTCTGATCAGAGTCCTCACCCCTTTTTGGACTATCAGCCGCAGATCTCTAGAAACTCGCCAATAAGTAAATGGAAGAATTTTGTACAAAGTAAATCTAAAATCTAAAATTTTATTTGTTTCATATTAGAAAATATAATATCTTAAAATTCAAGTATTATTGGTAAAACCTTTTACATATTTTTGCTTTTTCTTTATCTTTTAAATATAGTTTTAAAACTTCTTGTATTCTTTTAATTTACTCATTATATAGATATGATTTCATTCTAATGTCATGGCTTGACCGGAATGAACAACCACTTGGATGAAGTTTGACTGAACCTTAGCTTTCGCCTTTTTAAACAATTTTCATTCTTTTTCCTAACTTCCTGGATGTCACCACTTAATTGTTTTTTATTAGGGCCCAAGCTTGGCATAAGCCCACTTGGCTGGTTTTAATTTGACTGCCTTGCACCCTATTGGGGTAGATTTGATAGAAGGCACCTATTTAGGGTAGATTTAATATAAAGCGCCCGTTTAGGGTAGATTTGATATAAAACACCCATTCGGGTAGATTTGATATAAAACACCTCTTTAAGATACATTCAATAGCAAAGATTTGATTAGACTGAAGGAAATTGACATTTTGAATTTTGTCAACCAAATTAATCTAAATATACAAAGAATTCATAAACATGTTTGTTGCATGTCATCTTATCTCATAAGTTAGAAAGAGAAAAAGAAAAAAAAGAACTAGTTCATGGATTGTAGGTATGGTATCCAATTGACTGAAGATGAGAATATCTCATGAACATTGATAGATCCTGGAAACTGGAAGACAGGAGGTAGTGCTACAAGCCAAAGGAAAAAAAAAAAAAAAATGCACAATTGCCATGAAATTACTGATAGTGGATTTCTGTGGATCGCCAGGATAGGAATTCAAGGAAATAAAATTCGAGATTTGAGCATCTATAAATGGAACAAATGTTGTATGGTGTGTTTTG
Organism: Cinnamomum chago; assembly: GCA_038049695.1. Lineage (NCBI taxonomy): Eukaryota > Viridiplantae > Streptophyta > Magnoliopsida > Laurales > Lauraceae > Cinnamomum > Cinnamomum chago. The sequence continues at coordinate 30,086,817 of CP142451.1, read as the reverse complement.
GTAATGACATATGGTCTGGTCCACTACACTCTTGAAAACTCCTATATTTGGAAGATGCTATAATCATTCCCATTATGAGATAAATGTAAATTCTGTGGGTCAGTTGGTGTTAAACAAGATTTGGAATTTCTTATGGGGCAATGTAGTTGTTATTTTGTATGCATAGGACATTGTTGGCTCAATTTGAAAGCACAAGGCAAAGCTCGTGGCTAACAACCAAGATCAACTTTGGTGAAACTCCTGCTCTTGTTGCAAGATTAAACTATTAAAACTTGCATAGCTCTAGCTGCTCAAAAGATATGGTTTATCTATCAGCTCGATGTGAAACCAACAAGTCTACTTGGAGTTCTAAATGTTGAAATCTATTTTCGATAACCTCAAGGGTTCATCATTGGAGGACAAGAAGACAAAATCATCATCATCATCAAAGCCTTGTCTCAACTATGTTGGCATCAGCTACATGGATTCTCTTTCTCCATTCCGATCTATTTTTACCACCTCCATCCACGTCCTCTTTGGCTTACTCATTTGCCTTAGTGGGCCATCAACCTCCATTGCTAAACTTTTACTTACTAGCGTTGTTGTCAGCCTCCTTTGGACATGCTCAAACCATCTCAAGCGAAAAGAAGACAAAATCTATAGGCTAAAAGAATCTATTTACACTTGAGCAAGCAGCTTAGTGTTGTACAGTCAGTTGATTACCACTTTGTCCATTAGAGGATTTCAGATGGGAAAAGGTAAACCTAGGTTGCAACATGCATGATATATCCTCATTGTTTTTGTATATGTTGATCATTTAATTATTACTTTGAACAAGATGCTTGAAGGATTCAAGAAGGATATGTTGAGGAACTATGAAATTAGTGACGCAAGGACTGATGCACCAAGGAGAAGATGGAGCTCTACATTTCTTATAGGAAATACAAAGAAAATCTTCTATTGAAACTCATGTTAACTTAACATCTGAATCAAGCAAAAAATCATATCAATGCACCTTGAGACTCCAATAGAGATGCATCCTCCGTTTTTTTTTTTCTCTCTTGTGTTCCTTCCTCACTTAAAACACGCTTCTCACTCTTCTCTACTGCAATATTCTTCTGCACTTTATCAAATACAGAATCACAAATGAGAGATTATTGGTATCTAAATTCTAAAAAACAGCCATGTCATCGCAATGCATGAGGAATCACAAGATTATTATTCTTCTTCTTTCTTTTCTTTTCTTTTCTTTACTTTTTTTTTTTTTTTGAATGGCTACTTTCATTAAAACAAAGCAAGTAGCATAAGAGAATTATACCAGCATGCTATACAAAGCAAAAGACAGGATCCGGACAAAAGAGAAAACACACACACAAATAATCAAAACATAAAGAAAGGGAGATAATAATAATAAAAGAACACTTGCACCGACCATCGGTATCTAAATGCTAGAAAACAAACATGTTCTTGTTTGTGTATATCTCTTATTTTGTCAAATCAGAAGTTTGGTATCATGCATATGTGAAGAGAGTATCGACTCCAGTACACCAATGGAGCATGATATCTCCACAAATCTGAATCCCTCTAGATAACAGCTTGTAAATTCTAGATAACTCTGCTTGTAAGTTTGTTGTTCCCAGGTTAACCTTGTTTACTCTCTCTCTCTAAGTTTGTTGTTCCCAGGTTAACCTTGTTCTCTCTCTCTCTCTCTCTCTCTCTCTCTCTCTCTCTCTCTCTCTGCGCGCGCGCGTGTGCTAAACCTTCGAAAAAGGAACATTAGCATAATACATTGCATAGATCCTAGCATTGTCATGGTGTCAAAGCATCTTTTTTTTTTTTAGGTTTTTCATCACTTTCATGTTGGGTTTAGGTAACCTTACATTAGAGTTTGGCATCTACCTCATCAAGTCAAACCCCTTTTTCCCAAAACCCTCATCTTTTGACGTCAACTTCTTCCAAAACCCTCACCTTGTCAATAGTTGGTCAAGTTCTTCCGTGATACCATCCCCGTAGGTCTTTTTTTTTTTTGTCAGTGAAAGTAGCAGGTGGGTTCCAGGCTTTCGTCATCTTTAGGCCCTCCTGATCTATCGATGTCTTTGGCATCTCTGCTGCTCTATCTCGACTTCCTGTCTTGGGATTTCTTCTCATCATGGGTTTTTTTTTTATCTTGACAAGGGTTTTCCTTTATTCTCATCATGGGGTTTCTTCTATGCTCGTGTAAGGGTTTATAGAAAATCTCACCATCTAAGATTTCTTCAAGAGTGTAGATGTCATAGCCCTGCCCACAGAGCATGATATTGTCCGCTTCGGCGGTCACCCATCCTGGTACTGCTCCTGCCCAAGCACGCTTAACTTTGGAGTTCTTATCGGATCCGGGGCCACATGACTTTAAAATACATCATGTTGAATTAAGATGGGGTTTGACTTATAAGCTCAGGTCCCTACGGATTCCACTTTCTTGGCTCACAAGATCACTTGACTTTTGGCCCACGTAAAGTCGGTCACCCATCCTAGTACCCCTCCCGTCCAAACACACTTAACTTTGGAGTTCTTATCGGATCTGGGACCACACGACTTTAAAACGTGTCATGTTGAGTTAAGACGGGATTTGACTTGTAAGCCCAGGATCGGGACTTGGATATTTCCGATGTGGGACTTAAACAAAGCTTCACAGTGCTAACCGAAGCACTCCACCCTGACCCTTGTGTATTCCCCTCTCTTGGCTCACAGGATCGCTTGACCTGATCTTGCCTCAAGAGATTACACATCATGTATGGCTTCTCATGGGTTATCTAAGGAGGTATCGTCTTCTTCTACTTGTTGGTCAATTAGGGTTTCTTCACTTTTTTTTTTGGAAACTCCAGATCTTCCTTTGTTGATCTCAACAAGTCCGCGGCAGATCTTGTATTGATCTCCGCCTCATGCATCTTCTATTATTATTTGCCTGCATTTTCCGCAATCATCTTCTAAGATCAGAGCTGAGCACTATGAAGAAGTCCTCCTTGCTTTTGGGTTCTCTATGATGAGGTGTTCTTTTTTTGCTGGTTTTTCTGGGACGAGGTGTTCTTTTTTTGTTTTCTTAGATCGCAAGATCATTCTTTATACATATATCTTTACATCTTTGGAAGAATATCTTTATTTCTTTCTTCTGCATCCTCGGCAGAAGTCTCGACTTTGGCTTTCTCCGGCTTGCTCTTTTTTTGTTCTGATTATTTGATCTGGCAAAGTATCTTTATTTCTTTCTTCCGCATTCTTTGTGGAAGACTCGACTTTGACATTCTTTGGATTGCTGCTTTCTTTGTTCTGATTATTTGATCATAGGATGTTCTTCTTCATCAAGAATAATTACTGATAAAAGTAAGTTTTTGCCTGTCAAAATTGATGGTACGAATTATTTTCTTTGGGAACTCTACCTTCGCACTTTTGTGGAAGGAAAAGAATTATGAGGCTTTATAGAGGGAACCATTTAAAAAACCCGATGACACAAAAATGGTAACTAAATGTAAAGCAAATAAAGCCAAAGTCATCAGTTGGATTTTTAGTTCCGTTAAGCCCTATATTTCTTTGACTCTTTGTGCCTACACAACGGCCTACAGCATTTGGTCCCATTTAAAGAGATAATATCATTAAGAAAATCAGGCTAGGAGATTTCAATTTGAATGCGAGATTGGGGAATATACGCATGGTAATAAATATATTCAGGACTATTATTTTGGATTCATGGCTCTATGGATTGAATATAGCTCCTTTATTATATTATACTGTTCCAGAAAATGCTCTTTCCAATGATGCACTGATACTTAAAAATGGGCAACGTATTGTATCGTATCATATCTGATACTCCACTTTTTATGTGTAAAACTCATGTCACTCCCGTGTCTAAAGGCGTGTCCTTGCCATATCCAAGTCGTATCTGTGCGTCATAGGACATCTTTCTTTTATCCAAGAGGTTCATGAGACTACACAAAGACGACGCTTTCTTTCTTTTATCCAATTGTTTGGTGCTCACCTAATAAATGGGGTTTCTTCTCCTACTTTGGATGTCTGTCTTCAAAAACTCCTTCATGAAGAACAAAGGCGTCACTGACACATTCTACTCGAAGCACAAAAGAACATGTCCTTTGAAGGGCAACCAGAATACAGAAGGAATCTTCTTTAAAGCTTACTGCCTATACTGACGCCAATTGGGCAGAATATCCTGAGACTAGGACTGGACTATCTTTCTAGAAAATCCCCCGATTTCCTGAAAATATAAAAAATAAGATAGTGTCTCCAAGTCATCTAAATAAGCTGAAAATCAATCCATGTCCTCTATGTGCTCTGAATCATCTGGCTTCGATGTTTAGTTAAGGAACTTAATGCATTTGTCTCAGGCTCTCAGCACCTACTCCCCACTATGCGACAACAAAAGTTCTATAAGACTTGGCAAATCTAGAATTTCAGGAATGGACGAAATATATATCAAAGTTGGATCATCATTTCATTTGTGAATACTATGTAGATGACATCATTACAATCCCACATGTATCATCCCAGCAACGTTGATTTGTTAATCAACCAAACATTTTTGATTTGTTTACTGAAGTCATGTCTTGTGATCACTATAATTTATTGGTGTCCAAATTGATCCTTTGTAATGATTTGCATCAATTTGAAGGGGAGTGTGAAGAGAGTATTAATCACAGTATACCAGTGGATATGAGATCTCTACTAATTTAACTTTCTAGATGACTATTTGTATTTCTTTTTTCTTTTTTCTTTTTTCTTTTTTTTTGTTGTTTGGTAAATGAGTACCTGTAAATTAGTTGTTTCCCTCACATTTAAGTTGTTGGCATTTGATATTGATGTGAGGGCACCCACCATATCTCTCGTAATAAGGTGAGAGATCTCTCTCATAGGAGCATCTCCTATATATATATTCATATGCAAAAGAGGAAAAGCCACATATGGTCGTATGTAGAAAAAGAATGTTTATGTGCAAGGAGGGAAAGCCATATATGTGTGTGGAAATATTCATGTGCATCCATCCCTCACCATGTTATGATAAGGGACAACATATATACTTTGTAAACATTAATACAAATTAAGGGCCCTCCTGGGCACCAACATAGTTTATGTAAATCCTAACATTGTCAACATATATGTTGCTTACGATTGCTTATTTGATTAATTAACAAGCTACTTGGCCATTTTCTTAGGAGCCGGTTGTTTTGGGCTTTGCACACCTAATGTGGTCTTCCATTTTTGTCGGTTTGTTAGCTTGTGCTTTACAGAACCATGCCCTTTTTGAGACATTTGTCTGGCACAGACTAACATGGTCTTCCAAGCGTCTGTTTATCTTAGGTCCAAAGACTGGATCTAAAGTCTTTGAAACCAACGCATAAATCTCATGAATCTACCTCTAAGCTTAGTTTAATAAGAAAACAAATAAAGAAAACTTCTCTCATTTTTATTTTTTCACATCTTCTTTTTAATGGTAACAGGAAGTGGGGTTTCGAGAAGCTGGTGTACAAAGACGTGAAGAGGGGGATAAGGAGAGACAGGAAATATGCAATCCAGCCGCGCAATGTGTTTGCTACTGGTGTGCACATGTCACAGAATTTTGTGGGGAAGACGACCCACAAGACCGAGAAGAAAATCAAGTACTTCCACTACCACGGCACCATCGCTGAGCGGCGTGAGCCCTGCCGAGAGTTTGTGAACACCACTGAGCTCACTTTTGAAGGTGTACCATACGTCCTCGATGAGACCCTGCGAACTACAGTTGCGTTGGTGAAGAGATTTGAACTCAAGACCATTGGACCCCGGCTGCAGCGCACGCGCCAATGACCCTTTCAAGTATTGTATTTGTGTTGTGTATTCTTTCAGGAGAGATGATACTAAAGCCAGTACCATTCATGACCGGAGTAATGCTGCCAGCCTTTGCCTGATCTAATCTGCTTGCATCACATGCCTAAGTATTCGTAGGCAACATCGCCAATTTCACTTTGATTTAATAATATATAACATTGGATTTAGGTATGTAAAATACATTCAGTTTTTCCTCACTTCTATACATGTAATAAATTCAATGGTATATATCTCAGTTTAAAGTGAAAATTTGAGTGGCATGATGTAAATGGGTCAGATCAACTGAAGGTGAGGTTCACGGAAATATTTATCATATATATGAGCTCTGGTCATGATGATTGTAAAGCATGGGATACTTGCTCCTCTTGTAATGGTTGGTATATTTTGAATGCTGGTTTTAGAATAAATTAGATTAGATTAGATTTGTGGGTGAGGTGGAAAGAACAGAAACAGACGGAAATTCATGTGATTCCTTTTGTAATATGATGTTAGATGTGGACATATATATATATTCTATTATTGTTCCTGTTTGATTCTAATAACATTGAATGCAAGAATAGAGTAGTGGTAGTGACGGTGATTTGTTTTACTTTTGTCTGTTTTCATTTGGATGATTGAGGTGGAAAGGGGTATGGTTATGCTTTTGAATGAGCTGTCGGTTAGTAGAAAATGAAAAAGAAAAAAGTGGCCATGTCTCCATCATGTGAGGTCATTGATTCATGTTGTATATTATATGTGTTGGATGTAGTGGATTTTATCATCTTTAGCCCACACCTATGACTATGTAGTGGGGACAAAGTCGTTCTCTGTTAATAGTAGCTGTTAACGTAGCCTGTGGGGTTTACAAGGTCATGTGGTGGACGTAGAGCGAGCCATGCTGCTAGCAGATTCTTAGTTGTGAATGTGGGGACCAGATAAGTGTTAATGCAGATTTTCATTGACCATGGTAACTTTTAGGGGCGCATTTTTATTTCAATGTAGTTTTTGTTCGACCTCTGTGAGTGGGTTTAAAATAAAAGAAAGCTAGCAGAAACGATGGCCATTCATTGGATGATAAAAATGGCTAAAAGATTAGAGGCACCAACATGATGCTTGTGTGTTGGAACATGCTGAGAATAGTGAAAGCTTTTTAATTATGGTTATGGAGAATGGTCAATTAATCAGTTTTGCTGAAAATCTTAGATCTTTCTAAAGATTTTGCTGGGTTGGGTTTTTCACTTGTTGATGTTGTGTGGACTGAATTTTCTGAGTTGGTAATGTTCTTTGGTTTGTTAGTTGTTGCCAGTTTTCTGAATTTGTTGTATCCTTTGGATTGTTGGATGTTTTCTTTAAGCAATAAAAGTAGTACTAGTGTGCCGTTTACCTTGGACGTAGCGTGATCCGGTGCAAAATCTCAAAGAGTCATGTAAACCATAATTTCCGGGTAAGAACTTTGTGAAAATCTGTTAGAAGTGATGATGTTCATTTGCATTCGAAGTCAAGAAGGGTTGGTAGGCTATTTGATAATCAATCATGTGCATTCCAGCGTGGTTATAAGTATTTGGCAATACAATTTGGCCTCGCGTGCTATCTCTTTCGTATACTTGCTATTGTTGCATTAATGGTCAATGAAGGCTGCCTTGAATTGGGAAAATTGGTTGGTTCTTGGTATCAAATTATTTAGAGATACATGTATCATGGAAAATTCCCTAGGTAACATGTCGTTTTGTTTTGAGGAAATCATTTTCTCAGTGCCTTCTTTTTGGGTTTTTGTTAAGAGTCTTACCTCTTATCAATCAACACTCCTTTGAATGAATTGGGATTAATAATATCATAAATGTTAGTTCAGTTGGCCTAGGACCACGGTTTGCATCCGTAAGTTGTAGGTTTGAAACTGCACTAACACGCTAAGGCTACAGGGGAAGTTTACACGGCTTTTCTCTGGGCCCGGAGAAATTAGTCTAGCCCAAATGATTGAGAACTCTCCAATAGTAAAAAAAAAAAAAAGATCAATTGATAATAATTTTATCCTATTTCAGTTATTCTTCACCGTTAGAATTTATCACAGTGACCTTGTATCTTCAATTTGCTAGTAGATGCAATTTCATATGTATGGTTAGAAATAATAGGAATATGTTAGAGATATCTAGAATAGTGTTGGGGAGTTAGATCCAACCGAGAGAGATTATTTAAAAGTATTTATGCAATCTCTACTAATAGCCTCGTGTGGGAAGACATTAGTTTCAATTCATAGAAATTCAACAGTGGAGTAAAGAAAGGAGCCCTCTGTATAAAAAAACACACACTAATAGCAGTTTTCTTATGTAATGATTTCAAAACCATCATTAATAACTCTTAATCTTGAAAATACCAACATTTATAGGGCTTCTATTGCCAACTAACATAACCTATTCATTTAGAAACTTTCGAACTTGGGAGAAAGCCACTTTTGTGATATTTAACGGACTTTCACCAAACAGCCTTATTGTTTACCCTATCAGTTATAATTGAAAAGCGCCCATTTCATTAATAAATATGCAAACTAAATCACTCGGAGCACCCAAGTCAATGACAAGAACTCCTGTCCCTTCATTATAATAATACATGGTGCACCACCCTCATTGTATACAAAGTAGGGCCCACCTTTGGAAAATGCAAACAATCTACATGCCCTCAGACCCATTGTATTGACTTAATCTACATGGTAAAAGCCAATTTCATTGGGGCCTAACTGATGGATTAATCATTGGATTTTACACATGATGAGATCCCTTCCTAAAAAAAAGTATTGTAAAAAAAGTTCTTTTTTTTTTTTTTGGGTAGAAGTAAAGTAAAAAAAAAGTTGATCATGTGTTCAAGATGTAAACAATGCAGTGGTCAGGGGCAGTATTAGGAAATATTTCTTTGGGGCAGTGTAGGTAAAAGGATCACCACTTGGTTCGGCCATGACAGTGATGGTCATATTAATAATTTGAGCAATGCTTTAGAGAGGCCTGTTTTTTTAGTAGAATTTTTTATTGAAAATTTTCATGTTGGAGATTCAAAGATAATGATCTGATGATTCTCCCTTGGAAATTTTGGATGTTGTGTCTCTTGCTGGAATTCTTAATTTCAGTGACCTCAAATTTTTTTTTTTTTTTTTTTTTTTTGGCTTAAGGTAAATTTGTATTGAAGAGAGGCAAAAAGCTCCCAAAGCCAAGAAGGCTACAAGAGAAGAGAACACATAAAAATTGTACAAAGGAGTAAAGAACTACAAAGCCATTCCCAAATATGCCAAGATAAGATGCAGAGGAGGATCCAAATTAACTGGCAGAGATAAAAGACATACATCAACTATGCAGAGGATGTGAGAGCTACAAAACCTTTCCCAAAAATACCAAAATAGGATGCAGAGGAGGATCCAAAATGGCTGGCAGAGATAAGATCATAGCTCTAATCTGGTCCACAAAGATAGATTTAGCTCTCTCAATAGTAGGCTTCAGTTGTTGAAAGTAATCTTTGGAATTCTTGGAACTCCATTCTCGTTGACATTTTTAGATGCTTCGGGGGAAAGGAGAATTCAGAAATTCCATTCAATGAATAACTTTTGGAGAACTTATTAATTCTCCAAACAATAATTGTTGGAATTCTGCTAAACAAACAGGCACATAAAGTCAATACAAGGGGGGTTAGGGCATGTTTTTTATTAGGGCTATCAAAGAGATGGGCCTTCAATAAATATTAGCACCTATCAAACTTTGTGTAACAACTAGGATTTGTAAAAACCCCAAGGGGTAGCTCAGTTGGCCTAGGACTACGGTTTGCACCCGGAGGTTGTAGGTTCGAAACTGCACTACCACACTGGGGCTACAGGGGAGTTTACCCGGCTTCCCTCTGGGCCCGGAGGGATTAGTCCAACCCAAAGGGTTGGGAACCCTCTTATATCAAAAAAAAAAAAAACTAGGATTTGTAAAAACTTTCATGTCCTCGTAGTGGTTGTCACATGGGTATCATTGGAAGTCTTGCTACCCATGACGGCTTTCAGGCAGGCCCACAAGCCAAACTGCCAAAAGCTTTGCGACAGCCCAGACATTTAAAGCTTAGGTGCAATTCTAGTGGGTTAGGTTAGGTTGCTCTGGTGGCCTTGGTCTTTGCCTTGCATGTAGGTCATTTTTTACTGCATCAGCATGTGCTGGTGGCCTTCGTCTTTGCCTCGCATGTAGGTCATCTTTGATTGCATGTGAGATGGTTACGCGATCTTAATTTATGACAAGACACGTTTACAGTTTTATATTCTGGCCTACTCATCATTCCAACCCCACCTAATTTAGGGTTGCACAAAAAATCCATCGATCCAAAAATCCGATCCGATTCGATCTGTAAATTTTTATCCGATCCAAAGGTAAACATATTAGTGACGAATTGAAAATTTTGTAATCCGTTAACAACGGATCGGTGGCAGATGTCACCCTCAATCCGTGGATTCAATCCGATCCGATCCGTTGATATTAAATATAAATTAAAAAATATATATCAGGGGTCTAAATATAAATTAAGATGTCTAAATTTAAAATAAGAAAAAAAATTTAAGGGGTCAAAATGTAATTGTTTTTACAGCATGTTTGATAATTTGCTTTTAATATTAGATTAAACGGATTGAACGGATTAATCAAATCCGATCCGGTCCTCCACGGATCGGATTTTAACAGCCACGGATTGGTGACGGATTCCAAATCCATTAATCCGTAGGTAACGGATTGGTGACGGATTTGGCCCAATCCGCACCAATCCGATCCGTGGAGGTACCTACATGTATGGTTGGTGATTATATTAAGACTCATGTAAATTTCACTCATACAGCTGTTCATTCTTTTCCCCCTTAGTTAGCATTGTTTCAGTATTAATGCCTAAATACCTAGTGGGGCTACTTTATGATTCATTCAAGTGGATTGTAAAATAAGGATTCCTTTGATAGTTACCAATCTCAGGTTTGGCATCCATTTGAATAGATTGAACCATTGGGTCAGCTATGTATTTAATTGGACGGTGAAAACTTGTAGGCCATTGATTAACTAGTTAGGATGATTGTTTGAGCCTCCGTCACCAAGCACAGGTAGGATGGGGAGTTCTTTCAATCTCCCTTGTCCCATCCCCAGGTGGGGCCACCCTAGGTGGGCCCCATAGAAAAGTCTGCTCGCCTTATCATGAGGATTAGTGCTCAACTGAGGGTAGCCTTTTGTAAGATGTCCCTGCCTTTTCATTTTAGTACCTTCATGTCCACAAAATAAGTAGTCTTTCAATTTTCGCCTTTCTTTTTTTATTTCTATATGCATAATTTGAAAAGCCTACACTTTTTTTCTCTAAAGCTCGTTTCATTGATATTTACTGTAGCAAATTTATTGGAAAATCGAATATCCCTACATAAATTCATTTTTGTCGATAAAAGGGCTTATTTCATTTACTTCAAATCTGTTAAAATGACAATCAACACCTATACTAATAATTAGTTATAATTGACCCAATCATACACGACCCACTGTGGATTAATAAAAGTTTTGAAATACATGATTAGGATTCATGTTCATGAGAGAGTTATGGAGAAAAGCAGTTGGTATTTACGATAAAATAATGGTTTTTTTTTTTTTTTTTTTTTTTTGTAAGTAATGATACTTTTTTAATCGATGAAAGGTCAAAGTTGTGATTTTTTTTTAAATTAACCACAAACCTCATGTGGTTGGCATTCTCATTAGGACAATTGATTTTGGGCATATGGAAGGTAGTAACATGAAAAAGTAGGATGTATCACTAAATACTAAAACTACAAAGTCCTAATTAGAATTTCTATAAACCTTAGGTAGTCTATACAAAATACTATTTTTTACTTTGATATCTTTTATGGTAGACTCTTTTGTCCTTCATTATTAGTATTTTTTGGTAACCCAGCTACGGGGGACCCATTGAACCCGCAGCAGTGGGAAGGAGCCTTCGGGCGAGGGAAGTAGACCTCAAGCGAGATAAAGGGCCCTCGGATGAGGGAAGGGAGCATTATCAGGGATCAAAGCCCACGAAGCCATGCTCAAGAATTTATAGAATTCAAGCCAAAGTGGAGATGGTTGAGTTATTGTCTTGTATTCTAGTTTAGCAGAGCCGGTTCGTCTGAGTTAACTAGGACCGAGGATCACTGTCTGGGGTATTTTAGTCCTTATGTATGGGGTTTTCTTGGGGGCTAAGAAAAACTTTCTTGGAGGTCAAGAAAGCGTGGGTTATATATAATAATGTATTATAACTCTAACTCTTGGGATTGAGAAAGGAGAACGATAGACCATGTTTCTCTTCCCCGTAGATATAGGCAGCATTGTCGAACCACGTAAAGTTCATATGGTAGACCGTTGATCGTGATCCCGAGCGATCTCCACCTCACTCTAATACTACTTATTGGATAAAGTGGCACGGCGGAAAATACCGGCGATCAACTGTCTACCACGATGCACACACAATCATACCATCAAGCAATCACACACATGAATACAACTACTTTATGTGGTTCCACAAAGTTTGCCTATGTCCTCAAGGAAGAGAGACATCGTCTATCGTTCTCCCCTCTCAATTCCAAGAGTTAGGGTTACAATACATCATTATATATAATCTCTACTTTCTTGGCCTCCAAGAAAATCTCATACATAATGAATAAAATACCCCTTACCATGATTTTCGGCCTTAGCTAACCCTGACAAACTGACTCGACTAAACCTAGATACAAGACAATAACCCAATAGTTCTCACACCCAACCTTTAATTAAAATCCCCTTTTAAAGTTTTAAAACTTTGAAGGGCATAGATTGGTTAGGATACAATATTAGGGCTAATTTATTTTTAGAACCCTTTGTTGCAATGAGAATTTTTTTTTTCATCTCTCAGCCCTTATAATTTTTGTTAGTATTTCTTGTTGGCTAATTCATGGGTTGGACAATACTCTGGGTCCATTGAATTGTATTTTTCTATTTTATTTTAAACTTTTATTTTAAAATGGACTGTGGTTGTGTAGCCGGAAGAGCTGAAGCAAAGAAAAGAAGAAAACAGAGAAGACCGGGCGAAACACCCAAGTCCGATCGATTAGACAGCCGAAGCGCCCCAGTTATTTGGGTGGTCCGATCGATCAGAGCCACTGTCTGATCGATTGGACAGGCGCGGGCACAACGGGAAAGTCTCTAGATCTGCTAAGATTTAATTTCCTTTTGTGACTTGGTTTCCCACTTTGAGTCCTATTTGTTTTCTAACTATAAGGCAAGAATTTAGAGCTATAAATAGGGTATTGCTCTTAACCCTAGAACTTACAACTCTCATTAATCTGAGTCAGAAATATCTTAGAGGGAGATTATTTTGAAAGACTGTTATAGAAGGTTGTTGTTGCTTCTACTTTATTGTAGAAGATAGCTCATCTTGGCTGACAAGGTGCAAAGAGATCAAGTAAGGAGAATGGTACACAGTGGATGTCGTGACAGTGAATTTTGTGCAAGAACAACTATAGTCCTTAAGTCGAGGTACAGACTAAGGTAAATCTTATAACTATTAGTGAACTCTTGATTTCTTATTCGTGTTTTTTCTCTCTGAATATGATTTTCACGCTGAATATTGTATCTGCCTTCTTGTGGTGTGTGATTGGTAGATTGCTAGTTCTATATTATTTATTTAGTTATATTCGTTGTGCATTGATTGGTTAAATTAAAACTAATATCTATTCTGGTAGCCTGCAAGAACTTTCAAATTTCATGCATTCAAGTGGGCTATGCAGCCAGTCCACCGTAAGATAGGAGCCGAGTGGTGTGCAACGATCAGCACTTTGTGTCATATTATCAGCCGATCTACATAATCCAGGCTCAGGATTGAATCATCAATCATCCTCCTTTGATTGTCATCCAAATCTCCATAACTCAACATAGAAATCACAAATATAGTGACAGTGGAACATGACCACATGAGCCAATCATATCAATGGCTAAAAATGTTAGATCTAAAACCAGACCCCGCTTGCAAATTAAAACAAGAATGATCTATAGTACTACTAGCAACAAAAGCCCGGGCTTCAATGGAAATATATTAAGATTTAAAGTTATTTAGAAATATTGTAAAGAAAAAATCTTGAATCTAAAAGAAAGACATTAGTGCCATCTGGACAAATTTTTTGGCCAGAATTTTGGACAACCTCGATGATATCCCTTGAATATTATAGGAATATTTAAGGGATATCATCGAGGTTGTCCAAAATTCTGGCAAAAAAGTTTGTCAAGGTAGACTTTTTGAAAAAAAACAGTAGCCAGGTCATTTAGATATTATCTATCATTCTTAAAAACTTTCTCTGTATCAAATTATAGAGAAGAAAATAAATGAACTTACATAAAGTGATGAACCAATGAATTGCAATTGGATATTACATTATTTGTTTTATACGTAATTGATCACATGGTGGGCCCTCAAAAACTGATATTACTAGTTTTTTTTTTTTTTTTTTGGTAAAAAACTGATATTAGTACTAACTGAAGCATATGGCTGCCATAGAATAACAAAAGAAACTAAGAGATCCTGTAGGAAGGAGAGGCTGATAACTTGGGACCCACTATTTATAAAAATGTCTGATCGAATATGTTTAGTTCCAAACTTTTCGATTTCCATCTCAACGGTGGATTAATGAAGCTTTGTAGGATTGGGGTCGCGAGGTTTTCTCCTTGAGCGGGTATGATTATGTAAATTTTGGGTGGTGTTTGTTTGGTAGGTGAGGGTACAATACTTTTGTAATTTTTCTTTTCTCATTGTAATTTTATTATTTAATGAATGAATGTTTTGTTACTGATAAAATAAAATAAAATACAATAAAAAGAGAAGATGTGTAGGAAAACCAAATAGGGAATATGATTGCACTTGTGTAGGAACGGGTCGTACGTAACAGAGTGGATTGAGCCTGAGGATAGGTATTTGGGAAAGAGAATCTTTAAAGAGGATGGGGAGTGGATTGAGGATAGGTACTGGGAAAGAGATTCTTAACCCTGTGTTTGGGAAGGGGGGGAGGAGAGGAGAGGAGAGGGGAGGGGAGGAAAAATTTGAGGGGGAAGGAAAATGAAGGGGAGGGGAGGGAAAATTAATTTTACCTCCTCTTGTTTGGAAAGTTAAAAAGTAGAGGGAAGAAAAGTGAAAAAGTAAGATTTTTTCTGTCTGTGAGATAGAGATAAAATTATCATTTTGTCCTTATTTTTATAAAAACTTTATAATTATATTTTACGAATAAAGAGGATAGAGATTGAAAATATCTAAATGACCTGGCTTGTTATCCGTTAGTGGGCGGGCAGATGATAAAAAGGAAAATAAATTCAATTTGGTGACCAGTTTTTAACTTACTAAAGTCAAATATCCAATGGGCCACATGTCCCTCCGTCGCATATATATAATATCTACCGATGGGCCATAGGTCAGCTACTGTTTTAGTATCATCACCGTACCTAGAGGTGGAAAACGGGTCATTTCGGGCTAAACGGGTTGGATCCATTTATTCAATGGTCAGGCGCTCCTAACATTCATCTGACCCGTTTATTAAACGGGTTAGAAACTTTTTAATCAGCACCTACTGTGAATCAGCCCGACCCGACCCACATCAACCCGCATAACCCACATCCAACCATAAATTTATTAAGAAGAGTCCTCTAAGGCTCTAACCATACCCAAAGATTAAATTATGGACAAGCTTAGGTTAATTCATAAGAAAGGAGACAACATCTAAATGAATAATATTCACTAAACCCTCTTTGTGCAATTTAAAACCAAGCATGATATCTTACAGCTACCCAAGCTTTGTCTAGGTTATGATAAGCCTAACGTTTACTTGCTTCTTATAGGATCTTAAGCCAAACCTAGCATGAACTATGTCATTACTTGGTTATTTTATATTTATTAATGTCATACCCAATGTATTTTTTTTTTCATATCCACAATCCTCCAAAGAGAGGAGAGCACACAAAAATGTTCCTAAGTAAGCTAACAAAGGGCCTATCTGAGGAAAAAAAATGAAGAGAGGGAATTACTTAGACATTGAGTATAGTATTTTTTTAAATAGCAACTATTAAAAAAGAACAACAAAACTAATAGAAATAAAAAAAAGTTTTAATAAAAAAATCATATCAAAATAAAGAGATACACTCTATAAAATTGAGTGTTGAGTATAAGTTTTAGTTACAGGAAAAACAAAGTCAAGTTACACGGGTGATACAGATAAGCGGGTCAACCCTAGCCCGGCCCATTTAAATGGCCGGGGTCGGGGGGTGGTTTTCAACTTCAGAAATGCTAGGTGGACAAACTCTGGGACCAAACTGTGACCCGATCCCCATGAGAGCCACAGGATCCTAGGAGACTTTTCCCAGCTCTTACCTTGTCGAAACATGAGTCCGGGTCATTTGCTCCCCTCGAGAATTTATGCGCTACGAGAGTGAAGTAAGACCCAACGCTCAATTATGAATTTGTGACATTTATAAATTACAACATGGTCCATCTTAAGGAATTACAATGTGCACCCCCACCTTTTAGAGATTCTTGTACGTTGGAACCACTTTTAGAAATGATAACATAACATCCACCTTAGGAACTAAAACACGAAGTGCACCTTTAGAAAATCTGTCCTATGTGGGGCCCATCTTTAAATCATAAAGTGAGACCCACATTTAAAAATTACAACATAAACCCACCTTTTTAGAAATTGTGGTGCTTGGTGTTCACCTTTAAATTTACAATAGCAAACCCATATTTTAGGAATTATAACATAGGGCCCACCTTTAGAAATCAAGCTACATGGATCCACCTTTAGAAATTGAGTGTGCCAAGAATTTCATTGGAAAGTTGGCATTCCATAATTCATAAATGTTAGAGGGTGAGATGGGATTTGCAAATGCTTCAGTTTGAGCATTTGAAGATTCTTAAGATTCTGAATTTTTCAATTTCTGCTGAAAGAATAAGGAGTTTCCAGAAAGTCAGAATTCAGCAAAGAAACGACCTTTAGGGGACATTTGTGTGCATGCTGTGAAAACTAGTTATGTGGAAAGTTTTTCATGATCTACGGAAATTAAATTCTAATCTCCTCACATATGAGTTTATTTTCTGTGGAATCATGAAAAACTCAGTTTTTTCCCTATGGAAAAATGACTAAACCAAACATGAAATTTACTGTAGCGCAGAGTATAATTTCCATAATCCTCACTATTTTTACAAAAGACTGGCTACATAAATATGCCTTAGTGTCCTATTATTATTATTATGGACTTTAATGAAAATTTTGCCTTAAACCCAGATTATACGTATGGATTTATTAACAAATACATAAAAACCAACTATTGGGGTTCGTCCATTTTTTTGACTAATTTGGCCCTTAATGATATTGTTACTGGTTTGTCCCTAATGATATTGTTACCCTAATGTTAAAACCCTACCGGTCCCTCTTTTTCTCTTCTTCTTTCTTCTCCGCTCTGTGTCTGTTACCAACTCTAGTTGTTGCAGTTCCATTCGCCCACCAAAGAAGGTAAGCTACTGTTACACCCCGACCCAAACTAATCATGATTAAGGCTAATTAATTGAAATTAATGCTAATTAAGCATGGATAAATGGGTAATCTAGGTTAATGACCAAAGAGAGACAAATTAGTCTCAAATGAGGAATTAAGCATAATGAAATGAAATTGAGTTGGTTAAAATGAGTTTAGACTCAAACAAGGTAGACTAAGGACTTTTTCGTAAATACGGGTTTTCACGTATTTTGTCGAATACGGAAATTTGGGATACCAACGTGTGTATTTCGAATAATACGTTAACTCTCATAATAAACGTGATTCCATTTGACTTCAAATTGACCAAATGAGGCTTCATTTGACTCAAAATGTAATTATACTAAATAAAAGGGGGTTTTAGTGTGAGGAGTTCTTATATTAGAATGAAATAGCTTCTCATTCATTTCACCTTGAGAAAACCCTAGGCACCATTCTCTTCTCCCTTTCTCTTCCATTCCACTTCATCAAGGGTGAGATTAGGAGTGGTTTGAGTGGCTTTGAGAGAGAAGGCTCCACCTTCATCTTCTTCCTCAAGTCCTTTCCCCATTTTTGAAGTGTTGGAGCTTAAAAGATAGCTTAAAATCTCTTTGCTTGGAGCTACAAGTAAGTAGTTAGTCTTCTCTTAGGCTTTCCAAGTTCCATTGGTTGTTTTGTAGAGACTTCTAACTCAAATAGCTCATGATTTGTATATTTTCATGTTTTCATGGGATTAGAGTTTGATTTGGGGGTTGTAATCCCAAGCCAAGCTAAGTAAAAGAGGGCTTTGAGTTCATTGACTTCAAGAGAGGTAAGTATAGACATTTCTTGTGATTAGCATTACTTGTTGTAGAAATGCATATAGCTTTTCATGAGTTTGTGCATTTTCCATTGATTTTGGAGTTGGTTATGGGTTGTGTGAATTAATAATGAATGATTAGAAGTATTGTTTGGAAATGGATGATGTGTGAGGAGGGGACAGGAGGTCCTATTACTATTGTAGGTTGTGGATGAAAAATGGAGAAAGGAGTGTAAAAGAAGAGAGAAAGAATTAGATTTTCGGAGTTGAAACTCCGGACAATTCGCTCTAGTGAACATGGAGTCGCTCGAGCGATCAAGGTTCCGTTTCAGAGTGAAATCGTTCTGGACAGTTCACTCGAGCGAACATGGGGTGCGCTCGAGCGACCAACGTTCTGTGAGGTGTCCGCTCGAGCGAACTTGATACAGGTACATACGTTGATGGTAAGTAAAAATACGTTGAGCGGGTTTTTGATTTTCACATAAACTTGGAGTACTTCTTGTAAGTATGAGTACTCCTTAAATTAGTTTTGAGACTAAACCTCCATGGGTGATAATTATGGGGACTATACAATGCACACATTAAATATAAATGTGATGTCCATCCAGAATAACACGTGCATTTGGAAACCAATGGTTACATCCAAACGTTGGTTTAGATTGAGACAGAATTGAGTAGAGCTATAAATGAGTAGTAAGATCTCTCATTATATCATATTTCACATTGTTGGGTCCCGATCTAGTAAGATTGGTACTAACGTTATTCTCTTCTCTTATTATGAAGAGAATTATTGAAATGAATTGAATTGATCATTAGAAAGACATTAACCCTTAGGTTTGACATTTCCTGGCTACTGTACTAGAACTCTAAATGAGTTCAATGAATTAATAAATGAAGTAAATGACTAATCCTGCTGCAGCAGATGAATTTGGGGCGTTCTGGAGCTCCGTGGTGATGCTAGTTGTCCATGGCCCGGACACTAATAAGTCTCACATATTCCGATCATATTTATGGGTATTGATTGATGCATTCCGTTCAGAAGATGAATCCTTCCTTTGAGGGAAGATGGTAAATTAAATGAATTATTCATTGAGGGAAGATGGTAAATGAAATGAAATGAATGAATGGAAGCCATGATAGTTATTATCTTGTAAATGTCTATTGATCAATTCTTATGTTTACCTATTGTCATTGTAGAAATTATCTAAATTTGTCTAGAATGGTAATTGTTACCAAATGGATTTCATGAATTCAGTATATGTATTAACATGTGCTATTAAAAGATCTGTTTATACATTGTTGAACCGTCGTGTTCATTAATGTTATTGATGACATCACAAGCCCATTTGCCGCTGCCGATGCAGTAGCGCCCCCGGCGCCAGCGGAGGAGACCGCTCCGGTTCCTCCAGGAGGACTAATCGAATGGAACGGTCGGGATGCCATTTGATACGGGCATCCGAGTGCGAGAAAGAACTCTAATATTTTGAGAAATGTTTTGAAACATTATTTTGTACATTCATTTATGGAATGTAATTAATTGTTATTGTATGGTGTTGGATATGCACCGATTGACAAACTATGATGGAAGTGATACATGTATAATGACTTTATTTTGTATACATGTAAATCGTAAATTGATTTTTGTCAAATATAGATATTTCTGCAAAAATTGTGTAATAGACAGGGTTATTGAGAATGATATCCCTTGTGGATTTCGTCTTAACTTCAGTTAATTCGGAGTTTACGGGAGTAAGTATGAGCTTACGGTTCGGGGTTATCGTAATTCGGGCCCGGATCGTGACAGCTACTGTCCCCACTCATCTGGAGCCATCTTCCTCTTTCCGCTGGTCTTTTCATCATTTCCCTTTGTGAAGTTGTTGGTAGAAGTCGTTCCTCATTGCCACCCTTCTCCAAAAATTACAATCGAAGGAAATGACGAGGTGACTTTTCACAACTTCTCTATAAATGTGGTTATCTTGAGGTTGAACTTTAGGACCTGTTTCTTTACAAACATTTTTTACAGGAATTCAGGCTATCTATAGATTCAAAAATTCCTATCAGATATTCAATGTTCTTTTGGTGGAATTCCTAGTATTTAAGGCAGCTAGAACTTTTAAATGCCAACAAGGTGAAATTCCGAAATGCTAGCCCCTCCGAGAGCAATTTAGAATTCTACAACTCCGAGAAGTTTGATTGGAATTCCCGCATCCAACAGAGGACGCCGATCTTACCTACCAAAAAGTGGGCCTCATATTTACAATTGTAAGAATTGGGCCCATACAATTCCTATCAAACGAGTCCATATTCAGATTCTTTAACTTGGATTCCATGCTTTAGTTTCTAAAATATGGGCCCATGTACTATATACCTGAGGTGGGTCCACATTGTAATTCTTACTGTCTCGTCCTAAATTCACAACAACAAAGGTGGGTCCCATGTGCTACAATGTATAAAATGTGTAATTCCAGTCAATAATTTATGTAGCAATGAAACCAGGAGTTTATGGAATTCAGGAATTTTAAAATTCTCAAGAAGGAATTCATATCGGAACGAAACAAAGAATTTTGAAATGACAGAATTCAGTAGCATTTCAGAATTCTAACATTTGGAATTCCCAGACAGCCTCTATAGGTGAATTCCAAGAATTATAGTAAAGAAAAAAGCCTTTATTACATGTTTTCCCCAGCTTGTACGTAGAACATGTTTTCTCGTTTTAGTTTGCGGTTATTTGTTTATTTGTATCAATCTATTGGTGTCAAAGCATTCATCTGATTTTCTAATAAAATAGGGTCTGGACGGATCAAGGATAGGCAATAGAGATAGTATTCAAGTCCTGTAACTCCTTACAGAAAACAAAAAAAAAAAAAGTCCTGTAACTTCACATTTAAAGCTATAGAGATTATTTTCATCAACACTACAGAGTCCCATCCTCTTGCATTTGTGTTTTGACTCTAGGCCATCATCAAGATGGCAATTTTGGGAGATAAAAAAAAACTGTAGGCCATCATCAATGTTTTGGGCCTGGCCCCAATCAAGTCCAATCATGATCAAGTGGGGCTAAATCCATTTAGCCATTGGGCCTACTCACAAGTCCATGATTGGCGACCTATTTATGTCATAGTCAAACCCCATATCATACGTACCCTATAAGTAATGGGTCCTTAATTATCTCTTTATTTAATCCGCCAGTCCCGTCAAATTCTCTTAGATTTATGTGGTAATGTGTTGGGGTCCAGTTAATATAGGTCCAAGCTAATCTTTGTAACCATTTCATATTGGGTCCAATGCACGCATCTAGCTCCAAACCAATTTTTGGCCTAAGCCATATGACCTCATTGTTGAAACAGCTTATAGAAATTTCATGTGAATGACTTGCCCCAAACTTCAAATTTGCTCTTGTGGGGCCCTATATTCGTTGATTCAAGACCATTTTCCATTAGGCCACAACACGGGCGCGCACATCAAACCTCCAAACCCATATTTTGTAATCCTACGCATTATTAGCCTGTCATTTGAGCATAAGTCAATGTTGTTCAAGGTCGTCCCATGGTTTGATCGATCAAGGGGGAACATACTTTCAAATAGCTAAGCCTATAGACCTACCTACATGTGTTTTGGGGAGAATGAAGTAAAAATCACTATGAAGCAAATGATTGAGTCGATTGCGTGGCTGCCAAACGATGGGGCATTGATCACAATTCAAACTGATGGGGTCAAGTTGTTTTTGGCCTGAGCCATATGAGCATATGACCAATCTTGATTGATTATTGGTGGGTCATTCCATATGAACCTGGTAATTTAGGAGTCTATGTTCAGGCCCATGTTCATTGTTCAGGATATGCTGGGATTAGCTTACACGTCCATAATTCGTTTACTTCAGTCCAACTTTACAATCTTTAAAGCCAATTTCATGTCAACCTGATAAGGCTTGTAACATATTTATATTAGACCTGACCATATTTGGACGCATGAACCTTAGGGCTCTGTTTACATTTATAAATTAGCTCGGTTACATAATGAGGACAATCACACATTTAGTTTGGGTTTCACATACACATCTCGCCTGGTTAACTCATGAAGTTTGGCCTCTAAAAGTTCTCTGAAAAAGCTTCGTTTATGTGGCGCGATATTGTTCTTAAGCTAGTTAGAGATACAAGGATTGTCAATTAGGCTTAATCGGGTCCAATAATTAGTTCGAGTATCGCTTGCCAACGCCTGGTTTTTATGATCACTTCTTGTTAATATGAAGTATTATCTTCTCAGTATTTTGAACACGATCATAACAATTTAAAGATAATAATGAATTAACATTGGTGGCAATGAAGTGAATACGAGTTCAGATATCATATTTAGTACTATCACATTGCCATTAATTTCACTTGCTTATTTGGACTACTACATAGTCAGTTTTTACATCTGGTTTGGTCTATAAGTTATACCTTCTAAAGTGAACTTTTATCTATGACATTTAGATCAAAATATGTTACAAGCTAAGCACAGAATTTCGGGCTCAGTTTGACCACACCGAGCCCACATAGGTATATACCATTGGCTTTGATCACATGCCTTCAGACTCAACTATTATCAGCTTACCCAATTATTATATATGAAGTGAAGTGGTTTCAAATTGAATTCAGTTTCAATTCGCTCCAATTCATTTTGACTCATCCAATTTACTTTGACCATAGCAAACAAGTCAGGTTGGGCTAGTGATAAAGCACACTTGTTGGACGCAACCTGACCCGTGTATTTTTAATGACATGGTAAAAATTAATCATGGTATGTGCTGAGACTCGAACTCAAGACAATATGGATTTCAAATGAGCGAACCAGCTACTACACCACAGAGCATCTTTTTGTTAATAGTTATCAACAAAAACTTAAAATCAGTTAATGAGGAATGGACCCAGCCCACTTTGGAATATTGACCAAGAGTTGAAATTTATCTACGGGGTATTTATAAAAATAACTATATTTTTAGAATAATAGCCCCTATTGTTGTTATTATTTTCATACCTATGCATTGTACTTTAAGCATAGATGATCAAACTTTTGAAATAACTATTTTATATGATTTCCTATATAGTCATTAATTTTCTATGACAACCATTTTACAATAAAACTAAACTCAAATGAATATATAATATATGGAATTGATCAACAAAAATAATAATTTCATAATTAATAAGAAAATGACAATATTATTAAAAAAAAACTTGCAACAACAGCGTGGAGCTAAAGAGGAGGCGAGAAACTTTCCATGTAACTGATGTATATTTATATATTTAAAATTATCATCATCATTCTTCTCTTTTATA
This sequence comes from Cinnamomum chago, assembly GCA_038049695.1. Taxonomy (NCBI): domain Eukaryota; kingdom Viridiplantae; phylum Streptophyta; class Magnoliopsida; order Laurales; family Lauraceae; genus Cinnamomum; species Cinnamomum chago. The sequence continues at coordinate 30,063,359 of CP142451.1, read as the reverse complement.
TAGTTCTTTTTTATGCAATTTCAAAGTATGATGACAATAACATTCCAATCTAAATTTTATAAATAAATTAATTTACTCTTTTTATTAAATAATATCTTTATTTATTTTTCTGTATTCTTTATCGATAATATCTTAAAGAAATCAATAAAATTATATACATTTTTATTATTTAGCCTGGGCTAAGCACATGCCATTGTTGGTAGTTGTAGTTGATAGGTATACCATATTCAATTTCTAATGAGGTGTCGGTGTATATGTGCATTTAAGTTGGGCTAAACCATTTAGATGACTTGCATGGGTTTAAGTAAGTAAAATTTCAGATATAGAACCCACTTAAGCAAGATGTTAAAAAAAAAAAAAAAAAAAAATTTCTAGGCCAAACTTGGACCTAAATTCTATATAGGTTTAAGATACAACCCGGGCTTGGACTCAATGGCATAGAGCTCGAAGCCAGGTCCGACCAAAATAAGATACACAATTTAATATGAAACATCTTTATTAAAAAGGATGGAGACTCAAACACATGCACTTTCTCACATACAAACACGTTCCAACAAGCCGGTCTATTACTTAGAGCAAATAGTGGAAATATCTTTGCTTTATATAAACATTACTGCCGAGGCTAGGGCCTTATCTTTTTTAGACGGGTTGAGCCAAGTACTATGCCACCGAATAAAAACGTATACTATCATTGATTCCTTTTGCTCAAGTAGAAAAATAAATTTTTAGTATAAAATTTTGACCATTACAAATTCTAGATGATATCCGTTTTTTATTATTATTATTTAAAAACGTTTTAAGTATTTACTTTATATTGTATTTGATGATTGCTTAGTTTGCGGCTATAATTAACTATGTGATGGTGCTTAACACGGGCTACGATGCTAGTTGTAGTTGACAGGTATAGGCCTATTTGTGCATTTAAGCTGGGCTAAACCATTTAGATTACTTGCTTGTGAAAAGTTTCAGATATAGAGCCCACTTAAGCAAGATGGAATTAATTAGATCAAGACAACACCTTTTTGCAATTTGTGTTTTTTATCGTGCTCATTCTAAGTTTGGGGTTTTAGTTGAGCTCGAACTCATCAAACTCAACCGGGTTTGTGAAAAGATCTGTCAAGTGTCGAACAATAGTCTAGGTTATTATTGGATACCATTATACCATTGATCTTTTAGTAGGGGTTTGTGTCTGGACATGAATCAAGCAAAGATCTGGTAAGTGTCGATCAAATTTATGATTACAGTAGGCTTACTAATTGTGAAATCTGAACTAGTTTTTTTTTAGAACTAGGCCTATAATGATGCATAAATGTATGCAAGGCATTTTTTTATTTTTTTTTTTTTAATGCTAGATAAAATTGTGATGTTTTAACCAGACTACTGTGGTTTTGGTTTTAGAAAATAATAAAAATAAGGTTCGAGTTGACTAATAGTCTATTCAAATCAAGCACAATAAAGTGGGAGAAATAGGCCCCATTTGGTTAATGGTTAGGACCAGATCCATGCAACTAAGGTATAGATCCAGACCAATACAAGTTTAAGGTCCAGAACATCCAATTTCAGGCCTACAGCTTTTCTTAGCAAGACCTGGAAAATGTAATAATATATCCAGCAATTTGATATGACTATCTATTGGTCCCAAGGTTGGAAAACTCTTCGAGCTCACTCTTGACTCCCTCGAGTCATCTTATTTTGATGAAGGACCAAGTCCAATAAAGGAGACACTACAAGAAAAACTGGTTTTAGCGGCGGCTAGCAGCAAAGCAATCACTGACCGTCGCTTGGCGACGGTATATATTGGGTGGGTAAAGGTTTTAGCGGCGGCCAGTGATCGCCGCTATTGTTTTTTATTGCAGTGGCCCTGACCGCCGGTAAAAAACCCATGGTAAGACGACGGAAGAAACTTTTAGGGGGGGCCATTGGCCGCCGGTAATAGTAACAATGGTTGCTGGTAAAAACCAATTTTGTTTTAGCGGCGATCACACGGCCGCCGCTAAAAGCAGGTTTTTTTATCGGCCGCCTGAAATAATAAAAATGACTGCCGCTAAGAGCAATATTTTTTATTTTTTACAAATAATAGGGAAATAAGCAAAGCATCCCCATCATTCTATACAAAAGTGAACATAAAACATCAAACTTAGAAACCATTTTACAAACATGCTTTCTGAATAATTTGTCTTCAATATATCAGGTGCAAAGTCCAAGTGAAACATCTAGTTGCAAGTCTCCAAAACAACTTGCATATAAAAAATGAACATTTGAATTGAAATTTACACAAACAAAATCTGAACATATGAAATTAAATTTCCACAAATTTCATCTAAACATCTGATATCAAAACATAAAATTCATATACATCAAAAATTCAATTTCCACAAATTCTTACGTATGACGTGAAAATATCATCAATATCCAAAACTTCAGCTATCGTGTAAATTCTGAAAACTACAAATTCTCCTTCAATTTCATCTTTCTTCTCATAACAACTTCCATCAGTGGCTACTGAATTCGGAATATGAGAGAATAAAAGAAAACAACACCATCCAAAAAAAGAAGGCCAGAACACCAGGAAATCTCCCAAAAAACATCTGCCACAATGAATGTCTCCACTAAACATATACCTGTTCCTTGACTAACCATCCTCAGCCAAAAATCATGCTTCTAGCAAATGCATCCAGATTAACAATGCAAAAACACACCCCTGTTTGGGGGATGCTTGATTTTTAGTAATTAGTGGCCATTGAGCAGCAAGCCATCTCAATGTTAATCGCCGGATTGGCTCTTTCAGTGCTGTCACCAGCCTTGGCGTAGAATTGACGATTCATATATGGAATCAACCTGACCAGTAAGAAAGATTTATCTAAAAACCTCAGTAAGAATATACCAGGGGTGGCCCGGGTGGTTAAACTATTGTTCCTTTTTGTTAGAAAATCTTTTGCTCCATATCAAATGATCCGTCAGCTTTATAGTTTCAACAAGCTTTTCAGGTGAAAACTGCACTAGAAACAAAAGGTTCTTACTGCATATACCAAGATACAAGATATACTAATAAGAAGCCGACCATCTCAGGTTAATCAACAACCACCCAATAGCATTAGTTTCTATTTAGGTTCAGCATATCCATCAAAGCATAGGCTCTACATTTTGTAAGTAAATTACTTAATAATCCATCAAGAGCTAGTTAAATCACCAAATCAAAACATATTTGGAACAAAAAAGAGAAAACTTACTTCTTATAGAGATTTAGTGTCCTGACGGCAACATCTAAAGCAAATTTCACTTGATTTGTGTCACATCCCGGACCCGAGAATCCCTTGTTTAGGGTGGTTCCCAAGGTGTGACTCGCGTACTCCCGTAAACTAGCACTTGTTCCGGACCAAATCCGAATTCACGAAGGAGAAAGTTCCACATTTTACGTGTGAGGATTACTCACTGACACCTATCAATGCACATTTATCTGCGGAACATGTACAATATGATCAAAATCAAAGCCATGATCAGTCCAATAACCAATCCATTATATTACAATTTCTCTTTAACAAAACTAATGATTTAAATATCTTCAATGCATAGTATACAAATACTCTAATGAACAACTACTAGATGCTTATCTCGAGGGAATATATTCCTAAAACAATGCGAAATAAAACTAATCATATGCATTACCTTAAACTAAGTGCAATTAAAATACCTAGTCTCAAACTCAAGATTTCCCTTCTGATTCGTACTCTGACTGTCATAGCTAACCATTATGCTTACCAATTAACCTCAATTTGAATGACTAAAAGTAATTCTCTTCGATGTCCTGAATCCCTGTGACACCAAGAATAGTATCTCAAATACAACGATTTGGCAAGTATTGGTATTAATAAGCAAGTACATGATGTATCAAATTGAATTAAATAACAGTTGATCAAAATATGTCAAAGATAAGTACTGACTAGGCAATTGTGCTAAATCAAATATTTTATGCTTGAGAATCAAATAAAATGAAAACATACAAATTGGCTACTACCTTAAGCTCATCCTCTCAAAAGAGAGCAAATCTAGTTGGGATGTCACCAGCTGCCCGGCCAAAGGCTAACTGGCTACCCGGGTCTGAAATTCCGGTGCTCCAGGTGACTTACTGCAGTAGTCTCGACTATTTAAACTAAGCTCAAACCCCGTCGGGTGTCACAAGGTCGAAGCTCAGTAGTGCCGACTCAATCGAATCAATAATAATCGAAATAATAAGTGGATTTGAGTGAGTTTGTATTTCAACTGTCTATAATCAAAATAAAATGCTACTCACTTATCACAATATACTTACTCAATCCACATTTTCAATAAATAGAAAATCGGTATATAATACTGAAGAAGTGTAATAATTGGACCTCAAAGAATATAGATATTGCAATAGATCTACTAATTGTGATTGATATACAAAAATGAAAGTGTACTTCAATATGAAATGCAATAATTTAAGGAATCAAGGGATTTACTAGCCAATCTAATCTAACTATTCATTATTCTTCACCATCCAATTCGATATAGGTTTAGAGAATCCATGTGTTCCTATTCTATTTGGTGTCACATTGTGTAAGTAAATACAAAAGGTTCACTAAACTAATATCCATGGAATGGTGATAGATTTCCGAATAGTAAACATGAGTCTATCTCAGCCTCTCGAGAAATCTCATGCTCTAGAGATCTCCGTTGGACATACAAGGGTCAAGGTACCAAATTATGGCCCTACAAGGTCTTCCACATATCCTACAAAATTTTAGGGTTCTCCGGGAAGTCGGTTAGCTGGCGGTGGCCAGGCGGCTAGCCGCCTATGGAACAGCCAGTTGGCCGCCAGGTAACCGCGGCTCCTCTGTAAAAAACCAACCTACTGTAAAACTGACCGCCAGAAGGCGCCTAGCCGCTAGGTGGTTACGCGGCTAACCGCCAAGTGACCGCCTGCTGACCGCCCCTTTCTGACAGAATTTGTTAGCTTCTGGAATTGTGATTGCCCGGGAGTCGGCTAGCCGCCAGGTGACCGCCTGCCTGCGGGCAACATAGAACTGTGCTATTTCTACATTTCTGAAGCCCTCTCACTTCTCCTCTATTATTCAACAACTTCATCTATAATAACCTGTACATTGAGCCTCCTTACTCCCCTTTTACAACATATCATCACTAAACATAATCCCATCCAATTCACATCTACGTCAACTATTACTAATATGGACCTAATCCAATTAATCATATTAAGAGGCAAGAGGCAAAAATGATAAAACAAATAGAATCTCTGAATCAATCAATGAATGGACAACATCTAAATTCCAATTAAGCTTATACTTGCCTCAATTTAGCCTTCCAAGCTCTTTCTCTAATCTTTTGTTCAAATTAACCAAAATCCCCAAATATCAAACCCTAATCACAAAACACATGGAAAATGCTAATGAATATGCAAATATGACTCCAATAGAGTCCCTTGACTCTATTTCAACTCAAAACACAAAGAAAGATGGGGTTTAATTCTTACCTTGACAATAATTCCGAATTTGGAAAGAGTTGGGGATGATGGAGATGCGTTCTTGTCAACAATTGAAGGTGAAGGTGGAGAAGATGAAGAAGATGAGGATGACTCCAACTTATCCCTCAAAAATCCAAGCAACAACGTTCTCCTAGCAAATGGAAGGAAAGGAGAAGAGATGGAGAAGAAGAAAATCATGAGAGAGTGAAACGAATGGAATGGGTTGAGTTGGTTTAAAGGGATAAGAATGCCCCTTTTTTGCACAAAAGCCCACTAAATCTAAGTATTTCCATTTTAAGTCAAATGATGGCCCACTTCATCAACGGTTGATCAAATGAAATAAAGCTTAATACGAAAATCGACGTGCTCAACGAGATACACGCGATGATGCCAAAATGATGTGCATATGATGAAATTTGGGAAAAATCCATAATTTACATAAACTACCTTAATTAGTCAATAAGTATAATTAAATTAGCTAAAACACTAATAATTAGCATTAACCAAGATCGGTTCGGGTTGGGGTGTAACAATTTGTTTTACCAATCTGACAATATACACGAACTTTAGTCCCTGAGCATACATGGTGATAGGATCAGGGAAAGGAGTAGGCCCGTCATGAGAAACAAAAGAGATATTATATGTACATACCATTAGGTGTAACGCCTTCTGTATAACCAAATAAACCAACAACAACAATTGGTCCTAAATAAGATAATCCTAAAGAAACAGGTTGCAAGTAACAAATACCCACCAATACTGACACTAGAATCGCAGTTGCTCGATCTCTGGTTTGTTCTTTTCCACAATTTTAAAGCACTCATAAGCTGGATATATATGTATATCCCATGACCATCCAGCAAATAGAAATTCACCCACCAAACAGAAATTCACACAATGGAGATAATAACAAGACAAGTGAGGCATTTCAGCAAGTAGCAATGTGACATACACGAGCCCTCTGGTGAGGAATGATCCCATCATTTCTGATACCTAAGATGCAAAATAGAAGACACAATTTCGTAAGTTACTTGAGGGCAGGAAGTAATCATTAGTTAAAGGAAAAAAAGCAAAGAAAGAAAAGGAATTGAATTCACCCTCAAAGTTTACAAAGTTTAACTGCAATGCTTTGGTGATGATAGTAGGGTGGTGAAACAGGCACTTTCAATTTTACAAACATATAAATTGAATACATACTGTTAATTTGTATGGCTCAATAGAAGTTAATAAGCCTTGGTTAACCGGGCCCCTGTATTGCCCAAGTTATACTATGATTAGAAGTAGGGTTTGGGTGTAATAGGGTTTGGGGCTGATATTATAAATAGAGACTCAGAGTCTCTAGGATATACACATCTATTCTGATTGCATAGTAAATTATCCCGTCTTCCCCATAAACGTAGGCCAAAAGTCGAACTACGTAAACATACTGTGTTTATTGTGCGTGATTGATCTCTTCTCGTAGGCCCTAGATCACAACAAACTTAGGAGCTAGTGAAACCTCCGAAAGGCCAGAAGATTGTTGGTTGCAAATGGGTCTTCAAGAAAAAGGAAGGAACTCCAGGGGTGGAAGATGCTAGATTCAAAGCACGACTAGTTGCAAAAGGTTATACCCAGAGGGAGGGTGTTGACTTCAATGAAGTGTTCTACCCTATGGTGAAGCATTGTTCTATCCGGGTGCTACTTGCTATGGTTGCTAAATTTAATTAAGAGCTGGAGCAACTTGATGTCAAGACTGCGCTTTTACATGGTGAACTAGATTAACAGATTAACAGATTTATATGCATCAACCAGAGGGGTTTGAAATTCATGTAAAAGAATACCACGTATGTTTGCTAAAGAAATCGTTGTATGGCTTGAAACAATCTCCTAGATAGTGGTACAAGCGTTTCGACACCTTTATGGTTGGAAACGGTTATTGCGGGAGTGCATATGACAATTGTGTCTATCATAAGAAGCACTCAAATGGCTCGTATATCTATTTGTTGTTGTATGTTGATGACTTGTTGATTGCTGCAAAGGACATGTCTGAGATCAACAAGTTAAAGGCTTAGTTAAATGGTGAATTTGAGATGAAGGACTTAGGTGCTGCAAAGAAAATTCTTGGAATGGAGATTCGAAGGGATCGGAAAGCGGGAAAATTGTCTTTGTCGCAAAAAGGGTACCTTGAGAAGGTTCTGGAGCGCTTTAATATGCAAAGTTCGAAACCTATGAACACTCCATTGACAACCCATTTCAAAGTTTCAGTTGCTTTATCACCACAAACTGAGGAAAAGGTGGAGCACATGTCTCGTGTTCCTTATGCTAGTGCAGTTGAGAGTAGTATGCCATGGTTTGCACGAGGCCAAATATTTCTTGTGCGGTTAGTGTAGTTAGCAGATACATGGATAACCCCGGGAAGGCCCATTGGCAGGTAGTGAAATGGATACTCCGTTACTTGAAAGGTACTACTGATGTTGGGATAGAGTATGATTGAAGCAACACCACTTTTGGAAGTGTTATTGGATATGTTGATTCAGATTTTGTTGGAGATTTAGATAGAAGAAGGTCCTTAACAGGTTATGTCTGCACTTTTGCCAGCGGTGCCATTAGTTGGAAGGCAGCATTGCAATCCAAAGCTGTCTTGTCTACCACTGAAGCAGAATATATGGCAGATACAGAGGCAGTGAAGGAAGCTATTTAGCTGACAGGCTTGGTTGAAGATCTGGGATTGGAACAGAAGCTGACAACTGTTTTCTATGACAGTCAGAGTGAGATCGATCTGACACACAATCCTAAGTATCATGAAAAGACCAAACACATTGATGTTATGGCACATTTCATTCGAGATGTCATCGTCGAAGGTGCTATTGCAATGATTAAGATTGCTACGGCGGAGAATCCAGCAGACATGATGACCAAGACTATTCCAGTAGTCAAGTTCAATTATTGCTTAGACTTGATCAATGTGATCAATACTTGAGTGCCTTCAGGGGCAGGTGGAGAAGGTGAAACGTGTTTTGTCCATGAGGATCAGCTTCAATGTTCGCCAAGGTGGAGATTTGTTAATTTATATGGCATAATAGAAGTTAATAAGTCTTGGTTAACCAGGCCCCTGTATGGCCCAAGTTGTATTGTGATTAGAAGTAGGGTTTGGGTGTAATAAGGTTTGGGGCTAATATTATAAATAAAAACTCAGAGTCTCTAAGATGTACACCTCTATTCTGATTGCATAGTAAATTCTCCTGTCTTCTCCGTGGATGTAGGCCAAAAGCAGAACCACGTAAATGTCCTGTGTTTATTGTGCGTGATTGATCTCTTCTCGTATGCCCTAGATCACAACACAAACAAATCAACAAAATCATAGATAATGTTATAGATCCCACATTAAAGTCATACTCTTTTTTTACCTACACTGCTAAGGCCTCACATAGTATTTCAAGATTTTAATTAGGTGACTGATAAAAATGGATCACTTACATAATACCCACAAGTGCTTTTATAGAAAAGTGTAGCCATACCTCATAATCATGACGTGAGTACATGAGACAATCATATGAGATAAAAATGAAAACAATAATAGATTTAGATCAAATCTACATATAGAACTAATGGGTGAAAATCAAGACATCATCTTCCAAAGTCCATTCTAATTTTTGGCTTCCCAAAGCCTTACATACAATCAACAACTTGAACATCCAACAAGTCCCAGTTGGGCTACAACCAAATTCGTCCAAAAATTACAATTCTGCAAGTCTTCTTACCCTTGCAATGTCAAATGACTTTCCTTCCCACCCAATGACAAAAACGAAGAGATACGTTAGCATATGTTCGATCAGAAGGCCCTGACTGCCAGTAAATAAAAAAATTTCTTCACATGAAAACTTTTCTAAACTCAACCCCAAAGCTTATGATGGAAATTAATTAAAGAAAATTCATATAAAAAAACATTCCATTGAAACAGTTGGATCACACTTAACTCATGCTAGTAGAGTTTTTGGCTTCTCCAACATCAAGATAAATTGAATTCAACTCCATATGCAATGTAACAACTTATCAAGAAAAACAAAGACACAAAGTAAAGCGCACGATTGAAACGATAAAAATGTTTGAAATAGAGCTGATCCAACTAGACCAAGACACAAAGACACTCGGCTAAGTCACCTCATTTTAACAAATTATTTGCATTTAAAAAATTGATGCTTGTTTCTAAGTAATTATGCACAAGGTTTGGATTCAGTATTGAGTGTGAATCCCCTCTTTCGTTGAAATAGGGAGATACGGTTTTATCCAATCAAGATTTGCCAATTGTATAAAATCTTACCTTTTCTTTTTTCATTCAAAAAAGCAATTGAGAGGGTGTATTAGTTGGCATGAGATTTTATGTAGTTGGCAAATGATCGACACTTATATGTGCAACATTTAACCACAAGACTATAGTGTCATCAAGTAGTAAAAGACTAAAGAGTCCGAATTATCGATCCCACGGAGAGAGGATGGAGCAAGCGATGAATCCAATTAAAGTATAATTGAACTAAGATATAGCTAATAAAGACAATTGAAGTGAGCAATTAAAATTATTAAACTATACAATGTAAATAATTTATTAACAATATGAAATTAATTAGATCCAAGCAAATCTAACAAGCTACACTAAACTAGTGGATGAATGGTGGTGGAAATAGAAGATTTAAAGTGAAGATGTGGTGTGAAATGTGTAGGATTTGAAAACAAGTTATGTAAAATGTAGATCTAAAAATCTAAAAGTAAAAATAACAAATCAAACAAGGATTTAAATTCACAATGATAAAAGAAGATATTAGACAACCCAAAATCCACTATGTAATTAATTCAAACAATGCATGTTCTAATTCAATTCCCAAATCTACAATCCAATTAACAATCTCTTGCCTAATTGGATTCGATGATATAGCAATGGAGATTAAAGTAAAAAACAAAAAATCACAAGCCAAGATCCTAGATCATAATCTAGCTATACCCTAACAATAATTCATCAAAATCAAGTTACAAAAGATCAAAGATAAGAGCTCTAGAGCATGCTATGTGAGAGAACTTAATCCAGCTACAAAGCATCAATTGAGATTATTCAAGCATCAAGTGTAGAGATAGAGCATGAGAAATGAGAGAGATTAGCATAATTAGATCTAAAATCTACTAATCAATCAAGGCTCAAGTAGGGAATTTAAACTAAAACATGCATATAATTGAACTAATCACATTACTTATCTTCAAAAGGAGAGCCTAATCCAAGAGCTTTAACCACTAAACATCAAGAAAGAGCTCCAAATCTTCATTAATGATCTTCAATTACACACTCTCTCTAGATTGGTTACAAAGAAGCTCATAATTACAACCTAAAATTAAAAATAAAATTGCAAAAAGATTAACTTGCCAAAAGATTTTTTTTCTCTACAAAAACATTGCAATTTATAGAAACATTGAAGACATTTGATTGGCTCATTTCCTTTCACAAGGATTGCTTCCATTTGATTGGTTGCAACTTGAAGGCTTTTGATTAGCTCATTTGTTTTCACACCAACCCATAACCTATTTCATACCAACCCAAGCTCAAACCAATACGCCAACCACTCATTTGTGTTAGGAAATGACTTCTTTTATCCTTAAAGTCTTCTCTTCTTATTTTGGAATTCTTCAACTCTTCGTAAGATTTCTTCGCCAGGATTTCTTCATTTAACTTTTTTTATTGAAATATCTTTTTGATGCCTTGGGACACTAGCCGGAAGGTTGGGGTAGTCGCGAGGTCCACCTACACAAGAGAAATTACATAAAAATGCGCTATAAATAATCGGATTTATGCATTATATATAATCCGATAATTCGTTAATGTGATAGAATGATAAAATCTCTGTGTAAAGCAAACGGTATGCATATGAAATGCTAATAAAACACGGACTAATGAGGGGTAAAATATGCAATATTTAACACTCATCAACAAATCTTGATTGGATGAAATAGTATCTCCCTGTTTCGTTAGACTCATTCAGTAATTTAAGAATGATGAATGAAATGTAATTTGAAACTTATATTTTATCTTTTACATTTTATATTTGGACTAACAAACTACATGATATTTAATAGTTTTCCTTTATTTCCCTATTATAGTATATTTTTTTCTTACATATATAGCATGTATAAATTTACTAATTTGAATTGATTATCATGAATGAATGTAAATAATGTTTATTTATATTTTATAAGCATTTGATTCATTTTTAAATATTGCTGAATTATTCAAAAAGCATGACTCTTTTGAGTCTCCGTGTTGACTCTCTCTGAGTCATATTTTTTTTGCATTGGAAGAGTTGAGTTTTGAGTCATGAGTTTTCCAACCTTGATTGGCCTTAATTTATTGGATTTTTAGGTTAAAGATTGGATCAAGTCAAGCTATTGATGCACACGTGGTGCCGAATAGGTGAGGTCATCCCCTCGCACGGATAAAGACCGCCCTTGATGTCTTAGTGACAGATATGATGAGGTGCATGCATTTGTTTGATATGTCGATTAGGCCAACATGAATCTTATTGGTGTGTATAAATGTATGGAATGCCGACTCAGTCTTTTGTGCATTGTGGTGATGTGGACCACAAGACTGAATGAGACTGAGTATTAGTCGTTAGACAAATCACACCCTAGTTAGTCCCATAGTCATTTTAAAAATCAAGCGTGGTTGTCTTTGTGATGATTTGCTTGCGTAGTAGTGAATCGGTACAATGTTAGCATGGGCTCACTTGTGGAGCTAATGCATTTTCACACTACGATGCGTGTCTACGGACATGCGTGTTTTAAGGACCTACCTACGAGCAACAGGATAATACCCTAGAATCTTGTTTGATGTACGAGAGTTAGTCCCATAGGTGACTCTTGAGCTTGGAGTTGGTTATTGTGTAAACCAATTCTTGAGGCTCTTGTGCCTTTATACCAACCTCTACGTTGGAAAGATGAGATCAGTGTTGCTACTTTAGCTGCGGGTGTGCCATGGCGACATAGGAGCCTACGAGCCGTCGTGCTAGGAAAGATGCTTGGTTGATTCCAATCCTCGTAAGTCCATGGGATGACCCCTTGACATCACACTCTAGTTTATACATGCTTACGATGCTTACTGGCCCGGGCTATATTGAGTATTTTGAGAATTTTAAGGCAAACATATTTTTTTAAAATTATATATATGTATAAATATGTTATTTAATAAAAAAGATGTTTGTGAAGAGTTTTTTACTGGATCAGTTGAATAAGCATGTATGTGGGTTAAACACAACTCAAGGGTATGAGTCAATATCCAATCCAGTGTGGTCATGCGAATGTCTAGGGCAAACTGATGTGTCGGTGAGTTGGTGTATTCTAATCAAATGATGACTTAGTTTATGTCATGACCACGGACTAGGACTGAGGCCCTAATCCGGCGCCGCGATGTTTCCCACAGGTTCCCCGCAATGAGGATTCCACGCACATTTTTCGAATCATCTCACGATCACACATAAGATTTATTTGCGGAAGCGCGTGGCAAACACACAAGTAACATCACACATAAGTAGAGTATAAAAGAACTCATGTCAGAGGGAGAAACATAACTAGCATACCCATTAGTTCAAGTTTAAGTTGTGCAGCACACAAAGCATAAAGTTAAGTTTTACATATCTAAAAAAGATAGCTAACAAAGGCTAATAACAAGTTCCCAAAAGATAGAAGATATATTCCCTAAGTGTTACGCATCTCAAGACCCAACCTGATGTCTAATTGACATTGTTGGGCTGCCATTCACTCTCAATAGGCTGCTCTACAGCCGCCTCCTCGTGCTCCTCCTCAAGGGCAACAAACCTGGATCTGAGCACTAAAACAAAAGGATCAGACACAATAGTCTAGCAGGCAAAAGAATGAAGTACAATCATGCTATAAATCAATAGTTTTGAGATGAATAAAACAACATGTACGATAAAAAGAATCCGAATAAAACAAAGCATTTCAATGACAATATCATTTATAAGATCAGATGTTAAATCAAGACGATCATTCGAAAACAATACCTTGCAAACCACATAAAGCTACATTCTTCGTCACACGAAGTGACGAGAGCACTCAAGATTCTCCGTCACACATGGTAAAGGGAGACACTATCATAATTGTAGTAGCCCAGTATAACTGAGAACCACACATGAGTTCCGCCTCGGAATGGGCTAAACAAACAAGCAAGCACGTACGTATTTTCCAAACTAATGTTGGACAAGATTTAAGGACCCAAGGCGGCGGATCAAACTGACAATGGTCGTCCAAGCTGAGTGGAGCTGACACAAAAATGCACACGCTCGTTCACGAAAGATCATGAAATAGTAGTCCCGACACGATGTGTATAAAACACGATTCACGCAATGATTCCCCAACGGGTTTTAAATCAAAACCTTGGAAACATTATTTTCAAGACGATACGAATCGCAAAGCGAGAGTTTGGTTTAGAAAATACAACTCCATATCACAATCCTCATCGATACCTTGAGACCGTAACCGTCAAATTAGTATACACTTTTAGATCCCATGTCGATCATTTGTTTAGATGGTGCCCAATTTTTAAACAACATTAAGGATATCAAGGTGTACACATCGACCGAATAGGGTCCACAAGTGAATGGGACAAAAAATCCCTTCATTTCTTTTCATTCTCCAAAACTGCTAGGAGGTCAGTCACCTGTCAGCTGGTAAGCGGCTAGCCGACCTGGTCCGCTGATTGGTGACTGGCCCATCAGAATCTTGTTTTTTCTCCTTACTGATATAGTGACCGCCCCTGAGCGGTGACCGACTAGCCGACTGGTGACCTCTAGGAGACCGCCCAGCTGCGGGCAGTTCATTTCTGAACTGTTTTCCAACCCCTTCTTTCTCCAAAACATTTCTCTATTCGACCCCACATTTCCCTACAATAAACTGAGCTCAAAAGCTCCTCCATTTCATCACTTCAAATCCAACCAAACAAACCTCCTTCAATCACTTCAAATTTCCAACAATCCAAACATGAAAATTCCAATTTCAATGAAACAAGTCTCAAAACAGAATTCAAAGAAATGAATCCAAAACACATGAGCATTAAAACATATATTTAGTAAACTAAACTTCAAAACAAAAAAAGATTAAACATAGTTAGTTCAAAAATAAGAAATCAAGATAAAAATCCATAAATCAACACATGCACATTCATATTTCATTCATTCACTTGCCTTGGCTCAAAATGCACTCAAAGGTGGTCTCCTAACACTCCTCTCTACAGCTGAACTCCAATCTACAAGAAGCCCCATGAAAAGAGCTCAAAATAAAGAAATTTTGAAAGAGAAAGGGTTCCTCCTTAGGAAGCCTTGCATGCATGATATTGGAGCTCTAATGGACTCCACAAAACCATAGTTGGAAGATGAAATCCATCACTTACCTCTAGAAGCTCTAACAATGGAGAAAAACCTCAAGAAGGAAGCAATCCCAGTTGAAAGCCTTTGAAAATTGTACCAAGAGAAAGCTTGAGAGATGAGAAAGAGTTTGGTGAACTCAAATCTCCATTTTGGTCAAGAGAAGATCCACATGCAAAGGAGAGAAGGCAATGAAAAGGGCTGGTTCTCTCCCTGGAGTTAGCTGACTTGAAAAACATGCAAGTGTGAAATGAGGAGGAAGAACACACATGAGCTGTATTTTGTGTTGGGTGGGGTGTGGGCCCCACCAGGCCAATTCACTTCAAAAGCTTGGAAACCCATCATGCCAACGAAAGAGAGTAACATGATTGTCGAGATGTCTAGTTTCCAAAAATATAATTTTCACATGATTTTGCAAACATTGAAATTCATGCACAGATTTCGAGGTGAAAAGCTTGTTTTGCCTTTTTGCTGAAAAATGCGATTTCGAAGTTTCAAAAAAGACGACGAGAACATAAAAGTTGTAAATGCTATTTTGGACAAAGTAAAGGAACTAAAAATCATAATTTTTCAAATATCAAGAATAAATTCTCCCCACACGCACACGGGTCCCACAGGCCACCCCTGGCCCGTGTCAAGCTAAATACAACGACTCTAAAAAATTTCCAAAGCTATGGAAAATCTATCGAGCTCACAATTTAAGCTAAACGTCATTTAATCGCACTTAAGATCTATTCTCGGCTTAAACGACGCTAATCAAAGCAAACCTGGGTCGGGGTCTTACAGTTTACATTCTCTATGTGGATAGGCATTGTGGAGGTCCCACTCTTCAAGTCCATTCTTACTTTGTGGAATTTGATGATGGAAATTAGGGACCTAATGGGATGAATCTTGTTCGGTGCGAGTGGGAAATGTTGGCATTTGTTATGAGGCCTAAAAGTCTAGGATCTAAACCCTAAAGAGGGGAGGGGGGTTGAATCAGGGTGAGCTTGATTTAGTGACCAATTATGCCAAATTTTATCTTCTTTAAATCAATTAGTCACAAGTGATGATTATGAAACTAAATTGTGGAAGGTAACAAAAATAATCACCACAAAGCATTCACAATAATACAACGATATATAGCAGTTTGGACTCAATGTCTACATCTACTACCAGCTTGTGTTCCTACACCCCACCGGATTTTCACTATCTATGATTTTTAATAAGCTAAGCAAACATTTACAAAATGTTTTCCAAGGCTAAGCAATAACCTCTTGGGTTTTATAGTTTACCCCTAACCTTTACACTTATGCTAATATAAGGTTAAGCACTAACCTATAATCCTAAAATTGGTTATCTCTAAGATGTGTCTACAAAACACTTGAAGAGATACAATTTTAAGCTCAATTACAATGCCTTTTAATTAGGCGGATATGAAAGTGAAAACCTAACTCACACAACACACTATGTAATGCAAAGATGAATGCTCAATGCGTTTGTGTGAAAACTTCAATCAAGTTTAAAAATGATAGCTCAATGAATATAAGCTTAAAACTTTTGAAAGTTTATATCACAAATGTTTTGATTGAAGTGAAAATACAAATCACATGTAATTCAAATAAACAACTTGTAAATACATGACTTATCAAGTTGTGCAAGTTGTATGAAATTTAAAAACAATTAAAGCATGTGATTTGTGAACTTGTTGTTTCCAAAACAAACGAACTTAACTATATGCTTCAAAGTATGAAAAAAAGCAAAAGATTCAACCAAGTAATAGGGTCATGCTATGAGAGAAATCAAGGTTTTGAACAAAGCATGAAACCATTATGATATGAAAGTTAAAACTAACTTGGTTTGAATCTAAATGAAGAATACAAAACAACAAAGCAATTCAAAGTGAAATACATGTAATGGATTCATCAATTCATAGTTAGCATGCTAAAATTGATTTATCAATAATTTAATCAAAACATGTCACATATGATAGGAAAAATAAAGCTTACTTGGATTGGTTTTACTATTGAATCCAGCTATATCTTACCAAATTACCCTCAAGCCTTCCTTAACTCATTCTCCTTCCTTAGGCTAAAAAATACATCAAGAGATTCAATTGTGGTCCCCCAAATCCCAAGGAAAAGGCTCAAATTTATAGCAAAATGGCCTCCAACAGCTCTTTGGTCGGTTAACCGACTTACAGTTCGGTTAACCGAACTCTCAATGGTAGAAAAACGACTGATTTTGACCATTCTACAACTTGAACAGAACTGGGTTCGATGAAAGTTCGGTTAACCGTATCCAGAGTTCGGTAGTTCGGTTAACTGTATCTACTGTAGCAAAACACTGTAACAAAGTCATGTAGCAAAAATATTGTGGCACCAATTTTCAAGAATTATGTAAAGAGCTACTCCAAAGTGTTTTGCTAGTGGGAGCTTTGGGCCATAGAAATCATGCTTAGATTCATATTTAAATCAATCTAAAAGCATTTTCCAAAACATGAACGTATCAATGCTTAAGATGATATGAAATTCTAAGTTCATAAGCATGCATGACTAAACTAATTTTTTCAATAACTTATGCATCCAAGATTAAAAACTCTAAATCATACATGAAAAACAAGTTTTGAAAGTTATAAAATCATGCATGAGAAAATTCATGATTTCAATATATTTAAAATCAATGCATACATGAAAATTCAAATGATGTTAAAATGATCATGCATCCATCAAATTGCAACATACAAAATCCCTAACAGGGCCCACTTGTGTTTACATGTGGGTGGACCCCACTCACAAGATACCCCTCACAAGGAGTCTCATGGTGATATGGATAAGAATAGTTTGAGTTTTATCCAACTCTCTATCCTTATCATATCTCCATTCAAACTCAAATTAAGAGAATTTGATCCAACCCTTTATCCTTATTATCTCTCCATTCGAGTTTGAATAGAGATCTTATCACCCATTAGCCAAAGGGCTATATATAGACATGAGAGATAGCAGTTGAAATTACTCTCAATAGATCATCCCCTAACACTAGATCATTATCTTCCTCCCACTAGATCTAAACTTTCCCGTTATCATCTTCTACATACAGGGTGTTCATCATTGCCCTTGGATCTTGAAGAGTGAATCATACGTGACTAATGTCTCGTAGGCAGTCACAGATCTCCACACTAGTGCCTAATAGAAGCCAACGCAGTCCTTATCACGTTTGTAGCAACCAACTCATTTAGAAATCTTAAACCAAAAAGAGAAAAAAACTAAAAAAAAGATCTAAAAAATTAGACTATAAAACAATAGAATAAATTGTAAAATAGAGGCTTGTTAAACTAAATTAAATAATGAAAAAAATGACATAAGAGCTTGGCCAAAGTCCGGCCCACCTGAAAAGGTTAAGCCCAAGCCTGGGTTGACCATGTTTTTATTAAAACAATGTCTTATACTTACTACCTAAATCAATTATTTTTATTTTATTCAAGTCAGATCGGGGTTTTGGCTCTCTACCACTAAATCCAATCCTGGTCGGCTCGTGTTTCAACATCTAAGGCTCAAGTTAGTTTGGTCCATGATCACCCCTCCTTGATAAGAAACAAGGAATCCAGATCATATAAGGGATTTCAATTGAGCAATCAATTACCAAATTGAAACTCAATTCTCAAATCGAATCAAAATCGAGCACATTATATTTTTTCTGCACTTTCATTTTAAAAACTTACATATTGAAACAATAAAGACTATAAATTACAAATTTATTCCACAAAGAATAGAGGAATATTACTTTAGTTAATCACAACTGCAAACTAAACATCCACCACCTAATCACAATTTCATTATGTGTTCAATCGAAAGGCGAGATCCATGTCTATTGAAATAAGATTTTAATATATGTCATTGGAGTGATAGAAATTGATTTGAATGGTTCGGATTATAACTATGTGGGACCCATCATAGATTTTCAGAGACTTGTAAGTTCAGATATAATAGTTGCAAACATCTAAGCCTGGTCAGCTCATCTAAGAATCAAGGTAGTTTGGTCCATGATCACTCCTCTTTGATTAGAATTAAGAAATCTACATCATATAAGGGATTTTGATTGAGAAATTAATTACCAAATTGAACCTCAATGTTCAAATTGAATCGAAGTCGAGCACATTATCTTTTTTCTGCACTTTCATGTAAAAACTTACATATTGAAACGATAAAGACTACAAATTATAAATTTATTCCATAAAGAATAGAGGAATACTTTAGTTAATCACAACTGCAAACTAAACATCCACCACCTAATCACAATTTTATCATGTGTTCAATCGAAAGGCGAGATCCATGTCTATTGAAATAAAATTTTAATCTATATCATTGGAGTGATTGAAATTGATTTGAACGGCTCGGATTATAATTACGTGGGACCCATGATAGATTCTCAGAGACTTGTAAGGAATATAATAGTTACAAATAGAGAACTAAACTTGTATTCATCACCACCTAATCACATTTCCATCATGCGCTCAATCGATCTGTTGGATCCACATCTATTGAAATTAATTTTAGTATATGTAAGTAGAGGGGTTGATATTCATTTTAAACGATTTGGATTATCATTCTGTGGGGCTCATGATAGATTCTAAGAGACCTGAAAGTTCATAAAGAAACCTAAATCTTTCCAAGACATAAGATAAGGAATCTCCCTAATTAATAGTAGGAGATAACTGTAGGGAGAAATTGAGAGTTCAATTGAGCAATCAATTGCCAAATTGAACCTCAATCTCCAATTCAAATCGCCCGGAAATCATATATCTAAGGGGCGTTTGGTCGGAAGTCCCTCAAAGTATGACTTTGTTGCAAACGGTCCACAAAAAAAAGTCATGCAGCCGAAGGTCCTCTAATACATTCTCATATCTGATATGTCTAATTTATCCTTTCTTTAAATCATATCCATGATTGGTAGGATATCTCATTAATAATGGTCACTTACCATTTAATTGGCCACGATCAATGGAATCTCATTAATGAGATTTTCAAATAAATTATATAAGGTGGCGTATCTAGGGACTTCTTGCCATGAGGTGGCGTATCTAGGGACCTCTCGCCGAAGTATGTCCAGCTGCATTGACTACAGGCCTTAGAGGAAAAGTTGATGAACTGGAGGCCTTACAAGACCTCTATGAGAGACCTTTCGCTAATTTACTCTATATATAATTTGTGCATAATGTTGAATATAGATAAGAAAGTTTGCTTTAAGTGTGCAAATCCACAAAAGTGGAGAATCCCAAATCCTATGGGAGAAGGTCTGATCTAAAATCCCTAAAATAAGAGAATTTCCATAGGTCTAAATCCCACGGGATTTATTGCCAAATGTGGGTTTTCCACGACTTCGTGGAAAGCAGAAATCTTTTCCTCAAGGATGTGGTTGTCATACATAGCATTAGTGTTTGAGTTGGACTTGATCCAAACTCTACATGATAAGGAAAACTCTAAACGGCTCCACACATGACTTGATGAGCTATCCATAATTGATGATTAAGCTTTGTTGTGTGTTTGAAATAATACTTACAATTTTGATATGGCGATAATGCTTTAATGAGTTGTCAGACATAGCATTAGTGTTTGAGTTGGACTTGATCCAAACTCTACATGATAAGGAAAACTCTAAACGGCCCCACACATGACTTGATGAGCTATCCATAATTGATGATTAAGCTTTGTTGTGCGTTTGAAATAATACTTACAATTTTGATATGGCGATAATGCTTTAATGAGTTAGTATTCTTTAAAGCTAGAACTCATTTTGAGAGACTCGCTTTAGCTATATAAAAATATAAACCACTCAAAACATATTTACTTCTCTTATATGATGCCTATCCAAGTTCCAATTCAATAAGAGTTTGGCCCATCATTACGAGGGGTGAAATCTTCTCTCAAGTTCGGGCTTAATGTTGTTTAGGTGGGCCACGCAAGGGCCAAATGGTCATGGCCCAATTTGGTCCTGGACTAGGCTTGTAGCGCCTTGGATATTCTTCAGCACAACCCAACATAGCCCGCGAACTCTACCAAGTATGTGAATATAATCATCATAGATCTGAATCCACCTTCGGAAAATACTAGGATCCGCTTGTAGATCCAAATATTTTGCATCTAGATTCAAACTGCAAAAATGGTTTCTATAAATCACTTCATTCATTAGGGATTGGAGACTTTGGATACTAAGAATAATCATATACCAATTTATGATATGGTCTCTACATTTATATGTAGGCAAATATTCATTTCCACTTAGTGGAGCCCACCTTATAATCCATCCGAAAGGACCATGCTCATATCTGTCACGCCCACCCCCAATAGTCATTGAACCAATGTTTTGTACCAATCCAAATGGACTGGACTATTGGATTAAAGGTTTGTTAAATTTATGGGCCACGGGCCACGTGGGCATTGGGTTGACTTGAAACTTCATGTCAAAATGGTCCCATTTGGATCTTTTAATTCCCTTGTCGCAAGATATGTGGTCCTCACACGAGCACCAAAAGCTTATGTGACACACAAGATAAGGATGCACAATTTTTTTTTCCTAAGCGATTGCTTGAGAGTTTTGACTGCATAATTCCATGCCAAAAGTCTATATGGACCGAATTGTTGGCCCGATTTGGAGACCGATCCCAGCTGGATGGTGAGCTGGACTCAGCTGGGATCTCCTTTTGAAGACTGAAACAAAAGGAAAATGAAAGCCCGCTAAGTACTTTTCATTCGCCCGCTCTCTCCATCAGGCGACCCTAACGAAAGTTGGACTCTCTCTCTCTCTCTCTCTCTCTCTCTCTCTCTCTCTCGCGCAACCCTCTCTTCCGATCAACAACTCTCTCTATCTCTCTCGAGCGAATTCAGCAGCTCTATCTCTGTCTTTCTCGCGCGACCCTCTCCATCCCATCGCAGCGCCTCCTTGCTAAAATCGCAGCAGCCCATCGCAGCGCCTCCCTGTTAAAATCGCAGTGTCTCACTCGCCTCAGGTTAGGGGTTTTTTCGAATCCCTCTCTGTGTAAACGCCTCAGGTTAGGGGTTTTGTTCTCTGTTTCCCACCTGTTGGTTGTACCAGTGCAAGCATTGACATTGTTGCAACAACAGTTTGTTACGCTACAAGATTGGAGTGGTGATCCTTGCCTTCCAGCCACATTTAACTGGGATTGGGTGGCTTGTAGTTCTGATGCAATCCCTAGAATAACAGCATTGTAAGTTCCCCTTCTAATTTCTAAATTTTTCAGAATCAGCAAATCTTTTTTTTAAACTATTTTCCAAGTTCATCTATATGCTATTTCAACGTGTCATTGCAATTATAATTTTGACTATCAATAAATCTCCATGTGTAAAATATCTTAAAACCATCATTATAATACCTTGAATGGTGGAATTCCTGATTTCCTGGGGTCACTTCCTGAATTCTTGTTGTTTATTTATTCTTCGGCAGAGACTTGCATAACAATACCTTGAATGGTGGAATTCGCATCTCTCTCTCTCTCTCTCGGTGACAGAAGAGGAGAAAGAAGAGCAACCCGCTGGTCCTTGACGCCCAGGTATGTTGTTGTTTGTTTTTTTAAATTAAATAATGCAGATGATATTGAGTTTTCATATTGCTATGGATGTTGTTCTCTTTCCATAGATTTGGGGAACTTTTATTTTCTATGTCTGCTTGCTCTTTTGCTTCATCTGTTACTTCGCAACTTGTAATGGAAAGGAGTGTGAATGTGGAAGATACCATTTGTTATCTTTGTATATCGTAAGCAAGAGTGGAAAGTCTTTGGCCATCTTCATACACCAATGAGTGGAAAGTCTTTGCAACAAGAGGGCCATATAATACATACTGCACAAGAGAATTAGAGCTCATTAGAAAGAAAAATAAAAACATAACTCAATAAAGAAAATATAAGAAACATGAAATGGAAAGAGAAAGTATTGGTTGTGATATGAACATCCATGTCTTGAAGCTACCCAAGTAGTCCTAAGGCCAAGCTGACAGGGGAGCTACCATCTTTTCTGTTCTACCCATTTTCAAAATAGATAGGATTAGCCCCAAAAAAAGAAAGGATTACCCAATGGAGTGAACAATCCAAAGCTAACATAAAATGTTGAGAGAGAGAGAGCGTGGCAGAGACAAGAAATAGTCTTAAGAGACTCTTCTGCAAGCTTTTTTTCCTTCACACCACCACACAATCTCGTCACCTCCCAAATCCCTTACTTCCACAATCTCCTCACCTCCCAAACTCCTTAGCTAACTAGGCAACCAAGTCATCAAGCATCAGTTAGAATTAGACCACAATCAATTCCCTTTATTAAACCACAATCAATTCCCTTTATTATTTCTTTTTACTAAAAAGAAATGTTTTTGGGCTTTTCTTTTCCTCGATGAATTTGTGAATACCCTTACATGTTATTCCATTTCTTTTCCACATTATCATGTTTGCTTCTGTTGTTGAAATGAAATAAAATGATGTTTTCTCATATTTGTTTGACAAGTTTATTGGCTCGCTCTAACACATACTCACTGTGTGCATACATGTGCATTGCTGGTTTCGTATGACAATATGTAGGCTCAAGTTATGTTGCTAATAAAAAAGAATAAAAAGTGAATGATTTAGCTTAGATTTACAGAATGATGCTTCATTTTTCTCAACACCATGCATTTCTTTTATCGAGTTATTCTAAACACCTAAATGCTTTATTTGTTTTTTTAGAAGCATGGAAGAAGATGGATTATCACTTGAATTTAATGGAGACGACAAAGAAATTGAAATAGGGATGGTTGGGCAGGAATTAAACAGCGTTGAAATGGAGAAGCCCTTGGAGGAAAGCGATAACTTAGAAGAGGTAGTAATGGAACCTCAGAAGGGAATGATATTTGGTTCAATTGAAGAAGTACATGAAAAGTATGCAAGATATGCCAGGCGAATCGGGTTTGCTGTCGCCCAAAGAACCTAAAAAAAAGGATCGGATGGAAAGAAGAGGTTTATCACAATTGCTTGCACTAAGGTTAAAAAGCCAAACCCAAGTGCAAGCAACCCAGTTAAACCCCGTCCACAATCAAGAACAAATTGCAAAGCAGCGTTGAATCTTTCTTTACAATTCGACAAGAAGTGGCTTCTGAACTCATTTGTGCTTGAGCATAACCATGATATGAGTCCGAACAAAGCTCGATATCACAAGAGTAATCGGAAAATCCCACCACATGTGAGGCAGCTTGAGTTGAATGACAAAGCGGGTATTAGATTAAACAAGACTGTTAGCTCATGTGTGGTAGACGTAGGGGGCATGAGAATCTAACATGGTTAGCAAAGGATGCACAAAATTACATGGATAAACTCAGACGCTTAGAACTCAAGGAAGGGAATGCCGGGGCAATGCTAAGCTATTTCAAAAAAATGCAACAAGACAACGGATCCTTTTTTTATGTCATGGATCTTGATATAGAGCATCGAGTAAGGAACATCTTTTGGGCTGACGCGAGAAGTAGAGCAGCATTTGCTGAATTTGGTGATGTGGTCACGTTTGACACCACTTTCTTGGTTAACAAATATGACATGCCTTTTGCTCCTTTTGTGGGTGTGAATCACCATGGACAGTCGGTACTCTTAGGTTGTGGATTGATATCACGAGAGGACACAGACACATTTGTTTGGTCGTTTCAGTCGTGGCTTGATTGCATGTCCGGGTGTCCTCCTAATGCCATTATCACCGATCAAGGCTATGCAAAATGCGATAGGAATAGTATTTCCTAAAGCACGACATCGGTGGTGTTTGTGGTATATCTTGAAAAAGGTGCCTAAAAAATTGAGAGAGTATAATGACTATGATTCAATTAAATTTCATCTTCTTAATGTTGTCTACGATTCGATGAAAAAAGAGGAGTTTGAAGAGAATTGGGCCAAGTTTGTTAGGGCATATCATCTAGAGGACAACGATTGGCTAGCGGGATTGTATGATGAGAGGTACTGATGGGTGCCAGCTTTTGTGAAGGATATTTTTTGGGCAGGGATGTCGACAACCTAGCGTAGTGGGAGCATGCATGCCTTTTTTGATGGGTACATTAATTCTAAGACCACCTTGAAGTAGTTTGTTGAGCAATATGATAATGCTTTGTCTAAGAAGGTGCAATTAGAAGCTGAGGAAGACGCCCGTTGTTTCAATGTATACATTCCACGCGTGACCCCTTACGAGTTTGAGAGGCAATTTCAAGAAGCGTATACTCTTGCTAAATTTAAGGAGTTTCAGAATGAAATAGCAGGTAAGATTCGTTGCAATATTTCCTCAGTTAAGGTAGGAGCTGAGTTTTCTGAATATGATAGGAAGATGTGATAGTAGGAGAAGACAATATCAGACCTTTTACTTTCTATGTTCATGTTAGGCCCCGTCCCGAGTTAATCAAGATTGACTCTGATTAATTGAAATTAAGCTAATTAATTATGTTTAATTAAGCTAATGGTGGTTTATAGGCTAATGGAATTGACATAGCCGAAAATAAATGATTTAAGCGTAATGAAATGTTAAAGGAAGAGATTAAATGAATTGGATGAGTTTTAGACTCAAACTAAGAGAATTAAGGACTTTTTCGTAAATAAGAATTTATACGTATTTTGTCAAATACGGAAACTCTGGATACCAACACGTGTATCTCGACGAGCACGTAAAAGTCATTCGACGAATATCGGATCAAATGGACCTTCATTTGACTCGAATTGTAAATGAATGGGAATATTGGACTTAAATGCGAAAATGTGCTTATATATGAAGGAGATGAGCTCATTCATCTCATTCTTCAACTCCAGCAACCCTAGGTTCTTTCTTTTTCTTCTTCTTTCTTGCATTTCATCTCCACCAAGCACAAAGCTGAAGCTTTAAAGTGATTCAAGTGAAGAGGACTTTATCTTCTTCATCTTCTTCATCATTTCTTGAAGTTAAGCTTGAAAGGGAGGATCCAAATTGAGAAGTTCTACCTTGAATCTAAGCTAGACAAAGGATTTTTGTGGATTAACTGCCAAATAGAGGCAAGTATATACATTTCTAGTGATTTATGATTTTATAGAACTTGTATGAACTCAAGGAGTTAAAAAATATAGATTTTGTTTAGAACTTCTGAAGCTCAGAAATGAGCTTCTGGGTGAATTTCGGCTAGCCGCCGGGCTAACTGCGGGGCTAACCGCCAGTAATCCACTATTGTGTCAGCTTCTGGAAAGCTAATCGCCAACTAACCGCAGAAATTCGGTTAGCCGAAATTTAAAATTTGGCTAGCCGTAAGGTGACCGTTGAGCTGACCGAAATCCTGTCGGGAAATCAGCTTCTGGAAAGCTGACCGTAAGCTAACCGAACTTGGTTCGGCTAGTCGCCAGCCAACTTTCGGCTAGCCACCAACAACATTTCGGCTAACCGCTAGTGCAGTTTCGGCTGACCACCAGGTAGCCGCTGAGGTAACCGAACTTGGCCAAAATTATTGATATTGAGTAAAAATTTGGCCAATCGAGAGGACCGTTAGTGGGTTTTGGATTTTTGCGTGAACTAAGATCACTTTTGTGATCATAGACACTCCTTTAGTTTAAGTCGAATCATGAGATAGATTGAGACTGATCCGAATTGAAAGCCTAATCAGTGAGGTTAATATTAGTGATATCTAAACCTTCATAAATGTTAGCTAAGGTTATCTTAATGCACAATTTAACTAAGTAATGTCATCTGCAGTAACACGTGCATTGATAACGAATGTTTCACTCAATTGTTTGGTTTAGATAATTGTTTAGAATTGGAATAGGATTGGGTAGAATGATTAATTCGATTTGAGTTATGAGTTGGCACTACATGGTGGTTTCTTAAGCTCAACATTGAGCCACACTGAATGAATACTCAATGAGATATTGAATGAGTGAATGGTTACTAAATGTAACAACTAATTAATGAATAATCCTGCTGCAGCAGATGGATGGGGTGTTCCGGAGCTCCGTGGTGATGCTAGTGATCTCTGATCAAGACACTGGTAGATCCCGCATATATACTAGACTGAAAGGTTTCATTTGATAAGCCACCATATAATACAGACTGAAAAGTCAAATTGGACTAAAGAGTCCCACTGATAAGCCATTAATAAATGCGCGTAATGTAATGATGACTTCAATGTGAATACTGAAAGCTTCTTTTTAAGAGATTTGAATTGAAATGAAACCAATACTGTGTTAGTTGCCAACTCAATTACTATTATTACCTGTGATTATTGTACAGGGCATTATTATGGATATTGATTGTCTAGAATTGCTAAGTC
Organism: Cinnamomum chago; assembly: GCA_038049695.1. Lineage (NCBI taxonomy): Eukaryota > Viridiplantae > Streptophyta > Magnoliopsida > Laurales > Lauraceae > Cinnamomum > Cinnamomum chago. The sequence continues at coordinate 30,036,188 of CP142451.1, read as the reverse complement.
AATGAATTGACAGGAATAGCATATATTGTTATAGAATTGTATATACATTGTTGAACCGTCGTGTTCACAGTGTTATTGATGAAATTACAGGCTCATTTGCCCATGCCGATCCCGTAGAGACCGTGTCGCTAGCGGAGATTGCCCATCCGATACCCCCAGGAGGTTTAATCGAATGGACATAGATCGGAGTGCCAAGGAAAGAATGTTTTTAAGAAATGTTTTGATAGACACTAGTATATTCATTTTGAATAGTAAGTGGTGGTCACCTGCATTGTATTTAAATATGCAGTGGTTGACTTGTGAGAAATGTTTATTGACTTTACTATTATGTAAAGGAATTGTTTAGTTTTAAATGGTTGTCAATGTATACATATATAGGTTTCCGCACAATTGTACATTGACAGGTATGTATGTAAGATCCCTTGTGGACTTCGTCTTAACTTCGGTTAATTTGGGGTTTACGGGAGTAAGTATGATGCCATCGCGACCTGGGGTTTAGCCCTAATGACTCTGATCTCAGGCTCGGGTCGTGACAGTTCATTTTGATGAGATATTAAGAGAAGCTAACTGCAGTTGCCGGTTGTTTGAGTTTAGAGGTATGCTCTGCAAGCATATCATCGTTGTTTATTTGAAGAAGAAGGTTTATCAAATACTGGGGAAATACATTTTAGGAAGGTGGAGTAAAAATGTGAGAAGAAGCCACACAAAAATCAAGATCAGGTATGACAATTGGGAGAGGAAGCCTGAAGGACGTCGTTACGACAAAATGTTGACTATTTTCAATTGGGTCAGCGATAAGGCCATGGATTCCGATGAAAGGAGTCAGATGGTAGTGTCCTCGTTGTTAGAAGTTGAAGCTGAGCTAGATGTTTCTAAAGAGGTTGTTGTATGCAATAGACCTATGTCTATAAGTGTACATAAAGCTTCAATGTCATGTCATGATGATAGTCTTTCTTGGCAAGAGAACAATAACCACGTGTGTGATCCAATCAAACGCCTCTAGAAGGGCCGCCCGCCAGAAAAAAGAAGACAGTCTAAGATTGAGACAATTATTAGGAAGAGTCGGAAAACAAGCAAAAAGATGACAAAGAAGGTTAGTCTAAAAGTTTTATTTTTTATATCAAATAAACACAGCATTCAATTACTCACAATCTAATTGATATCAACTTCGTGCATGTGCAGGGGAACGATGGTGGTCAATCAGGGAGATGAGATCATCACGCAAGATTCTGTGAATTTAACCATAAGAATGCCACCTATTTGTTATATGTTTTGCCTAACTTTATTGCATATGGTCTCATATACTTATTGGGGAAAATTTTCATCCTAAACAGGGCTATCTTGTATCTCAACAGGGCGCATGACAACACTGCATGTGATTGGTCACAAAGACAATCTTCTGTATAGACGAATTGCATATATATGTTACTTAATCTTTTGTATATGAATGGAACTATCTTTCATATTCTATACAAGAGCGAGCTTTAGAATAGTTCAATGGGTAATTGAATCTCAATTTGATAAGCATTGTTTAAAAATACAGTTCATACTTTCTTAGTAAACTTTTATTTTGCTTTAGATTAATTCAAGATATTTCGTGTTGCAGGACCAAGTTTTAGAAGACGGTTCTTCACAAGACGGATTTTTGGCACATGTTGTGCTATTTTGAGCTCCTTGTGATAGATTTTATATAGACAATTTGCAGATATCTGTTAATTAATCTCTTGCATATGATTGGAACAATCTTTCAGATTGGATGTTATTAATGGAATTATTGTAAATCTGATCAATGTAAGTAGTGTTTCGGCAGATTACTTGCCAATCTAATTGGTCCCCTTTTGTATTCGATGTAAAATCTTGGTATTAGATGGCATATGCGAAGGTCTGACAAAGCAAATTCACAGGTTTCAATTCTATGTAATAAGGTTGGATGAAAGAAATATTGTGTTAATATTGTTTCATTAAGCAAACCCCTGTATTGGATATAAAATTTTCAAACTTCAAGATGGTAGGGCAATACTATGGTTTGAATCTTTATATGCGTAGGTTCAACCTAGATTGAGAAGGTTTTATGAATAAAATATTGAGGCTTCAGCGTGATCATTAGGAAAAGTCTATCTCTATTGTATGTAAAATCTATTTATTAGATGGTATGCGTAGGTCTCACAAAACATATTCGCAGGTTTTAACTCTGTGTACAAAGGTTGGTTGAATGAAATACTGAGGTTTCAGCGTGGTCATTAGGCATGGTCCACCTCTATTGTATGTAAAATATATTTATTACATGGTATGCGTAGGTCTCACAAAACATATTCGTAGGTTTCAACTCTGTGTACTAAGGTTGGTTGAATGAAATACTAAGGTTTCGGCGTGGTCATTAGGCAAAGTCCACCTCTATTGTATGTAAAATCTATTTATTAGATTGTATGCGTAGGTCTCACAAACCATAGTCGCAGGTTTCAACTCTGTGCACTAAGGTTGGTTGAATGAAATACTGAGGTTTCAATGTTTCGTTAGACAAGAGACCAATCTGTAATCGATATAAAACCTTGGGGATATGAGAAGGTCTGACAAAGAATATTCATAGGTTTTAAAACTGTATGCTAAGGATATATGCAATAAATACTGAGGTTGAAGTGTTTCATTCAGCATGTAAATCTTGATATGCGTAGGTTTAACATAGATTGAGAAGGTTTTATGAATAAATTACTGAGGTTTCAGCATGGTCATTAGGCAAAGTCCACCTCTATTGTATGTAAAATCTATTTATTAGATGGTATGCGTAGGTCTCACAAACCATATTCGTAGGTTTCAACTCTGTGTACTAAGGTTGGTTGAATGAAATACTAAGGTTTCACTATTACGCTAGACAAGAGACCAACCTGTAATCGATATAAAACCTTGGGGATATGAGAAGATCTGACCAAGAATATTCATAGGTTTTAAAACTGTATGCTAAGGATATATGCAATAAATACTGAGGCTGAAGTGTTTCATTCAGCGTGGTCCATATACTATGATTTGAATCTTTATATGCGTAGGTTCAACCCAGATTGAGAAGGTTTTATGAATAAAATACTGAGGTTTCAGCCTGGTCATTAGGCAAAGTCCACCTCTATTGTATGTAAAATCTATTTATTAGATGGTATGCGTAGGTCTCACAAAACATATTCGTAGGTTTCAATTCTGTGTACTAAGGTTGGTTGAATGAAATACTGAGGTTTCAACGTGGTTATTAGGGAAAGTCCACCTCTATTGTATGTAAAATCTATTTATTAGATGGTATGCGTAGGTCTCACAAAACATATTCGCAGGTTTCAACTATGTGTACTAAGGTTGGTTGAATGAAATACTGAGGTTTCAGCGTGTTTTAACTCTGTGTACTAACATTGGTTGAATGAAATACTGAGGTTTCACTGTTTCGTTAGACAAGAGACCAACCTGTAATCGATATAAAACCTTCGGGATATGAGAAGGTCTGACAAAAAAAATTCACAAGTTTGAATTATGTAGGTATGACAAAAAGTATTCATGGGTTTGAATTCTGTGTACTAAGGTTGGTTGAATGAAATATTGTGGTTATAGTCTCAACTTATGGCATTGTATACAATGGTTTGAATAATGTTATAGTGTGAGAAGTTTGTCCTTATGAAATACTGATGTTTCGATGCCTCATTAGCCAAGAGACTTCATGTATTCGATAAAGAAATAATGTTATTAGATCGTAATGGTCTGCACTTAACAAAATACGTGCATTAACAATTAATCAGTGACAATCAATTAACATCTTGTACCAAAATCCATTATCAATTAGTAAATCCGTTTTTTCTTCTTGAATTTAATTTTGACACTCACAAAGACGCCAAGTTTCCCATTACATTCAACTAATATAATTCAATAAAATTACAATATCTCCATATCAAGTGAGCATGGAGTGTGGCTAGTTGATATAAAATATTCTCAAATGAGCCTAGGTTGTATTCGACCCAAAAAAAGGTTGAATGACTGAAGTTCTGAAATCACAAAATAGGGACATCATCGTTTCAGAATCTCTTGAACTCCCTCACATCAACACATATTTCTATACAAGAAATTCTATACGCCACCTGCAATAAATATGAGATCAATGTTAGAAAACAAAAAAAAAAGAAATCACTGGACAATAAAAATGTAAGAGAGTATTAATTTGATCACCAACACCATAAAGAAGAAATATTGTTAAGACGATATTACCCTTTCCATAAGAAACTTTGCCAAGTCAGCCTATGAGTCCTCATGTTTGTCATTCGGTATTCGACCAAGTAATAAATGTGCTGCTGTTTTTTTTCTATAATACCGGATTTCATCCTATTCCAAGAACAAAGAAAAAAGAAAAAAAAAAAGAAGGAATGAAAGAAACAGACAAAAAAATTAGAACAAGGAGAAGGAGTTGTATACGTAAATCATCACTAAAAAATCATAGTATTTACCGGCTGAAAATTAAATGTATCACCACGCGATAGACAATCCATAAATTTCATCACGAAGATGCCACAATCGTAACTGTTAAAATATTGATATAAGATGGATTATTATACCAATTAGAATAGATACTGTAGTTCTCATACGAGCCTCTAATAGAGAGACATGCCCATTGTCTTGTTGAGAGCAGTCATCAACGAAATGAATATCAGCCTTATCCCATTTATGAATCTTCCTTTGTACAAATTGTTCTTTTAAGAAAGATATATGCATAAAGGAAATATAACAATTAAGTTTTATATACAAGTACATTGATTATTTCGAACATTTCGCAGGAGCATATACCTTATTATGGGTACTCACCATTTCATTCACGTATGTAACATCACCACAGGACTTCAAAGAGTTGTATATACAAAACAACTTCTTGTTTGAATCAAGTACGAGGAGAAGCCAGTATTTTGAAGCCCAATTTATTGGGATAAATATTATGTCCCACGAGGTTAAGATGGACTTCAAATTCTTCACATTTAAATGATTTTTAATTGATTCTTCATTGTTGGAACGTAATGTCGTTTGGGAGTCAGTAAGCTACATGTTAGCACTAATATTCAAAAATTAAAAATCACTACAAATATTAGGAAGAATAATTACATTAAACCATGAAGTGAAGAAGTAACACTTCAATGAATTCAACTTCCCTGTTGGCTTTCTCCCACTCATCAACTTAGCATAGGTGTCAATAATCTAGAATTGAAGATAGCATGTTCAGTGTTAGTAGTCAAGGTTCCAAATTGTATACATGATTGAATGCTTATAATAAAATGTGAAATTGACTACCAACCTTATCGGATATCCAACCTTCTTCATCCAATAAATTCTTGATTTCTGAACGCCAAATTTTTAGCTTGCCCACCTTCTCAGCACTAAAGAAATTGAACTTATTATTTAGTAATTAATAAATATAAATGTTGATTATCTAGTGTGAGTACTATGGTGTAAAGTGACTAGATTTATAATGGTTCACACTCTTTTCCATTATCAACTTGTGGGCAAGCGTGAGATTGTTTCACTTTAATTTGCTACATGATAATGGCTTATCCACATAGAGAATATCTTAAGGGACCAGCGAGCATCCCAACATGGCCCACCCAAATGTCACGTGTCTGCTTTTGTATAAAGAATCTGGACAAACACTCTCACCCTCACTCACCCGTTTGGAAGTTCACCCGTAAAGTGAATTCAAAGAAAAAAAAAAGTTACTTTTAAGAGATTATAATAGATAAAGGGTATTCCAGAAAGTATAAAATTTCAAAATCCATAATAATGACTTTTTATTACAAATTTCAAAATTCGCTCGAGTCCAGATCAGGGCTTAGTGACCGAGGAAGGTAAGAAATACTCTTAAGAATATTTTCCTTTTGGAAACATCAGCCTTCATATATTGCTTAAATCAGAACTACTAGTCTACTATGGCTTAACATTGAACATTGCCACTAATATCTATACCTGAGAAAATACAGGTTTTCTTGGGGCACTATCCGGGTTTACTTGGGGCACTATCAGGAATAATCATGAAAAATTATTTTAAATAAACATAACAATAAACGAGCGAAGATTAAACAAAAGCTAGTAATGTAAATTGGGACCAGCAAACATGGGGTCTCCAAATCAAAAGAGAGAAGCAAGTTCACTTGTTTTTACTGTGATAATGGAGGTCATCATGAGAAGGATTAATGTAAACCTAAAGGACTTGAAAAATAAAGAAAAATAATTAAAACAAGCAATCTCGGCAAACATGTCAAACCAGGATGATGACAAGCATCTCTACGTCTCAACAGGAATTAGTGTTTCATGGATTCTTGATTTTGATTGTACTTAACATGTGCCCAACTAGAGATTGATGTGACACTACAGGTCCTACAATAGAGAACTAGTGTGAGAGGCCCGTGGCCAGTGCTGTACACTAGCCAAAAAAGAAAAAAATATATATTACAATATAAAAGCAATATCTACGCATTTCAAAAAAATCCAATTGAAAAGAGATCCATATCATGTAAGATTTGTGAGGTCTATTGGAGGAACGTGAGGTCTATTGGAGGAACGTGTATAAATGAAATCACAAATAGAATAAAAAAAAGTTCGAACTTGCCCACTATGGTATTTGAATAAATAAATATAAAAAAAATCATACTTAAAATTTATTCTAAATTAAACAACCCTTTGTAAAAGAATTCAAAAATAACATAATTAAACTATGTAAGTAAAGCTTGAAACACATACCAAAAAGTAAGCACAAGATTAAGCTTCTAAATATACATACGGGGTGGAGACCAATGTTTGAGTGCAGAAAATGCATACTAAGATAGATAATTCTATGGGAATCCTCCATCGGGGCACATGTATCCTATTGATGATTGAAGAAGTAAGCCTCACACCTAGATGAAGTGAGCGATACACTTAGCTAATGTTGAGGTGACGAATGGAACTGGATCTCAACTTTTCTGACTTGAAAAGCTTTAGGAGGAATGGCCGAAAAAGAAAAAAAACAAATTAAAAACGGTTGAAAATAATACTTATAAATAATATTTTAAGAAAATCTAATGTCACTGTAAATTCACAACTTTAATTTAAATGGAAAAGTGTTGCGTAAGATCCAACATAGATTATAAATAATTTTTCGGGCACGGGCCATAAGATACAATATTATTATTTACCAATAGTTTTTCAGGCATCGGCCAATACCACATCTGTTGCCATTATGTGGGCACACTGAAATATCTCCAATAAAAACTGTTGGCCATATTACTCATTTACCAATAGAAATGAGTAAGCAATATTACTCATTATGTATAAATTTGAAATATTACTCATAACGTTTAGGTGACATGAGTAGGCAGTATTACTCATAATATTGCGCACGGGCAACATAGATTATAGTGTCATATGGCCCAGATCAATTTATAGTGTGATTGAGTGAATTTCTATTATGTGGGCCATCAATCATATGATTAAAAACGATACGTGTGACAAGGATGGAAAGTGATTATTTAAGAGAAATCTTAGGAGATATGATAAGGATGAAGGTGAAGTAGGATATGATTAGAAACGATATTTGTTATGAGGATGGAAAGAGATTATTTAAGAGAAATTATATGATATATGTTAAGGAAGAAATAGGTGTGCTACATGTCGCCAGGAAGCCCTAAAAGAGAATGTCACGTGTCACTCCCTCATGAACAGGATTGCTGCTTTAATATATATATATATATATATATATATATGTAATATGGTCTAATAAGGAATAAAACAACCATTGAAATAGGAACACTAAAACTCAATGTTTGACGAAACAATTTGAATCTTAACAGTCGTGAGACACGTTCCAAATGGAAGAAAAACTTTATTTAGCTGCCTATAGTCAAAGGGTTTCAAGTATACTACAATAGGTAGAGTCTACAAGGTTGTTAAGGGAGATATTCTCGTCATGAAAGGAAAAATGGTTGAAAATCTCTACAAGTTGATTGAAAATAGTTATGCAAAAAGTAGCTATTATCACTAGGGAACAATTCAAAACAGGCGACAACACCAACAGAAACCTTATAGCTAACCAAAACCAGAGAAAAAGACTCATAAAACCGTAGTTTCTAGATAAATATTGCAATGCTAACCTGGCTAACTTCAAAATGCTGCCGATATTAGCAACGTTAGTGGTGGATGGGAACATAATGAGAGAATATTGGAAAAAGTGGTAGCAGTCTTTCCTGTTAAGAGGAACAAACCCCTATAATGCTAAGCCGACTACTTCTCTTAGGTTTGGAAATGAGGTATCAATGGAAGTCGTGACACACTGACACATGAGACAACAAGCTTCTACTAGACCAACTGAACCACCAGAAAAGATGCAAATGGAATCACCATCCAGTGGAAGGTTACAAAATCTCAGGAGCTTCCTTTACCAAGATATCTTCACTATTAGAGGAAAATGAACCAAAATTCAAACAAACTTTCAAGTTTGAAAGTGACCCTCTTTTCCTCTCTAGACAAAATTTCGTTTGAATAATAGTTTGGATACAGTGGTCCACTTAAGATAGAATGGAAGTTCTAGGGTGTCTAGTCTGCACCACCTACGCGCACTACATGGAATGATTGCTCAAATCTATATTAACCGGAAGTTAGGGAATAAATGTAATTTGTTTGGGAAAAAATCGGAAAGCTGAAGCCATTTACACAATATCCGGCAATGTAGTATCTCATTTAATTACCAAAGCCCAGACATTTTTTTTCCAATTCCTGTCATTACAATGCTACAATGAAAATGGAAACTATTTGCACAATATCAAGCAATGTAGTCTCTTATTTAGGGCCCATTTGGATGTGTGCATAATAAGATATTTGTGAATTTAAATATTGACGTAATAAAATATTATGGAATAAAATACTGAAACATTACAATATTGCATTATTATTGTCGCTTTGTAGCTTCTAAAAAATCGATAGATTCCGAACTAGACAGTTTGGTAGTTATTGTAGATTATAACATACATTGAAAACAAAATTGACCTCAATTTTTAAATCAAATAAACGGCCAATAACTTCGTGATTTTTGTTTCAGTGTTCTTCAAAAAAATGAGAAGATGATTACAACATTTCCTAGGAGTTCAATCCATGAAAACAAAAGGATCCTCTTATATTTTCAAGACAAGAAATTTACAGTAAAATGGATTCCTTTGTTTTTCCTAAGAACTTTGTTCATGCAAAGAAATGTGATATATATTTCCAAGATTAAGAAATTCATGGTGAAATGAGTTCCTTTGAATTCATAGAAATTTCATGCAAACAAATAGGTCCATCTCGTGGACCCAGAATGTGGCACATGGATGTAAGCTTCTAAGATATGGTTATAGACTTTGTATAGGCTAATGTAAAAATCTTCAAGTAACGACCTATATATTAGTTTTGAATGTATTTGGATATATTAGCTGTGGAAGGTAGACTAATACGATGTTATTCGGTTGAAAGAAATCCTTTTAAGAAATTTTTGGCTTGAATGATATCCCTATTTTAAGAATAAATAAATAAAAGTTGGAACCAATGCTCTTAATGGAACCGAGTCCGGAACTAGGAAAACAAGTTCTATAGGAAAAAAGGTTCCTACCCGAAACCGGATCGACCTTTATGAAATGGTTTCAGTTCTGAGTCTAGTATGATTTCGGTTCATAATCAACCCGTTTGCATTTCTGCTTGTAGATCAAACAGCCAGCACTAGTGAGAGAGAGAAAAAAAATGAAGTAAATGTCATAATTCAATGATGACAGCTAGCATTCCTCTGGCTCAGTGGACGCGCATCAATGCCTATACAATTCTGAACAACATATCCTTTGGAAATGGTTAAATGACTCTATCCCTTTCGTTGGTTCTTTCATACATCTCTTCTTTTTTTTTCTTCTTTTCTTCATGGTGCTAAGTTTCTCACCACTATAATCTCTCATTTTCTCTCTCTTTCAAAGCTTTCCTTTTAGAAGAGGTAAAGATGCGAAATGAGATACATATGGGATTGCAGAACACAATCCAAGCACAAAGGATGATCTCCACAAAAGGGCTCTTAACAGAATGTGATCCTTACTCACCCAATGTAATATCTTCTCTCTCTACTGGAATATCTTGATTTTCATTTGCTTTCTAAAATATCTCATATCTCAATGATGCCCCCCCTCGCCGCCCCCCCCCCCAACCTAAATCTCCCTTTTGAAGTTGGAAACGAATCTACATCCATTTGATAGGTTTCGAACAGATCCGGATCCATCCATTATACAATGGATCTTGGATCTGGATACAAGATGGTTCCATCTCAGAGCTGAGCTATTTGCAACCCTATTGATGATATGGACGAAATAGTTCAGTCATATTTGGTAACATGTTAGGAGTTTGCAGATTTGAGCATTCCTCACTGCTCTGAAACATGTCTTTCTTTTATGAGGATTTGTAGGGTAAGGATTCGTTGTGTTTGGTAAAAAGTGAGGAATTTGCATATTTGAGGATTTTATATGTTCTTCCTTTCAGCTGAGGATCTTCACATCTTATGCGCGGGGGGTGAGGGAAGGAGACATGAGAATCCTTAAATATGAGGACCTCAGATGGCCTAAATCCTCAAAGACTTAAAATTGTCAAATATGGGTCTTTTACGACTTTGTGGAAAGTAAAAATCTTTTCCCTGAGGATCTAGCTTTGAAATGTGACATTATGAGTGTCCATCACAACCCAACCCTGCACAACATTTTCTTATGAGACATTTATCATCAAACCATATTTCTTGAACACCACACACCTGTTTGTTGATTTTCCTAATTATGGATTCTTTGAAAAAGTGTAGTTGGAGGTCATGAAGGCCCATGACATACCGAAAACCCATGATCACTTCATCGAACTCTTGGTGGCCCATGACCTACCGAAAACCCATGATCACTTCATTGAATAGCCATGGTTCCTTCCTCCAAATTTTATTGTTATTCCAGCATATGTAAATAGATACTATGTTTACATATGGATCCCTACATCGTTACATTCCATCTAGGATCATATCTATCGTTATTTGGGTACCATATTAACTTCTTTGGGCTTCGATTGAATTCATAAATAGGTTTGATGAGAAGGTGTCGCATGAATATTCTACAGTAGTTGGTATTGAAGAATCAGTACATGAAACTTTACTGAATTTGAAAGAAATTATATTGAGAAGTAATCTATATAAAACTCATGATGAATCCATTTGCGACAGGGGTCCTAAATATAAGTTCAGTTGTCTGAAATGAAACCTAAGATGTGCAGGAAAGGCCCAAAGACAATCCCATGGAACATTAAAGCTTCATAGGGTCTTTCTATCTAGGAGCAGGTAGTTCGCATCTTCATAGACATGTCTATTTCACCAAGCGTCTCTCGGAAATAGTGCTCAGGTCTTGGGCCTTTCATGTAGGTCAGAACTTACCTGATAAGAGATTTCACTACCTTAGGACCATTATAGTGGGAAAAACATTAATATCCCCTAACCAAAAAATGGGAAAAACATTAATATCCCCTAACCAAAAAATTCCCAATCCTCCCTCTTGGGCTTCTACTCTCACATAAAGTTCTTGTTATAACAATTCAAAAGTGGGAGAAGGCTTTTTACTAATGAATCAATATTCAAAATCATTCCATTCGGAATACCTTTCCTCTTGGGACCCCAGATCTAACATTAACAATAGTCGATATAATAGGTGACGTAATACCTCCTTAGGTAAACCTATGGTTCTTTGGATTCCTTGAATAGTTAGTAGTTTCCTTTGAATCAAGAGCAAGGGGTTGCTTAGTTGGTTGGCAACCCCACCTCTCACCCGGGTGCACAACGATTGACCCTGGTATGGCCCACTTCTCACATGTACGAGTTCCTATCACGTCACATGTGTCAATTCTCACTCCCTGTGCATGTAGGTTCTCTCTCCTGATCACATGCGCGAGTTTCACTCCCCTCATATACAGGTTCTCTCCTCACATATGCCAGTCTCTTGGGGTCCCAGCCCAAGAAGGGATATAAAAAAAAGGTATTTTCCTTTGACGTATGAGATAAATAAAACAACTCTAAAAAAATATTTAAAAAATTACATTGGAAGAAATGATGCTCAATCGAAACAACTATTGGACTAAAATCCAAATATTTGATGCTCCTAATACCATCAAACTTAGATGAATAGTTCTAGAGTTAAACTTAGATTAATAGTTCTGGATTTTTAGATAATACAATGGGGCTGATATTTTTCACTCCCTAGGTCTCACTACAAAGATTCCATCCCCCTCCCTCTTATTTCCATGGCCCCCTGTGGCTCTAAAGATGAGCTTGCATTGTCTTATCCAATATAACTACTTGGATCTTACCCTTTTTTGTTTTTGCTTTGATACATACACACATCCATATACTCACGTTACCCAAGTCTCTATCCAACAAACCCATGGTTTGGTCCCTAGCTATCTCTATGGACAGGAAGACGCCTAACCACTTGGGCTATAAGTCGATTGGTGGAACTTGCGCATTAGTCTATTTGATTTCTTGTCTATGATAAACTCATTAATTTAAATTTAAGTATTAGGTATGCGAATAGCTAGCTTTGTAACTTAGACATGCCTAAATCTGGAATAGCTATGGGTCCCGGTTCAAAATTTAGTACTAAGTTCCAAAATTGAACTTATCACATTTTCATCTATAGGTAATTGTTTTCCAGGGCCAACACAATGAACTACCAACTCAAGATGACTTTGAAATGGTCCAAATTTTTTATTTACCAGAAAAAAGACTACTTTCTAAACTAGCCCAACTAGTTTTTAAACTACACAAAATACAAGATATATGGATCATGTTACTTTTCAAATGCTGAATAAACACCTTTACCAAAAAAATATATTAACTAATTAAATATGTGACATCTTAGTAGCCACCATGAAAGGAGAAATCTCTTTGAGGAAGCCAATATAAATATAAAAACTAAGAGGTCCAATATGCAAAGGATGCCTAAAAACTGAGTGGGCATCATGTAAAGTATACAACATAATTTTCAAAGTACTTGGGATCCTCCCCCTAACTCTATTTTTGCCTAGCCGTCATGTTTGCCACCCACTCTGGTGCCCGCACTATATGCATTAGGGGTTATAGATTATTGATGTATCAAAAATCTTATGCATTGCATATTCTACCTATTCAATCTAAAGTGATGAAATTGATGGTAAAATTGAAAGAAAATGAAATTTTATTGACCATCGATAATCTAATTCATAGATCAAACGAGCAAAAAATGTTTAATGCATTAAGAACCAAAATCTCTCAAACATTATTTGTGGTTCATAATCTTGAAATAACAAGGGAATGAACATAAATTGTTTTGCATCCCATACTCCGATCTTCTGATATGCACAAGATATGAAACAATAATTAGTCCAATATTGGATTTTTCATAAAATTGATCAATGCATTAAGAATCAAGATCATCCAAAGATTATATCACAATCTTGAAATAGGAAGAGGATGGGCTTGGGATTATTTTACATCCCACACTCTTTTCTTTTTTATTCTCGGTTGGCCTAGTAGCCAGGACATAGGAAGTAAAGGGCTTCCACCAGGGTTCGAAACCTGGTTGCTCCACGCTCTATATGGTGGATCAAAATCTTTAAACCATATATTTTACAATTTTCATTTACCTTACTGCTGATATGCACGAGATATGTTACAATAATGCATTTTTTTTATCTTTCAGTAAATGGAGTAATGCATTAGCAATCAAAATCTTTCAAAAGTTATCTATAGACCAAATTCTTAAAAAAAAATAGGGGAAGCACTTAGACTATTTTGCATCCTACACTGGTCTATATGTAGAAGTAAACTCTTTAAACCATATCTTTTACAATCTTCAGTGACTTTATTTCTAATATGTTACAATAATTATATATTATAGAGGTAGGATTCGATTTCGAAATTGGAGTCCGATTTCGCAATTGATTGAGAAATTGGATCTTGATTTCAATTTCAATTGTGAAATTGGAACTCCAATTTTGATCTCAATTTTGATTGGTGAAAATTTTTATTTAAATTTAATTTTGGCCCGATCTTGATTTGAGAGAGAGATTTTAGGAAGTTTAAATTATTTATACTTTTGGGAAGATCCGGACTCTTTTATGTCTCACCTGATTTTGGATCAAAATAAAAATGAGTCTCGGACGAATTGTGTGTCGCTTACTTATTCTAATAGGCATTGTGCTCCAATTTAATCACAATTGATTGATCTCTGATGTTTTAGTATGGCTTCAATGTTCACCGTTCAATTTACATATTCCTTGTTTTCTGAGCATGATGGTTACAACTTATTTCTTTTTTCATGTTACACCGATCATTGGGGCCTACAATTGAGAAGCTTGGGTTTTGGGACCCACAATATATTCGAGCTGATAAAAGATCTGGGCCATAGTTTGAAGCAATGAACTCAACCTTGTGGTTTAAGTGGTTTTTTTTTTTTTTTTGGGACTTTGGCCGAGGTCCCTCAACTTCTGACTTTATTGCAAACAGTCCACAAAAAAAAAAAAAACATCCAGCCAAAGGTCCCTCACACACAATTCCATACCTAAAATGTCCAATTTGCCCTTACATTCATTGTGTCTTTATTTAAATAAAGCCAATGAAAGTGATACCAATCATATCTCAAAAGTTTCGAATCTTCTCAAAGAAGAAAGCCCCGACAAAGAAGGCGACGTTTTCGTCTCCGTGACTGCATGTAATGAAGAACAGCAGGTTAGATAAAATTTTCAAAAACTTTCCATAGATTAACTGTTTCATTGCAAGTTTGAGTCTGCATCAAAGATATCTTCGGTTTCGAGAAGAGGAAATACAAGAAAAAAGAGATCCAAACTCTATTTGCAGGCGACGGTTGCTTAACTGCAGAATTGTTTCCAAAGGCATAAAAGATAGTTCAAACTACTGACTTCCCTTGTAAGTAGAAAATTTCTTACTCTTCTGGTTTCGAAACCCTATGTTACTGTTAGTCGCCATTTGGAATGGTTTTCTACCGTTCTTTCTGGTTCTTCTTCTAATAACGAAAACCTATTCAGAAAATGGCAAGAATGAAGTCCTTCTTACTTTCAGAACGCCAGAAGCAAAAGCAACAGCAAGTAGAAGGTATTTAAATAGATTTTTTTTCTTTTTTGCTTATAATGTCTGTAATTTTTGTAGAATGCTTTTGTATAAATTAGAAATGTTGAACCAAATGTCGAACAGTCATTGCTACTTTGTCAATTTCAAGTAATTTTATCTTAGATTTTTCAAAAAAGTTTCAACTCTCTGTTCCCTTATAAACTACTCGATTCTAAGCTCTTATTGAATTTAATTCAATTTATATTGTCTTTATCTAAGATTGCTTGCTTGGAATGAAAATGAATCTGAGTTTAGCATGAAAATCACTTCAAATTATAATGAATCTATGTGTGCCTGGGATGCATTTAATTGTTCTTGATGAATTAGCCTCAATTTATCTCACTATTTAAGTGAGTTTCTATTGCCTTCAAATTAAGTTTATCTGATTTTAATTGGGTTTGTGAGTCAATGACACCAATATATGAGTTTATTCCAGTATGTAACCAGTTACTAATATTTTTATCTAAGTTTTATACAAAATTATCATTCTCTTTTGTATCCATGTAATGAATTTATCTGTGTTTGGTGTGAAGTTGAATCAATGTTTATTGACTTTATCTGAGATTAAAGCAAACGCATATGACTTTGGAATGAAAATTCAACAAACCTTATGTCTATTTCTTTAATTTATCTGAGTTTATATCAAATTTATCTGCCTCCATAAGCAAATTATCTGACTTTATATCCACTTTATCTGAATTTATAATAAATTTATCTGTGTCTCGTGCAATTTATCTGTCTTCTGTATACACTTATCTTAATATTTGGTGATATGAATCTGATTTATTTTACTCTATACAAATTTATATTGAGTTTATCTGTCTTCTGAGCAAACTCCAATCAATGTCTATTGACTTTATTTGGCATTAAACCAAATGCATATGAGTTTACAATGAAAATTCACTGAAATCATAATGTATTTCTATGGGCCCGAAATAAAATTATATGTTCATAATAAATTTTGATGAATTAATATCACTATTTAACAGAGTTTGTTTTTCTTTGACTTAACTTTATCTCATCTTATTCGAGTTTCTGAGTTAGCAACACAAACATATGACTTTATTTGAGTTTTTAACCAGTTCCTAATATGTTTTTCGGAGATGTATACAAAACTTATGTCTTTGTTCTTTAATTTATCCGAGTTTATATGAAATTTATCTGTCTCCATAAGAAAATTATCTGACTTTATATACGCTTTATCTGAATTTATAATAAATTTATCCGTGTCTTGTGCAATTTATCTATGTTCTCTATTCACTCATCTTAATCTTTGATGATATGAATCTGAGTTATTTTACTCTATGCAGGAAGAAAACAAAACAAGCGAAAAAGGGTAAAGGATAAATCATCAAACAAAATGGCAATCAGTAAAGAGAAAAATGCTGAGAATACTACCACTCATTACCATTTCAGATCGAATTTGGTCTCAACTGTATCACTAGTCCAAAGCATCAAGCAGATGGTCACTGAAGTCCATAGAGTTGAATTAAGAAAGACTCCATTCTTAAGCCTGATAGAATGCATGCTGGACAACAAAATCTCTAAACAGATGTGCAGAAAGTATGACAATGACATTATGGTGATCCTTGATGCATACAACAACCAAAGAAAGCAGTTCAGACTAGGGAGGTCCTACGTGTGCCATTCACTGCAAATGACATATCGCTGATATTCGGCATACCGAATGAAACAAGAGCGCTTAATCTGAAGTATTCAAAGAGGAAATGTCGCGACCCCGGAACGGATCCCCGGGCCCGCGACGTCGATTTGGTGATGATTACTACTGAAGATTTTGTTTTCCCACAGGTTCCCGCGGTGAGGATTCCCAAAGACACGCGGAATCTGACTCACACGTACACGATTGCGGAAGCGTGTAGCAAGACACACCAAGAGAAGCACCAATAAAATATTTAAGTGCTATCACAATAATAAACAAGACATAGCATCAAAGAAAAGAGTTATCATGGCATTCCCAAACATAGTTCAAGTTATAAGTTTAACACGAAAGTAAGTTAAGTTTAGTACAACCCATAAGAGACCAATAAAGGTCAATACAATCTCAAAATAGCCAAAAGAAACCCCAAGACTAAAGGTGACGAAACTCGAGAACCAGACCGACATCTAAATGACATCGTCGGGCTGCCACTCTCTCACGGGAGTTGGCTCACAAGCCTCCTCCTGACGCTCCTCCTCAAAGGCAACGTCTCCTGCACCTGGGCACCAATAAACAAGGGTCAAACACGACGGTTTGGCAGGTAATCAATGTAGGCATGCACATGGACAATAACATTTAGAGAAAACATGTAAGCAAATCTTTGGTATGAAGTACTATCAAAGTTGAGATACATTTTCAAGAATACGAACAAAGCTGAGATACAAAACAAACTAGCATGAGTACATAATATATCATGAATAGTTACAATCCACAAAGAGCCCATCCTTTCTCTAGCATTTATATAATGAAAAGAGCAAGCACGCACGACAAGCACGATATACATAATATAAGCACGACACGATTTCCCACAAAGACGGGAATTCCGGCCGCGGAACCGGACACGCACGATGTGTAATAAATACACGACTAGTCTGCAGACAGTCCACATGTTTAAAGACCCCCAGACAGTGGATCAAACCGAAAGGGCAGTCTAAGCTCAGTGGTGTTTACTTAATTCATGAATGCACAAAACACGTGAAACACGATCCAAGCATGTCGAGATAAAAAGGGGGAAATCACTTATCAAAACACGACGAACACGACTAGCAAGAGGCATAATAATTATGCATAACACGCTTAGGAAGTGATCCCCTTTTTCTTGAAACAAAACTTCAAAACAAGCTTATACTTGAAACTCAAAACAAGTGCACGTTTATACTTATCGTACCAAGACGGAAGTTCAAATACAAAATCTGACAAGCATGTGCTAAGGCTACTAATTGACCTTTGTGTAATTGAAACCCCAAACGTCAGAAAATACAAGAATTGGTGTCCCCGAAGTTGGGTTTCGTTTCGAAGTTCCATTTACACAATGTCAAGTTAAAACCCTTAACATAGTATAGTTTTCAACCCTCAAGAAAATACGCAAAAGGAACAAAACTCCTCTTCCTGCAACTGGCAGGCTCGCTCGAGCGAACCTGACGCGTTGATGACACTTCGCTCGAGCGAGACAGTTCGCTCGAGCGGACCTTACAAGGCGTAGACCGTTCGCTCGAGCGAATGTTGGCTCGAGCGGATAATAAAATGCGTTCGAACGAACGACTCTCTGCCTCGTTCCATAGCAGACAGTGGCTTGTTCGCTCGAGCGGACCCAGGGGTCGCTCTAGCGAACAGGCTGCTGCCTGAGCTCGCTGAGTGCAGAAATCTCCTTTCCTTTGCACATCTTTCACTACATTCTTCTCATTCTTCTCATCCATCAACCACATATCATCCCTTGAGCCTTCATGCTCACCAAGGGTTCATTTATCACCATTTCACATCCAAATCAAAAGAAAACATAAACATGAAGCTTATAAACAAGATAAATGCACAATTTCTAAAAATACAATGAAATCCAAATACACATGCATCATTCCTATAGAGATCACTTGCCTTGCCCAAATGCTAAATATACTCCTCCAAGCACTTCACTCAAGCTATCAAGCACTACAAGAAAAACCCAAGAGAAACACACAAACTCACTCAAAAATGGAAACAAAGAACCCATTTTAACAAAAGGGTTTGTGAACAAGAAAAACACAATCTTAAGGAGCTAAAAAGACTTTATGGAAAACATGGCTTGAAGCTCTTACCTAGAGAAAGTCAAACAAGAGAGATGGAAAAGAATGGAGAGCTTTCCCAACTTGAAACCTTAAGAAAATTGTATCAATAGAAAGCTTAGGGCAAGAGGAAGAATTTGGTAGTCTTGAAATCTTCTTTGGAGCTCTCTAGCTAGATCAAGCAAGGTGGGGAAGATGGAGAGAAAAAGAAACTCTTCCTTGCCCTAGGTCAAGAAGTTGCAGGATTTTGGTAAAGTGAGTGGAAGAAGAGGGAAAGGGAGGCTTAAGTGATGACTCATGGGCCCCATTGGGCTTGAACTTGAAATGGCTAAAACATGATCTTGTGGGCCTCGGATGACTTCGACGAAGAAGGATAAAACGATCGTCGAAATATCTACTTTCCAAAAAGTATATTTTTGACATGGTTTTGAGATCTCGAAAGTTGTGTCCAGATTTGTACAAGAAAGACAATTTTACCCTCTTTGGGCCAAAACATGGGTTTTTGGGCTTCAAACATGAGTATGCTTAAAACAAAAGTTGCAACATGTCGAAACATCATTCAAATGAAATCAAAATCACACTCACACGGAAATCGATACGATCTTCCCAAGCTTACACGTGCACTCAGGCCTTCCTGAGTGTGTCTAATTAATACTAAACGTTCTCAAAATTCCCAGAGCTATGTCCAAGACTAAACTAATCACTTCTAATCCCAACGATAACTAAACCCACTTAGAACTAAACACATACTAATCGCACACTAATCGAATTGGTCTGGGTCGGGGTCTAACATCCTCCACCCCTTAGGATATTTGGTCCACCAAATAAATCAAACAATTACCTCGGGTAAAAGCTGTGGATACTTCCTCTGCACTTGCTCTCTCAATTCCCAGGTGGCTTCCTCTGGTTCGTGATTTTCCCAGAGTACCTTGACCCAATGAATAGTCCGGTTTCTCAATTCTTGCTCTTTGTTGTCAATGATCTTGATCGGTCTTTCCACATACGAGGCATCTTCCCGAATCTCTAAAGGCTCATGCTGTAGGATGTGTGCAGGACTAGAGACATACTTCTTGAGCATAGAAACGTGAAAAACATTGTGTACCCCGGAGAATTCCGGCGGTAACGCAAGTCTATAAGCAACATCTCCAATCTTGCTCAAAATCTCATACGGACCAATAAACCTTCTAGACAACTTGCCCTTCTGTCCGAACCTCAAAGTTCCTCTGGTTGGTGAGACTTTCAAAAACACCTTGTCACCCACCTGAAACTGCAATTCTCTTCGGCGAGTATCTGCATAACTCTTCTGCCTACTTCGGGCGATCTTCAACCTTTCCTGAATCAACTTGACTTTGTCACTTGTCTCTCCAACTATCGTCGGTCCATGAAAACTACGCTCACCGACTTCTTCCCAGCAAACCGGAGTTCTGCATCTTCTACCATAGAGTGCCTCGAAAGGTGTCATACCGATGCTCGAGTGGTAACTATTGTTATAAGCAAATTCACAAAGAGGTAGGCACTCATCCCACTGAATCTTGAAATCCAACACACAAGCACGCAACATATCTTCGAGAGTCTGTATCATCCTTTCCGATTGACCATCGGTCTGAGGATGATAAGCTGTGCTGAACTGGAGCTTGGTACCCATCGACTCATGAAGAGTCTTCCAAAACTTTGAAACAAACCTACTGTCTCTATCTGAAGTAATGGAGACGGGCTGACCATGTTTACTAACAATCTCATCAACAAATAACTTCGCAAGTGGTGCCATATGCAACATATTCCCTGTCTTCATCGGAATGAAGTGAGCAGACTTTGTCAGACGATCTACAATGATCCAAATTGCATTATTTCCCTTCTTGGTATTAGGCAAACCGGAGACGAAATCCATGGTAATGTGCTCTCATTTCCACTCCGGAATTTCCAAAGGCTGTAACAAACCTGGAGGCTTCTGATGTTCTGCCTTGATCAACTGGCAAGTTAGACAACGAGACACAAAAGCTGTTATCTCTCTCTTCATGTTGTTCCACCAAAATCTATTCTTCAAATTGTGGTACATCTTCGTGCTACCCGGATGCATAGAATATCTAGTGTTGTGAGCTTCATTCATTATCTCATTCTTCAAATCATCCACATTTGGCACACACAACCGGTCACGGAAATACAAGATTCCATTCACCATCTTGAAATCGGGGCGTTCTGCAATAACATCTACTATCTTGGCCAAGTCTGGGTCTTGCAATTGATTTTCCTTAATCTTCTGGATGAAGGTAGGTTCTAAAACTGTCATGTTCGCTAACATCGCACCCAATCTAAGGGTTTGCACTTCTACACCCAACTCTTCAAACTGCTGTAAGACACCCATTCCTCTCAAATTGGCCATAGCCACTGATTTCCTACTCAAAGCATCAGCTACCACATTCACTTTGCCTGGATGATACTTGATTAGGAAGTCATAATCTTTGATATATTCCATCCACCTCCTCTGCCTCATGTTCAAATCCTTCTGAGAGAACAAATATTGCAAACTTCTGTGATCTGAATGGACCTCAAATTTCTCTCCGTAGAGGTAGTGTCTCCACATCTTCAATGCGAAAACAACTGCTGCCAACTCCAAGTCGTGAGTCGCATAATTCTTCTCGTGGTCCTTCAACTGTCTCGAGCCATAAGCAATCACCTTGCCATCTTGCATCAATACACAACCTAGTCCCACATTCGAAGCATCTGTATAAACAATAAAACCGCCGTTGCTCGAGGGTAATGTAAGAATCGGGGCTGTGGTTAACCTTCCTTTCAACTCCTGAAAACTAGTTTCACACTGATCGGTCCACACAAATGGGACATTCTTCCTAGTCAATTTTGTCAACGGGGCTGCAATGGACGAAAAACCTTGGACAAATCTTCTGTAGTAGCCTGCTAACCCCAAAAAGCTTCTAATCTCTGTCACACTGCTTGGCCTCACCCAACTAACAACTGCCTCTATCTTTGCTGGATCAACTGCTAAACCTTCTCTGGAGATGATGTGGCCTAGAAAAGCAACTTGCTCTAACCAGAATTCGTACTTACTGAGTTTCGCATATAACTGATTGTCCCTCAAGAGATGCAACGCTGTCCTCAAATGTTCTTCATGCTCCTTCTTACTCTTGGAATATACCAGGACGTCATCAATAAACACTACCGTGGAGTGATCCAAATAAGGCGCAAAGACCTTGTTCATCAAAGCCATAAAGACTGCTGGTGCATTCGTCAAACCAAAGGGCATCACTAAGAACTCATAGTGCCCATATCTTGTTCTAAAGGTTGTCTTCTGAACATCTGAGTCTCTAACTCTCAACTGATGGTACCCTGACCTCAAGTCTATCTTGAAAAAATAGGCTGCTCCTTGCAATTGGTCAAACAATTCATCTATCCTTGGCAAAGGGTATTTGTTCTTCACGGTCACATGGTTCAACTTCCTGTAGTCAATGCACATTCTCAAGCTTCCATCCTTCTTCTTCACAAATAACACTGGTGCTCCCCACGGTGAAACACTTGGCCTAATAAAACCTTTGCTCAACAAATCCTGCAGTTGGAGCTTTAGCTCACCCATTTCTGCTGGAGCCATCCTATATGGTGCAATCGAGATCGGAGCTGTCCCTGGAAGGAGTTCAATTGTAAACTCAACTTCTCTAATTGGTGGTAAACCCGGGATTTCTTCTGGAAAAACATCCGGAAATTCACACACAATGGGGGTATCCTCCACCCCTTGGGACTGTTTATCCTCCGTGATAAACGCAATAAATGCCTGACACCCACTCTGCACTAATATGCTTGCCTTCAACACTGAAATAAACCCTGCCTGAGATTTTCTCCTGTTCCCCTGAAATATCAACTCTGCCTGTGGCCCTTGGAATCTGAATGTGATGGTCTTGCTAAAACAATCCATGGTGGCATGATATGCTTCTAACCAATCCATGCCTAAAATAACATCAAAATCATGCATGTCCAAAACTATGAGGTTGGCCGGTAGATTAACATCTCCTAATAACACTGTACAACTAGGATAATGGTTTCTACACACAACTTGTTTCCCTACTGGAGTGGTCACTACTAGAATGTAATCCAATTCACTACATGGTGCATCAATCAACTTAGCAAAACTAGGAGATGAAAATGAATGTGTGGATCCAGGATCAAACAAAATCTGGGCTTCTACCCCACAAACAAGAAGTTTACCTTCTACCACGTCTCCTGCAGCTTCAGCCTCTGCACGGTTGAGATAGTATAACCGTCCATGCATCTGTAGTCTGTTCGGTACTTGGTTCTGCCTTCCCTGGCCTTGTCTGTTCTGCTGTGGAGGACGAGCATTTTGATTCTGTCCTGGTTGCCTAGCCTGCTGCTGCTGAGGTGGTCTGACTTGATTCTGAACTGGTGCTTGATTCTGAGGAGCTACTTGTCTCTGCTGCTGGTTCCTGTTCCCCTGATTCTGGAGTAGTGGGCAATCCTTGATTGAATGGTTCATGGCCCCACACTTGAAACAGGCACCCATGGCCTTACGACATTCGTGTGTCTCATGATTCTTGCCACAATGGCCACAACCCTGCCTCACATGGCCTTGCTCTTGCCTTGGCTTCTTGCCCTGTTGTTGCCTCTGATTTTGCTGCTGATACTGCTGCTTCCTGTCCTGAACAATCATATTATTAATATCCTCAAAAGTATAAGCCCGCTTGACTGCCTCATCATATGTAGCTGGAGGCACTACTCCTATGACATCCCTCATAATAATCGGATTCAACCCTTCTAAGAACTTAGTTATCTTCTTCCTTTCCGTGTCAATCAACTCGGTGGCATACCTCGCCAATCTCTCAAATTTGGTGACATAATCCAACACTGTCATGCTACCTTGCTTAAGTTGTTGGAACTCAATAGCCTTCTGCCTCTTGACATGAGAGGGAATGTACTTGTCTTGAAACTGTATCTTAAACGCTGCCCATGCTTCTTCATCGGCCATCACTGCATAAGGATCCTTGACTGTTTGCCACCACCTATCTGCGAGTCCATAAAATAATGAAGCTGTGAGGTTGACCTTCTGTATACCCGTGCACATGAAGACATCAAAGATCTTCTCTGTATTGACTAGCCAGTCATCTGCCACTAGTGGGTCCTCATTGCCCGAAAATTCTTTGGGTGCTCTCTTCCTAAACTTCTCAAATAAAGCATTAGGGTCAGGATCCCTATTCTGAATAACAATCTGTGGACCAACGGGTGGTGCTACATTCCTGTTCTGGAGAACTTCTAACAATTGTCTCTGAACTTGTGCCATTTCATCATCCTTCTTAGCCAACTGTTCTTGAAATCTGGCTTGGTTCTCATTAGCCTGTCTTTGCTGTGCTATCATGGCTTGCATAAGTTCCTGAAACTGTGTAGCTGTAGGTGTCTCAGATGCATCTGGCTCATTATGATTACTGCCTGAAGCATGATGATTTGGAGCTTTTCTTGGAGGCATATTGCTGTAAAACAAAGAGTTAGAACACAATAATCATGGTACAAGGGTTTCTAAGATCCTATACGAACGAATCTATCGAACTCACGAATCCTCGCCACGTTCCTAAGACCTTTCTAGTTTCTTTTAAGTGCCTGAAACATGTCTCGCTCTGATACCAGTCCTGTCGCGACCCCGGAACGGATCCCCGGGCCCGCGACGTCGATTTGGTGATGATTACTACTGAAGATTTTGTTTTCCCACAGGTTCCCGCGATGAGGATTTCCAAAGACACGCGGAATCTGACTCACACGTACACGATTGCGGAAGCGTGTAGCAAGACACACCAAGATAAGCACCAATAAAATATTTAAGTGCTATCACAATAATAAACAAGACATAGCATCAAAGAAAAGAGTTATCATGGCATTCCCAAACATAGTTCAAGTTATAAGTTTAACACGAAAGTAAGTTAAGTTTAGTACAACCCATAAGAGACCAATAAAGGTCAATACAATCTCAAAATAGCCAAAAGAAACCCCAAGACTAAAGGTGACGAAACTCGAGAACCAGACCGACATCTAAATGACATCGTCGGGCTGCCACTCTCTCACGGGAGTTGGCTCACAAGCCTCCTCCTGACGCTCCTCCTCAAAAGCAACGTCTCCTGCACCTGGGCACCAATAAACAAGGGTCAAACACGACGGTTTGGCAGGTAATCAATGTAGGCATGCACATGGACAATAACATTTAGAGAAAACATGTAAGCAAATCTTTGGTATGAAGTACTATCAAAGTTGAGATACATTTTCAAGAATACGAACAAAGCTGAGATACAAAACAAACTAGCATGAGTACATAATATATCATGAATAGTTACAATCCACAAAGAGCCCATCCTTTCTCTAGCATTTATATAATGAAAAGAGCAAGCACGCACGACAAGCACGATATACATAATATAAGCACGACACGATTTCCCACAAAGACGGGAATTCCGGCCGCGGAACCGGACACGCACGATGTGTAATAAATACACGACTAGTCTGCAGACAGTCCACATGTTTAAAGACCCCCAGACAGTGGATCAAACCGAAAGGGCAGTCTAAGCTCAGTGGTGTTTACTTAATTCATGAATGCACAAAACACGTGAAACACGATCCAAGCATGTCGAGATAAAAAGGGGGAAATCACTTATCAAAACACGACGAACACGACTAGCAAGAGGCATAATAATTATGCATAACACGCTTAGGAAGTGATCCCCTTTTTCTTGAAACAAAACTTCAAAACAAGCTTATACTTGAAACTCAAAACAAGTGCACTTTTATACTTATCGTACCAAGACGGAAGTTCAAATACAAAATCTGACAAGCATGTGCTAAGGCTACTAATTGACCTTTGTGTAATTGAAACCCCAAACGTCAGAAAATACAAGAATTGGTGTCCCCGAAGTTGGGTTATTTTCAAAGTTCCATTTACACAATGTCAAGTTAAAACCCTTAACATAGTCTAGTTTTCAACCCTCAAGAAAATACGCAAAAGGAACAAAACTCCACTTCCTGCAACTGGCAGGCTCGCTCGAGCGAACCTGACGCGTTGATGACACTTCGCTCGAGCGAGACAGTTCGCTCGAGCGGACCTTACAAGGCGTAGACCGTTCGCTCGAGCGAATGTTGGCTCGAGCGGATAATAAAATGCGTTCGAACGAACGACTCTCTGCCTCGTTCCATAGCAGACAGTGGCTTGTTCGCTCGAGCGGACCCAGGGATCGCTCGAGCGAACAGGCTGCAGCCTGAGCTCGCTGAGTGCAGAAATCTCCTTTCCTTTGCACATCTTTCACTACATTCTTCTCCTTCTTCTCATCCATCAACCACATATCATCCCTTGAGCCTTCATGCTCACCAAGGGTTCATTTATCACCATTTCACATCCAAATCAAAAGAAAACATAAACATGAAGCTTATAAACAAGATAAATGCACAATTTCTAAAAATACAATGAAATCCAAATACACATGCATCATTCCTATAGAGATCACTTGCCTTGCCCAAATGCTAAATATACTCCTCCAAGCACTTCACTCAAGCTATCAAGCACTACAAGAAAAACCTAAGAGAAACACACAAACTCACTCAAAAATGGAAACAAAGAACCCATTTTAACAAAAGGGTTTGTGAACAAGAAAAACACAATCTTAAGGAGCTAAAAAGACTTTATGAAAAACATGGCTTGAAGCTCTTACCTAGAGAAAGTCAAACAAGAGAGATGGAAAAGAATGGAGAGCTTTCCCAACTTGAAACCTTAAGACAATTGTATCAATAGAAAGCTTAGGGCAAGAGGAAGAATTTGGTAGTCTTGAAATCTTCTTTGGAGCTCTCTAGCTAGATCAAGCAAGGTGGGGAAGATGGAGAGAAAAAGAAACTCTTCCTTGCCCTAGGTCAAGAAGTTGCAGGATTTTGGTAAAGTGAGTGGAAGAAGAGGGAAAGGGAGGCTTAAGTGATGACTCATGGGCCCCATTGGGCTTGAACTTGAAATGGCTAAAACATGATCTTGTGGGCCTCGGATGACTTCGACGAAGAAGGATAAAACGATCGTCGAAATATCTGCTTTCCAAAAAGTATATTTTTGACATGGTTTTGAGATCTCGAAAGTTGTGTCCAGATTTGTACAAGAAAGACAATTTTACCCTCTTTGGGCCAAAACATGGGTTTTTGGGCTTCAAACATGAGTATGCTTAAAACGAAAGTTGCAACATGTCGAAACATCATTCAAATGAAATCAAAATCACACTCACACGGAAATCGATACGATCTTCCCAAGCTTACACGTGCACTCAGGCCTTCCTGAGTGTGTCTAATTAATACTAAACGTTCTCAAAATTCCCAGAGCTATGTCCAAGACTAAACTAATCACTTCTAATCCCAACGATAACTAAACCCACTTAGAACTAAACACATACTAATCGCACACTAATCGAATTGGGCTGGGTTGGGGTCTAACAGGAAAACATCTGAATTCATATCTAGGAGATTCTATAGTTGTTCAAGGGTGTCGGCTCCACAAATAAAGCAACAGCTCCTTCTCGCATTGAATGGAGAATCAGAAACTGACATTGCTAATGTTGCTAGGCTACTATGCCTGTATATCCTTGTCGTAATCTTTTTTGCAACCCACGGAAACACAATAGGATGGGCATACGTGGGCTACATTGAAAACTACATGGATATGAAGCGTTATGCCTGGGCAGAAGAGATTTCAAAATTTCTCATGGAGTCGGTACACACTAGAAGTCGTGGTTCTAATAGAGTAATTGGGTACCTTATTGCATTACCAATATGATATACAACTCCCAATTTACAAATTTGAATTTCAATATACAAAGAATAATTGACATACATATCTGTTTTCTGATTTGGTAACAGTATTGGTTGTGAGCACAGGACAATTGTCACCCCAAATGATTCAGTGAATTTTCCAATGATACTAAAGTGGAATCTAAGGGTAGTGAGTATGGCACTTAGGAAAAGGCTCCTTCATTCATTACTAGCTACTGAGGTATTTTTCACAATTTTCACTATCTAATTTTATCTAAGTTTTTAATCTAACATGTTTTGCGTAACATTGTTATCAAATGCAGGTCCTCGGTGACGAATTAGATAGCACACTGCTTGAAGTGCAGTGATTACAGTCCTTGTTGGACAGTGGCACTTGTGACAAGGGAGCCATGATGGAGATAGAATGAGAGCAACAAGTAACAGAAAAAGAAAACAGTGAGGGAGAAGACACAGCGGAAGAATATGAACATGATGATGGAGAAACACACGAAAAGCAGGGAGATGGGAGAGACATGGCAGTAGAGGTAGAAGGAGAAAATGGGGATCAAGGAGACGATCAAGAGAATGGAAATGAACAAAGAGAGCATGAATTGGAAGAAGGAGAGCAGGGAGAACAAAACAAAATGATTGAAGCCACCCAACCAGATACAGACATAATGCCAGACACATTGGTTGTATCCGAGTTGGAAGAGTAGTTGCAAAATAGTAACAATGAAGAAACTGTTAGGGTTTTCATTAGTTTGCAATTAGATTGGATACTTGCATTTTCATAAGCTTGACCACTCATACTTCTTTATTGGAATCTTCATGCATTAAATGTTTTTAAACTCAGCATCAAAAAGGTCTTACGCTAATTCTTGCTCAAACATGTTTTGATTTGCTCTTTAAAATCTATTTTTATCAAACATGTTGGTCCCTAGTCTAGCCTTACCCCTAAGACCAAAAATTCTTGTTTGAAATCTTTTTTAAGTCTTTAAAAGTCCAGGAATGGTCGGTCAGTCGAGCTCATGTCGGTCACCTATCGGCTCCTATTCCAGAATGTAAAAACAGTGCATCAGGGGTCGTCGATCAGGTTGTCGGTCGAGTGTCGATCAGCTGTCGGTCGACCGAACTCCAGTTCGATGAACCGACACCTTTTTCAACGGTCCGAAATTTTAAAAAATATAGCCGTTGTAATGTGACCGTTGGGGGTCGGTCGACCGAACCCTGTTTGTCGGTCGACCGATAATAGTTCCGTTGGATCTCGTTTTCTCTATAAAATGAACTCTTCTTTGGGATTTGTGCTAACACTTTTGAGGCTTTTGAGGGTCAAGGAAGGTGGGACATCCATGCTAGGCTAGAGGGAAGTTAGGAGGGCAAATCATCATGACAAAACTTTGATTCTTCATTGGGTTTGCTTCTCTTATCCTTATTTTATTCACGCTTGTCTTTAAATCTTTGATTTCTTAAAAGGCATAATTAAAAGTATTCAAATGTTGAATGTTTAAACATGATTTGTTTTTAAAATATGTTTATCATTTTAACTTCTTCATTTGTTTAAGAAAACTCACATGTTAGACATTTATTGTTCTCTTTCAAAAAACATGTGTAGTCATTCTATCTCATTTCATTTATGAGTTTTGATTTTCAAAAGAGATAGAAGTAGATTTAAAGGCATATGTATCATTTATTGATCTTTGCATTTATCATGCATATGTCTTAGTCAAATTATCACTTTCATATCAGCCTATGTTAAGAGGCATTTAATTGTATTCACTTGAATCTCATTGTATGCTTGCTTAGGAATAGTTTTTTAGATTAAAAATCTTGTTGTAAAGATTTATGCTTAGCCTATTGAAAAGCATATGTGGTTGTATAGGTTAACGCTTAGCCTTGAGTAAAAAGCATTTGTGGTTGTAAGGTTGGAGGTTAGCCTAAACCTTAAATTTGATAGTGGAATACCGGTAGGAGTACCAGGAGTGGATGTAGGCATGTTTGGCCGAACCACTATAAAATTGCTTGTTATGGTGATTGTGTGGATGATGCGCTTATGTTTAATGTTTCCTTATCAATGTCAATTTTGATTTTGTCAATTATTTTCTTACTTGATATTGGTTTAGAAAAGAATTGGGCTTAGTTGTTTGAGTGCACCCTATTCACCCCCCCCCCCTCCCTCTAGGGTTCGGTTCTGGACTTGCAATTGGTATCAGAGCTTAGGTGCTCTTATCTAGTTCTATCTAACCTTGAGAGAATCCTAGAGAGTGTTTTCATTAGTTGCCATTATGCAAACTCATTTGGGAGAAGGTAATGCCACAAATAGACCACCTTTGTTTAATGGAACACATTATCGCTACTGGAAAATTAGAATGCAAGTGTTCTTAGAATCTCAAAACTTAGATGTTTGGAATATCATAGAAGAAGGCTATCATCCTCCTACTATCACTGAGCAAGACACGGAAGGATATGTCATTTCCATTAAACCAAAGCCTAAGAGAGAATGGACTCAAGGAGAAAAAGATAAGGCCAATTTAAATGATAAGGCAAAGAACTCTTTGTTTTGTGCCTTATCTCAAGAGGAGTTTAATAGAGTAGTCAATTGCAAAACGGCTAAGGAAGTTTGGGATACCTTAGAGACTACTCATGAAGGAACGGATCAAGTCAAGATAGCTAAGATTCAAATGTTGACATCTAAATTTGAAGAGATCAAGATGCTCGAGGAAGAAACATTTGATGAATTCTATTCTAAGTTCATGGAAATTGTCAACTCTCTCATAGGACTAGGAGAGAAAATGGATGAGTCCAAGGCTGTGAGAAAAATCTTAAGATCTCTTCCTAAAAGGTTCAAACCCAAGATTGTAGCCATAGCAGAAAGCAAAAATGTTGACAAGATCAAGCTCGAACAGCTAAGAGGAAATCTTCTTACCTATGAATTAGATCTAGAAGTTCCCAACAAAAAGAAAGGAGTAGCCTTCTCATCTCAATTAAAGGAAAATGAGAGTGATGATGACAATGCCTTGTTTGTTAAAAAATTTTAAAAAATTCTTTAGAAACAACAAGAGCAATAGAAATTCAGATGAATCTAAGTCCTAGATTCCAAAGGATCCCTTAAGAAGGATGTTCAATGTTACAATTGCAAGGGGTTTGGTCACATTGCTCAAAATTGTTCTACCCCCAAGGAATCTGAAAAAGGAGATAGGAAAGGTAAAAAAGTTTTAAACATAACTTGGGATGAAGAAGATGAAGGTAGTGATCATAATGAATCTCAAAATGATGAAGATGAAAATTCCCCTAATTGGCTTCTCTTTACATCTATTGAAGAAGACAATGAGCATAATAGTCTAATAGATGAAACTTTAGGGAAAGAGCAACTAAATGATGAGATTAATGAAATTCTACAAGCCTATGATGAACTATATGAAAATTGAGAAATCTTGATTAAGAAAAATAAAATTTTGAAAGAAGAAACCAAAAGGCTTGTGATTATTATGAAAGAAGAAAGAAAAACTTTAGAAAACAAGATGACTACTTTAAATGAGAATCTTGTTCATGCTCATAAGGAAATTCATAATTTACAATCCAAACTTGAGTCTAGTCAACTTGAAACAAACTCCCTTCAAATGAAGCTCACTAAAGGAAAATTTGTTGTTGATAAATTCACCCTAGGTAATGACAAGTTTTACCAAATGTTGGATATGCATAAAATTTTTGGAGACAAGAATGGGTTAGGTTTTGAAGGTTCCTCTAGCAAAAACAAAAATGACTTTCAAAGCTTTACTAGGACCTTTCATAAATCTATGAATGAGAAAAACTATACCTCTAGATGGATTTGCCACTTTTGCAATCATAGTGGGCATTTAGTTCCTAATTGCCCATACAAAATTAGAATGTCATTAGAAAATTCCACTAGAGTGCCTTTCAAGTTTATTCCCAAGATCATTCCTCTTAAATCTCCTTTGACTAGTTGGATTGTTAAAGATAAAACTTTTAAGAGCCTTTTTGCTCAAACTGCTTTGAAAGCTAAGGAGAATCATACCTGGTTCTTAGATAGTGGTTGTTCCAAACATATGACAGGAGACCGATCTAGATTCAGCTCTATTGTGGATTATGATGGAGGAAATGTATCTTTTGGAGATAATAGTAAAGCTCAAATCATTGGCAAAGGATGTGTTAAAGGAGATCAAATGCCAAACTTAAATGATGTTTTTCTAGTGGAAGGATTGAAGCATAATCTTCTAAGCATAAGTCAACTTTGTGACAAAGAGAACAAGGTTATTTTTTATAGTCAATCTTGCAAAGTTGTTGATGATAAATCCAATCAAGTCATTCTTACTGGCTCTAGAACCAAATGAAACATCTATATCATAGAAGAACGTGATGAAAATGAGTCTAGGTGCTTGATAACAAAAGATCAAGAAAACTACCTATAGCATCAAAGGTTGGGCCACGTAAACTTCAAGCTAATGAGGATCTTATCAAAGAATGAAATTGTGAGAGGAATTCCTAAGTTGAGTGATGAAAAATCTGATATCTGTGAAGCCTGTCAACTAGGGAAACAAATCAAAAAAAGCTTCAAAGGTTTAAAGGATATATCTTCCTCTCGTCCTCTTGAATTAATCCATATGGATTTGATAGGGCCTGCACCTGTGCAAAGTATTGGAGGAAAGAAATTTATTCTAGTTATGGTAGATGATTATTCTTTATTTGGATGGATTGCTTTTCTTCATGCTAAATCAGATGCCGTAGAAAATATCATTAGAATTTGCAACAAGATACAAGTTGAAAAGGATTGCAAGATTCATAAGATTAAAAGTGATCATGGAGGTGAGTTTGAAAATGAGAAATTTGCCAAATTTTGTGATACTCATGGCATTGATCACCAATTCTCTGCTCCTAAAACACCTCAACAAAATGGAGTAGCTGAAAGGAGAAATAGAGTGATTCAAGAAATGGCTAGGACTATGCTCAATGGAAAGCATCTATCTCGCAATCTATGGGCTGAAGCTGTTAACACTGCTTGTTATCTTATAAATAGAGTCTATCTAACAAAAAATACCAACAAAACCCCCATGAACTCTACTTTGGAAGAAAACCTAATTTGGGGTATTTGAAAGTGTTTGGTAGCAAGTGTTACATCCTGAGAGATAGAGAGCAATTGGAAAAATTTGAGCCTAAGTCTGATGAAGGAATTTTCCTAGGATACTCTGATAGAAGTAAAGCTTATAGAGTATTCAATCATAGAACCATGACCATAATGGAATCAGCTCATGCTGTTATTGATGAATCAAATCAAATTGGAAAAACCTTACTTGATGACGATGAAGCTGAAGTTACCATTGAACCATCTATTCCCAAAGAAACAGAAAATGTCCCCCCCCCCCCCCCCCTCCCCTCTACAGCTATTATACCAACTAGATCAATGAAGAATCATTCGTTGGATAATGTTATTGGAAACATCAAAAGTGGGGTTATGACTCGGAGACAAGTTCAAAATCTATGTGCTCATTATTCTTTTGTGTCTCAAATCGAGCCCAAAATTTTTTCTGAGGCTGAATCTAAATTCGAATGGATGGAGGCAATGCAGGAGGAACTAAGTCAATTTAAAAAGAATGATGTTTGGGATCTTGTTCATTTACCTAAAGAAGAAAATCCTATAGGAACTAAGTGGATTTTTAAGAACAGATCAGATGAATTTGGAAATGTTATAAGGAACAAGGCAAGATTAGTTGCCAAAGGTTATGCTCAAATAAAAGGAGTTGATTTTGAAGAAACCTTTGCTCCTGTCGCTCATTTGGAATCCATACAAATTTTATTGGCATATGCTAGTAGTATGGGAATCAAATTATTTCAAATGGATGTTAAGAGTGCTTTCCTAAATGGTGAAATTAAGATGTGTATGTAACACAACTAGAAGGTTTTGAAGATCCTCATCACCCTGAATATGTGTATAAACTCAAGAAAGCTCTCTATGGTTTAAAACAAGCACCAAGGGCATGGTATGAGAAACTCACTAACCATTTGATTGAAAATGAGTTTAACTGTGGAAAGGTTGACAAGACGCTCTTTATTTAGAAGATTGACCAAGACATACTTGTTGCTCAAATTTATGTTGATGGTATAGTCTTTGGATCAACTTCAGATAAGCTTGCTCAAGGATTTTCAGAGCTAATGAGTTCTACTTTTTAGATGAGTTTGGTCGATCCCCTGCAATTTTTTCTTGGACTACAAGTCAGTCAGACTGAAAAGGGTATTTTCCTCAGTCAGTCCAAATTTGCCTTAGAAATTGTCAAGAAATTCGGATTAGGAAACTCCAAAACTAGTTGTAATCCCATGGGATCTACATCTAAACTCTCCAATGACCCTCAAGGCAAAAAGGTAGACCAAAAACTCTACATAAGCATGATAGGAAGCTTACTTTACCTTACTGCCAACCGATCGGATCTTTCTTTTAGTGTTGGGATATGTGCTAAGTATCAATCTGATCCTTGTGAATCTCACCTCAAAGCTGTCAAACGTATCATCAAATATATTCATGGGACTACCAATTATGGTATTTGGTATCCTAATGATTCTACATTACAATTAATTGGATACAGTGATGCTGATTGGGCAGGATCCATAGATGATAGAAAGGGCACTAGTGGCTGCTGTTATTTCATAGGAAACTGTTTAGTAGCTTGGCATAGTAAAAAACAGAATTCAGTTTCCTTATCTACTGCCGAAGCTGAATACATAGTTGTAGGAAGTTGTTGTACTCAATTGTTGCGGATAAAACAAACTCTTTTAGATTATAATGTTCCTCAACAATGTATGCCTATCATGTGTGACAACTCTAGTGCCATTAGTATCTCCAAAAATCCTGTGCAACATCACTACTAGAAAAAAGGGTTTTTATATCGGCTAAAAACCGATATAAAAGACCTATTAAATCGATTTTTCAGTAAACTTCAAACCGATATAAGTACCCCCGATATAATAAATAACTATAACCGATATAATATGTGTATTATTTCATATCGGTTTTTGGACAACTGATGTCTTTTAAACCTGAAATTATAACACATATTACTGTAAAACCGATATAAAAAAAGTGAAACCGATATAAAAAATATTTATAATATCGGTTTTTTGAGATTGTATTATATCGTTTGTTCTGTAACCGATTTAATATTATATATGCATTTTTTTTATAAATAGTCCTTCTAGAAAGGGTTAGGTGACCGTACAAGGGCGGCTAGCCGCCAGACCCACGGTCAGCTTTCCAGTAAGCATTTTTTTTTCAGGATGATTTTCTGTGCTTCCTGCGGCTAATCGCCAGTGCACCTACGGCTAGCCGCAGTGCTAACCGTGGGATTACAGTTTGATTTCAAGATACCAATTTTTTCAGAACCATCTTACGGTCACCCCTGCGGTTGCCTCACGGCTAGCCCCCAACTTTTCCTGCGGCTAGCCGTGAGCCATCCTGATTTGAATGGCAGAATTTGTCTCCAGTAGAAAATTCATAACTTCCTCTTCTGAACTCTAAACAACATGATTCTTGATCCAAATGAAATATTTATCAGAGGGCTACAACTTTCATGTTTTGAGATTTAACCCAGATTGAGTGTAAAGTAGTGTAAATTACCTTGAAGCTGACTGGTCACAGAAAAACAGCAACCTGAATGAAGCAGAGTTGTCTCCAGTAGAAAATTCATAACTTCCTCTTCTGAACTCGAAACAACATGATTCTTGATCCAAATGAAATATTTATCAGAGGGCTACAACTTTCATGTTTTGAGATTTAACCCAGATTGAATGAAAAGTAGTGTAAAATCACCTTGAAGTTGACTAGTCAAAGAAAAACAGCAACCTGAGTGAAACAGAGTTGTCTCCAGTAGAAAATTCATAACTTCAAAACCTGAAGTCAGATCGACCTGATTCCAAAACCAAAAATCAATCTCTCTCACTGATGCACAAAAGTCATGTTGACCACTTTTTGATTCAGATGTTAGATAAGAAGATATAAGCATAACAACATGCTTAACTGATATGACTTGAATAATTCAATTTATGATTCAGTACTCACTTACATGCACCATCTCCATCAGTAAGATTATAACCAGATCACAGGATTCAGGAGAGAAGCATGTGAGAGTGATGTTGGATGTGAATTGTGACAATCAAAGATGTGAAATAATCATGGGATAAAAGTAAGCAGGGATGCATTTTCAGAACCATGGAACTAATACCATTAAGAAATTAAAAACCAAATTTATTAAAAAATATAATTAAACTTAATGGTTATATTTTAACATTTCTTGCAGTTGTAAATGCTGGAGGCTAGCCTTCAACTTTTGGAGGCTAGCCTCCAACTTCTGGAGGCTAGCCTTCAACTTGGAGGCGGCTAGCCGAACCAAGTTGGAGGCTAGCCTTCAACTTCTGGAGGCTAGCCTCCAACTTCTGGAGGCTAGCCTTTAACTTGGAAAAGGCTAGCCTCACCAAGTAAAATCAAATTAATCTTCATCTCTACTGATCAAGAACAGAAATCAAACCTTGAAACCAACTTGTCTAAAAAAAAATCTCAACCAACTTGTCCAAACGAAGTCCCACAAAATCCCCCCCCCCCCCCCCCCCCCCCCCAAAAAAAAAAAAAGAGTTTCAGGCATGTAGTCTTATGAATGATGAAGAAAGAGGAAGGAAAAACCCAAATCCCTGCTGATCTATTACAAATCACAATGCAAAATCATCCATTTGATATGGGTTTCTCTGAGTCATATTCTTTTAGAGCTAGAAATAGACAGAGAAGAAGAATACAAAAATTAAAAATCATGAAAAATTAAATGCAATCATGCTAACATTATGCATTTTGGGGGTTTACTTGGATAGTCCTCACTGAAATGCAACGTGATGTGGAAAAATCCACCCTCCTAGTCAGTCCCTTGCTTGCCAAGGATCTCAATATTAGCCAAACCAGCTCCCTGTCAAGCAATCACATTACACCTTAGAAACCCAAATACTCAACCCTAAATCAAATTTTAAATCCAGACTTTTAATCAAAACATTAACAAAACCCAACACAGAAACCCCAAAAAAACCCATCAGATTTAAGAACCACAGTGCTCTGCGTCATCTTAAAAATCATTAATTTCATGGAATCCATTACTTAAAAACAATCCACACCACATTAATCAAGCTCATGTCATATATGATCACCCTAATGCAATTTCACAAAAGATGTGGAGACAAAGGTTATGTGTTAAACTAAAATCTAGTTCCTGAGTTCCTTATAAGTTACCTTTTAACCTCAATTTCTTTGTTGTTGCTTTACGTCATTATAGAAGCTTAAAGAAAATCTCAACAAAGATATTGAACAAGAAAATCTAAGTCCGACCAAATAGTCAGCACAAAACAATATTCATACTACATAAAAAGGACTTCTTTCATTGCAAATATGATGTAGTCAGGACATTGGATTATGTCTCTGGCTTCAACTGCACAAGGGTGGAATATATTGTGTAAACAAAATGCATAAAAAAAAGCATTTAAATTTTGCAGAACTAGAAAAAAGAAACAGCCATGTTTAATTATTGGATTGAAATAATACACATGTACAAAATTCACTATACCTCTTAATAAATGTTTTGGCAAACACATTTTTCTCCCATTAAGTCAAATATAAAGATGATTTGCAAAGGTTGGCACCTAATGCAACTTAGAATTCAAGTTCAGTTCATAGGAATAGTTCTGAACTTGTTTTTGCAACATTAGCAAAAAACAACTTAAACATAAACCCATTGGTTATGATCTGAAACGTCACACTTATAGTAAATAAGCGAAGCATCTCAAGACAAAGAAGCTAGAACATACTCTTAGGAACCATATCCTTTGCTTCTACCATCTCAGCATGAGCTTTTTGTGTCTCAGCCTTTATTTTTGAAACTGCATGATCATTCAGATTGAGCATAAACCTAACTAACAATATCACAGTTAAAAGAAAATATTTACTTATTAAGATAGAAATGCATGAGATAGGCAATCCCTCAAATAGATTCATGATATGAATATCTTCATCCTACCTAAACCAATCAATGTCCAATCCATCCTCATGAACCAAAAAAATAAAGAGCCTAATGAAGTTACAAATATAGGGAGCAGCAGCAGAAACTAAAGGATGCACGAAACTATCAAGACCAGACGCAGCAGCAGAAACTGAAGGATGCACGGAAAAAAAAAACAGAATGTAGCAGCAGCAATAGAAAGAACACAATGCACGAAAAAAAAAACAGCAGCAAGAACACTGTCAAGACCAGACGCAGAGATCACCAAAAAACAAACGAATGTAGCAGCAGAACAAAAAAGAAAAGAAACAGCAACAGCACAAGAAACATCATAAAAGAAAAAATGTAGCAGCAGAGCAAAAAAACAAAAAGAACAGCAGCAATAGAAAGAAAACAGCAGCACAGTAGGGAGAAAAAACAGCAGCACGAAACAGCAGGGAAAAAACAACATTGTGAAGAAACGCAGCAGGGAAAAAAAACAGCAGAAACACAGCAGGGAAAAAAATACAGAACAACAGTAAGAAAAACAGCAGCAGAGATCGTGAGAAAACAGAACAAAAAAAAAACAGAGAGAGAGAGAGAGAACAGAAAATAGTAGCAGCAAAAGAAAAGGGAAAGAAAGAAACGAAACAAAAAGAAAGGAAAGAACGTGATGTACCTGGCACCTACGCAGCGCCGGAAGAGCGGCTTCTTCCTCTTCGTCGTCGTCGTCGTCTTCTTCTTCTCCGGAGAACGAGAGTGAGCGAGAGAGACAGGGAGAGCAGAGAGAGAGTAGAGAAAGCGAGAGTGAGAGAAGAGCAGAGAGAGCGAGAGTGAGGAGAGAAGACAGCGAGAGTGAGAGGAAAGGGGTTTTTGGAGGGAGAGAGGCGCTAGGAAGAGAGGCAAGAGTGAGGAGAGAAGAGAGCGAGAGTGAGAGGAAAGAAGGACAGATGGAGAAAGAAAGAGAAGAGAGGGAAGGAAAAATAAAAAGGAGGGAAAGAACCACTGAGCCCGGGCGGGCGATTAAGGGATTTGAAGACCGATGTAAAATCATTGGGTATATAATATCGGTTTCATAATAACCGATATAAAATATCTATATATAACTGGCGGCTAGCCGCAGGTGCACTAGCGGTTAGCCGCATGTGAACTGGCAGTTAGCCGTAGGTGCATTGGCGGTTAGCCACAGGACGTGCTGAAAAGGGAGGGAATAAGGGATCTGAAGACCGATGTAAAATCATTGGGTATATAATATCGGTTTCATAATAACCGATATAAAATATGTATATATAATATCGGTTCCATAATAACCGATATAAAATATGTGTATACAACCGATATAAAATATGTGTATATCATATCGGTTTTATAATAACCGATATAAAATATATGTATACAACCGATATAAAATATTGAAATTAATATCACATATTTTTCTAACCGATATTATATATAGAGATTATTATGTCGGTTCTTGTGTAACTGATATAAAAAAAATTGACAGATATAAAAAAATATTAACCGATATAAAAAACCTTGACTGAAGATATTATATCGGTTATATGAAAAACCGATATAGGGTAGTTTTTGCAACTGATATAAAAACCCTTTTTTCTAGTAGTGCAATCACGCACCAAGCATATTGACATTCAATATCATTTTCTACGTGATCATACTGATCAAGGCACAATAGAGTTACTTTTTGTCCCCACTAATGTTCAATTGGCTAATTTCTTCACAAAACCCCTTGGAAATGAACGTTTTATCCATTTGAGACATCAATTGGGCATTGGCCCTTGTCCTGATCATTAATTCCTTGTAGTTAAAAAAACCTACACCTGCTTATCATTTTTATCATGTATTATAAACAGGTGCTACTAACAAGGTTTGTCTTCTTATTTCAACACAGGGCTAAATTCTTTGCCATTAGATGTCAAAGGGGGAGAGATATAGGACAAATTGGCAAATATCATTTCATCTCTGGCCTTGATTGAGGGGGAGAAGTGCTATGATCTTTTAAGTGGAGAGAAAGCTTCATGGTACACGTTGAGGGGGAGCAAAGATACAGATGATTGCTTTATTGCTCCCGCAAAGAAAA
Source organism: Cinnamomum chago (assembly GCA_038049695.1). Classification (NCBI taxonomy): domain Eukaryota; kingdom Viridiplantae; phylum Streptophyta; class Magnoliopsida; order Laurales; family Lauraceae; genus Cinnamomum; species Cinnamomum chago. The sequence continues at coordinate 29,996,377 of CP142451.1, read as the reverse complement.
TTCAAATGTTCCCTAATATCCAAAGCTCCTCAAAACAAAGATGTCCAAGTTTCTTTGAAGGAAGAAGATAGAGTCAAGCTTCAGAGTTGCAATCAAATTGCAATGGGGGAGATTGTTAGGGTTTTCGTTAGTTTGCAATTAGATTGGATACTTGCATTTTCATAAGCTTGACCTCTCATACTTCTTTATTGGAATCTTCATTCATCAAATGTTTTTAAACTCAGCATCAGAAAGGTCTTATGCTAACTCTTGCTCAAACATGTTTTGATTTGCTCTTTAAAATCTATTTTTATCAAACATGTTGGTCCCTAGTCTAGCCTTACCCCCCAAGACCAAAAACTTTTGTTTGAAATCTTTTTTAAGTCTTTAAAAATCCAGGAATGGTCGGTCAGCCGAGCTCTAGTCGGTTACCTATCGGCTCCTATTCCAGAATGTAAAAACAATGCATCAGGGGTCGTCGGTCAGGTTGTCGGTCGAGTGTCGGTCAGCTGTCGGTCGACCGAACTGCAGTTCGGTGAACCGACACCTTTTTCAACGGTCCGAAATTTTCAAAAATATAGCCGTTGTAATGTGAGCGTTGGGGGTCGGTCGACCGAACCCTGTTTGTCGGTCGACCGACAATAGTTCCGTTGGAGCTCGTTTTCTCTATAAAATGAACTCTTCCTTGGGATTTGTGCCAACACTTTTGAGACTTTTGAGGGCCAAGGAAGGTGGGACATCCATGCTAGGCTAGAGGGAAGCTAGGAGGGCAAATCATCATGACAAAACTTTGATTCTTCATTGGGTTTGCTTCTCTTATCCTTATTTTATTCATGCTTGTCTTTAAATCTTTGGTTTCTTAAAAGGCATGATTAAAAGTGTTCAAATGTTGAATGTTTAAACATGATTTGTTTTTAAAACTTGTAGAAACAAATTTCACTAGTGTAGCAACACAGTCTATATTGTTTGGTGCAGAGATGGTAGGCTATGAACAGATATCCCCACAAACAGATCTGCTGGTTGCAAATATCTTAGCTGACATAATTGGCAGCACCAACAACACAGTATATGAATAGCCATCTAAAGCACACTTTGGATCAGTACCAGAAGCTGGTGATACAGTGCCTAGTCCTAGACAACAATCACAAACTGCCGAAAACAGCGAGATCAAGAATCTTACTGAGGAGCATGACAGGGCAAATTCATTAGTCATCCAACTCACTAAGGAGAAGACAGAATTACAAGCGTAGATCAAAAGGATGGCTGTTGAACTTGAAAGGACGTCGGCAGAAAACAACATCATAAAAAAGAAATGGCTTGAAACTGAACAAATGATCACCAGCTTGCTAAGAAAAAGGGACGATGCTCTATTGTTGGTTGACCAATTGACAAAGGAGAAGACATCCCTTGAAACACATAATGTGGACACAAATCAGACTTTAGAAGAGTCAACTCGACTGGTCAGCTATCTCAAAGAGCAACTTAAACAGTCCTCGAGAGCTACAAATGCAGAAAATGAGGTAAAGGGCCTGAAGAAAAAGTTGACTTCTCTGTAATCAAACAACTTGAAACTGCAGTAGCTATTGAGGGAAATGACAATTGATTATACAGAGAAGGAATTGCAATGGGCTGGAAAGACTCTAGATGATATCTTCGAGCCTACAAGAAAAACTAATTCACAACAAAAAGGGTTTAGAATGGTAGAGAAAGCAGCGGAAGAGGCTGCAACTGATCATAACGTTGGAGAAAACGTACCTGACGTAATTCAGTTACACGACCATGCTTGTTTGGATCATTTTTGTTTGCATTGAATTCATGTTTTGCCTGAGTATCTATCAAATTTATCTGACTTTTGTATGAACTTTTAACAATTCTCATTAAATTATCTGACTTCTATATCAATTTATCTGACTTTCTACAAATTTATCTGATCTTATATTAAATTTATCTGACTTTTATATGAACTTATAAAACTTTTCATTAAATTTATCTGACTTCTGTATGATTTTATCACACTATCAACAAAATTATTTGATGTTATACTAAATTTATCTGGCCTTCTACAAATTCCAATTTGATTAATCTATATTTTTATAATTGAAATATTGATCAGATCATGTCGTCTGACGTACCATCAAAGCCAATTAAGGAGGTGAAACAGTCCTCCATGGTGAAACGAATCAAAAAAAGAACAGCGACAAGGAAGATGCACCCAACAGCTGCCCCCTTCACACTCCCAAAAAATGCAGTCACTAAGCTTATGAATGCATCTGATGTAGAAAAGTTAAAGCAGATTTACGAAGCTGAGGGCAATGCGTAAGTCACAGACCTATGCACCTAAGCAACACAGCTGTTGAATTAAAGAAACATTAATCAAAATGTAGACTAATTGAGAACTTTGTGCAATTACATTTGCAGGGCGCTCGTTTGGGGAGGTGAGGGCATACAAGTTGTATCTTATGAGGACATAATTGCAGTTCTCAGCAGAGTAGAAATGTCAACCACTGTAAGCATCACGACACAGAAACATTGACAAAATATTCCTACATTTTACACAAACATAATATGGTCGTGTTCACACTATATGCCTAACATTATGTGTTTCCAATTGAACATGTTATTGACTGCTATGCTGAGTTGCTATATAGAGATTAGGGTGAAATCCAAAAGCAACTCACAACTGTCCAACACAAAGGCATGCTGCCTCGAGAGAAATCATACTTAATAACAAGTTTATGCTAGGTAAAAGACAATAACTGTGTTAACCGTATCACCATTTACTTTATTTTTATATATCATAAACAGTTACTAAACATGACTTAATGTAGAAATTTATTACTTCCCCGTCATCGGAAATAAGGGAAAAGATTTTGTACCCTCAGATCTCCCCAAGCAGAACTGCAAACCACAGATTCGTGCTTTTTCCGATGAATTCAAATGGAAAAAGGAAGGATGCTGAGCCTTTCCACTGGACACTGTTGGTGCTCGATCAGAAAGAAGGAGATTGGCTACATTACAACTCCTTACGACCAAGATCGGCTAAAACAGTCGATCATTACTTTGAGGATGCACGAATTCTGGTATGTCTCATTTACTTAGTTGTTATTTATACGATGGTCCCCGTAAGAATAAACGAAACTGACCCAAAATACAGAATGTTTTTTATTCTGCACAAACAGTATGTGGAGAACTACAATTATATAAATGTTGAGGAGACACAGCCATATGGAGCTCCATTGATAAGCGTGGAAGACGCCCCACAACAGAAAATGGGCTCGTAAGTATCATTGTGCAAGTACACTAATTCAATTGACTTGACAGTGACTTATTTACAATCGACTTAACAAAAGCATGTCTTGTTTCAGTATTGATTGCGGGGTAGTCGTTTGTTATCTTATGAAGCAACCTACTCATAAACAAGTAATTGCTTTGAAGCTGCCACAGCGCGTCATTGACGGATTAAGGGCAGAGATAGTAAGCAAGTTCCTAAATGACAAGCATCGCAACTGGACAATTGAAAACTTCCATGCCAGGCAACAAACTGCTGATGATGACTTCGAAAACTGACGACAAAACAGCCATGAGACAAACAAGTTGTTTTGAATCAAGTTGATGTCAAAGAGAAGTCGAAACATTTGAACATAAATCTCTTTATATGAAAAGTGAACGTGCAACAAACTTGTGAATGTGTTTTTTTGGTTCACATGAATGTTGGATAAACATTTCTGTCAATGTAACTCTCACATTTGTGAATGAATGTATATGAAATCTTCTTGTCAATGTCTTCGTACATCAGAACTATGCAATCATTTTATCTAATTTCTAGTGAAATTTTAGCTGACTTCTAACATAAATTATCTGAGTTCTGAATGAGATTTTATCAGTTTTGGATGAAATTATCTAAGTTCTAATTGAAATTATCAGAGTTTGGAATGAAATTATCTGAGTTTTGGATGAAATTATCTGAGTTCTGAATCAAATTATCTGAATCCTTGGTGAAATTATCTGACTTGTGAATGAAATTATCTGAGTTCTGCATCAAATTATCTAAGTCCTGTGTGAAATTATCTAACTTATAAATGAAATTATTTGATTTCTGCATCAAATTATCTCAGTCCTAGGTGAAATTATTTGAGTTCTGTTACATATTTAGCTGAGTAATGTGATCGCTCTGTCTAGCTATTGATTCCAAATAATCTCAGTTCTAACACAATTTTTTAATATCAATTTTGAACAATGACTAAATGATTTAGACACATTTGAAAGTAATTACTTATAAAAGCAAGAGCACATTAAACAATATTAAAGGGAATGCCAATTTGACTTATTATTCACTAATCAAAATTACATCCCAGGTATCAACAATATTACACTTAAGCTAAATTCAACATCTAATTCAATGAAATGTCAAAGAATAGGCTCCTTGCACGATTTCTTATTGTGACTGCCAATCCAACCACACCACCCACATTTTATTTGCCGTGTGATCTCCCCTCTTAATAAGATCCTCCTTTTTTTCGGTCTGCCAGCTGGTCATTTAACAATAAGTGGGAGAATAACAGCTTCAGCACCTTTTGTCTCTGGCATTCCCACAGTTGGAATTGGGAAAATCTGCACTTCATATGAAGCCCTATATGTATGAGAGTGAAAATAATGATCAACAAAAAGACTCAAGTCCTTTCCGCTCTTTTGAATCGCAGCGCAAGTATGGGCGTAGGGAAAACCATTGATTTGCCACTGATAACAGGAACATATGTGATTAAAAATGTCAACGGTCATTGACGGGTAAGAATGCACATCGTAAACAGTTTCACTCGAACAACTGACGGTCCATGTCCTTCCAAGCCGGATAGTAGCATCAAGCCTCTTATCCATGTCCGGGCAGATGACTGACTTCCATCTGCTGGAAACTTCCTTCCTATTAGCTATCTGCTCCATTATTTAAACCTTTATTGTGTCAACCAGCTTTGTAATTGGAAGATGGCGAGATTCTCTAATCCATGAGTTGAAAGATTCAGCAGCATTAGAACACATCTCACCGTACTGCTAACCCTTAAAATATGCATTGCTCCATCTTTCATTAGGCAATCCACGAAGAAATTTGTCTACATTGGAACCACCTTCACGCCTCAACAACTGCAGCTTTGCATGGAAGGCAGCAATGGTTGGCGCATATGCACATTCCCGAAGCATCATAACCATTCTCTCTCTAAATTCATTAGTGTAACCATCAGACAACTTGTCCCTCAAATTTGCCTTATGGTGTTGGAGGCAATACGCATGATGGGCAAAATGAAATACCCTTGAGACAGCCTCTATTAGACCTGGATTTCTGTCGGAAATAAAAGTAATAGTGCGATCCAACAATATAACTTTCCTTAAATTCTGCAGAAACCATGTCCAATTGTCCTCCGTCTCTAAGTCCACCACCATAAAAGCAAGGGGAAACAAACCTGTTCAATATGGATTTTCATAAGTGAACTCAGATAAATTCAATACAGAAATCAGATAATTTGTATAGAACTCAGATAAAATTGCAGAAACTAAGATTTGTCTATTTAACAGTTAGATAAATTTGATGTTAAAGTCACATATCTTTGATTACATGACTTCTTCCACAATGTAGCTCTAAAAAAAAACTAACTAATAAGACTGACAAATAAATCAGCCTCTAACTAATCTAAATACATGATCATCTAGAATTAAATATAATAAAAAGCAAAGCAATTCTACATCAACTGAACTCATACAAATTGAATTGTTCATTAATAACAAAACTAATGAAATCTAACTATAAAAACTGGAAAAAAAATTAAAAATCTACACATACATATCAGACATCCATACAATATGAATTCATACATATCAAAATGACGAAAACTATATCATATATATATATATAAATCAACACATTTAGATAACAAAGATTACATACTCTCTGCTGCAAATGGAAGTCCTCGCTTAAATAAAAAAAGATAGAGCTGCAACCCAAAAGTTAGATCTGAAATCTATTTCCTAGTCAATCAATCTAGAAAGCTATAAACCAACAAGAAAAGAACTGACCATGAGTATCAAATATATATAGATCTAGACATCCAAATAAGAAACAATGCATACTCTCTACTGTAAATAGAAGACATCGCTTACCTAAAAAAAGATGGAATTCCTTCCCAAACATTGCATTTGAAATTTGCTTCCGAGCCAATCAACTGCTTCCCAGCCAATCAATCTACGAAACTATAATCCAATTAGAAGAGAGCTCCTTCCCAAACATTTGATTTGCAATCTGCTTCGCAAACAATGAATCTACAAAACTATGAGCCAGTAAAAAGATCTATCTTCTCTCTCGTGTATTTTCTACATTCATAATCAAGATCAAAATCGATTGCATTTTAAAATTCAAAAAACGAGATTTGCGCTGAATTACAGGGGCATATCAGTAATAACTGATCACTTATACACTTAATTCATGGCTAAATAATCATGACACGTTGGGGACCACGCCATTACATGCTGCGACAATTACAGGGGCAAATTAGTCCTAAAAATTGAAACCATGTGGATATAGGGACCTCAGGCTACAAACAGTCTAACTGCTTAGACCAGAGCCTTTAAAAAGAATTTCCCTAGACTGGAGGCTGGAAACATTCAATTCTAGGGACCTTTTGCTAATTATCGCTTTTTTTTTCCTTTTGTTTTCAGTGGATAATAAAAGGTAGATCTGGTGGGCCAGTTGCAATTCAGAATAAAACTCTATCTTGGAAGAGTCCAATCCGAAAACATCTCACTCATTTCCCTTTCCTTTAGTTGATTTAAATCTCACCTCCTAATATAGCTTCAGCCTTATCTCTACTTATCAATAAATTGAATCTTTAAATATATTCCTAAATTATCTCCTAATTTTCCTATCCTACTAATACAATAAACACCAACCATTACATTCATGGATATTATCTCTGGAATTTCTTCTTACAAATTTGAGACCGATTAGTACATGTAAGTTATCTTTGGAATTTCTTGCAAATCTGAGATCGATTTGTACTCTTCAACTAATCCTTTTAAATTCAAAAGGACTCTCATGGACGTGGACTCATTTATCTCATGAGAAAATGTGTAGAACCTTTATTTGATCTAAGCTCTTTATATTTAAAGAGGCTCGTGATAACCAATAGATCCAATGGACCAGGTTGGAAGTTGATCTTAGAGATCTATGATCATGAGGCTTTCTTACCCAAAAGAAAGCCAACAAGAAATGATATTTTGAAGGATCCTCAATTGTGTCCTCCTAATGGAACTCTATCATAGGGCCCACATGATGATAATCCAAAATGTTCATCTTGGATTATAAAAGTTGAATTCATTGGTGGTTTATATTATTTCTCAGGTTGGCTTACTAATTTATTGGCAGTTATATATAGTTTTTAAAAATAAGTCGCATGCTTTACTCTTTTCTCCATTGAGTCCCTGTGCTAATAGATTATAACCATTAGCGTGTCGGCATGTCTTATTTCTCTTCGTCCACCCAGTATTATTATTTTTATTTGTCTATAATAAAAACCAACAAGTTTCTTTTTCTTCATTTTTCAATTTGATTTCATATTTTTCTATAAAAAAAAACTACAGCATTTTTTTTTCATTTTTCCTATTTCGTCATATATTTTTTGTAATCTTAAAGTAAGACATGTTAGAGTTTTTGTTTTGTTGCAATTTGATAGGATGCATTCATTTTCATAAGCTTATCCTCTCATTCATTCATGGTCTTATTCATAGGATCTTCATGCATATTTCTCCTTCTTAATCTTTGTTTTTATCATATGATATGCATGGTTTTCAAATTCAGTTTGCCTCTTAAGATCATGGAGTTTTTTATTTCAAATATCATTCAAGCTTTCCAAAGTTTCTTTCTTTAAAATCTTTATTTTGATTTGGAGTTTTTATGACTTTAGAAATTCAGTTTTCATCATTTTTCTATCATGAATTCATGCTTGGATATGTGCCTCAAAGTCCCCTGGGATGGTGCCCTCAATATTACAAATTTCTTCAAAAATCAGATTTCTGGGCATCACCAGGTCGACCTGCCTGCACACAGCAGGTCGACAGGGTTCTGAAGCTCCAACGGTCTGATTTCTAGCCGTTGTGTGTACCAGGTCGACCGAGCTAGGCCCAGGTTGACCGGGCAACTAGCCGTTTGAAACTTTTTCTTTATAAAAAGTGGCTTTTTGTTTGGAAAAAGTTGCTGATCTTGGAGGGACTATTGAGGCCAAGGATTTGCAACTTTTCAAGAGCATCTTTGAAGGGATTATGAAGCCATTCCATTGATTCAACCTTTGATCTTCAAATGAGTGTGCTTTCTTTAATCCTAAGTCTTTTAAAATCATGTTTTGTTTCACTATCTTTGATTTCCTTCAATGCATGATTAACAAGATGCTTTTCTATTAAAATGTTGTTCTTCATAACATGCTTAGTACTTTAGAAATCTCATATGTTTTATGAATACAACATATTGTCTTTGTTACACATGAAATTGTTTTCTTGTTTTAAAATCAACTTGTTAGACTTTAGTTAATCTACTTTGAAAACAAGTTAGTTCACTTTGTTGAATTCATGTGTTAGACAAACAACTTTTTCTCTATCTTATGTTTATCATCTTTGCATTAATCAAAGTTTCATCTTTTTAAAGAGAAAGAGTTATTTCTAGTAAATGCATCATTCATAGACTTTGTCATCCATATGCATCTTTCTAGAAGTTGAGTTTTCACTTTATAATTAGCCTATTTAGAGGCACTCCATTGCACTTACATGGTTCTCTTAATCCATGCATTCATAGGCATATTTCTTAAGAGAAAATTTATAGTTGTTAAGGTTTATGCTTAGCCTTGAAAAAGCATATGTTGTAAAGGTTTATGTTTAGCCTTGAAAAACATAGTGATGAATTGTAAGGTTTGAGGTGATCCTAAACCTTAATCGGCTTAGTGAAATCCGGTAGGTGTACCGAGAGTGGATGTAGGCATCCGAACCACTATAAATGCTTGTGTTGTGGTGATTGTCTTTATGCTTTCTTTTTATGGATTATGCTCTCTTGGTTGATTTTATTCTTCTTCTTCAAAGCATAAGAGACTTAAAAGCAAAGAGAATTAAAATTGGTCTAGGAAGTTGAGCTCCCCCCCCCCCCCCCCCCCCCCCCCCCCCCAGGATTCGATCTTGGACTTTCAAGACATGTCATATTTTGTATCTTTTATTTTATATTCATGTTCTTACCTGTGAAATTGTTTAGGTATGACTAAGGTAAGGTATAATCGTCTAAGGGCTTTTGTTTCTTTTTCTTTTCATTTTTCTTTTTTGAGAGTTTTCGTGGATTTTGTTGTTTTTTTCTGTGGGCTTTTTTTTTTCAATTTCATGTTGTTCATTTTTATGGTAATGAGCTTTAATGGATTTTTATTTTTGTCCCTTTTATTTTTCAATTTTTGGTTTTTAGGTATTGGGTTCTATGTGTTTGTTTCATTCTTTCTTTTAAATTGCTTATATTATGAGATTTTCTATTGTTCTCATGGGTTCATATTTTTATTTTAAATTGCTTTTATTATTAGTGTCTATGAATTTATTTATTTATTTGTTATTTTTTATGGTATTCTTTTGGATGTTGTTCCTTTTATTTTGGGTTTGTTTTACTATTCTTTCAGTTTTGTTTGGTTCATTTAGTTTTTTTGGTGATGGCCTATAGTGGGTGGTTTTTTTTACGCTTTCCTTTTGTTTCAATTTTTTGTTTTTCCATTTTCGATTTTCATAGTTTGTTTATTTCTTTTGTATTGTATATGTTATGGGTCTTTTTCATGGACTTTCAAACTATATTGTGTTTCTTCATGTTTTTATGTATTTCTTTTGCCTTTTATTATGGGTACATTGTTCTTTTAATTTTCTTGGTGATAGATTTTAATATATTTTAATGGAATCGAAGCATATGCAAACCCTTCAAATTTAAAAGTTATTTAATGCCCAAAAACCTTTAAGTAACTTCGTGTTGAATTGTTTATTTTGGAGGATTCGATTGCAGAACTTCGTGTTGAATTTTTTATACTTCTCATGTTATATGTATTATAGCTATTTATTTTTATTGCAATCTTGACCGTATCCATATAATTATTACGAAAACTATTATTTTACTTTTTATAATGGTATATATTTTTTATTTTGGATTTATGTTCTTCTCATTAATTATTAACACAAAAAGCACCCTAAATGAAATATATTTTGTTTTGAGGCCCTGGCTTAGCGCGGGCCTATTTTGCTAGTTATTATATATTATAGAGGTAGGATTCAATTTCCAAATTGGAGTCCGATTTCGCAATTGATTTTAAAATTGAAGTTCAATTTCGATTTCAATTGCGAAATTGAAACTCCAATTTCTATTTCTATTTTGATTAGAGAGAAACTTCAAGATTTACATCGAGAGCCCACTTTTGTTAACTTTTTTTAGGAGAATTTAAAATTTAATATATCTAATATGGAAAGGAGATTAAAGAATCTGGATGATACAAGAGTTCCACCTTGCTCAATAACTCTACCCAGCTTAGTCAAAATGAGTCTTCTTTGGTTGAATTAAAGTTCTTAATATATCTATTATGATTAGAAAATTTTAAAAGTTTGTGATTTTAAAAATATAGGGGGATTCAGCGACGGGTCTCTGAACATTTCACTTTATTGCCTTAGGTCCATAATCTTTTCTTATAATGTGATAAGTCCTTTTTCCAAATTTGAAAACCTAAAATGTCCAATTACCCTTTCTTCAAATCATAACCCATGATTAGTGGGATAAGCCATTAATAATGGTCAACTACCATTAAATTAGTCATGATTAATAAAACTCCACTAATGAGATTTTCAAACAAATTTAAAAAAATTTTACAAAAAATAGGAAACAAATTTCAAATAAATTTCTAAAAAAGAAATAAATTTAAAAAACTCAAATAAATTTCAAAATAACGTAAATAAATTTCAAAAAATGAAATGAATTTAAAAAATGCAAAAAAATTTCAAAAGAAAGCAAATAAATTTCAAAAATGAAATAAATTTCAAAAAATGCAATAAGTTTCAAAAGAACAGAGATAATTTAAAAAGACGCAAATAAATTTCAAAAGATCCAAATAAATTTCAGAAAATGTAAATAAATTTTCAAAAAGGCAAATAAATTTCAAAAGATCCAAATAAAATTCAAAAAATATAAATAAATTTGAAAAGACGCAAATAAATTTTGAAAGACTAAATAAAATTAAAAAACGCAAATAGATTTGAAAAAACGCAAATAAATTTTCAAAAAAACGCAAATAGATTTTTCAAAAACTTAGATAAATTTGCCTAACATACAAAAAGACTTATTCAAAAAACTCAATTGAAATTTCCAAAATGAAGATAAATTTGTCAGAAACTCAGATAAATTTGTTAAAAACTCAGATAAATTTTCCAAAAACTCAGTTAAATTTGTCGGTAACTAATATAAATTTGCCAAAAACACAAATAAAGTTTTCAAAAACTACGATAAATTTGCTTTTGTGCTTTTGAAACCAGGTCAAACTTGCGCTAATTACCTCTACATAAAAACACTCCCAGTTTCTCTTCTTCCTTCTCTAAAAACCCAATTTCCCCAATTCTCCTCCCGAAACCCTCGCACAAAACCCTCCCAAATGGCCATCCCTGCCTTCTCTTCCATAGAGATCGACGTCCCCATCGTCCTCTCCAACGGAGAACGTGAAATCGAGTAATGTATGTGGGACAGTGAAATCAATGTATTTGGGTGGAAATCGAGTAACGTGAAATCGAGTGAGAATGTGAAATGTCCCAAATGGCCATCACCGTCTTCCCATCAATAGAGAACGTGAAATCGAGTGAAAAGCTTCGATCCCTCATCGCCGAACATATCGGAGCCGATCTTCACCACATCGCAATCTTCCTCTCCTACCGCAAAGCGCCTCGATCTCCAGAGATCCACTCCAGAGTCCTGATCCAGAACAACTACGACGTCGCCACCATCGCTCAAGAGAGAAACTGCTTCTTCTTCGTCCTCTGGAAGCCTCCACAGGCGACCAAGAGGGAGAGGAGGAGGGGACCTTGCCGGACTTTAAATCGAAGACGTCGGCGTTGTGCACTAGCGGTGGGACAAAGTCTGGATCTTCTCTATTTCCCTTCTACTGTTCTTCCTCTTCATCATTCTGCGATTTTGAGCACAGTGATGGCCCACTTGTAGATATGCACACCGATTTCTCGTCTTCCCCGAGTCCGGCGTAGCAACGAGAGCAGCACTGGGCGAATCCGGATCCGGGTTCTCTGTTCCTGTTGTCTTCCTCGACAAGGAGTCAGGAATCCTCTACATTCTTTGTCACAATTCCAACACAGAAATCAACGATCTTATCCAATCAACAATCGTGGCCCACCTTGTAATGAGGGGGAGAATGGAAGATTTGAAATTTTAAAATTCAAAATTAGATGCCTAAACAATTAAAAGATGGCAAATTAGTCATGTAAATTGTATCCAGGGACCTCTGGCTGCAAACAGTCTAACTGCTTGGACCAGAGCCCTTAAAAAGAATTTGCCTGGACTGGAGGCTGGATAGATTCAATTCTAGGGACCTTTCGCTAATTATCTCAAAAATATATTCTAGATAGTGATTTGTACATATGGGCTCTATGTATAATAAACTTTTTTAAGTGGACCTCATATTCTAATTTCTAAAGGGGGGCCACATGTTGTGATTTCTAAACTTGACCCTCCACCCAAATTCCTAAAGATGGGTCCATGTTGGAAGTTTTAAAGTTGGCCCTATCATGTACAGCAATTTCGATATCCTTTTTCTTTATATTAGATCTTGGATAATTGGTTTTTCTTTTTTATTTTTCTCTCCCGATTTTCTATTTTTTCTCTTTTTATGATGATTTTTTTATTTATTAAATAAATAAATAAAAATAAAAAAATGAGATTACTTTAAGCTATGATGTAATTTCATTAAAAAAATAATCTTACCTTTTTCCTATGCCACCCATTTCCGATAAAGATTTTATGACTGCAATATAAAAATAACTTTATAATTTATTTTATAATTTATTTAAAAACTGAACTCATCATATTTATGGAAGATCTTCAAAAGTATAAGATTAAAAACCTCAAAATAATATCAGGATAAATAAAAAGAATAGATATGAAAATAAAATATATATAATCAAGAAGTTTTTCATATAGAAAATAATCATTTCAACATGCTCCATTGATTTTTGGAAATATGCTATCAATAAATCGGATTCAAACCACATTTGTATCCTTAATATTCAACTTTTAGTCTATCTATTTGGGAAATAAAGAAGTCCAAATCCCTTTTATTTAAAGGCAATTGATATACTTTAACTTGGTTATAGGTTATATGATTGTAGGTTATTTTCAATTATATAAGTGTAAGACCCCGACCCGAGTGAACCCGATTAGTGCTAATTAAGTTGCGTTTTAGTGCTAAGCTTGATTAGTGTTTTTGGTCTAGTTGGGTTTGGATTAGCCTTGATTCTAGTTTTGGGCTTTTTGGAGTGATTGATAGCTTGTGGGGCCCTTTGGGGGTTCCCTTTTCGGCTTTGCTCTTTCTTGTGAAATTTTCCCGACGTGTTTTAAATTGTGTTTTTAGCCCGTTGCATTCATCTTGTGGATTCTTACAACTTTCATGTTGATCCCGTGTCCATTCGAGGCCCCGAAACCCGATTTCACAGCCTTGAGGGTAAAACAGTCATTTCACACCAAATCTGTACCCAAAACTTAATATTCTCGAAACCCGCGAAACATACACTTTTTGGAAACTAGATATTTCGACGAACATTTCTTCCTTCTTCGTCGAATTCATCCGAGGACCCGAGAGAGATGATTTTAGCCAAGTAGCTCCATTAAGTTGTGGGACCCAACCTCCCAAGTGTTAACAAAGAGGAACCCTTCCATTCTTTCTCCATTTTCATGTTCCAGCACACATATGAGCCTAGGGTTTCTAGCAAGTTTCTCTTCTTCTTCTTGCTTCTCCATCTCCAAGCCTCACCAAGAGCTCATCAATCAAGAAATGGAGATTGTCAATCTCTTCCTCATCTCTCAAGCTTCCTCTTGATACTATTTTTAGAAGAATCCATCAACTTTGAGACTTCCCTTGAGCTTACCTTGTCCATTAGGGGACCTTGCAAGTAAGTGATCTTATTCATCTCCTAGATGAGTGATCTTCTAGCCTTAGGGAAGGTACATTTGCATTATTGGAAGTTCTTTCATTTTCATTCTTTGTGTAACCCATTTTAGGGTTGTTTTTGGGGTTTTTGATTGTAGCTTGGCTTTGAGCTATTAAAGTGATTTGAGGCTTGATTTTGGCTAGCTTGGTCTTGAGGCAAGTGAATGTTTGGATGTTTTTAAGTTTGAAATGGTTTGGTGATGCATTTATGGTTTTCATGCTTTCATTGATTGATTTCATTGATTTTTCCATGGTTGAAATAAATGATCTTTACACATCTTGATAGCCTCATTTAATGTCTTGGAATCATGTGTTTAAGTCACCTTGTTCATAGTTATTTGTGGTTGTTGAGGTGTTGGAAGGAAAGGAAACAAAAAGGAGAAAAATCAAGTTCCCGGGCATGCTTCACGCCCAGTGCCGATCGATCGGACCTACAGGCCGATCGATCGGTCTGTCTTTTAACTGTAAGGGTTTTTGGACCGATCGATCGGACCCTATACATTTTTGGTACAGAAATTTCGGCCGATCGGACCGAAGGGTTTTGAGATTTATTTTTTTTATGGACCTTGGCTACCCTCCTTGGACTCACTTGACCATGTGTGAGAGCGTCTTGAGCCGATGCTCTTCACGGTTGGTCCGGAATGCATCGAAGTTCAATCGATTCAATCTTGAACGGGATGGAACGACACGATATCCTCTTCATACCTAAATGCAAAGTCTATTTCCTTGGGTATCGCGAATTCTATTCCTTTCGGTGACTGAGTAGGTTGCTCGATGGTTCCGGGTTGACATCCTACTTAGAATGGACCGTTTATAGTCGTGTTTTCCTATCATAATATCTAGTTATAACCATAAGCTCAATTTAAGTTTTAAAAGTCGTAAAAGTGCATAAGGAGCCCGGAATGTCTTCAAACTCAAGGAGTACCAAGTAATGGCTATAATTGACATACGGGACCCCTATTCACTTAAATGGATCTTAAAATCAATATTTTTCCGGAATTGTAATAGTTCGTTTTATTCCTTCATTTCCAAGATTTACCTTACATGATCTGTTTTCCCGAAAGCGTGATGGTTACACTAGTAACATTGACTTGTCCCGAAGAGTATTGCCCGATATGAAATGAAAGTTATACATTGAATATTCTTGCCCGTTCATTGTTTTACTTGTACTTGATTTACTTGCATATGTATCGATGTGTTATTTAACCTATGTGTCGGCATTACTAAGCTTGGATACCTTGTTGGTTTGATCCACCGACTTGGAAATCCCTCTCCCGTCCCGCCAGCTGCAGTTTGGATCCCGATACCCGGTCATTACCGTGGTCCCGTCCCGATACCCGGTTCGCTACCGTGGTCCCGTTCCCGTATATTTATATTGTATATATGTTTACGTTGCTTCTCCTCACCTTGTGTGACTGAGACCAACGTCCCGTGATACTGTTGTCACTTTAGTGACAGATGACTTAGCTTTATGTGATTGCCACCTTGTTACTCCCGATTCCCTTGGTTACCTCATATGTTTTATCTTGTTTACATGTTTCTAGCAAATGATTTATCTATTTTATGAGAGCTCTTGCTTTAACAGATTTCCTTGCTTTTCGAGATATTTCATCTATTTTATGTTGTTGTATCTTCACACTCTCTTGCCAGACCGTCGTGTCTGATCCTTTGCTTTGGTACTCAGGTCCCGTTGCCGGTTTCCTTGAGGAGGAGCCGGAGGAGGCGGTAGGTGAGCTACAGCCTCTAGTTGAGTGGCATGCTGACGATGTCATGTAGACATCGGGTTGCCAAGAGGCGTAACATTTTGGGGAGGACTTGTTAACTATTCTTTGGGTTATTATTTTGTAATATTGGCCTTTGTTGGCCTCTAATTTTGGGGAATGTAACTAAATGATATTTTGTCTAACTTTAACAACTATTGGGAAACATGCTATAGATCATTGCTCTTTCTGATACAGTTTTGATATTAGATGTTAATGCTTGCATGACTAGAGACAGTCTTACTATTTGATTTACTACACGCTTCCGCACTAAAAAGAAATATTCATGCAAGGTTGTTATATCCTCACCGCGGACACCTGTGGGAAATTAAATAAGTTATATATGGTGGATGTAGCTAATCATCATTCATCCACCATTAGTCCCGATCCCGGATTGGGGATTCCCGGTCCGGGGTCGCGACAATAAGTTTATACGGTATTCTATTTTGTTAACATATGCATAATATAATACAAACATAAAAAGTAATAAGTAGAAGTAAAACCTTTGAAATGAAAATTGTTGATGAATTCATATAGTCTTTGACATGGACTCAAGCACCCCTAGAGTTGGCTTAACTTGATTTGGGTAATACAATATACTAACTTTTAAAAAAATGAATTAAAATTAGGTAAGGGTGAGAGACTAATACATAAAAAATGAATAGGATTGTTTGAATTAAATGGAAGAACATACCCTATTTATTAGCTAAAAGTTTCATAGATGTTTGACAAGTGTTATCTATTCAATTGATATTAAAAAAGTTGTGACTCCAAATGTCACTAATTTAAACTTCCACACAAAAAAGATGATTACAAGTACCATGAAAAAAATGATAGTCTAATGATAGTACAAAAAAGATGTTTGCACCCAGTGTTTAAAATGCACTATCACAGGGGCCATAAGGGATTTACTTAGCTCTCCCTTGGCCCGTAGAGATTATTCCGGTCCAAAGGGAAAGGACACCATCCGTTATTAAAAAAAAGTACTATGAAAAAAATGATATTTAAATATAGGAGTTAATGATTGGCAAGTGTCATTTATCAAATTGCAATAAAAGAAACTTGATTACAAATATCACCAATCTAAATTATCACTCCAAAAAGATGATAGACAAAGAAAAAAAGTGATAATTTAAAGATAGGGAGATGGAATTGAATGTGCTAAATAGTGCACAGTAGTATGTGTGCTTAACCTAAAGCTTACTTATTCATTAATTATGATAAAGCTGTCAATCCAAATGTTTTTTAAAGTTATAAAGGTTAAATCAACATTTAATTAATAGGTTGCATTCAAGTTAAATTGTTGAAAGGTCAAGGTAAAGTTGGGTCAGGAGGTCATATGTCATATATTAACTGTAATCCAATCCATTGATTAATTGGGCTAGAGAAATGTTAGTTCAAACATAAGACAAAAATGAACTCTAACTTTGAATTAATTACCAAGTGGATTCAATTTTTCAATTCACTGTAGCTCAGTGGTGAGGCACATCCCTTCCAATAAAACAACTGAAGATCAATTCCTTACTGTAGTGCTGATGGTGATAGACTTGATTGAGTGAGTGCAAGGCATATGATTATTTATATAAAAAAAGGGGGGGGGGGGGGGGGGGGGGGGGCTCAAGTTAGGTTGGTAAGTTGGGTCAAAATTTCTACTGCTATCAATTTCGTCTAAAACTTTCTCCAATTAAAGGATTATACATATTTTACCAACTACCTCATGACAAAGCTCTTATTAATTATCATAAATTAAAAGAGTTTATAAAACTATCTTACTTTTGTTTCATTAGAAGGTAACTCGCACTTGACCTAGGCCTAAGATGTTTCCCTCAATCTAATTTTGTTTTATATTTATAAGTTTGTAATGACCTCGGTAGTTCTTTATTAGGTTTGGAGATTCATCCTGGGCCAATCCATTGAGTATGATTCAATTAAGTTTATAACTTGATATTTTGTTTAATGCATTTATTACAATTGGATTGACCACTATGTTTTTTACCTTCAAATGAATAAATTGTTTATAATTTATTTACAAATGTGAATGTTGTGACCATTTTCTTCGACCATTATTATATTATATATTAAAGTTGTTATCAAACCAACTTTAGTTCTAACCCTTCCAATTTCAAACTTAACCTCTAAATTTCAAATTTCTTTAATCTTGGATTTTTTTAGTTGTTGAATCATTTAAGGGTGATTGTAGTCATTTTTTATTTTTAAATATTATTAACATAATTGTGTCAGTTAATTTATAATCTTGCTGATCAAAATATACCTACAAGAGAGATTCTTCTCTCTCAATAAGAGAGAACGTCATGTCATGTCTATTTCACTCGACAATTCAAAATTATGATAATATACTCTCTACATTTATATAACTTTTCCTTCACCCAAAATAATCTCACTTTATATTTTATTTTTTCTCAATTTGTAAATGGGGCTTTTTTTAGGCTTATACTTAATAAATCTCATTATGTCACTCCAATTAAAATTAGACCCATAAGATTGATCATGCTTAAAAAACTTGATTATAAATAAAAGAAAAACCAAATTACTCGATATGTAGTTAAAATTTATATTAATTTCTTACTTCTCATAAACTTTTATATTTTTTTATTACCTTTTATTTTTTAATGTTTAAACATTGACACCAATAAAATTTAAATAATGTTTAATTCATATAACTAATTACATCTTTAAGGTTTTGACCTTAATCAATGCCACTATGACAAATGTTCGTGCTTTAAGCACGGGTGGTCAATCTAGTAAGTGTATTATTGAACTTTTCAGTAAATAGAGTAATGCATTAGGAATCAAAATCTTTCAAAGATTATTTTGTAGCTCAAATTGTAATCTTTCAAACGCTTCCTATAGTTCAAATCTTGAAAAAAAAAAAAAACAAAGGGAAGTGCTTAAACTATTTTGCATCCTACACTCCACATGTAGAAGCACAATACTTGAACCATATCTTTTACAATCTTCATGACCTTTTCTCTGATATGTTGCAATCAGTGCATTAATGATTTTTTAAGTAAATAGAGTAATGCATTAAGAATCAAAATCTTTCAAATATTATTTTGTAGTTCAAATTCTTGAAATATTAAGAGGATGAACTTAGACTATTTTGATTCCCTGTATATAGATGTAGATGGTGTGTTGCAAGATCCATGGTCGGTAGATGTTTATGTAGCTGAATGATCTTTTCACTCATCTCTCTTCTGCAGGCAAGTAAGTTGCAAATCTCCATTTAAGTTGTTTATTTAGTTATTTGTTTGTTGCAGGTGCATTCTTCCTTAGCTTCATCTTTGTTACATGATAGAAAAGGGCAGTAGTTGGTCCACCTTTGTTTCTTGCTCCTCAAGAGCCAACTTGTGATACTTAAAAATCGCCCTGGAGATCATGACAATGCAAACCAGTAAAAAAAGGTTTGGCATTTTTAAAATGTTGATGTCATACCTTGTTTCCTTGTGAATGGTTAAAAATAGCTTCTTTTTGTTTTTGTTTTTTTGCATGTACGTGGGGGAAATGGTAAACTATCTTAATCCTAAACTAGTCTAGACTAAAAGTCTTAGGGATCATCCCTAGAGTTGCTCCACCAAAGGACCTCCATCTATGCTCTACTAGTGTATGTCCGTTGTTGTACTCCACACCACAGGATGCTCCATCTTTGCTGTGAGATGCGATGCCCTTTACCAATGGGTTGTCTCGTGTTTCTCAAAATATATATATATATATATAATAATAATAATAAATCATTGGTGGGCTAAGGCCAATCCCTACTATCACTTCCCAAATCATCACTACAAGAAAAGTTGGGCTAAGACCAATCCCTATTATCACTTCCCAAATCATCACTACAATAAAAGTGACTTTCACTTACATTCATACAACGGCGGATTTTATTTTCAGCCGCTAAAGAGAGTTATCAACGGCGGTTCATTAAGGTCCGTCGCAAGTGTTAAAAGTTTTTAGTATTATCAGCGACGGATAATATTATCCGCTGCTAAGGTTAAAAATTTTCGCTCGTTTTTATGAAGTCGATCAAATTTCGCTTAAAACTCATTTGGCTCTTTATACGAATGGTAAAGAAAAAGTTCCTCTCCAAAGTCGAAACTCAGATCTAAGATTCCCGTTTGCTAAACCCTAACAGATTCATCTCGAACTTGATAAGCTCAAATCTCATGCTCCTCTTCAAAGAAGTTCCTCTTCCTCAAGATCTCACCATCTTCTCCTCCTCAGCAGAGATTCAGATCCTTAGCAGTTAGCATTGAAAAAAGGGTACGATTTCTAATCAATCGATTCTCTCATTTCTTCTTTCTTCTTTTTTCCTTTTCTGTCTTTCATTCGCAGATGCAGTGTATTAATTGCAAAGTTAGGATTTAAAATGGTACTATTTGAAGTTAATTGAGCTGCTAATCGATCGATTGCAAAGTTAGGGTTTAATCGATACTATTTAAATGCAGTGAATGAACTTTTGGTGTTTTTAGCAGATTTTGATGGACTTCCCATTGTTTCTTACTTTGTTGCTAGCTGATTTTCTTTGATCATTCGATCTTTTGTAATCTATGTGATTTTTTGAGTTAGGGTTACTGTAAGCTAGATTGGAACTGGAAATTACGATTTGAGTTGCTATAGTTCTTTTTTGTTTCATTTTGTTGTGATATGACTGTTTCTTGCTTATATGATTGGCATTCATTGTTCAAGAACAATTGAGCTTTCCGGTGCTGCAATTCACGAACTTTATGTAAGTGCCTGTTCATGTTAGAATCAAGTCGTGGATGGTTATCATGGAACTTCTTTGCTTAGGATGTCTTTTTTTTTTTTTTTTGTCTGCTAGTTCAAAATCTAGAAGTAGAATTCGAGACACCATGTTTGAGTACAAATAGTGACCACACTCCCAAAACTGCCTACAGCATAATCATCATACTACCACCTATTAAGAACCAGCCACTGAGTGAAAGCATATTACTACTAGCATATAATTATCATTATCAATTAAAGTGCATAGTCGAGTTTGCCCATTTACTTACTGAATGTACAATGGAGATAAGCTCAATATCAGGTCACAGTCTCCAATCACTTGGATCTTTTTCAACAAACAATGAGACTATTGCACATTATACAGTCTCAAAGAGGCAATTAAAAGCAACTATCGTAATCTCCGCTGGATAGACTTTAACAATTCCCCTTCCAAACCCTGTTTTTATTTTCTGCCACAACATGCAATTTACCCCTGCTTTTATATATCTGAGAATGCTTAACAAGGCATAAATTTTGGCTGTTTTGACTCCCAAAACAGGAAATCTCAGCTCAGAAATCCTTCTTTTGATCTGGCTTTTTCTCAAACATGGTGGAGGCCTCTGTCATGGCATCTGCCACTTACCCTGCTGGGATTTTTCATGAACGAGGCCTCTGTAGGGCTTTAAGGTAGTGAATTACATAAGAGACTTTGATTTCTCCATTTCTTCTATTTGGGTTTTTTATTTATGTTGTGATTGGAGAATTGGTGATAGGAAACATAAGTTACATCAATTTCTTTTGTTTGGGTTTCTATGTTGTGATTAAGTCCATTTCTTCTATTTGGGTTTTTGTTACACCCCGACCCAAACTAATCGCGATTAAAGCCAAATAATTGAGATTAATGCTAATTAAGCATGGGTAAATGGTTAATCAAGGTTAATGACCAAAGGGAGACAGATTAGTCTCAAATAATGCATTAAGCATAATGAATTGGAATTGAATTGGTTAAAGTGAGTTTAGACTCAAACAAGGTAGGCTAAGGACTTTTCTGTAAATACGAGTTTTCACGTATTTCATCAAATACGGAAATCCTTGATACCAACGTGTGTAGCTCGAGTAGTACGTTAACTTTCATAATAGACGCAACTCCATTTGACATCAAATGGACCAAATGAGACTTCATTTGACCCAAAATGTAATAAGACTTAATAAAGGGGGGTTTTGGTGTTGGAAGACTTATATTAGAATGAAATGAGCTTTAGCATTCATTTCACTCTCAAGCAACCCTAGAGTCATTTTTCCTCTTCTTCCTTCTCTTCCATTCTTTGATCAAGTGTGAGATTAGGAAAGGTGCAAGTGGTTTGGTGTGAGAGGCATCTTCTTCATCATCTTCCCTAAGCCATTTCCCCATTGTTGAAGAGAAAGAGCTTGAGAAAGAACTCAAGGTTTCCCTCATTGAACTACAAGTAAGTACTTAGAGCTTTTAATGAGTTAGCAAGTCATAATGAGTGGTTATGCATGATTTCTAGCACAAATGGCTTATGGGTTTGTGTATTTACTATTTTCATGGAGTTAGGGTTTCATTTGGGGATTTTCATCTCAAAGCCAAGCTAAGGAAAGAGGGCTCTTGCTATTAAACTTCATAAGAGGCAAGTATAAACCTTTGCTTGTGAATAGTGTGAATCATTGCAAGAGTTCTTGGAGTTTCCATGGATTTGGAGATTATGTGTATTCCATTAAGTTTTGGAAATTTGCTTTTAGATTGATTGAAATGATTAAGGAAGGATGTATGCAAGGGGAACATGAAGTTCCACCTTCTTGTAGGATTGGAAGTGATTGGAATGAGGTAAAGAAGGAAATAGAAAGGAGAGAAAATTGAGGTTTTTCCCGGACCTGCAACACGCCCAGGTCCGATCGATCGGACTGTCATTTAACTGGGAGCTTTTTCTGGCTGATCGATCGGACTGGCTCGTAACTGGGAGCTGTTTCGAGCCGATCGATCGGACCTGGTGAAATTTGATATTTTTTTTTTTTGAAACGATTATGCTTTTTATGAGTCTTAGGGATATATACATTAGTGTTAAGACTAATTATGCCCTAATCTAAGGTTTTCAAGATTAGGAAAACTAAAAGAAAAGAATGATGACGAATTAAATACTAGTTCTTCAAATGGTTGCCTAAACCTGCATGAGTGTTAGCTTAGGTTATTTGAATGTACAAACTACTATCCAAAGTGATGTTCATCTAGAATAACACGTACATTAAATAACAAGCGTCTCACCCATTTGTTTGGTTTAGAAATTTGATTGTGAACTTGAATAGAATTAATAGATGTGATGCAAATCCTGAATATGGCACTACTTGTAATGCCTTAAGCTCGTTACGGAGTTGAATTGAATAATACAATGAATGAATGAACAGTTACTAAAGGTAACAATGAAACGAATAATCCTGCTGCAGCAGATGGATTTGGGGGCGTTCCGGAGCTCCGTGGTGATGCTAGTTGTCCTTGGCCCGGACACTAGTAAGTCCCACATATTCCGATCTTATCTATGGATATTGATCGATGCCTTCCGTTCGGAAGATGAATCCTTCCTTTGAGGGAATATGGTAAATGAAATGAAATGAATAAAAATGAATGCAAGCTATGATAGCAAATGTCTATTGATAAATTCTTACGTACCCATAGTCATTGTAGGAATTATCTAGAGTTGTCTAGAATGGTAAGTGTTACTGAATGGATTTAATTAATTCAATATATGTACTAACATGTGCTCTTGCAAGATTTGTTTATACATTGTTGGACCGTCGTGTTCATTAGTGTTATTGATGACATCACAGGCCCGATTGCCCCTGCCGGTCCTACAGCGCCCGCGGCGCCAGCGGAGGAGACCGCTTCGGTTTCTCCAGGAGGTCTAATCGAGTGGAATGATCAGAATGCCATTTGACAAGAACATAGGAGTGCGAGAAAGGAACTCTGATATTTTGATAAATGTTTCGAAACATTATTTTGTACATTCATTCATGGAATGTAATTAATTGTATTGGATGTGATACATGTATAAGGACTTCATTTTGTATACATGTAAATCGTAGATTGATTTTGTCAAGTATAGATTTCCGCAATGATTGTGTAATTGTCAGGTTCATTGAAATTGATATCCCTTGTGGATCCCGTTTTAACCTAGGTTAATTCGGAATTTACGGGAGTAAGTATGGGCTCACGGCTCGGGGTTACCGTAATTCGGGCCCGGGTCGTGACAGTTTTTTTATTTATGTTGTGATTGGAGAATTGGTGATAGGAAACATGAGTTTAATCAATTTCTATTGTTTGGGTTTTTGGTTTCTATTATGATTAAGAAATCTGTTGTGTTGAATCTGTGTTTTTGTCTCCCTTCTTGTTCTTTGATGCTTGTTGGGGTGTTTGGTGTCTGGGCTCTTGATTTGCATGTACTGGGTTTTTGGTTGTTTTGTGAGTTAAATCTGTGATTGGGTTTCATATGCTGTTTAATGAGTACTACTCCTAACGTTTTTTTTTTCTTCTAGTTTTGGCACTGCCCAAAGGCGCTATCAAATGCATGTGCCATCCATTCTGCTAGAATATTTATATCAATTGTTGGGGCACATCCCAGATTTTCCCTATTATTGATTGCTACTGGTAGACTCTGACTGTCTAGGAGTTATGTGCTTTGATTTTGGAGGATGTTTTATTTTTTCCTGTCTTCTTCAAAGATAAGTGGAGGGTTGGATGATTTTTTTGCTAAAATTAATATGTTAGTTATTTATAAGGATATCAATTTGATGTAGAAAAGGCAGAAAATTTGGGATTTTGAAGAAGGTGGTTTCTGATTTCTTCAACTCTCCCGAGCACACAGAGGAAGGTGCTATCCTTTCTGCAGAGATATCTACCTGTGTGTGATTTGAGTTATATTAAAGCTCAATCTGTAACTTCTATTACATGCCAGATATGTTGAAACTGTTATGTGGGTTTCTTTCAATTTTCATATTCTGAATCTGATTGCTTAGTTATTGTTTCTGCACTTGGTTCGTTTCCTACGTTTTTATTAGTATCTGAGTAGCATTTTTGTGTTTCATTTGCTTCCCTTTTCAATTGAATTTTTATGGGATCCACCATAAAAAGGTTATTACCAAGATTGATGGTCAGCCAAATGTAAACACAAGTGGTCTTTATCATAGATGCCAACATATATAGAGCCCATATGGATCTTTGGATGATAGGCCCCTACATTTTGTTACTCGTTTATTTTCCACTTAGGTCTTGTTTGTGCATGCCGTGCAAATTGTAAAACATAACTTTTTCTGCTTTATGTCGATTGGAGTGCTGCAGGGAACTAGAAAAGTATGGAATCTTGGTGTCATGTCTCTTTCTTTTTATGCAATTCAGTAAAATTCATGTTTCTTTGTAGATGGGCTAGAATGAAGATTCTGACCATCCATGCAAAGAGCTGACATAGCACATCCAGAATCCACGTTCCATTGTCATTGCCCAAACAAGCCTATAATTTATTGAGATTTTCATGATTTCTTTGCTGTTAGGGGCAGTTAATGTATTATTGAATATAAGTTCGTTGAATTTACTAAGTGACTATTATTGAATATAAGTTCATTGGTGCATATGCTAGATATGCCATCTTCTCCACAAGCAGGGGTCCGGCCATTGCATGTGGACACTCAAACATCTACGTCCAGTAATTACATAGCACCCCTCTTATTGGTTTATTTTTTCCTGAAATGCCATGAACAAAAGAAATACAAGACAAAATCTCATTTCTTAGGCACTATCTTCATGGTGTTGGAGTGTGAAAGGTGGAGGTTAAATTGAATTCCGGACTCTGCTATCTCCAATCGAAGTCCACAATGCAAGTTCAATCTTTTCATCACTATTTTTCAGCCAATATTAGGTTGTTTGCTGAAATGGAATTTTGGATTGTTTAGGTTCCCACCTTTGTCTGGCTGATAGGGCAGAGCCAGGCATCTTATGTTTGTTGATTTGGTACATACTATGAGCCTGTTTCATGTAATTGAATGCCTAGAATTGTATTTCTATCAGAGGTTAATAGTGAAAAACCAAAGTTAAAAAATTCAAACTCGAACATCAAACAACGTTCTCAATACTTATACAAAACCATAAAGGTAATTTGGTCTCGGCCTTTTACAGAAGCATGAAGAATTACTTATTCGAACAAAGCTTTGAGAGTTAAGAAGTAGAAGGTCTGGGAAGTAAACAGATTCATAGGAAAAAGTCAGGACTACCCAACTCACAAAATTCACAAATTGCAATAAGTATCGAAGTTAAGATTTAACTTCATGTAAATAAAGAGGAGTCATACTTGGAAAGTCAACTATATCATGCTCAACGGTTAGAAGACATTTGTGCTGATGCCGATAATATTAGTGAACTAAGGGCAGATGTACCTGGGACAGCTATTGGCACACTTAGGCACCCAAGCAACGATAGAGGACCAGGGAGATGATTCTGAATTTGATGACTAAGAGTTTCTAGATTCTAACAATGTTTCATATTTTCGTAATTGATAAGGTATGTGTAAAGAAACAACATCAAAAGATAATATAAGACAAAGTATCATAGATATATATGGCACGGGATGTTAATCATGAGTCATGATGCACATTCTCAGTAATCAACCACATGAGCAACATTCCTAATAGTACTAAGAACTGATTCTAAACAATCCTTTCTTTGTTTTGGTTGGCCATCACCATAATTATATCAGGAAGACAATGTTTCAAGTAAAAATAGAAAGGAGGTAGCGATGAAGCTTTCCATGTCTATTGCCTAAAAAATCAAGTCAGCTTTAAATTCTAAAATGCACTCATTTTTCTTTGAATTTCAGGCTAAGAAGGAGGCCTTTGAGGAAGCAGAGAAAGTGAGGCGAGCTCAAGAAGAAGAGGTGACTAATAAAAATTCAAAATTCTAGGGCTTCCATAGTGTTCTTTAATAGCTTGTAGAACAGCATGTCATGTTTTTCTAGGTTTAGGCCTTAATAACAACCCACAGGCCAGACATTAAGAAACCACACTAAGTACGTATGAGCTAAGAACTAGTCTGTAATATCAAGATCAGATCTGTGTTCTTGTAACTAGTTAAATTTATGAGAACTGCTACTCAATAAACTCTTATTAATTCTCTAAGAGTGGAAAAAATTTCTTCACTATGTCCTAGTAGAGCGTTGGTAACATTGATATTTTGGTGAGTACTGATTATAAGTGAAACCTGGTTATGTCCTGTTTCTCTCATTGGTGACCACCTATCACTTGTGCTCACTAAATTCTACTTGCACCAATAATCACCTGGACATTTATATGCACTTTCTAGTTGTGTAGCATGTTGGCCTTGTTACTTTTTTTTTTACTAATGCTTTACGCATCGGTTTGTGCAGGAGTCGAGACAGGCAAGAGAGGAAGGTGAACGAAGGAGAAGGGACAGGGATCGTGATCGGCATCACCCACATAGGGATCGCTATAGGGAGGAATACAGAAGGGTACGTTATGTCCCCACTTTCTTAGGTCTCACACTATGTTGGCATGTGTGGAAGGTGTTTGTGTTATGTTTGTGTTCATTCATCTATTTTAGAGTTGTGGACTAAGTCTAGTTTTAGAGTTGGAGAAATGATTTGACAAGGATGGAAACTAACAAATCTGATTTAGCTACACAAAGATCACTCTTAATTGGAACTAGCCCAAACTTCAATTAGAATTTTACACCATTCGATTGATTTGATGTTTTTATGTTCTTTTTTTTTTCTCCTTCATTCCCTTTGCTTTTATGATTCTGTTTAGCTTATTTATCATGAAGCTAATGAATGGGTATTTTTGGTTTTCTTTTCGAATTTTGAATGATGGATGTGATCATGAGAACAGCTTAATCTTATTTTGTTGAATTATATGAATTTTTGAGATGCTGGTGTGTGATTGACTGTGGAGCTTTTAATGGTGTAGTTTCTTTTTGGTCATGTGTTGGAGGTCATTCATGATCATTTGCATTTCATGTTCACAGGCTTATCTTTGTTTTCGACACAACTTGAATGAAACAAATTGGTGGACATGATCACTGATCTTGAGCAATGAATCTGCCCGTAATGTGCAATTTAGTTGTGAATAATACTGCATTATTATTTTTTCTATAATCAATACATTGATTACATTCTTTCTTTGATATAGATTGCTGAAATGATGGCAGCCTGCAGATGCTATAAGATGATAAATTGCATTTATTGGATGTTCCTAGCCTTAGTTTGATGAACTTGGGTTAGATTTTTGCTAGAACTTAGTTGTGTTCCTAACTTGAGTTGCTGATGTGCAGGTTACTGGCTGTTTTGATATTTGGATGTCCGCATTGGAGGATTGAGCTATTGGGATATGGAACAACTAAATTGCAGTGGATGTTGGACCATTGTTGGCCAGATATGTTAGCAACATTCATCATCATTGTCTTCATCAAAGCTATATTTGAGGTTATTGTTGTTGGTACACTTTCACTCAAAAGCTACAATGTAAAAGCTTAAAGCTGAAGGATTTACGTTGTCGTTCTTTTTTAATGCTAATTGATCACTTGGCCAACTGAATAAAGGCTTTTCCAAACTTGTGCATTCTAGTACTATTATGCCTGCCCAAATTCTTGAAGTTTCTGAAGTTGGATTTGGTGAATGGAGAATAGATTGGTATACCAATTACAGGTAAATTAGATTTACATGTGATCTAAATTTAGGTTTTTACCTGGCTAATTCTGTTTGTTTGTGGTTTATTAGTTACATGATGGAAGGTTGAAGCACAATAGGCAATGTGCCGAGTTTAAATGGGACTCCACATGACCTGCTCCTATGGGGCGGTTTGGTAGTGTATCTATCGGTGTAGGGTTGGTATATATGGGTTGTTAGATTTCAACGTGAGTCGGATTCAAGTTTTGGTTGCAGCCACCAGAACTTGCCCTATGTATAATTAGCTTATATATTTCTTATGAATGAAAGTTTCGTAGCACAAGTGGCAGGGAACTTTATCTCGAGCATAAAGGCTGTTTGATCCAGCCACACCTCAAGTACTTGGCTAGGTTTGAAAAGGTACTAGTTCAGATCAGCCAAAATGATCTAATTGCATGGCTCAGTGATGCATTAGATATTTAGATTTAGTTGAATTTCCCTCTTGAATCAAAACTAGTTTTTAAAGCTACGGTCCATACTTGCCCTCTTTGAGCCTGCAGGTGCAGCAACAGGCCCCATCAAACTCCTGTTAAAATTAATGGGCTTCTCTCCATCAAACTCCCCTTAAAATTCTGAATTTTTGCCAAAACTTTTCCTTATTCCAAATGATTTGAAAGAAGATCGTCCTTTCTCAGAGATGCCTAAAAATCAATCCCCAATTCATTAGATAGTAGTCGATATCAAAGAATCTTACAGAGACAACAACCACATCATATACACTGTACAAGAAAGCTAACTGAAGTTTAAGTATTCATTCAAATGATAGTCTCGACCTCAACCAATTGCAAAGGTATACTGTTCCAGATGACTAGCTTTTTTTTATTTGTTTATTTTATGATTTTTTTGCATTATCTTTGATTTTCCAATTTTGATTGGGAATTGGTGAGTTTGGATTGTTGTAAAAATGGAGGACTTGGAGTGAACAGAGAGGAACACCTGCTTGAATTTATCTTCTGATATGAAAGCAAAGTTGTTTACAAACTCCAACAGCATTAGATTGATCAAATTTGGAAGCAATCTTTCGTCTGGGCACATCCCCTGCTAGAAGTATAACTTGGGATATTGAGTTGAAGAATAATCTCTGTTTACATTTCCTTCAGTTTTCAAGACCAATAATTGAGTTCGGGTTCAAGTGTCAGTTTCACAATCCTTTCATCAAAAAGCTAAAAGAAACTAAGTCATTTTTGTAACTGGGAATGGTGCCAGCCTTAAACAAAAGGACAAAAACTACGGAATGCAATGGGGTCCCACTGATTCAAAGATCCAAAGGACCGTATCTCCTGCCAGCAAAAATGGGTATGTGCTCCTTTTTCCCATTTCCTTTTTTTTTTTTTTTCCACAACTGACAAGTGGGTTGAATCTGACCCGCATTTATGGACCCAATGGTATAGGAAACAAGTTCAAGCCCACCATGGCCTCATCCTAATCTTTTTGTCTGGACCCATCCAACATGGACCCACCTGATTTACATCCTTAATTTCACACTTACGGCTGTAGGCAGAATGGCACACTATACATTCACATGACCCCACGCCAAATGTTCAAACCACTAAACTTATGAGATAGAGACATCATTAGTAAACATAATGCAAATGAAACAATAGAAATTCATTAGTTGTCCAATCACCCTTAGAATTTTGACGAGCCCTATGCAGCGTTTTCATTTTTTTTTCTATAAAAAGAGTTTTAGCGGCGGATTTAAATGTCCGCCGCTATTGGTTAGTGACACTTTTTAAAATCCGTTGCTAAATGCTTCCGCGACGCTGTGCTTTAGCAACGGACACTAGTCTTAGCGACGGTTTTTGCTTTAGCGGTGGGTAAAACATTCGCCGCTAAAAGTTTTTTGCCTTGTAGTGCATTCATCAGGTGGGACTTACTTTATAAATTCCCTAGACCAAAATCAGGCCCTTTTCCTCATCTATGGTCTCTTGAGGTGATCTTAGTCATTGATTTTGTTTATGGTTATGAATGAAAGCTAGTTATAATTCCTTTTACGAACTATTCTGAGTACTTTTTACAAAAAGAAAAAAAAAATACTATTCTCAGTTGGTTCACCTTTTCCTTCCATACCATTAAATGGCTTTTGATGTATTTTTGTAATTACATTAGATAGTTTATTTTCTGTTTTTTTGCGCTCAAGATTTTTACTTTTTAAAGAGTTTCAAAGCAATATAAATTAACAGCATTACTAGCCTTGGCAAATTATAGTGTGCAAAAATCAGTGCCCACATCATTGGCAGCTAAAATAGATTCCACATAAACACCTTATTACTCATATCCCCTCTGCAAGACATGTCATCTTTTTAATAGATAAATGAAGCTACTAGAGTCTGTGCATCAAGTCACTATACCAAAAATCGGAAATTGGAACGGAAAAGCGTTCCTAATCCTTCCGTTCCTAATCCGTTAAAGTGTTCCAATTTCCGTTCCAATTTGGTACCAACCGTTCCTAATCCAAATTGGAACGGAAATTGGAACACTTTAACGGATTAGGAACGGAAGGATTAGGAACGCTTTTCCGTTCCAATTTCCGATTTTTGGTGTAGTGAGTGTTTAGGCCAACCCATCACAATTCCTATAACTCCACCACTAGGCCTGTGCACATGAGAAGACAAGGAATGATTTTCCCTTGTGAAATGGTAAATCACCTATATACATCTTATTAACTCATGTGTCGCTGTAAAATCAAAGTAGTTAAGTCTTGATGGTATGAATTTGTCAAAAAGACTTGGATTTTAATAAACCATATTTCCATTTGAGTCTAGGAAATAATTGTTCCTTTTGAACTCT
This sequence comes from Cinnamomum chago, assembly GCA_038049695.1. NCBI lineage: Eukaryota > Viridiplantae > Streptophyta > Magnoliopsida > Laurales > Lauraceae > Cinnamomum > Cinnamomum chago. The sequence goes on along the minus strand of CP142451.1, from coordinate 29,965,138 downwards.
TCTCCCTTGTTTTGTTGCCCATTCCATCCCTCTATGTGTCTTTGGTTTGTTTATTTAATTGAATTCAATGGCTTTATCTTTGCTCCTTTGCAGGTATATTTTTATCTTCAAATAATTGAAAAATGAAGCCTGAGAACGGCCTCTGTAAAGACTACTGGTTGTTTTTCCCATGCAAGATCAAAGAGGCTCTGAAAACTGCTTTTAGGTCTACAACTTTGATCGTTGAAGTTACAATCTGAGGACCTTCATGCCTTATCATCGGATGACCTATGGGCTATGGCCTCTGTAGGTTGTTTCTCAAAGTGAGCGTGGTCTGCAGCACTTCATGGCATGGATTAACAATGATGGAAAGTGTTTCTTTCCAAAGTTCTGCATCTATGAAGCGAATCAAGCTACTATTCATGATATCCACCTGTGAATATAAAGACAATCAAGTCTATGGTGGCTCATAATCAAGTCTATGGTACACGGATAATGGCGAAAAGGCTAGGGAAAGTGATCATAACTTGGGAATGGGATGAAGTGTTTGAGGCAAGAATTGTATCCTGCATTCCAGATTTGAATGTGCCCAGCCTTCTAATTCTATTGAGATCAAGATCAATGAAGCTGACGGTGACAACTCAGGGAGTTCAGTGATAAAGGGAAAGTAGGAAACTCCTTTATCCATAACATCATTATTGATTCTATATGTAATCTTTTTTATGTTTTCATATATGATGGATATATTCTCTATACTAGTGGGTCTATTCTTCAACTTTGTTGGATGTGTAAAACCATCCTAAATTGTTCATATGTTAAAACTAAGTTGGTAAGAATTATACATTAAAAGACTGACATTACAGAGGAAGTTCACTTATAAAGTGAATCCAAAGTAAAAAAGGTTAATTTTAAGAGACAATAAAAGACAAAAAGATCTTATAAGAAAGTATGAAGTTTTAAAATTTGTTGGAGTGGCTTTTTGTCTTTTTGTGGCATGTTTTAATAAAAATGAGAGTTTTTTTTTTTTTTTTTTTTTTTGTCTTTTAGTGGAATGAGACATGGACTTTTTGACAACTTATTTCAGAAAAGAAGATATGGTTTTTGAAATCTTGTACTTTTTTTTAGAACTCTCCTCTTTTTTATGTCTTAAAAAGTATCATTTACTTTGAATTCATTCTACAAGTGAATTACCAATCAAGCTTTCCCCAGTTACAGAAGGAGTGAAACTGTATAGTGAGCCCACCTTTCGTAATTCAATTCACTCACTCAGTTTTATATGGTACTGTCAAAGATTAAAACAATCCAAGATTTCTTGACCGTCGGATTAACTTTTTGACGAAAAACTTAATAATAATTACGCATAAAATTCTATTAATCACTTTTTTTACTTAACAGAGTTTATCCAACAGTGGAACAAAACTAAAATGGATTTAAAACTGGACCGCATAAAATAAAATTCCACTGTCTGATTCGGTTTCGGATTCGGATTTTCCTTCACTTGAAAGTAACGCAAGCTCCAAACACGGATACTTTAATCTGGACCGTGCGAATATTCACATCCAGGCCAAACCGTCCAAATCCTCCACGTACCGACACCATCTTCTAACCCAGGTTCCATATTCCTAACCCGGGTTCGCCTAAGGTTAAGTCGAACTCCCTACGCTATAAATACAGCAATCGAAGGCTAAAGCTCGAGCCATCGTAGAAATTCTCACTGTTCGATAGTTTCCAGATTAGGGTTTCTACGGTCGATCGTCTTCAACATTCAAATCAGGTAATTAATTTATTTTCCCTCTGAAAACCTCCTTGTCTGATGATTATGTTCGTGAATTCTTTAGATTATCAAACGTTAGGGCTTTGTTTGGATCGTTCTCTCGCTTTTACTCGGAAGTGGAGTTAATAAAGACCCAAACAGGGCATATGGTTTGGGTGATTGTGTGATGTTAGGTTCTGAATTGTGAAAAATTTTTGTTGATTTGGTCTCAATTTTGTTTGAATTGCAGTTTGGACTTGTGTTTTTGCGATTTTTTTTTTTTAAATTTCTTTGTATTGAGTTATATGAATTCTTTTTATGATCTCTGTGGTTTGATTAGTGTGTTTTAGGGTTTTCTCTTTTGAGCATCATCAATTTTTCTCCTCCTCTCATACCCTATAATTCTTACTATAGGAATTTTTTTCCCTATATGAAGGTTATTCACTTTCCATATGTGTAGTTAGAACTTATTTTGAGTTGGGTAGGCTTATTGAGTTTTTTAATTTGGGTTTCCTCTTTTGGTTTGTTTGGATGTGGAGAATATCTTTTCTTTTGGATAAAACATTCTTCTCATGTTTGAATATTATTTTGGGAAGAAAAGCTAATTCTATGTCTTAACTTCTTTTGGTAAGAAGTGGGTGGAGGGAAGGGAAAAAAAGAAAAACTTTTCTTGTGAGATTGATTTTTTACAGTTAAATTGAATTAAACTATTTAAATATTTTTATTGTGTGTAAATTTGAATATGGTTTTCTTGTGCATCGATTTCTCCAGCGGCCCATTGTTAAATGTCTCCTCGTTTGTCAACCTACCACTTGTCATTTTCTCCTCATCTAAACGGGTATTTAGAGTGATGGATGGATGCACTGGAGTTGGGGCCTGTTGCCTGGGGCATCTCAGTCTAGGATATGAGCTGGGTAGAAACTTATGAAATAAAATGAATAATTTACTCCCACCTGGTTATCTGGTAATAGTAGCTCATGAATGAATGTGTTGTAACTCGTAAGAAATTGAAGTTATCTTCTAATGAACTTTCTACAATAATTTTGTTAGTTATCCGTTTAGGGTCTTCCAGTCTTGAATGATTATTCCTGTTTCAGCAGTGATCACTTTGGACCTAGCTGAGATCTTCCAGATGATTGGGGGTTTTGTGAATTTCTATGACTGTTTGACATAAAATTTTACACAATAATGTCTTCTTTTGCATATATTTTTTTTAAGTTGAATTTTATAGCACCTCTCCCAATGATCAGCACTGAAATAGGAGAAACTTGAAAAGTTTAGCTTGATGGAAACCAGTGCAGGGTCAGAGATGAAAATGCTATGGGTGTAGGATTTCTTTTTTTTCTTCATGACTTGGGTGTATCGTCAGTGCTTGTTGGTGCTTGTTGACACATTATCAAACCAACTTAGATGAATAGTATACAACTTGTCTTGTACTTTGAGTAGACATGATTTTTTCTTTCGTTTTGGTTCGAATTATGTGCTTTTTGGCATAGTATATGATCTCTCACATGGATCTTGGGAATGGCAAGTGGAAATATTTCATTGAGTTCCTTGATTGTTTGTATTCTGTCTTGTAAGGTTGATCTTGTGAATATTTGTCTTATTTTGATATCTTTTTGGAGAAGTTGTCACTTTAGTTGATATGAAGAGCATTTAACTCACCATTTGATTTATTTTGTGGACTATGACCTGCAATTTTTCACATCTAATAATTATTAAGCAAGCCATTTGTTGGCATGCAATTTTAAAACAAATTTTATCATCAAATAGTCAAAGCCTGTGTTTGGATGTACGGGGAATTGAAGTATGGTGAGGTGAAGCATCAAATCAAAAGAGAATAAAATATAATGGGTTATGATGGTGTTTTGTTTTTAGTTGTTTGGTATGGAATCTTTTTGACTTTTTGTATAGAAAAATGGAGTTTTTTTGTCTTTTAGTGGAGAAAGGAGGTTGCTTTTTTGAAAAATTCAGAAGGAATTTTGATATTGTGGACTTTTGATATGACCCCTTGTCATTTCTTGTCTGGGTTCACTTTACTTTAACTTAACTAGTTAATTGCCAAACACGCCCGCTTTCTAGTTTAGTAGGTTCCATGTATCAATAATGTTCCATAATTGAATATTAAATGGTGGCTTGGTTAAATGATTGTATGTTGTGGAGCTTTGGTGATGTCATTATTTCTCTTATTTGGCTTTAAATAAGGTGGAGTGGAAATTCATAAGTCATAACTCACAAAGCCTACATTGGATATGTTGGATTAGGCTTCAATGATGATCACTAATCATTTCCATTATAGTTCATCATTATAATAGATGCTAGAAGTTAGATTCATGTTATATTAAATATTTGAGTTGGGTTACCTTCATTTTGGAAATGGTCATTTGTGTTTTACAAACATTCTTGTTGCTCTCTAGGGCAACCACAAATGGATGAATGCTTTATGGAAATTTCATTATATATATATTTATATTGCTTTTGGCTTCATTGTCTTGTATTCGTCGTTGTACTCAAAATAATATTCTAGTCCTAAGCCTTTTACAATTTGTTAAAGATTATTAGTTCCTTTGGACAATATCAGTTTAACTCTGGTCATAGATTTGTAGCAGTGTTTCCAAACTAGTGAAAATAACGCAAATGCCTCCATATTGTTTTTAAAATAGGCATAATGAATTTCAAGATTTATTCAAATGGTCTTTATGAGTTTGGGTACTTGTCTGGTGGGGAACTATTGAATTGGACCAGAAACTATTGGGTCTGGATTTAGGTCCATATAGTTCTAGACCTGCAATAAAAAAATGAGACTGAGTTGGACCTGACCCATAAATAGAGGGTTTGGTACATTTTGGACTCATTTAATTTTTGGGTAGGGGTTTGGGTTTGCCGAGCTGGACCTGAAAAATATTTGGGCCTGGGATCTGGATTTATTATTTATATAATTCCATACCTGCGGACCTAGAGCTGGACTCAAACTCATAGGAGGAAAGGGACTGGTTACTATATTGGGCCCATCTATTATCTAGGTTGGGATGGGTTAAATCTGTGAATTTGACGTAAATTGTAAAATTCTGAGTACCTGTTGAAGTGCAATGTGTTCTGCAACAGTGTTTCGATCAGTTCCTCATGTTTGGTCCTTTGGGTATCTAAAGGAACATCATCATATTATTCTTGGTGCTACCTTTTTCATATTAGTTACTATGTTGTAGCTCCTAAGTTTTCTTTCCAAATCTTATGGTGTTTCAATATTGAATTTGTTTTGTTGTTGCTCATGGAGTCTTTTTTTTTTTTTTGCTTTTGAGTGTACAGGGAAAAGCTTTGTTAGTTCTGAGTTCGTATTTTCAACAGACAAGTTTCATGTCTGATATTCCTTCTCCCTTTGGTACGTTGCCTCGATGATTTTAATTTTTTCAAAACAAATTTATTATTCATGCACATGCCTGAAGATCTGAAAATATATGTTTTCTCTTATCAAGATATTGCAAGTTGACTAAATTTGTGAATATGGTTTTCAAAATCTGGTTAGGAGTTATATATGTTTTGTTGGTTGGAGAAATGAGAACCTTCAAATGATCAAGGTTTTAAAATTTGGAATTTTGGGTCAAGTAAGCCGTCTTGGATTCAAGTTGACTTGACTGAGTCGAATGTGACTCGGCTATAGGATCGATTTGATCAAAACTTGAAGAATTATGGATAATAATGAACAAAAATTTTGAAAATAAAGAGCTTTGCCTTATAAATCTAATCCGTGTGTGTTTTCATTTTATAGAATGAATTTAAGTAAATATGTGGATTCGATCTCCCACAGAGTGTGGTTTTGAATTTCTAAAAGGATTGAAAATGACCCTAAATGTATCCAATATATTCTCACAACAAAAATATGTGAATAACATATTAGAAAAATTCAAGTGTGTTATATTGTTGTTGCCGTTGTTATCATCAAAGCCTCGTCTCAATTATGTTGGGGTCATCCACGTGAATTCTTTTTAAATTATTCCAATCTATACTTAGCCAACTCCTCAGACGAGTTACACGTCTTCAGATCTATTTGCATTGCATCCATCTATGTCCTCTTCGGCCTACCCCTCCCCCTTGGCCGGCCATCAACCTGCATAGCCAAAATTTTCTTCACCAATGCCATTGCCTGCGTACGTTGGGCATGCCTTAACCATCCCAAACGAGTTTCTCTAATTGTATTACCTATTGATGCTAACACCTAAATGCTCTCTAAAGCGCTCATTTCTAATTTTATCATTTCTAATTTTACCACACATCCACCTCAACATTCTCATCTCTGCTACATCCTAGTTCTTGATTGACCAACATTTTGCTCCATGTGTCCTAGCTGATCTAATCACTATCACGTAAAATCTTTTCTTCAATCTTGTTGGCATGCGCCGATCACAAAGCACTTCAAAAGCAAGTCTTCACTTCAACCATCTTGCCTTTATCCTATATTTGACATATTCGCCAATCCCTCTATCCTTACTAATGATCAAGCAGAGGTAACAAAATGAGACTGTGTGGTATCTTTTGGGCTTCGATTCTCACAGTAGTTTCAGCTTTTTGTATACGCCCGTTAAAGTTGCAATTCATGTATTCTGTCTTTGTATGACTTATTTTTAAGCTTTTGGATTCTAAAGTGCCTAGCCATCTCTCAAGTTTTGCATTTACAACACCTCTTGATTCATCCACCAACACTATATCATCCGTAAACAATGTACACCAAGGTACCTCCTCTTGAATATGAGCAATTAACTCATCTATAATCAGTGCAAAGCGATAAGGGCTTAGCGTTGACCTTTGACGAAAACATATGGTCACTGAGAAGTGGGAACTCACTTGTCTCTCTATAGGTAGTCTCACACACATTATTGCTCCTTCATACTTGTCTTTAATAATATAACATTTTAGAACATTCCTTCTATTTAAAACCTACAAAATTAAATCTCTAGGTACTTTGTCATAAGCTTTTTTAGATTGATGAAGATCACATACAAAATTTTTCCCTTTGCTTGATTCTTTCCGTTACTTACCTAGGTGGGAAGATAGCTTCCATAGTTAACCTCCCTGGCATGAAAATAAATTGATTTTTAGATATATTGGCCTTTTGCTTAAGTCTTTGCTCCATTACTCTCTCCCATAGCTTCATAGTATTAATCATAAGTTTAATACTATGATTAGTTATTTTTCACAAAGCTAATATAAGAGATGATGCTTATTAAGTGGTTTGAACTTTAGATGAAGGCTGTATTGATGGCTTTATAAATTGTAGTGACGGGCTCAAAGATTAAATACTAAAATTTAACATATTTACAGTAAATATTATTTGGCGATATATCATAACTTAGGGCGACCAATATTTTGGTTTATAGTGTAATAAAAATATGGTTTCTAGCATTTTCCAATATCTATTTTTTGTTTGATATTGTTTCAAATTTTCTCACGGTTGAAAAATGATAGTATGATGCGATGCGAAGGCAAAAGACCAAGATATCTAAAATAACTTATTTGTCATAGTATGTTGAAAAATGATGCCACAAATCATTTTTTGGGATCAACCGTGAAGGCAACCGCTATCACGATTTTGAAACATGCTCTTGCCTAATCAACTCCACTCTCTAGGATGCATTAGGAGGAGAGTCGTACATCATTTCTCATTACCCACAAGGACCCTGTCATTCCAAGGATGATGTTGGAGGGAGAGAGAGCCTACTTGTGATGGAGAACCTTGAGTGTGCTGGTCATCTTGGGCTGTCATGCCGAACTGGAAAAAGATTTAGAAAGGGAATTATGGTGACAGCATATGCCGAACGATCATTACCTCATCCCTGGTTGAAGCTGGAATGCAGACTCTCCTTACCTTTGAGGACACTGGCCTCTTAAGGTGATGGAGGTAGATGGCCTAATTGTTATGGAGAACCTTAAGCATGCTGGTCCTCTTACATGAGCTGTTATGTTGATTTGGATTAAATTTTCAACCTGTTGGCCCCATTCCCCAAATAGAATGAGTTTCTGCCGACAGATAGCCAACTTTGCTCTTGAGTCTTGACATCATTCATGATATCATTTCCTTTTCATGAATCCCTTGGACGTGTTTGAATTGGCCAATCGCCCTTTAACTTTTCTTTTATATATATATATATATATAGGGAGGTGCTCTTGTGAGAGACACTCTCACCTTACCATGAGAGATAAAGTGGGGGCCCTCACCTCCATATCCAATGTCAACAACTTAAATATGAGGGCCCCCACCTTTATCACTCATAGTAAGGTGAGAGTGTCTCTCATAGGAGCATCTCCCATATATATATATATATATTTATATATACATATATATTGACACACACACAGCAACATAGTGGTAACAGTACTTAGTAATGGTGGTATTGCATCTTTCTGCCACATGCCAAGCGAGTACAATAAAAGCAGATAAATTGGATAAAATGGGAGCAGAGGGCGGGATCATTTGTTTTCTCTTATGGGATGTAGAATTGATTCTATGGCATTGTAGTTTCACGTATTTGTATAATTTGCCCCCTTAATCTAATGGGCAGTCACTTTTGGTACTTACATATGAACAAAAAAAAGTTATTTAAAAAAAGAAATATTTTAGTGAAGTACATTAGATGATGTTATTAGACTTTGTTTGTCTGTATTTTTGTAGTAGTATGTTGTTGTTTTTTAAATAATAAAAAAATCTGTTTAAATAATAAATAAAAGCCACCAGGTTATGGGTTTCAATTGGTGTTACCCTTAAAGAAAAGAAGAATTTTAGGGTACTTTAAATAGGAAAATTATCTTACCAGATTACATGAATAATCCTGGATATTCTAGATGCAAAGGTTGTGGATTTCAATTGATGGTTACCATTAGGAGTTGTTTGTGCAGCATCCATAGAAGAGGAAAGGGAGATTGGTTCCTCATCTGTGGCAACATGAGTCCGACCCCAGAGGTTGTGCTCTAATTTCCTTTCATCAAGAGGAAAACAAGTACGAAAGGACCACTTTCCTCGGCACTCATTACCTACACCAAACATGTCGCTGAGGAAAGCGCTGGATTTTCAGGCGTCTTTTCCATTCGAATTACGCGTCACGACACATGCACAAGCACGTCCTCAAAGAAAAGAAGACATTTATGGTACAGAAAATAGGAGAAATTATCTAACAAGATCAATATGATATCATCCCAGCTTATTCTAGTTGGCATCCTAGAGTAGAAGATTTAAGATGTCTAGCATAGAATTACTAAAACTTTCATTGTCAATCTCATTTTAAAAATGCATGAAGGTCTTCTAAAGTTCCATTGATCACATTCCCTTATTTGTGGCACAAAGTCCTACTCTCCCTTTCCAAACCACCCGCCAATCACCCACACAACCTTCTTTCTGACTAATTACATACTCCAACAAATGTTACTGCTTCTACTCTTGTTCATGAATCTCTACCACTCCTTTTTGTTCAATTAATGACAATATTCTCTTTCATCTGCAAAACCAAAGCGAGATGTTAGGATGTAGGCAATCACCGCTGGCAATATAGTACCCAATTGGCTGTGATTTACTTTTCTCTAGGCTGAGGGTTTTCACTTTGTGATTTTTTGGTAGTTGGGCGGTGGCACCCCACCCCCACCCCCATCCTATCAGCATATAGTGTTTATGCTGGACAGTTTCTTTCATTTATAGATTCGTAATGAAATTTATACCATCCTTTGTCTTGAAGTTCTCATCACCTACTATTTCTGCTTTATGGATCTCATTTTCGGTGGGGCAAGCAGATCCATTCGCTGATGCAAATGCTGACGACTCCAGTGCTGGGTCAAAGGAGTATGTGCATATCCGCATACAGCAAAGAAACGGAAGGAAGAGCTTGACTACGGTTCAAGGATTGAAGAAAGAGTTCAGCTACAACAAAATCTTGAAGGATCTCAAGAAGGAGTTTTGCTGCAATGGTACCGTTGTCCAGGACCCGGAGCTGGGCCAGGTAATACATAAATGCATGCTCTTTGAATATTAACTGATGACTCTGGGTGCATCTACAATGCTCAGCATGAGAAGCTAGATCTTCTCATACCGTCGATTCCTCTTTCACTGATCTATGGAGAGAATGTATACAATGCTTGCCCTGATAGGATCTAAAATTTATTCAGGTTAGCGTTTTTTGGGTACAGTTTGGGCCCCACTTTAAGTTATTCATTTTTTTTTTCATGTGGGGGACCTCTCTCTCTCTCTCTCTCCAAAATTGTTTGCTCTTGATGGTTTTGATGCAGCAAAGAGCTTCCCCATTAGACATATTGATAAGACACCTGAATGGTTGAAACAAACCGCCCTGTCAATAATTAGTGGTAGAAGTCCAGCAGAATGTTTAAAAATGTTCTTTGGAAGGGAATTTTGTTCCAAGTCTCTGAGGCTTGCAGCCACTGGATAGTTAGGAGCTGAAAACTGCAACCGGCTGCCATATTCAACTGTGAGGGGCCTGTTTGTTTGTTTGGTATTGAGTTCCTAGGAATTCAAAGTTAAGGTATAATGAAGGGATATAAAACGAGTGCAGAGCGTGCGGCATTAGAGGCTGATATAGATGGGACCAAAGAGGAGACTGTATGATGACATTATGGATCACTTTAGGGCTCCCTTTTTCATGTAGTTGAAAAATGACCATCAAATAACCTCTACTTTAATGGAATGTCAATCAGGGGAAGATGGGAAATTAATACCCAACCATCACGCAAGTAAAACAAAGTCTGTAGGAAAAGGCAAGGGTCCCATCTGCATTTCCACTTTACATCTTTCTTGTCTCTTTAATGTTCCTTTATTGGGAGTCCTATTGACCATGAATTCTTGGGAAGTCAATGCCAAACAAATAAACAAGCTCTAATTTCTATTTTTAGCCCTTTCGAGAGCAAGGGATTGCTTGGAATTCCATGAATTTAATATCAAGCGAAGGGGCCCTTATTATTGAATCTTTAATATTGTTCCAACTGTGGAGGGAACTTTGTTCTAAACCTGCAAGCATGTAGACAGACACAGACAAACAGAAAAATAAATTGATTTTTTTTTCTTTTTTGAAAATAACTGACAGAAAATTTTGGCAGACTATCCATATTCTACTCTGAAATCTTTATTGTAGGATGTTTGAGATTGTTCTATAGATATATTTATTACCAGCATGTAGATGTTAGGCTAAAATCCTTGCCTGCTTAGGAATTTTTTGCACCATGAACTGTACACTTTTTTGGGTGTGCATTTTTCTGACGTTTGATGTGGCACAGGTTATTCAGCTGCAAGGTGATCAGCGTAAAAATGTTTCCACTTTCTTTGTTCAGGTATGTCATTGAACTTGTTTATTTTTCTTCTTTGTTTTGCTAGTACCATTGATACTCAGCTGAAATATTGTATTCATTTCTTGTTCAGGCTGGCATTGTGAAGAAGGAACACATCAAAATTCATGGTTTCTGAGCAAAATCTTTGATGCTTTATGTTGGCCTACAGTTGCCTATACCTTAACCAAAAAAAGCTGCCTAATACTTCAGGACTTCTATGAACTTACCGTAGTTCTATGTTATAAATAATTGCAGTGTCCTGTTATGAGTGCTTGCCCTGATGTGTTCAGTAGTTTATCTTTGTGTTGTGGATGTATTGATATTTGCAGTAACAACATTCCAAAAGCTATTGCTGCGAGACAACAATGCTGTGTGTCTGCTTTTTACCGTTCATGAGCAAAATATTTGTATAGATAAAACCTATATACTAGTGGCCGGCAAATGGGTTGGGCTGGTGGGGTCCTCTAGAACACCTCTTTTATTTTTACCATAGAAAACAAATGATAAAGTGTAGTGAACTTCATTACATTCCATGGTAGCTGCGTTGGGAGTGGCAGCTGCCTGGCCTGAGAACTTCATTACATACCATGGTAGTTTTCTTCCTGGCCTGAGAACTTGATGGAGGCTTTGAGTCCACAGTAATTGTATTTAGGCTTAATTATAAGACATACTTCTATTAAATCACGCACGCTCTCTCACCTCTTACCATGATGTTATATTTCTTATGTAATCTCATACTATCAAATAAGGACTACTATACCCTTGTATCTTTTTTCACTACCTTCCCTCTACTACTATTCAGGGCCGAACCTACCTACACTATCTTGGGAACAGTCACTCCCATAAGACCTGGGTTTGCTTTCAGAAATCACTTGAAAATTTCAGGTCCCTTGCAAAACTCACGTGAATTATCTTTTGTCCGTCCTAGAAACCTATAAGAAAATTTGGGTTGCACCAAAATCCAACCACTTATTTAGGTCCATCGCGTTAAACGGAAATCTTGAGTTTGCCATTGGCTATTAGATGTTACAATCACCTTTTATCGCTTCACACACTTGAACAAACATCGAAGAAATAGGAATGACGGTCAATTTAATCCCAAGTTGTGTTAAAAAGTAGGAAGATTCAACCTGACCTAGCCATTTATCAAGAACTTCCCTAGGAATTTCTACCCAAAAAACAAAAAAATCCCTCCAAAAGAAAAGTTACACCCAAAAGCAAAACAAGATAGGATAACAACCTTGAGCGGCTTAAATTTTAGAGATGGGCCCCAATGGTGGATTTTAGATTGCTTAACTCGAGATATAAATAAGGCCTGCCTTTGGGGGATACCTAGCGGTTATAAAATTTGTGAACTTCATTGAAGATCATACTAGCTAAGGAGGCCCGGGCCAATAAAATAAAAAGTCAATTTAAAAAATGTACTTTCAACTTTTTTTTAGAATCATGAGAATTATTTAATGGCCGATAACATTTTCAAATGTTTTTTAAATTGGTCATAAAATGCATTCAGAGTTTTTAGCTCATAACCAAAGACAAATCATCCTTTGTGTAAAGTAAGTATCTCAGTATGTAAAAAACTAAAAATCCGTTCTTCAGAAAAATTAGAATTTAAAAATAGAATAACTTTCTTAGGAATCAAAATCTTTCTAAAGAAAAAATAAATAAGATCCTTCAAAATAAAGAGTTATGAGTTATGTCTAAAAGTTAAATAAAATTTTAAAATATATTAAGAAGTTTATAATATACAAAAATAATTTCAAAGAGAAGGAAAGCTTTTCCACTTTCCGATTATTCTGCATTCATTATAAAACACAAAGATATTTATATTTTTCATTAAGTTCTAAGAATTGAGTAAAAAAAATCAAATAATTTAGGTTAGCAGATGTGGTTATTTGTGAAGATAAAAATTTAAAGATTGTTCTTGATGAACAGGCTAATGGGTCACATTATGGATCTGAGACCCTTGCTCTGATGATCGTATCTAGCATTTCGTGGCCCACCTAAGAGCTGCAAACCTTTTCTCTGTGTAAGAGAATCCCAATCTGAGAAAATCAATTGGATTTTTTTATTTCATGTTTGTACATTTTTGTTTTAGGGCTAAGATTGGCTTCTAAACCTATGCTTTCTTTAGTAAAAAAAAAAAGAAGAGAAGAAAATCATACATGAAGAACGATTCAAATTTGAATTTATTTCTTGAATAATATTATTTCTTAAGACGTTTAATTTTGTTGATTGATATTTACAAATATGTATAGCAATATTACCTCAAAATTGGCATTTTTAAATAACATTTTTTGAATGGTAGAAAGAAAGCTACACATTTTGTGATAATTTCTTAATTATATAGAGATATTCTCAAAATATTGATATTATTTGTGTAAATGATGAAGACCAATGCTTGGACATTTCAAATGACTTAGCGAAGCCTAAACCAAGCTGAACTTGAATTTTTTTTTTTTTAGATAACATGATTCCAAGCTGTTTTGTTGCAACTTATGAAACAGAAATATATATATATATATATATATATATATATTACTCAGTTCTATAAGACGTTACAAGAAATAATTTCTCCCTAGAGCTTATATGGCATACATTTCGTCGTTGTAGATTTTAATTAGAGAGAGGGAAAGAGATTACCCAGTTCAGCCTTATAATGAGATATATTTAGGAATAATCTACCCATTATGATTTCAAGTCTGTATCACCAAAATTCTAGACCTCAAGTAACCATGAGACTTGAATTACAGTGCTCAGTCAAAGATCACATTCTAAGACACCCCAATCAGCGGCCTCATTATAGGATTAATGGTCTGGATCACATGAGAATGGCTCCTCAGCAATTCTCACCTGATTGTACAGGGTTCGAATAGTAGGATATGCCACCTTTTCCGCTTGTACATGCTTCCTTTCTTGCATGTGCGCGGGCTCTCTCCTGGGACCCAGCCCCCTTGGCCGGGGTACCAAAAAATCGGTCTGGATCACATATTTTCAGTGTACCAAGTAGCCCATGCTTCATGGGCCTCACGGTTGATGTGGGACACCCTAAAAGCACATAATTAAAGAACTTGCTATCAATGAAATAGATAAAGATGCTTACCAATTAAGTATATCAATTAAATTTGAAGCTAGATGACATTGCTTGAGATTGGAAGGCTTGAATGATGTTTGGTCCATCTAAGGGAAAGGTCGTAGTTTCTTGGAGTCCCCCTCCCATTGGTTTCTTAAAGTTCAATGTTGATGGTGTAACGAGAGGTAAACCAGGTCCAATCCAGCTGACATTGGAAGAGTTCTTCGTAACTGCAAGGGGGAGGTCTTATTTATGTTCTTTAAATATGTTGGAGAGAAGGTTCCAACGAAGCCAAGATTTTAGCTATTTTAGAAGCTCTTTGCTCATATTCTGGAAGATTCTTAGGAGATCTAATTGTGGAAAGTGATACCTTCAATGTCATTTCATGGGTTAATTCTAAAATGGTTCATGGAGATTCCAGTTTATCTTGAATGAGATAAAATCTCATTCTTCCTCCGTTCCGATGACTTTTTCCTATATGAGTCAATCAACTAATTTTATGGTAGATGCTTTGGCCAAGCAAGAGGTTGTTAGGATTTTGGCCTTGGAGACTTCTTTTATGTAGTTGCTTCTAATGTTTGGGTATATGTCTCCTATACCTAAGCATGGTTTTTCCTTTTCTTCCTTTATTGGTGTAAGTTTTTCTTTTTTCTTAATATATTTTTGCGTTACCATTAAAAGAAATTAAATATTAAAATATAGATCAAAGAGCCACATATTGGAGGGCCACCCTAATTAGGTTTTTAATAAGATATGTACAATCCCTTTTCAAATGTTAGGTGATACTAGATTCTAGGTGGAAACCAAGCTTTTGAAGAGTTGTAAGATTAAAAAACTACATGAGTTTGGATTAAGAAGATATTAATATAGAGACTAGCACAATACCCCATGCTAAGCACAGGATGGGTGTTACACCCCGACCCAAATTAACCTTAATTAGTGCTAATTAATGGTGTTCTAGATAAATCAATTGTGTTTAATGACTAATTATGATAATTAGTGTCGATTAGCCTTTATAGACTGAGTTAGTTGAGTATTGAACCTTGGATAGGTGAGTTAGAACCGAAAAGACTCGGTTGGATAGAGTCAATGACTTTTTTCGTAACTATAGATTTTCACATTTTGCATCATTTGCACGTCGTCTTGGGGTCATCGCGTGTATTTTGACGAGTGTATCGATTTTCGTATTGAACCCCATTTAATTCGAGCTACCGTAGAGTTTTTTGGACCCTCATTCAACTCTTTATGAAAATACTAACTTTTGGAGGAGTCTTTTTATAAAAGAGAACCTTATCTCTAATATCCTCTTCATTAATGCCATTCCAATCAACTTCTTTTCTTTCCCTTAGGCTACAAAGAGTTTTCTCCCTACTCTTTTTCTTCTCTTTCTCAACCATCAAGAGACCTTTGGAAGCTAGGAGAAGACTCAACTCTATCTTCTTCATCATCTTCATCTTCCTCTCTTCATTGTTAGCAAGAAATAATCTCCACCATCTTCTATTCTCTCCCAATTCGAAATCTTTGCTAAGAGGTAAGAGTCAAGCTCTTTTAATTGATGTTTTGAGATGCATTAGAGTCAAGGGACCCTCTCTTAAGCATGCATAGACATTTATGGGTATTTTGGTGTGTATTTGTGCCTAGGGTTTGGATAATTGGGAGTTTTTAGGTACTTTGAGCCAAGAGTGTCAAGAGAGGTCTTTGAAAGCTCATTAGAGGCAAGTATAAGCATAATATGGATTTACATTTTAATTAATTTCATTGATTCCCTGAGATTCTTACTCAATGATTTTATTTCTTAATAAATGAATGGATTGGTGTATTTTATGATTTTTATGGATGAGATTTGATGGAGTTGTCTTATATTATGTAAATGGGAGCAAGGAGGCTCCATTGTGCACGTAATATGTTAAAAGTAGTGTGGGAAGGGAAGGGAAAAGAACCCATCAAAATTCCAAAATTGGAATTCTGGAGTGGGCGCTCGAGCGAACAGAGGGCCACTCGAGCGGACCCACTCACTGGAAATTCCGGAATGGAATTCTGTAACGGGCGCTCGAGCGCGCCTGGTGCTGCTCGAGCGCGCAACCCTTCTGGAGACCTCCGCTCGAGCGGATATGGACCCGCTCGAGCGGACCTGAAGCCATTTGTTTGGGCTTTTTGGGGCCAATTAAAGGGAGTATTAACACTCCTAGCCCATATTAACCCTCCTTAATCCTTCATTAAGTGGATTATAGAGCAAACCTTGTTTCCATAGGGAATTAGGATTCCTCAAGACCCTTATGACTTTAAAATGGAGCCCTTAACCCCTCATTTGGTCTAATGGGAGATTTTAGTCCAACATAATGCCATGTAGGTTAGTTAGAAATTCAACGTACCTCGCATAATAAGTGATACCCAATCAAAGTAGTAGTATGTTGACTTCCAAACCCATCTTGTATTGGACGGTGAAGGACTAAGAATATAGGTTAGGGTTGGATAATAATATACCTCAGATTCCCTAAAATTCTTTGTATTCATATTGAAACCCAATTTCCTCATTGATATCAAATCTTAATTGATTAGAGTGGTTGCATTCTTAGTATTAATTATAGTCAGACTTTCAAATTTCAATTCGTAGCATTGCTTATTGTACGACTATTCCAATATTCGTTGAAATTGTGGATTGAGTAAGTATTTGAGATATGTGATTATTATTCGAATTGATTATGGACAAATAAAATACAAACTTACTCAAATCCAATTATTATTTTGATTGTTATTGATTCGATTGAGTCGGCATTACGTAACTTCGACCCTGTGATACCCGACGGGGTTGAACTTGGTTTATTTATTCGAGACTACTACAGTAAGTCATCTGGAGCATGAGAACTCTAAATCCGGGTAGCCTGTTAGCCTTTGGTCGGGTCGTTGGTGACATCCCAACTAGATTTGCTCTCTTTTGAGAGGATGGGCTTAAGGTAGTAGCCAAATTAGTATGTTTTCTTGTTACTTGATTCACAAGCATAATTATTCAATTTTTAGCTCAATTTGCTTAGCCATTACGTACCATTGACTTCTATGAATATAGTTGCCTTTTAATTCGATTTTGAAGCATTATGTATTTCCTTATTAATGCCTATTCTTGCTAGATCGTCGTATTTAGATACTACTATTGGTGTCATAGTCGCAAGTGCATCTCCCGGCCTTGAAGATGCCCCATAGGGAGAGGAGGTTACCCAGGAGGTACCTCCAGGACTAGAGGAATGGCCAGATCAAGGGCCTGCGTAGAAATTCTCCTCAGAGCGCGTTGACATATCTTTTGAGAGCTCCAATAGAGTGTGGCTTGCCCCTTTTTGTGTGGATCACACTTAGTTCCAGTTATTATTTTGAAAATACTTTTGTTATAGTTGTATAGGGTTCTTTTATACCACTCTTTTATAAAGCAATCACTACAAAAAAAATGTCTTAATGAGTCACTTTTAAAGTGTCTTAAAAAGTGGTTTGTGTCGCTTTTTTGATTACTATGCAAGCGTCTTATCTGCCGGCGTCACTAAAAGTTCGTAAAAGCGTCTCAAGAAATACATTTGTTGTGTCAGTTTCTGTTATCAAAGTGACACAAAAAAATGGTTACTTGTGTCACTTTAAACCCAAAAGTGACACTGAAATAACTTAAAAGCGTCACAAGAAAGATAACTTTGTTGTCTCGCTTTTCAAAAGCAGTGATCAATATGTTATTTTCGGACCAAAAGTGACACAAGTAGTCATCAGTTGTGACAGTTTCCATAGAAGCGAGATACTATCCATTTAAAAATAAAAAATAAAAATACAATATATACATTACTAATAACATGCTGCAGTATGGATACACTTTCAAATCACTAAACCTGCCTTACAAAATATGCAAAAAAATATAGATAGCAACATTCAATAAGAACCATTTCATTAATTGGAAATTAATCACCATTCACATTAAGAAACGTACTTGCTCGTCCACGCACTAAATCAAACAAACTATTCAAAACATAGCCAGTTTGAATCCATCCATAATCCAAACTATTTACATTAACCTTCGAATTCGTAACCAAAGCGTCACGACATAATCCAAAACCTTCACAAAGCTACATTGTAAACAATTTCCGAAAATCTCTAACTAACCAAAATTAACTTAACCTAATTAGTAGATCCACTTAGCAAAAGGCATTCCATCTCCGTTTAATTAAGTTCTTCATTCACCTACAAAATAATAACAATTTGACTATGTATCAATAATATAATCAAGTAAGAATGAGAGTTTAACCAACAATATCAAGGATCTCCCTTAAGTATTAGCAGTACTTTTTTTTACATTATACATGATATTTTTAGATTGAGTCATTACATAAATATTTCAATGAAATGATTTTATTGCAAAAAAAAAAAAAAACGTATAATTTACAAGAGAACATTCAAAAGAAGTATCCAGGATCAAAGATCAATGTTCCCAGATGAAAAAAAAATGGGTCCCTCAAGATCACAAAACAATGATAAGCATGCATTACAAAATAAATGACTACATGATTTGTTCTATTCCTTTCTTAGAATGTTATACGTCGTGATTCCTATCAAAAAAACTGTAAAAGAATATAGAGCATGACAAAACATGATACCTTATAGTGTGTCAATAGGCTATTCCATAATGGCTGTTTGCTCAAGACCTTAGGATTCCCCAACATAACAATACCATAACGAGCCATGGTTAGTGCGACATTCAGCCTTTGTGGATCATTAAGGAATCCAATACCCTGCAACAGGTTTTGAGGTTGTCAAGATGTGCAAATACACTACAGAAGTAAGGATACCACCAAGGTAAGGTGCTTGATTCTAAGGAGACAGTTTTAGCAGACACAATTTAGCGACAATTTCATTTTCATACGAAAATTGCTTTAAAAGGCTTTATGCAACGCCACAGTAGAAGGGTCTTTTTATACCAAAGGTTAATTGGCAATTCACTGATGTTTGACATGTTTCACATGCCCAGACTAGTCATAGATAGACTACCAGTGCAAACAACCATGGTAGTATTACCTAAATTACTAGAGAAGTGGTGTCATTACCTGATGTTCATTGCATCTTACACAAGACAAGATAATGTAATCTTTCTCTCTCCCCTGGAAGGAATCAACACTCGCGACCTACAATAAAATACAACCATGACACTGTAGCAAATAAATACAAATGGCAGACATCGATTTGTTAGGTGCTGAAGGTACCTCGATTTCCTTATAAAGTTGCTGTCTAAGAGCACCATTTCTTGTAATATAATTTACAATATAAGCTCTCTAGCCTTCATATGGGGTTATCACTCCAATCTGTGAAGTTTCAAAATGAAGATGGGTTTTACATGGGCTAATAAAAATACAGTAAATGAATTAATGATGAAAAGTGTCATGGCACACCGTAAGATAAAAGGATACCTGGCTGGGAATGACACCGCTCCTCAAAAATGTAGTTACAATTTTTTCGACATTAGCAGCTTCAGTCCTATTAAGATAAGATGTTCCACTTGCACTAATCTCCTCTTGTCCCATCTAAGCAAAGGCACCACATAAGCAACATAAATATTCTCGAATGAGTGAGGGTTGCCTTTATTTCTAAAAAAATGGTAAGGTTCAGAAAAATCAAAGAAAGTGCAACATAGCAACTACACATATCAAACAAAGACTGGTATGAGATGCGCCATCTTTAGCCAACCTATCAACCAACTCACTAGCTTCACTAGTTTACCCCCAAAAAAAAAAAAAGGCTCATTAGCCTCAATGGAAAGAATCTGAAATTTTAATTATAAATAAGCATACAGTCAATTAAAGGAGGAAAGAGAAGACGCACATACACACGCAGAGTGAGTAATGGATGGTTTTGAATCCTATACTTTTTGATCCTAATGCTACCAGTAAGCCTACCTTCTTAATTTTGCCGACAACTCAAAAACCACTCCCTGCCAAGTATCAAGCAGGGCCCTCATCAAATTGTGCGACATCAGATAGATGTATAATACTAATAAAATTGGTCAATTCAACAAAATTTCCATTGGGATAAAACCCATTCAGGGCATAAGAATATTTTCAATGCAACACGAGCCAATTTGGTTGGAGATGAATTATTTAACTTTCCAGAATATGTTGACAGAAAGGATGAAGCTGTGCGCGAGGCCAGCACTCAAGTCATTAGGTGGCTAAGCCGATGAAAGGGTTTCATGGGTTCATGGGATGATGGCTTCTGATATGTGACAATATTGGAGCGAAAGCACTGTAGTTGCCATCTCTTGACTTAAACAGGTCTTGTATCTTAGTGGATCCCATAAAAAAAAGCTGAAGGATAATGGGACCATGGGCTGAACAGGCACAAACTCAATGCTCAAGGGTACCTTTTCTATAATCTATACCTAATAAGTTTACAATTTTCTTACCACCTATAATAACTGCCAAACTCCCATGAAGATCATCCCTCTTGTGAACACAAGAAACATAAAAAGAGTAGTGTATGCTAGTTCAGGTTTCAGATAGAGTTTGCTCACCCAAAGCGGATTTCTATAATTACTCATTTACTACAAAAAGGGTATCTGATGGAATTGGAGTGTTGTGGTGGTTTCCTCATCATCTACCATGTTGTAATTCTTTACGGTCGATGCAATCAATAAAACGAGCAATGGATGGCTGATGGTAGTGACTAGCGAGATAGCCAATATGCGTTGTGGCTACCAAAATGCCAACACACAGCTGCTCCAATACTCTGATTGCCCCTGTAGAATCCATTCTGCAGGGGATGGCTGCCACAACAATAACAATAAACAAGTTGAAAACGGAACAAAACCTCTCTCCAAAAAAAT
Organism: Cinnamomum chago; assembly: GCA_038049695.1. Classification (NCBI taxonomy): domain Eukaryota; kingdom Viridiplantae; phylum Streptophyta; class Magnoliopsida; order Laurales; family Lauraceae; genus Cinnamomum; species Cinnamomum chago. The sequence goes on along the minus strand of CP142451.1, from coordinate 29,944,177 downwards.
TTAAATATACATTGATTAGAAGGTTTTGGATTCTAACAACAAAAAAAAGTCTTATGATTTCTTGTCAAACAGTCTCAGGAATTCAGTTGGAATCTCTCAAACTTGACCTTATCTGAGTCATTGTCATACACCTACAATTGCAAATGACTACTGTCTACCTGTCTATCCAAAGTTTGAGGGGACTTGCCATGTATCTCATGAATATATACAAAAGCAATAACTAACAGCAAAAATTATAATATCACGGCCAGTAAAAACAAAGGTAAATGTACAAACTATCTATGGATGCACTTCAATTCAGGGACATGGGTATATCCCTCTTAAGTCATCTGGGGTGACAAAAAAACAAGAAAAAAAATAAAGCAGTTCAAACCCAATCAATAGGAGTTGATTATAGTCATAGATATATGGATACTCACATCATAAGCTTCATTGATCCTATGAAATTGAACCATTCAAAGTAAAAACAGAATCCCAATATCAAAAACTCCCAACAAGACATGAAAAAAATAAATGGCATCAGGAAAAAAAAAACCCACCTGCAATGCAATAAAATGGAGTCAAGTGGATTGGACAATAATATAGATTATAATGCACCGTTTGAAAAAAAGTATATCTTGGTTAAAAGTAATACCATAAAAAGACTCCTTTCTTGTGGACTTGTAATCCACATTGATGCACTCAATGTAGTTCATATGGTGCCCTTCAAATAACTGTTGGATAGTACCCTCCATGACAGTTCCCTGAGCCATTGGAAATCAGATAGTAGGACCATGATAAACTCAACAACCAATACAAACTAGTAAAGTCTAAAACATGAGTCTGAAACTTTGGCCATAATACCTTCATTTTATCTTCCAATTTTTCACAGAGAACCCTATTAAGTTCTTGCACATCGTGTTGCATGAATGAATCATATGTATCCCATCCAAATGATTTAGTCAGCTCTTTTGTAGCGACACTATTGTCACTATACTGAAGCTTATAGAACAAGCTCTGTAGAGCTAAAGGGATGCTTCCTGCTGGCATATCATTCTCTGTAGTTGGCATATGGTACACAGCCTGGAATACAACAAACAAAATAGTGACTCCTTTGGCAATAGAACAGAAACAGAGAAGAAGTTATACATTGAGCTATTAAAAGAAGATCAAAACCTTTCTAAAGTAGGGTATATGGTACAGAGTCTGAAGAAGAGAGTTCATGTAGCATGTCGCTCCTTGATTTTTAAGGCCAACATAGCCCGTCTCTTTCTTTGAGTTGTATGTCAAATGATCACCCCAACGGATGACAACCTCTGCTTCTACTATACACGTATCATTCACAAGATATCCTCTAATTGGGTCATAGAGTTCACTGAGAGGCATAAAAGATGTGAAACCCCAATCACTTTCCCGGGCATAGAATTGGTGCTGTGTGTCTGCATAACTCAAAAAAAGTTGCGCTCATCACCTGATTCACATCATGCAGCATGCAATACCCAAATATCCAAACAAAGAAATCCATTCACATACAAGAAATCCATACAGCAACACTCACAGAAATACAGATCTATCCACTTTCAACTTGTTTCAATAAACTCACAGGTGGAAGCATACATGTGTAGTACTTGTATGTAATATAGCTAGCATGTATCTGGCTTTGCTCACCCTTTTGAATGATCCTGAACAAGATGAAATCATTATGTAAACAGTAAACCTTTACAAATTGAGATTCATCATATATTGAGGGGAGGAGATAAAAAGGAAGATTTGCTTCCATGCTTCCATAGCAAGGAATAATAATGAATCTTTAGTCCAATTGCTGTAATTTTCTTTTTTTCTTTCTTGCTTTTATTTGTATCGATATACTGCTCATATACAAAGACTAATTCCTATTCTCTTTCACAAACTTCCATGTTTCCATCTTTAATGAATCCTTCTTGTTATCCAGAGAGGAAAAAATACCTTCAAATAAGTAATTCTTAAAACTAATATGAATAACAAATTTCATTAATAAGCACCATCTAAAGTAAAGTCACATACCATTGTTGGCTTTTCCTGAACTCTGTAAGGACAGGATATATGTTCTCAAAGGCCGTGTAAGTAACAATGTAGCAAAAAAAAAAAAAAAAAAAGCAGGCATAGATGTTGATAAGCATCAATGGGAATATATCAGTTAGGTATGAATTAGGTTATATTGTTTCCAAAAGCAGTCAACAAAATTATTAAAAAAGGAGGTAAAAGCAATGGCTGCATGCCAGATCATCATGCTTTATAATAATAAATATGCCCCAGCAAGCATTTGTTAAAGAGATGTCGTCTAGCTAATTCAGCAGCTTCTTCAATTGACATGTCATAGCGATAGCAGGATGCTCATGAAAGGGATGTTGATATTTGCAAATATAAGACATTATCACTATGCCTCCATCCTTAGTAATTTGAAATCCATCAACCAAACAAGAAAGATAGAATTCAAATAGGGCCATGGTTCTGCTACCATTTAAGCCATTGGAATTGGAGAAGAAGGCAGCATGATGCACCTTCAGGTGGAGAGAAAAATACTGAGTATGATACACTAATGGTTTTCCAATGAAAGCACATATCCATCTGCTACTATTTAAATGCAAGCAAAGGTTTGCAAAACATCCAAATTTGGTTGGCAAGGAAAGAAGTTGAATTAGTTCAGTGTGATAATAGTCATTATCTAATTACCAACCTCAAAATAAGATTGTCTGAAAAATTTTCAGGCCATGACAGTATCCTGACAACATCAAGCACAACTAAACAGATAGAACTGAGTTCCCCAAGGCAGCCATGACCCTTCTTATATGTCTTCCTGAAGTTACTCCTCAGGTGAGTCCGATCGAAGTGCTAGCAAACAAAACAACAGGATAAAAAAAGAAGAGTAATCAACACAGGGACTAATTTAAAATTTAAACAGGGATGAAGAGAAAATGATAAATTGATAATAGAAAAGGAAAATAGTAAAACAATAAGGCAGTGAGAATGCTATAGCTTTGATAAATTCTCACCTCCCAAAGTGAAAAGATAAAAGTAGACATGATCAATGTCTAGATAACCATCAAACAGTATAAGATAATAACAAAGAACACACAGCCAAATTTAGGTCATTTTGCATATTCAATTGAAAATAGCCATCACCATAACATGGAAAAAGAAAGCAGAGATTTTAGAGACACTGAATAATATAGGAAAGATTTTAGAGACTGATTAATATGATTGGCTCATCATGAGGTCAACTTCCAAAGGCTATTGTTCATGATAACCAAAGTACATGTCTGAAAACTGAAATAGTCTAACCGCAATCATCAGTGATATAGTTGATGGAGCACAAAAAATAAGAGAGATGTAGAGCAAAAGGACTAGCGGATCATCTCTAAATTGCATGCATTTGTAGAAACTGTAAGCTGTCTGGTACTGGGATAACATTACACAACAATCTAATATATTGATTGTTCATTGTGTTCAGTCAATATGTGAAAGTGTGCAGATAAAAGTTTCCACCGCGTTTACAGCAGATAAAAGGTAAATTACTCTCAACCTGTTTTATTCTATATCCAGTGCAAGCTGTTAATCGAACTTACACTTGATCATACAGCATCAAGTTCCAAACATGCTTGGAAAAGTAATTGCAGCAAGTTTCACTAAACCACCAATCAAGCAGTTAAATCGATCTCCTTGCTCATATGCCTGCCTTTCATGAGTGTCTATCACAATATCATCTCTCAAGGGTACCCTCTTCCACAATTGTCATTGTCATCATCCCATTTAGTGGAACCAATAATCACATTAATGAAGTGTAATGGCCACTTGGTGTTTTTGACTTCGAGTGTGCGTGTGCGTGTGCGTGTGTGTGTGTGTGTGTGAGTTCTCTATAAACTTAAGGACCAGGAAACAGAGAACAATGAATAAAGTTGAATTGCTCATTTTTATCTCATCTATAAATACCCCAAAAGAAGCACAACAAACATGATCCAATAATTTGTTGAATGAGAGCTTATCAAAGGAGTTGAAAGAGTGAAAGACCATGTCAGTGTAATAGATTAAGGTTGCTTACAATCTTTAAGTCCTAAAGATCCTAATTTAATAGTAAGTGGCAAAACCACAATTTGAGTGATCATTGACATTTTCTATAAACAATAAGAATTTATTTGATTAAGAAGGTGGAAATTTAATATTTCAGAGAAAAGATGTAGCTCATGGATGTAAAATGGTATAAAACTCTAAAAGACTATTTTGTTAAGAGAGTTTTCAATTGAGTTGGCCAAGTCAAACTAGTATAACCCAAAGCATTTGGGTAAAACAAGTAGAGAAAGCAAAACATAAGTGGAATTCTAACTTTGATTCTATAGAATAGAAATCAAATCTCACTACAATGAAGTAACAAGGATCCAGACAAGTAACATATTAGAGTTTCAGTAATAAGAGTCTATGAATCAGGCATCAGAACATATCATCATAACATGCAATGAAAGATATCCCATAAAATAGAATAGTAGATGGTAAGTAAACACATCCAAGAGGAGAAATGTTATGGGACTAGGGGAAACTATATATCTTCTGGCTTTTGGGTTCATTTTTACCCGCACAATAATGGAATGCATAGGGATTTGAAAGGTCTCCTTGCAACCTACTCATCTGAAAAAACTCAAAAAGTGATAAACTTTCGATCAAGAGATGTACTATCTTGAGGGCCTCAAAGTCATCCAAAACCTTGGTGTTAGAGCTGGATGGGTGCAAAAACTTGCTTAAAGGGTCAGGGATGATTAACATGGTTTAAACATGTGAAGGGATCAAATTGATCACAGAAGGGCGCAGGTGGGGTTCAATGGAAAGACAATTACTTCAGAACAAATTCACACATACACACATAGCAATCTCTAACTACAAAAATTAGTGATTTTACAGCATCCGATAAATAAACAGCTTATTATTTTGTTAGATCGTCTCAGAATGATGTCTATAACATAATCTGTCAGAGAAACCTAACCTAGGAAACATGTCTCAAACAAAATATCCACTTGTTGTATTTAATGTTTATGCTTGATAATGTGATTCAGAATACCTTGAAATGAATAACCAACTAAGATATCTTCAAAAACAGAGGCAAAGGAAACCCAAAAACATCAACTTTTTTTGTTATTTGCTTTCTCAACAGGTTTGGTAAAATCAACACGTTTTACAGCAAAAAAGAAACAGTTGATGAGTTCCAAAACAATTCTTCTCACCTTCTATATCATAAGAAGATGATAAAAAGAAAAAGAAAATCAACTTTATGGCAAGGCCCTTTTCTTTAACCATCTTCAAACGCCTTCTTGTTTTGAACATGAGAACATCAAGTTGTTACTTTCCATTAAGTCCCACCAAGTAATCAGTAAGAAACAGAAAACTATAATGAGAACAACCCAAGAAACCCAGATTTGCTAAAACAAGAACAGCCCAAGAAAATAATGAAAATCTAAAAAGTGGGGGAAGAAACCCAGAAGATTCTCCAACAGAAACCTATCACATAACTGACTAAGACAAGAACAACCCAAGAAAACAATAACACAAATCTCAGAAAGAGAGAAGAAAGAACTCAGCTTTTCCAACAAAAACAAAAAAGGTGGAAAGATCGATTGCAATGACGATCACTTGGAAGCTCTAAACTACATTTCAAAAAATAAAATAAAATAAAATGCAAGATCTGGAAAGAACTGGAAAGTGGGAATGGAATCAATGGATCATTAACGTACCTGGAAATGATTTTGATGCAGAGCTTCAGCGTAGGGAAAGAAGCTTGTTTCAGAAGTTGTTGTTCGTCTTTGAGGTTTTAATGGCGGAGAGAACCGGTGGCGGCTCCGGCGCGCGGGAGGGCAGCACAGTGAAGATCAAGAGGGAGAGGGAGAGGGAGGGAGGGAGAGGGCCGGTGGCGGCTCCGGCGCGCGGGAGGGCGGCATAGTGCAGAGAGACACACACACACACACACAGAGAGAGAGAGAGAGAGAGAGAGGAGAGGGAGAGGGAGAGGGAGAGGGAGAGATCTCCGGCGCAGGTGGGCTCCGGTGGAATCGTCGCTGGTGCGGCGGGAGAGCAGATCGAGCGCAGCGTGGGAGGGGAAAAGGGGAAAGGGAAAAGAGGAAAAAATAACGTTGGAAGGAAAGTGGAAAAAAACGTGGGAAGTAAAGGTGGGGTGGGGGGTGTTAGGGCGACAGCTGTGTGTCGCATTATAGAAAAGTGACACAACAAACCCCTTCCTCGTTTACTTCTTCTCTAAAGTGACACATCAGACCATACTGTGTCACTTTATTATAAAAGCGACACAAAAGCTCATTTTAAAAGCGAGACTAAAAGTCCTTTTTTTTGTAGTGAATGTTTATATACATGTCTAATTCTTTTATATTAACTTGAATAGTTAATTGGACCAGATGGGAAATGATATTTTTACATGTATGAATTACAGCTTCCGCTATGATGAAATGTTATTGATATATACTAGTGAGCTCGACTCACGTGTGGATAAGTTGTTTTTCTCTCATTCGTATGTTGTATTTGGCTCGAGACAGGTACAGCATCACGGGAGTACGTGTGTCCCACCTCGGGAATTACCCTAGACCAGGGTGATTCGGGATCGGAGTGTGATACTGGGCAGGGCCTGTGCGGTTAGGGTCCTTGCTTTATTTAACTACTTTTGACATTGTATTGACAAATAATTACACATAAGTTTTGTTTGGTGTAATAGTTAGTAAGATTATTTATTTAAAAGATAAGAGGCCATGAGATCAATATTATAAACTTTTAGTTCAAGTTTACCATGGCGGTTCAATAAAAAAAAGTCAAAATTAAAAGTAGTCGGGTTAAACTTGAATTCAAAACCTTTAGCTTTAATATATTATAATAATGGGGAGTCCGTATCTTCTTTTTCAACAAAACAGGAAAATACACCACCTATATAAAATGTGATGTCAGCTAATTACACACTCTCAGTTGCTTCTTTGGAATGAGAAAAACAAAGATAACATTTTATATAGGTGATGCTTAGGGATATGCCCAAACAATATTTTCTTGTTTCATTCAAACGGGGGATATGCGAAATCTCCTAAATTGCAGTGAAGGGAATAAATTATAAGGGTCTCATGATAAGATTGACTTATGATTAATTAGTCGACACATAGGTGATGATGCATGCAATGGCGTAGATATTGCATTAAAAAGTTGGAAGGGTTGACATGAACTAGCCATTTTTCAAGAACTTCACCGGGAACTTCTAGGAAAAAAAAAAAAAAACCTTCCCAGGAAAGAAAAGTAGCACCCAAAAACAAACGAAGATAGGATAACAATCTTGAGCGGCTTAAATTTTAGAGATGGGCCCCAATAGTGGTATTTTATATTGTTTAACCCTAGATATAAACAACTCCTGCCTTTGGAGGATACCTACCAGTTATGAAAATGGTGAACTTCGTTGAAGATAATATTACAAGGAACCTTGGTAGTGGCACACGAGGCTTTAAACAATTCACCAAAATCACAAAACAAACCAAAACCTTGGGTTCGATGCTTTCAAGACAGGAAAGAATATAGAATAGAATAGATGACCTTCTTGTTGTCCTATGTAACATGACCTCTCCACCATTTACTCAGAAACAATATACATGTCCTGTCCACAAAGTCATTTGCTGGAGCATGATGGACTGGGTCTCTTCCAGAACAAGGGGTTGCCTAGTTGTTGGTAGGCAAAGGCAACCCCACCCCCTCACCTACAGGGCTAGGCATTGACACTCATTTTTTTTTTTTTTTCACTTCTTGCATGTGTGTGAGTTCTCAGTCCTCGCATGTGTGGTTTTTTTCAAGACCCGTGCTCGTATCTTGGGGTTCTAACCCCCTTGTCTGGGATACCCAACCGAAAAAAGGATCGGATCTCTGCACCTTTGGTCTAGGATAGGTTTGGGTGAAGCTAAATGCAACCGTCTGTCTACCATTTGACATCTATTGTCATCTTTAATCTAGAGAACTCTCGAGTTAAAGAATGGTACTCTATAGTAGGCCTCATCTTAAAATCTAAACCTTTTAAAATAAACATACTTCAGATACGTGGGGGTATCCTAAGATTTTAGACTAATTAGATTTTGTCCCATCCTTGGATTGATAAAAAAAATATGATAATGAATATGAATGGGATTATATTAATCATGTTTTTATCAAATGGTCAATCCAACCGTGGATAGAAATAAAACTTCAAGATACTGCTTATGATTGGAGAACTATTCAGATTTTAATAAGTGGGGCCCACTATGAAGTTCCACTTCTTTAACTCAGGCTTTCGATGGGTTAACACCTAAGGCTCAAGACCCACTAATGTGGACTATCTTGATTTTATTAAGGGAATGAGAAAAAGAAAAAAAGAGAGTCCAAATCAAATGCTGAATTGATGTCCAATATTATAAAGAATGGTAACTTGCAACAAAAACAAACAAGGCAACTAAATGCCTTTCACGTTTTTCTCCATAGAAAGGCCGAAAGATTTTAAACATTCAAGATGGCCATTTGTATATGGCATAATCTATTTTTAATGCCCTCCTAACCTGAGCACCAGTGGTCAAGAATAGGCGAGCACGGTGTGTGTGGGATTGGATCAAAAGATCTCCCTCCCACCCAAGTGATGTTACGATGGAGTCTCAAATATTTATCCCAACCACTCGATCAACCGTCAGATAGCTTTTCATTGTCCAAAATAAATACACGGTTGATTTAACAATCCAATCCATTTGAATGGATGTCAAAATTGAGATCAGAGGAGGACCCTGTTTCGTGGTCCACTCGGACGCATAGCCAGTTAGGTCCATTAGATATTTAGGCATGTGGTGCTCACGTTAGGTTTTTTATTTGAAAGCTACAAAATTTCATAATACCCAACATTTTCAGCTGAAGTGAAGAAACGCGCGATGGTAAAAACGCAAGAAAACATTGACCTTGACTGCCGAACCTCCGAGGTTCGGTGTAAGGAGAAATTCCTGAGGCTGCTCCATATGGCTCACTTATTTTATTCATGTATTTTATTACGAACAGTCGTGCATACGTCTTTCCGTGAGAAAACTTATTCTAATTTTTCCATCAATATGATTCAAGCTCCAAGGCACCGTTCCCACGACTAGGAGGTAAAAGGGATAAGGATCTACCGTTTTATCCTAGGAAGCACCTATCTAAGGAAGCTATTTAGGATTGCACTTCTCAATTCTAGTTTTAATAGTGGATTTTAATTTTATATTGGTGGGGTAAGAAAGCATGCATGATTGAGCTTTCCTTGGAGGTATAAATTAGCGAGTCCAGAATCCTCTCACTGTGCAAATAAAAATCTTAGATCATCATATTTGCGTTATGCTGAGGATTCTTTGGTAGTAAGAAAATTCCATGTGTTGTAATTTTTGTGATTTTTGATGCAATACTTTTTCCTAATGAAAGGAGGAATACATTAAACTATAATTTGTACGGCCACACAAAAAAAAACCATTTTTTTTTAATTTATAGGAGAGAGTGGACCCATTTTTTGGTAGTTCTCTAAAAACTTCTAAAGCTCCACAAATGCATCCTTAAAATAAATGACACTGCCAAATTCACTCTTACCCTCGCCTTTAGATTGATCACCATTTGTTTCTGTTTTGTTAACTGATTAATTTGATGGTGGACTAAAGGAGTGTGTGTTATAGTCTAATGGATAATGTGATTGGTCAAGCCCTCACTTTATTTGGATCAGTTTTATCGAGGCAATTTAGATCCATCTCATTCAAGTTTCTATAAAAGAAAAGATGGATTAAATCATAATTTGAATGATCAAAATGGGCTTAAACTAGGGCTCAATTTAGATCCATCTCATTCAAGTTTCTATAAAAGGAAAAAAATGGATTAAACCATAATTTGAATGATCAAAATGGGCTTAAAATAGGTCTCACCAGCCCTCGTAGTGGGGCACCAAAAAATCAAAACAGTGATCTTCTATTATAATTGTTTAGCCTGCTCAGATGTATGGTGAATTGAAGTATTGTGAGGTGAAGTATAAAATCAAGAGAATAAAATATAAGGTGTTATGATGGTGTTTTGTTTTTAGTTGTTTGGGATGAAATCTTTTTTATTTTTTGTATAGGAAAGTGAAATTTTTTTGTCTTTTAATGGAGAAAGGAGGTTGCTTTTTTATTTTTTTTTAAAGATTCGGAGGGAATTTTGAAATTGTGTACTTTTGATATGATCCCTTGTAATTTCTTATCTAGATTTATTTTACTTTATTTTAACTAGTTAATTGCCAAACATGCCTAGGCATTTTGAAAGTTGTTTGAATGGTAAAGAGAAGAGAAAAAAAAATGGTAAAGAGACTCTTTTTGAAAGAGAAAGTGTGCATGAAGTTTGGGTACTATGTTGGGTTGTTTTGAAATTATTCCCTTCTTAGTATTCATTTAAATGCATGTAATTAGGATAATTTCAATTTAAGAGGATTAAAAAAAAACCCTCTTTAGGTGGCCATTGCACAAAAAATGTCACTTTCGCCAAACTCACACCAAATTAGCATTCCTTCCCCCAAACCCTTCTTTTTTACCATTTTTTTTAGAGTCGATATTGACCCTTATTTTCTGTGTTGAGGGTCGACGTCGACCCTGAATATAACGCACCAGGGTCGATGTCCACCCTGGCATGGCATTCACATTCTGCTAAGGCAGAATGTCAATACCTACGTCACTAGCAACCTTGACAGTATCAAGGAGATTATAGGTACTTTGAATCTAAAATTAAGAATTGAGGTTTTATTGAGGTACCCCATTCATTCATATAAGAACAGTTTCGTGACATTTAATTTGCTATTGTGGTAGGTCTAAACCCATGTAAAGTTAGCATGGGGAGACACTATAGGATACTTACAACAAGGTGCCACTTTTGCTGTGAGAGAACCATCCATTTTTTTTTTTTTTTTCCTCTTTTATTTCTTTATATATATTTTTTGGTATAAAGCTTTTTTATATGAAAATTGAACATATGTCAAGATTGTTAATCCAAACCCGAAGCACTTGTTGGAACCACTTCTCTGCAAATGTGAGTTCTCAACTTAAAGCACTTTGACCTTACCCCTTTCTAATTTCTTGAAATATTTATGTTACATACGGACCCAAAACAAAGGATTGTCTTGGAAGATGTTGTTGTGCACCCTTGTGTGGTTGCAAATGATGGGTCAATTTCTTAGTACTTGTGTCCATGCAAGCACATGAGTTTCAGAACTGCTGATAACCAAACCGGCGCAGACGTGGCACACTAGACTATTATCTTTTCTTCCAATGTGTCGGTGCAAGTACATGAATTTTTTTATTTTTTATTTTTTTTATCTTTGATGGGAGGAAAATCGATGAAAGATAACTACTTATGATCCCTTCCTATATGCCTTAAAGCTCATGTATAATAACAACAAAGTAATGAAAACCTTGATAACTGAGATCAAAATTGCTCCGACTATTGAAATGTATGGAAATGCTTGGATTAAAGAAGTCATGTTTTCGTCATAGGTCCTATTATTGGGCCCAAGTTGTGGTGACAATTCGGGCACCCGTCTTTAAGATTTGTCTGCCACTTTGGATCCTTGTGACTCCCTTGACACCACAATAGCAAATTAAATTTTCTGAAATTGTTCTTGTATGAATGAATGTGGTACCTCAATCAACCTCCAATTTTCAATTTTAGATTCAAATTACCTCTAAATCTTCTTGACACTACTAGGGTCGATAGTGACGCAGGTATTAACATTCTGCTTTAGCAGTAAATGTCAGAGTCAACGTCGACCCTCGAAAAAAGCAGTAAAAATAGAACAGTTTTTGGGCGGGAAGGCTGATTTGGTGCGAGTTAGGCTAAAGTGACCTTTTTGGTGTAATGACAACCTAAAGTATTTTTTTTTTTTTTTTGGTAAAATCCTCAAAATTTAAAGATTGGTCACTTGTTGTGATTGGATGATAGGATTTAGGGGATTAACTCTGTATACGTATTATTTAAATATAGGTAAAGGGACGTCCAACCCAACTTTTGTTAGTCCTTATCAATTATTACTTGTATAAAATCACTGGTTTATGATTAATGCAATTTGAATTTTCTTTTCCCTTGTCTGAGTTGCTCCCATTGGATTTCTACAGTGGATTTTTACGATCAATGGCAAACGAATCTCTACTTTTTCTTTATTGAGGGAATTCACTGCTCGATTGAAGATTGATGTATGGGGATTTTACCAAAAAAAACACATTAAATGACCTATGGGCTAAAAGAAACACTTTAACGGACTATACACTAAAACAATCAGTTTGCCTGAAACGGTGTTTTTTTTTAAGGAGTTTCAACTAGCGTCCCTAGGGACTTTATTTTTGTTAATATAAGGGTCCCTAGGGACCCTTCGGCGGACACGAATTAGAATAAAAGAGGCGTTTTGCTCTTGTTTCGATGTTAGGGCTTCACATACTGGTTGATCTGCGGCCATTTCTTCCTCGAAAAACTGTGGTCCCCTCCAACATCTGTTCCGGCTGCTGTTCCTGCTCATCCCCTCCTACCAACTGTAGTCCCCTCCCACACGTCTTTGTCGAAGGTTTCTGGCCTTTTTTTGTGTCGTCTGGGCTGGATTGTTTTCTAGGTTTGGCTGTTTGTTTGGTGGGGAACATTAAAGCGCATTAAAGCCAGCTCTTGAAGGTCATTCCCACCTCTTGAAGACCATTAAAGCCACATGCCTTTGTTTGGTGGGGAGACTCTATTTGGGGTAGAGCAATGGAAAGGTGAAGTTTGTATTTTGCCCTAAAACATGATTTTCTACTGTTGATAAACCCTTTTCATAATAGATAGTTGCACGTAACCATTTCTACATACATCTCATTGTCTTCTTCCCCACAGCATCCCAACATAAAAAAAAAAAAAAATTTGAAATCAAAGTGTTTGTGCTTTTCTTCTTATTTTTTAATATAAATACTTCTGTCATGATAATAATAAGAAATGTTGTATTTTTATCAAGACCATTGATCAAAAACCCTTTGGGCCCTCTCAAGGGAAATAACAAACCAGATTGCTGACAATTGTGTGATTGATCTAAGATTTTGAAGGTGACTGATATTTGTAGATCTCAAACCCAATAGCTAATGACTTGAACCAAATGTTTCAAGCCAAGATAGAGATTGGCATGCAAACATCTTTGATATGATTTATTATGTTTTAATTTTTTACTGACATTGATGTGAGAATAATATGGACCAAAAGAAATGTCAGCATACAATTGAATTTTGGGTTTTAGAGAAACTGGTAGATAACATAAAGAAAATTATTTGAAATAAGTTATGTGATTAGAAAGAACGTAGAGAATCATATATGAAAATTTTACCACTTGAGGTAGTAAAAAAAGCAAGATTAATCGAATCAATGTTATCAGAAATAATTGTACCACTGCTGATGAATAGCCTTACTTACCAGTCAACTTCCAAATGGACTTGTGGTATTGAACAAATGTTCCTTTTGCAAATTATATATGGTCAGTGAAGCATGTTTGTTGTTACTGATTTAACCAACTAATATGAAATGTTTTAATGTTGCAGTATTCCTTCGGATGTTGATGTCCTAATAATATTACATTATGATGGTAATTTTCAATCTGATCTCAAAGGTCCTCAATATATCGGAGGAAGACAAAAGATGAGGCATCTCCCTAAAACCATAACATATAGTGAGCTGGTGAAAGTAGCACTCGAAGCATCAAACTGGGAAGCAAGTGTGGAAGCGTTATGTATAAAGCACCTTCTTCACAATGGGAGTTTTTTTTTCATTGATAGACATTGATGATGACAATGATGTAAAGGGAATGTTCAGAGCTCTGGGGACTTATCCAATAAACAATATATTGTTGTTCGTTGCAAGAAGGGAAGGAGACACATATGCTACCAAAGAAACCCCAGAAACCAGGTTCGTACGTTGTGAAATTTATTTTTAATCCATAATTGTGTTTATACAAATCCAAAGTTGATTGATCCATGTGTTTTTTATGCAGAAACAATAAGAGGCAAGCAAATAAACATCAACGAGAAGCCTTGATCAATGAAATTAGGTTAACCAAAGCAAAAGAGTTGGTGATCGAGCCACATACGAAAGAATTTCCCACCATCGACTTGAATGAGGATTGCGATTTCAATTTTCCATCAACGCCGAATGGTATGATAGGAGAGGAGGAACCAATCATTCGTGCTTTGGAAAATGATGCAAGTATGGACTGTTCAGAGGATGTTCATTACTCTACGAGTATACCCTCCATTTCAAGACACAGGAGAGAACATAGTTCAAACAAGGAGCAACAATTTCATGTTCCGGATGAGTGGATTACTAGAGGGTTGAACGATGCAACCACCAAGCAGAACTTCACAATAGTGGACACGATGGTGCCCGAGGCAATCATATCTGAGGAGGGAGTTGATTTAGCAAGGGAGATGTGGTTGGGTCGTGAGTTTAACGATCGCGAAGCTTTCAGAAGATGCATTGCAAAGTTTGCAATTTACAGTAACTTCACATTGGAGCATGTGCGCACCAACATGAAGCAAGTAACTGCGCGCTGCAAAGATGCAAATTGTCCTTGGAGAATACATGCGTCCATGGTTGAATCGGGACCATATTTTAAGGTGCGGAAGTATATAGCAATTCATTCTTGCTCGAAGCCTATGATGGGGACAGCTCATCCACAGGCATCTGCGAAGCTTATAGCAGATTTCATTGAAGAGAGGGTACGATGCAATAATGATATAAGACCAAAAGAGATAATTAGTGAATATCAAATGGAGTTTGGTACCCTAATCAGCTACAGGAAGGCACACATGGCTAAGGAAGTTGCTCTGCACAAGGTTCGAGGGTCGTATGAAGAGTCGTTTAAGATTCTACCACTGTATTGTAATGAGCTTAAAAGGACAAACCCGGGCACAGTGACCAACATCGACCTCACATCTAATGACTGTTTTAGACGTTTCTTTTGGGCCTTTGGTCCCTGCATTCGAGCTTTTCAAAACTCTTTACGACCATTGATAGCAGTGGATGGGTCACATCTTCGTGGTAAATATCCCGGTGTTCTACTAGTAGCTGTGACACATGATGCAAATCATCAGCTATTTCCAATTGCATTCGCCTTTGCTGAATCAGAGCGTCGTGACAGCTGGGAGTGGTTCCTTGCAAACTTATATATGTCATTGGGTGAACCGAATAACCTCACAATTATTTCGGACCGTCAGAAAGGCCTAATCCCTGCAGTTCAAGCCATAATTCCTAGTGCACACCACTGTTTCTGTTGTCATCATATAGCGGAAAATATTAAGGCATCCTTTAATGATGTAGGTATTTTGAGGAAATTTTGGAAAGCTGCGTGGGCTTATAGACCTTTTGAGTACAATGTGTACATGAATGACATATTGTCGGTTGATCAGCGTGCTTATAATTACATCGACGCAATTGGGCGTCAAAATTGGGCAACGGCTTTTGCACATGGACGCCGTTACGACATGCTAACTAGCAACGCCGCGGAGTGCACAAATAGCCTACTTAAGGACACAAGGGTTCTACCAATTACAAAGCAGGTTGAAGAAATATGTTCAAAACTAATGGAATTTTTTGAAAGACGGCATGCGCAAACGCAGAAGATTGTCTCACGTCTGACTCCTTATGCAGAGAAGTACTTGAGCAATGAAATTGAAGAATCTCGCAGACTGCACGTTCGTGTCGCAGGTTTGGTAGAGTTCCAGGTGCAATCAAGTGAGTACGTCGATGTCGTCAATCTCGAGTGTAGATCATGCTCGTGCCGCAGATGGGAAGTAATGGGAATCCCATGCTCACATGCATTGGCTGCAATGAAAGTTCGGAATATTGATCCATATGATTACTGTGAACACTGGTACCATACGCCCATGTATCAGATGACTTACATCGAGGTTTTACATGCAACCCGTGATAGAAAGCAGTGGGAGTCGTGCTCTTGCGAACGTGTTCTTCCCCCATTAGCAAGTAAGCAGCCGGGTCGGCCAAAGAAGAATAGGGTCCGGGTGGAAGACCGCAACCGCGTTAGAAGGGTTGTAACCTGCTCCAACTGTAAAGAGATGGGACACAATCGGGGGACATGCCGTAATCCTCCAGCTGTTCAGTAAAGGAACCAGTTTTTGGTTTTTTGATGTCTAATATCACATGTAATTTTTTGGGTTTTGTTTATGCATATTAACAACAAAATTATACCGATTTAATGATATTTTGTTTCAAATGGTTATTTATGGTTCCTTCTTTATGTATATGAACAACAATGTAATCAGAAGAAATTTAATGACATATCAATGACATTTTGTGTTTTTCTAGATGTAATGTTACATCTGGCTTCCTCATGGTTGTTAATGTATAATTTCCCTTATTTCGTTATATTCTTATCCCTCGAATAATTCCAAATTCAAGTTGGATTTCCCTCTGCAGTTATGTTGGAATAGACCTTATAAAGACTACTCCTGCTATGCACTTTGTCTCAATATGTGTAAGATGTCATTTGTTGATGCATGGGTCCCTACCGACCCTTATTTATAACTAATATCGGTCGTAAGGGATGCATGGAAGGAAATGGATACTGTTAAATTGGTCCCTAGGGACCCTTATTTATAACTAATATCGGTCGTAAGGGATTCAGGGAAGGAAACAGATACTGTTAAATTGGTCCCTAGGGACCCTTATCTATAACTAATATCGGTCGTAAGGGATTCAGAGAAGGAAATGGATACTGTTAAATTGGTCCCTAGGGACGCTGGGAAGGAAACAGCTGCTGTTAAATTGGTCCCTAGGGACCCTTATCTATATCTAATATCGGTCGTAAGGGATTCAGAGAAGGAAATGGATACTGTTAAATTGGTCCCTAGGGACGCTGGGAAGGAAACAACTGCTGTTAAATTGGTCCCTAGGGACCCTTATCTATATCTAATATCGGTCGTAAGGGATTCAGAGAAGGAAATGGATACTGTTAAATTTGTCCCTAGGGACGCTGGGAGGGAAACAGCTGCTGTTAAATTAGTCCCTAGGGACCTTTATCTATAACTAATAAAGGTCGGTAGGGACGCTGGGAAGGAAACAGCTGCTGTTAAATTGGTCCCTAGGGACCGTTATCTATAACTAATAAAGGTCGGTAGGGACGCTGGGAAGGAAAATTGGCCTGCTTAAGCCCTCACAGTGGATTAACAACAACTCTACAGTTGTTGCGTCATTACATCAAAAATCAACTTCAACTTCAACAAATAAATCTCAACCCAAGCAACAATTTCATTACATCATTTTTCACAAAAAGTAACAACTTCATTACACATCATACATCAACTTTAAATTCAACAAAAAAATTACATCCAAATAAATTCCATCCAAAGTACGCGTTCTTTACATCATTTTCATCCAAAAGAATACCAGTTCATTACATCAATTGACCAAAAGAATTTCATAGAGAATTGGCATATAATAAAACAGAAGTCTATAAAGTTGGGAAGTTCGGGAGTTGAAGCCTGTCAGCATTCATAAGCCAGCTTCTCTTGAATATCTCAACCAAAATCTTCCGACGATAGTAGGGAATGTCAGCCTGGGTGAATCTTATCGGGCGACGGTGTATGCAGTGCTCTGCGTATCCAATAGCAAAGAAACCACAATTCGTCCCATTCTGCTGAAAAGGGATATCAGTCATTGTGATGTTCGTCCACACCCATGGCTCAACCCATCCGTAATCTCCAAATCGCTGAGTTAACCACATTCTCTGTTTACAATTTAAGTAGGAAAAAAAGTAAATAAATAATAGCATGCGAAAGGGAAATCCATGAATAACCAGAAACTGATGGGGTTTATACTCACGAAACCGTCACAAATATTCTGATGATAATGGTCACTTTTCGAACTATTGTAAAATTCCCAGCGATTTTCGTCTGTGTAACCGACGAGAAGAGTGAAATGATTGTGCGCGTGTAGGATGTAAATGAGGGTCTTACACTCTTTTGCATCCCAAACTCTGGATCCATCTGGGCCAAACGCTGCATCATCTCCGATTTTCTACTTTCCTTGCCACCAACTCTGTAAAGGAAAACGATAGATGTATTATACACCATAACAGTTAATGAGAAAAATTCAAAATAAACAAGCCACCCAAATATCACAGTCCACGCTCCACAGTCCACAATCCAAATTTCAAAATAAACACTATCTGCTATATCTCAACATGTAAGACTTCTGAAAGACTTCTATATTTCAACATGTAATGATGTCACTTACACATATGCTTGGGTCAGCCAAATATGCATCTTTGCAGCTGCTCCTAATACAATCGAAGTAATAATAAATCATGTTCGTGTCCATCAAAGTGTCATCCTCCAATAATGCATATAGTGTGTCGCTCTTGACCATCGAGTATATAGCATCAAGTTCTGTCTTCCTGTAATCCAAATTGGAATATCATTAAGGTACTTATAGAATCGTAGTACTTACCTATAACTGTTAAAGCGTGTATATCTACCTTGAATGGTAGTATTTGTAGAAACCATCTAGTATCTCCTTGTCTAGCTCCGAGAGGATATATTCAGACTGAGTTATGGAATGCTGAAATCCCCTTAACTTGTTTGGAACTTTTCGCATCCTAGGTAAATTTTTAAGCCTCCACACAAGTGACTCAATGGTTGCAGGCGAACGGGCAACCACAATGGCATGCTGCTGGACTGGTGGTGGAGTTGTTAACACTTCAAGACAAGGCGAAGTGGAAAACAGATCCTCGATTGGTACATTGCTGACATCTTCATCAGGTGGGGTAACGTAAACAGACTCATAATGCAATTTCGGTTCTTGAACATGGTTCTTGGGGGGTGATGCATTCAAAGGAGAATCATCAATGTTCAGTGGTTGTGGCTGTGGCATCCGTCCTCGCTTTTTCTTCTTCCCCGGACTCTTTGAAGCAGGCTTCTTGGGTACGGCATGTCTGGGCGTTCGGACCTGCGTAACACAATAAGTGGTTTCATAAGGACTTTAATAAAACATAAGTTTATTTATTCATGCATGTTTAAACATAAGGAAAACAAGAAATGTCCAATGCCCAAGAGGAGCATCAACCTCAAAAACCAAAGACCATCACAGATCAAAACACTAGCATAGTTCATGAGACGCCGTCCTTGGCTATGGGCCTACAAATAGTGGACCAGACCTCTTACACTGCCATTATAGGACCAGTCCTTACCCCACTATACACATTTGATCCAGTATATAGACTACACATAGGACCAGTCCTCTTAGACATGTGAATATACAAATGTATTCATCAGAGGTGCAGAATAAGATATATTCATTGCCATGTACCCACTTGCCCTTTTGGATCATTTAGTATTCACATTTATTGTGATTCTCATGAGTCTTATGACTGCCATTACTCTTCCAATTTATTTTTGGATTCTTTTAGAATAGTCATTGCCTTTTCTTGAGATTCTACTGTAGTTCATCAAGTGTCAAGAATTAGATGGCAGCCCCTTATATTTACTGATAATTTACACAGACTTCTTGAGTGTGGTGTGTCTTTGTCAATTCATGTACAATTGCAAAGATTACCACCTGAAACAGAAAACAAAACAGAAATCATAAATACATTTGAATGGTCAACACATGAACTATATTAGGAATAGAGAGTGACATATGTATGTGATTGTAAAGAGGGGCTCATGTGGGATCCCCAGATGTCATGCACACAAGGTGAAGGCCAAGGAGACTTGTGTGTCATTGCTTGCACAAATTCCTCCAGTCATGGAGTAGTTTCCTATGAGTTAGGGGGTAGATTTCCATTTCCTCAATTTTTTTATAGGAGTCTTTTAAGTTAGCAATTAGCAAATGAATATGATTAAATCATTTAAAACCCAGGATTTCAATTAGTTTTAGGGTGTTGTGCTTTGATTATTTTTAATAAATACTAATATAAATCCTAATCTAATCTAGAATTACATTAGAGTTGCTTTGATTAGCATTTTTAATATGGATTGTTGAAGCATACATATTGACTACTCAATTGCTTGCCCTCACCAATGATCAACACTCATGTCATGTTTCTGAAGTAATCTGCCAGTTAAACATATGGCTATTGAAAAACAGCAGTATATGCACAGTTGATGGATTTTACCACTAGAAGGAACACCCGAAAAGTATCCAGCTATAGCTCGCAAGTGAGTTGAGATCTGAGCTAATTCGAGCATGCATCAGCTCATCCTACGACTGATCCACATATAAATACACAGGGTCTGCACTCTGCACGGATGGGCAATGGATGTATACTGATAAAGGGTTTTACCTATTTATTCATGTGGCTGTTTTATTCAAACATGTTAAGTAGAGGGTTAACCATTCTTTTACATTGAGATCTTAATTACAACCACAAATTAGTCCACTTGAGGCATTGTTGTCATCATTTGGCTCAATCCATATTTTGTTTACATAGGAGAGTCATTAGAATAAATCTTATAGAAGAAAAGGAAAGAGACAAAGAGAACTAAATCCATATAGACACTTTAGAAAGGAAAGAAAAACAAATAAGAGTTTAGCGGTTGGATGCCAAACATACAAGTATCTATTTTGAGCCAAGCTAGCTCATGATCTCATTTGGCTAAGCCCAGTTCAGCTTGAGCTCGAGCTCATTTGTTATTGTTTTTAACATGAACAGAGACTCTTTTACAGGCTTGTTTACGAAAGGAGCTGAGCTTGAGCAAGGCTCTGTTCGGCTCCAACAGCTGAAGCTCAAGCTCACTTTCTAGTGACAGAGTCCAGATTGCTTTGGTACCAGTTATGGTGAAGCAAAATTCCCAAAAGTTAAAATAGATTGAGATCTACAGTTCCAAGTTCCTTCAAACAGAATCTCCACTATAGAAACAATGGTGAAAATCTCTACACAAGGAACTACAACAAAGTCAAAAGAGGTGAAGGTGCTTTAACTGAGAGTATTAGGATGTTTTAGAGCAGTTTCTGGTCGACGAAGATAACATAAAAAGTATGGATCCAGACTTCTCCTTCGCTACCTTGAAGAACAAACTTCAATCCCAAGAGGCCAGTTTCATTACAAAGATGGGGACACTCAGAAAGATCAAGATAAGTTTATGTAATATGGTGGAAGCAATTTATCGAATCCAGTTTATCGAATCCTCGATGGGCTCATATCATATCTATCGAATCCAGATAGGCGCCATGCTACAAGAGCTCTGACCACAATTGAACTTCTGTTAGGACTGGAGAGGGGAAAAATGGCTCTAATTAGTAACCCAAATGATGTCCCTGTTCTGGTAAAGATGACTCTAATTAGTAATCTCCTGCTGTTGCTTCAAAGCCAATCCAGTGGCAGGACCAAGACCAAGGACAGGCTGTTGCTAAAGCTGCTTAGATCCATGTGGTCAGAAGACCCAAGTAGATGTAATTTACAACATGGTCTGGTTGATTCATATGAGTAGTTTGTTTAACTGTTGTTACTATAGAAGTGTTTATAGAGGGAGATGTTATCTATTGGGCATTTGTGTGAAACTAAGGTGCCAAGTTGCCAACACCACTCAACCATGAGTGTGTTGGCAATTTTAAAATTGTGATTTGCAACTAGGGCAACTATTTTTTTTTCTTTTTCTGTTTTTTACTTTTTAATGGTAACATGACTTAAACCCACAACCTTAAGTTTATAATTAAAGCTACTACTGTTACTATCTCCATTCTTCACTAGAACTAGATTATTTTCAATGTTTTCAAAAAGTTCTATCAAGACAGCTAGTATCATGGTTTGAATTTAGATTTAAAACAGGGTTTCTTTCTGTTTTTCTTAAGAAAAGGTGCAAGGAAAGTGTTGTCTCCACTGTTTGGTTATTTATTTTGGTTAAAATGAGATTTTTTTATAGCATGGAAACAGTTCTGCTCTGTTGCATGGAGCTGAATGTTGGGCTACAGAGAAACAAGCTGCAGTGAGATTGGGAAAACAAAAGCTACCTGGATCCACATTATAAGATGGAAATATGCACGATGTACTGAAGAACAAGGTGTATGGGCAGAATCTTTGTTATTTGGCGAAACTGTGTCTTGATCACAAGACACTGTATTATGACGTTGATCTGTTTCTATTTTACATACTATGTGAATGTGATGATCGGGGTTGCCATATGGTTGGATATTTTTCGAAGGTAATAATTTAGTTGTTGTTACATCATTAGCTGCTAAGGAATACATCACCACTCTAGTCAGTAAGATGATTACAAAATTATAGAGCTGGTTTCCAATTGGCACTGATGATATGCTTTTGCTAAGCAACTTATGAGCTTTCAAAGAATGAAGGCAAAGTAGGGACACTTGAACGACCACTTTCTGACCTTGGATTGTTGAGCTACCGGGGGTACTAGACAAGGGTCCTACTTGACATTCTTAAAAAACACAAAAGCAATATCTCTATTAAGGTAGACAAGCTAATTAAGAGTAAAACTCACAAAGCCGACCCCATGACGGATGCATTGGTAGTCTTTTGTATTTCAGTTATCATGATTTCTTATTTCATTTTTTATGATGTTTAAAATCTGTTTTGGACTTTGTTGTTTGGTTTTGATTGGGGTTGGTTTATGATCTATGATAAATTTACCTTGCAATTTGCATACCTGACTTTAACAGAACACTGCTCATCATCATTGTGTTTTTAGCACCATATATGAATGATTCATTACTAAGAAGATAGGACTCTAGTATTTCTTCCTCAACTAAGAAGAATCAGTTGTATGAGCACATGACATTCAAAAAATAAAAAACAAGATAATTCAAACAATGATAATTCAAACAAGTTAGGAATAGGAAGACTTGAGTTTCAAAAAGATATAAATGGCAGGAAAAAAATCTTTTGGATCCGTTCAAACAATGATAATTCTAGGCTTGACCAGATCAGATCTAGATAAAAGCAAGCTAGATGACACAAATTTTATCAAATCAAGGATTTCTCTTTGTTTAGTGTGCGTACCAACTGCTTTTCCTCATTCGATTGGGAACTGCTGCAGGTCTCCGTGTATTGATCGAACGTAGCCTCAACAGCGGATTTGAATTTCCTTATCTTGCCACGCAATGAAGTGATAAATCTATCCATGGACGGTGCCGAGTTCTTATCCATTGCTCGACCGCACGACCGCTCAATATGATCAAATAATTCAAACACCTAATACACACACGTAACACTTGTCATTTAAAAATTAGGTCCCAATATTAAACTTTGAAAGTCAAAATAAATATCCTACTCACTCTTTTTTGAGTGACAATGGGCTCATGTTCCCAAGTTTGTTCTGGTACTGCTGCCTTGGGTGCATCATCTTGCCTTGGTCGGCCTATGTGCATTATAGTATTTAAAGAATACCATGCCATATATTCCTCGGTGTGCTCCACTTTGGATGACTTCTTCCCATGCAATACACTGTCATACCTCTTCTCCCATATCTCTATCTCTGCTGAGTGTACAATACCGTAATTTGTAACGACTTTTTCTATGCGCTCCGACCTTGGCAATGCCGCTACAAAGGGTGGAGGAACTACCTGCCTTAGACCGAACTGTTTCATGACCCGACCGGTGTTGTGCCTTTCTAGCACCCAAAAGAATATCAGAGGTGCAAAACATCTGAATAAATATCGGTCTTCCTTGGGTACTCGTTTTAGAAACGCCTTGCCAAGCCTCTTATAAGGCTGCCAGTCAAACTGTGGAAACGTAATACAGAATGTATTAGATAGAGTATAAAAGCAGTGCATAAAAATCTCCAAAATAGAACAAATTAATAATTAACTTGATCACCTGCTCGGCTGTAAGGTTGTTGAGTTGTTTGCGTACGGTTCTCAGCCTTGTAACATGGTGGCTTCCTCCTACCCTGCTGTGCCATGTGACTGTCAAGGGGAACTGAATGTCATTATTAGGCCATGCCCAAGGCTTTATCACTCGACCGATTGGCATCCTCGAGTAGGCCCATATCTGTAAAATTGTTAAAAATAACTTATTGTCAGTACGTACCAACTTTGTAAAAGACTAATGCATTCAACAAAACACTATGATTAATACAAACCTGGAGCAATTGGAGAGGGCCTGACAAACTCTTGAATGTATGTTCGAACGCATCACTCTCGTCCGTTGGGTCAATACCTACTGGTTTGCCATCCGAACCAATATCGGTTTTCTTTAGCCCAGCCCACCTCACTCCCTTGTTCAACATTCTGTATAGGTTGGCCAGACAAGCGGGGGCCCAGGCATAGGGTTTGAAATCCCTAAATAATTCAAGTGTATATGCGGGCCCCCTAGAAGAAGAAGCATTTGAATTGATCTGTCCCGAAACCAAGAAAAAGAGATAGGCTCTAGTATTGTAAACCTCTTGGTCAGCACTAAGTTTCTTCTTCTTCTTCTTATTTCCTTTATCAGCCTGGATCCGGAAGTGTTGTTCCAACCATGTGTACTTAATGGATATTCCATTGAAATCTACACCCATTTGGGGTCGAAGGCCTAGCAATTCTTCGCACAAATCTGCGACGTTTGAACTAGGAAATGTTGTACCGGTGACAACCGGTCCATTGATCGGTAGTCCATAGATATATGCAACATCCTCTAGTGTCACTGTCGCCTCGCCGATGGGAAGGTGAAATGTGTTTGTTTCAGGGCGCCACCGCTCCACCAAACCGGTAATCAATGCGTGATCTATTCTAATCCATCTCATCTGTGCAAGGTGGTATAGTCCGGACATACGAACATATTCTTGCTGCCTCTCGTTTAGATCCCATGTCCCGTAATCAGGGTTAGTCGGAATGCACCTATAAGTACCAAGCTCCTGTCAACATGTAAAAGAGAGCACTTCAAAAACCATGCATTGATATTCAATTAAAAATGGTAGGTGGTTTAGCAACATACAATCCCATTATATATGGCTGAACTAATATGTGTTTCCTGCTCAGAGAGAAGATCAATTGTAGCATTTTCGTTTGCATTGTTGCTCTCTGCTTCAGACATCTGTAAGTTACAATCAAAAGCAACAATATAAACCCATAACAATATTACCTCAATCATTCAAATAGTTCTCGTAAAGATGTTTTTTTATAATCTCTTGAAAGATCAATTAAAGGATTGCTTGTTTTTCCCTTCCATTATTTGCAGGTAATTATTGTTCTACTTTTCAGGACAGAATTTGGGTACATTTCTTATTGAACACTAGCCTAAGATTATCATAAGATTATGAAATCTCTTTGCATATTGGTCTAATATACCCAAACAATTGGCAACAGAGATGCATGAATTATTTAATTGAAAAGAGAGGGATAGACTGTTTGAGAAAGAAATACAAAAAAGAGGAAAACTCAACAATGCGCTTAAAAACTGCTTTAGGCATTTCCACATGGTAAGGCATATCCCTGTTCACATTTTTTACTTTATTAGTAAGGAACCTACCTGTGCAGTATGTCTAAGTGCCCTCTGAGTGTATAACTCACATTAATCATGTTATTAGTCAATGTCCTCAATCTATTCAAGTGACTGGAAAAAAGTCTTTACTGTATTCTATACATTTCAAGAAGTGACCAAAAAACAACTAGATTACACTTACTCTAAGAGTGAAAAAATTATGAAATAAGTAATGCTGCACAAACACACCTTGATGAAACTCATATTTAAAAATAAGTAATCTACCCCAACTCTCTCCACCATATGAGTGTGCTACGAACCATACTTAACATTCCATGTGCCTTTAATTTATGTCGATGCACAAGAACATGCAATAAGATCCCATTTCAGACCTTTTTCCTTCATTTTCTGTTGCAAGCCCATTTTGGAGACCCATATGGCCATATTGCTTGTTGGTGTACAGCCACCCACATCATTAATTTGCAAGACCAAACCAAGTGATTACTTGCTTTGCCTCTATTGCCACTTGACACTTTTATCTATGCTTGTATGCTTATATATACCTATTACCACTTTGCCCAGGGTCATTCAATGATATATGTCTGTGTCAGTGTGTGGGTGGGTGGGGTAAGGCTAAAATATCACATTTGATCATTTTGTCCTCATATAATTATCAAATAGGCTTTACATGGAAATGGGCTATCCAATCATGTGAAGCCTTGTCCTTCCCTTGTATTTGAGACACTCCAATTAGAAACAACTGGCATGCAAAATTGGGATGAAGTCACACTGTATTCATGGGACCATTCTCCCAACAGACCTAGTGCGCTTTACAGAAAGTGGGCCTTTCATGTGAGGTTAAGTGTGGCTCAATCAATTTAGGGTGGTTGTGTTTGGAGGCTAATATATAAGAATAGAAAATACATTTGAACCGAGAACAAGGCACTAAGAACCCACATCTCTAACCATTGGGGTGAAAGGCAGTCCATTAATTTTGGTAACATGATGAAATATGACTATTGGTATCAAGGAAAGAGATAAGGAAAGAGGACAGGGGCAATCCCTTCATTTTGGTAACATGATTTATCAAAAAGAACTGGCCATAGTTTCCACAAAGAAGGATCAAGGCAATTTCTTCCATGGAATGTGATGGTCTCAACAATCTCTAACTCATCACATGACTTGGGTATATCTCTGAGTTGGCAAGATCTTGGTATCAGTTCCCCCAAATAGCCATGAACCCCCATCCTACTTAACAAAGAAAAATAATACCATCCTAAGACAAATACCTGATCATCACAGGTGTAAAAATGTTCATTGTCACCTGTTTTTAGCCATAAAAATGTTCATTGTTACCAGATCATGCATTTGCCTTTGGCAAGCCATTAAGAACCGGATACAATAGAAAGTAGAAGATGCATTTCAAAAAAGACAAACGCCATTTTTAGGGCATTTTTCTTGTTATGAGGGGTATTGTTACTCAAGGAAGATGAAGACCCTTTTAGAAAGCGATTTTAGAGTGGAGAGTAGATCTTTGCCATAAGGAAACATTAACCAAACAAAAAGGCATGGAGATGTAATAAGGGTTTATCTTAGACGACAATACAGTCAGAAAAGGGCAAAGGCGAGCATCGTACCTTCGACAAAAACGTGTGGGAGGGGACCACAGTTGGTAGGAGGGCAAGGAGCAGGAGAAGCAGCCGAACCGGATGTTGAGGGGACCACTGTTGTTCCAGGGACAAACGGGCGCAGACGGCGAAATGGAAGCCTTGACAGAGAAACCGCAAAAAATGGCTCTTTTGTTCTAACTCACGTCCGCCGCAGGGTCCCTAGGGACCCTTACCTTCATAAAAATAAGGTCCCTAGGGACGCTAGTTGAAAGTCCTAAAAAAAAAACACCTTTTCAGGCAAAATGACTGATATGGTGTGACGTCGGTTAAAGTGTTTCTTTTGGCCCACTGGTCCTTTAATGTGTTTTTTTTGGTAAAATCCCCTTGATGTATCCAAAGAAATTCAGTCCAAATGCTTTCGCTCGATAATCATTAAAGGATGGAGAAATTGAGGAATGCATCAAACATCAAATAAAAAGGGGATAGTAGAAATGGAGTACCTTATATTGGCATATGTTGACAATATTAAAAAAAATTGTTTTACATGATGGCGATTAGACCAATTACAATCTATGAAGTAAAATGCCGGAAAGAAAAAAAAAAAGCTTTACCTGAGGATTGACTTGTAATCATAGATACCAACGGAGAAAAACAAGTCATATGTATGTAGCCGGCCCCTCGTATTTGATTTGTTCGAAACTTCGAATGCCCTGTTGGAGACGGTTGAAGTTAGAACTCAGTAACTCACTCATCTTCCCTGCCATGTAAACAGACCGCACTCAAACACTCTATGGCACCAACTCGGGAGAACGGGCGATCCGAGTTGGTGCCACAGAGAGATCTGAACTCAATGACTATTTGCATAGAGATGAGATACCGGTCTTTGTTTCGTGTCGTTGAGACGGTCGAAGGCGTCTTTCTTACCACTTCTTACATTTTTTTTCCCCGTTGTCTCTTTCTCTCCATCTCCATCTCCAACTCCAACTCCAACTCCATCTCCTTCCTGCTGCATTTCGAACCCCCCCGGTTGTTTTGAAATGTGAAAAGAAACGAAAAAGGAGAGACAAAAAACACCAACAGAAAGAGAGAAAGAAAAAGAAGAAAACTTGTTCGATTTTCATCTTCAGCAGTAGTAGAAGAAGGAAGAAGCAATTCAATGGATCTGATGATGAAACGTCTTCCTTTCCTCTTTCTTGTGGTGGCTGTCTCTTATGTTTCTGTTGTTGTTTCGGCAACTGGGGTATTCAGGGTTCATCACAAGTTCGCAGGAAAGGAGAGGTCTCTCAGCGATTTCAAGGCTCATGATGAACGTCGCCATGGTCGAATTCTCGGTGCTGTTGATATCCCATTGGGTGGAAACGGCCTCCCATCAGATGCTGGGTGCGTTGCCTTGTGCATCTGTACTAGTTTTCTCATTTTCTCTTTTCTCTCATCTCTATCTGATCTTGGGTCTTGGGTATTCATTGGATTTCTCGATTTGGGTCTCCACGTTGATATCAGATTTCAGTGGAAAATGTTTTCTTTTTGGGTCTGACCACCCTTATTCTCTTTAATTGTATACTATTTTGAATTTTGTCATTTAATTAGTATTCAATTTTGAATTTTTCCGCATATTTGGATCTGTTTTTCTCGCATTCTTACTGCTGTCAATCTCCCAATTGGCAAAATTGGTCATCCATCTAATCTCTTGCTTTCTCTTATGGGCTTTTATTTCCTATCTCTATCTGAATTTGTTGAAAGTATTCAATTATTCGATTTGGGTATCTGGTGTTTTCTATGGTAAATCCTATTGGACACATGTTCTGTTATCCGGCAGTGTTTTCTTTCTGAAATTGTTGGTTTTTCATGAATTCATTGACCTTTTCATTAACTAGTATGTTGTTTTGAATTATGTCTCCCTTCTTTGGATGTGTTTTAGTCTTTACTTTGCAGAAATTCGGTTAGGGACTCCATCGAAGAGCTACTATGTTCAAGTTGATACAGGAAGCGACATTTTGTGGGTGAATTGTATTGAGTGCAGTCGGTGTCCTAGGAAAAGTGACCTTGGTGTACGTTTGATTCTTACTTACAATCTTTTTTTTTTTCATTGACTTTCATCCATATGCTGATCGTTTACCATCTCTGTTGTTCTTTTAAATCTCATTTCTCATTAACATTGTTGAAGCTTTGGGCATGTTTTGCATTCTCTTTTTTAGGAAGATTATGATTGGGGTAGAATGTTCGTCAATTAAGGCTACCCATGGTTGGTTAGAGCACAAAATTAAATGGAAAAGAAAATGGCTCTCCAATCTTCTTCCTTTACTGGTTGAAATTGAATAAAAAAAATTGATGTTTGATGGTCACTTCTACATCTTCAACCATCAACCTCCTCCCTTGGCCCCTATAATTCTGGGACCTTTTCCTATGAAATCCCTTGCGTGCCGAATGCTGATATGTTCTCACTTTTTTTTTTTTTCTGCTTGCAGATACTGTTATCACATGATTTCTTTGTAAGTGTTATTGATAAGAAATTGATATAGGGTGTACCCTACATATGAAATTCTGATGCACAAAGTAGTAGAATATTTAGAAAGTTGGAAAGAAATAATGGGACCCAAACATGCTGACCAGTGGTAACACCCTAAAACCATGACAAAACATGTAGAGAAAATTACATCCTTTTGGCACCATGCCTGATAAGTTTCCTATTTTGGGAATTTTTTCCTTTCCTCCACCAATATTGTGGATATTTAATTGGGGTAATTTTTTAACATCTTGTGTTTTACCTCTTTCACCTAGTTTGGGTGAAAAAAGTGGAGTGGAGAAGTGAACTTATGATATGAAACCACTTGCCTTTTACTCCTCCACAAGCCTCTTTCTTTCCTCATTCTTTTTACCACAAAAAATTGTGATTAAGTGTGGTGTAGTAAGCTTTATGAAAAAGTGCTTTTAATTCTTCACTCCCTCTCTCACCTATTCTTTATGATACGATCCCATTATCGTATCAATTGATATTCAACAAAATGAAAGAAAACGTAAGAAGAGATGGGAAGATGACCCTTTCGAGTAGGATCAGACTCCTTCCTTGCCTTTATTTCTGAATAATTCTCAAAGCTTAATTATAATCCTATACTCTACTCTTTTTATAACTAAACATTTTTAAGTCAAAGCATAAATCAAGGATAGCCATAACTATTATTTTATTTAAATAAGCAAAATACTAAATGCTGCAATGCTGGATAATTAAGTCTAGCATGATTCTTGGAAGGCTAGTGAATGCTCCTGCATCATTTTTGAATGTGTAGTGAATACTCTTGCATAATCCTTGCATATGTAATAAATGCTAGATAATTGGTATCTATAACTCCCTACCCGTTAAACGAACCCTTGTCCTCAAGGGTTCACATGTTGAAATCTCTTGTGGGGTCATATAGACCAAGATCTGAAGTTCTTGATTGTTTTGAGAGTGCTCCTCTGGCGTTGTTATAGTCCACACACACAAAGCGGAGGCAAATGGCTTGAATAAACTGGCCCCATGTCAGATCACCAAGTGTCTTTTCCATCCCTTGATGCCATTCTATAGTGTTGCCGGTAAGATAGAGAGGGGCCATGGGGACCATTTGGTCATTCAAGAGATTGTTGAACCTTTTGAAGTGTCTGTTTTGATGAACCCAAGCAGCTGGTTCTTGTTTTTCAAATTGTGGAGAATCCAGCTGTATAGTGCGAGGTTGAATGATCATGGCTTCAACTGAATGACCACTGCGGTCTTGAGATCTTCTATGATCCTGCCATTCATCATGATGGGATCTAAGATCATTGATCTCCCGCTGCACATGCTCATTAGAAGAAGATTTGATGGTGTTTGAGAGACCATCAATCTTTTCTTCTAGTTTTACCAAAAAATTTCTGATCTCTCCAATGATGTTCTTAACTTTGTTCACATCATTTTCCAGCTCCCTAACTGTAGGTGCCATGGAAAATAGGTGGGAAAATGGATGCTGCTGGTTTGGTGGTGCTCTCGCATCAATTGATATGATCCCAGTATCGTATCAGCCGATATTCAACAAAATGAAAGAAAAAATAAGAAGAGATGGGAAGATGACCCTTTCGAGTAGGAACGGACTCCTTCCTTGCTTTTATTTCTGAATAATTCTCAAAGCTCAATTACAATCCTATACTCTACTCTTTTTATAACTAAACATTCTTAAGTTAAAGCATAAATCAAGGATAGCCATAACTATTATTTTATTTAAATAAGCAAAATAATAAATGCTGCAATGCTGGATAATTAAGTCTAGCATGATTCTTGGAAGGCTAGTGAATGCTCTTGCATCATTTTTGCATGTGTAGTGAATACTTTTGCATAATCCTTGCATATGTAATAAATGCTAGATAATTGGTATCTATCACTTTACCTTATATTATCCAAGGATTTAATCACACCTCTACTTTTACATTAACATACCTTACCTTTACCTTTTCCATTATTCAACATCCACCTCACCTTTACTCCTCCACAAACATAAACAAACAGGTCCTTTATGTTAAAATAGAGTAAAGCCGTCGGTTCAATATCTGTTTTTTATCAAGTGAAGGGGCATTAGAACCCAATAGAGTTGGCCTTCTAACATCCTAGATGGCTCGCGGTTGAAGAGTGTGGTCTGCCCATGTAAATGTTAGTGCCTACCAATGGATATCTCATGGCTAAAGTTGTTTAAGGAGATTATTTGTCTGTTACAATGGGGTTGCTTGTAGGGCTTCAAGCTGAGAGGAGAAAAATTGGAGTACTTAATGATTATAATTGAAACCTGCTTATCTCTTGGGATGTGTGCATATGTTGGAGTTACACATTGAAGGTGAAGTATAAGATGTGGTATGACACGATACGTTACCTATTTTGAAGGATTAGGTATCATAGAAGGATTAGGTATCATAGCTTAGGCATAGGTATTAGGTTGCAAGCCTTTCTCTCTCTCTCTCTCATGGTAACTATGCAATAAATTAAAAAACCAAGCAGTACAATTGCAAGCCCCTCTCTCTTTCTTTCACTTGTTTTTAAGTTGTTCAACTTCATGCCACGACAGTGAATAGACAATGATATTTGTGGAATACTTGGATTTAACACCCCCCCCCTCAAATTGATGATGGTCAAACAACAACAATTTGTGAATCAAGAACTCATGGCGTGGCCTAGGCAGTCCTTTGGTGAAGATGTTTGCAAGTTGAAGTTCACTGGAGACATGTGGAAGACTAATGACCTTGCGATCATATTCATCTCGAATAAAATGACAATCCACCTCGATATGTTTTGTACGTTCATGAAAAACTGGATTCTCAGTGATACGGATGGAACTAGTATTGTCCGCATGAAGTGGGGTAGCTGATGTTTGAGGAAACCCAAGATCTGCAAGTAAGCCACGAAGCCAAAGGAAGAGGATATGGCACGATATTCGGATTCAGTGGAAGATCTGGATGCCCTTTCTTGCCTTTTGCATTTCCAAGAGATGAGCGATTCACCTAAGTACATACACCAGCCTGTAGTGGATCGGCGAGTATCCGGGCATCCAGCCCAGTCGGCATCAGAATAAGCATTTACTCATTTAGTGTAAGTGGTGTGCCAACTGGAAAAACCAAGCATCGTGTCGGAGAACCAAGAATGTACCGAATGATTCTTTTGACAGCAACCAGATGGTGATGCCGCGGTGCTTTCGTGAATTGACTAACAACATTCACAGCATATGAGATGTCAGGCCGAGTGATGGTCAAGTAGACCAGACTCTCGACTAAGCGTCTGTAGGAGGTGGGGTCAGTGAGAAGGTCCCCATCATCTTTCCAGAGTTTCACATTGACTTCTAATGGAGTGTCCACAGGTGTTGCATCCTTTTGGCCAGCAAGATCAATAAGACCAGTAGTATACTTATGTTGATGTAAAAACAGTCCCTTCCTAGACTGTTGTACCTCAAGACCCAAGAAATATGTTAATGGACCCAGTTCTTTCATATGGAATGCAGCTTGAAGAGAGGATTGAAGACTATGAATCATGTTACTGTGAGTGCCTGTGATGATGATATCATCTACATATACGAGAAGTATGGTGGTAGCTTGAGTAGTTTTATTCAGGAACAATAAAAGATCATAGGGACTTTGAGCAAATCCAAGATGAAGCTGAGTAGAACGAAATTTCTCAAACCAGGCTCTGGGTGCTTGTTTGAGTCCGTACAGCGAGCGATGGAGCTACGCCACCTCGTTTTTTGATGTAGAATTATATCCTTGAGGAAGACGCATGTACACTTCCTCTTTAAGATCTCCATGGAGGAAGGCATTCTTCACGTCCATCTGATAAAGAGGTCATGAGCGTGATGTTGCAATAGCAAGAATAGTACGCACCATTGTCATCTTGGCTACCGGAGCAAAGGTCTCATCATAATCAATACCATACTCCTGACGGTTGCCAAGTGCCACTAACCGAGCCTTATTACGTGCCAGAGTACCATCAGAGTGTAGCTTGATAGAGAAAACCCACTTACAGCCAATGGGTTTGATTGACGAAGGACATTGAACAACATCCCGTGCGTGATTCACTTTGAGTTTGTCAAGTTCTTCCTGCATTGCTTGCCGCCAACACTCATGTTGCATTGCTTGGGAAAAATGATTAGGGATATGAACAGAAGACAAAGTAGCAAGTAAGGATGTATGGGTAAAAGCCAAACCGATCGGGGGGGAAATCCTAGATGATCGACGAAGAGGAACGGATTGGGAGATGTCTGGAGCAGGAGCTGGGTCAAGTGCCGAGGAAGCTGACAAATCAGGAGGCTCAAGTGCGTATTTTCCCTCCAACGCCTTTTATACACAAGTAAAGGCTTGATAGTGTCCGTAGAAGGAACGGGATTATCACAAAAGTCAGGAACAAGTGAAAACACAGTAGGTTCATCTTGATCTAGATGATGTTGGAAAAAATACTGATTTTCAAAAAACATAACATTACGAGAGGTCCAAATACGTTTTACCTTAGGATCATGACAGAAAAATCTTTTTTGGTTAGTTGCATAGCCTAAAAAAACGCACTTAGAGGATTGAGCAAATAGTTTTGTTTGTTCAACTGGGGGAATAAGAACAAAACATACACACTCAAAGGTAGGGAGATGAGAATAAGTTGGATGCTTATGAAATAAACAAAAATAAGGAGTTTCATTCTTGATACGAGGGGAGGGTAGTCTATTTATAACATGAACTGCTGTGGACAGAGCTTTGGGCCATAATTTTGGTGGAACAAGTGATTCTAAGAGAAGTGACCAAACAATGTCCAAAAGGTGTCTATTTTTCCGCTCAAACACACCATTTTGTTGGGGGTGTATATGGACATGATTTTTGAGAAATTATCCCTTTGGTTTGCAAAAAATTCTGAAACTCATAAGAAACATATTCACCACCAGAATCTGTGCTAAGTGTTTTAATGGATGTGGAGAAGTGATTTTCCACATAAGCTAAGAAAATTTTTAAAGTAACAAACACCTCAGATTTTGAATGCAAGAAATAAATCCATGTAAAGTGACTATAATCATCAATAAATGCAACAAAATACTTAAAATGAAAATTGGATATGACAGGTGCTATACCGCATACACTACTATGAACAAGATCAAAGCATTTCAATGATAATGATTAATGAGGTATTGATGGAAAAGGGAGAGTCTTACTCTTGCTCATTTTACAACTAGAACAATAAAAAGAAACATCTTTAAGAGAAATTTTATTATCATGAAGCAAACCAGATTGAAACAAAGACATTAAAGTATGAGAATGAGGATGGCCTAATCTATTGTGCCATAATTGGCTCTTATTCGAATTAGAAGCAGAAAACAGAGCATATGCAACCAAATTCCTATCCAATGTAGATAGTTGTAGCGGAAAAAGACGGCCACACTTAGGTCCCTTCGCTATCACCTTCCTTGATGCTTGATCTTGTATAACAACCAAAATGCGAAAAAGAGACAGAACAATGGTTATCAATGAGTTGTCCAATGGATAATAAATTTGTAGATAATGGAGGAGAAAGAAAAACATGACTCGAAGGTAAGGGATGTGAGATCTCACCGATGGCAGTAACGGGGATACTACCACCATTTGCTATATTGATTCGAAGATTTCCATCATAAGGCTTGAATTGAGATAAATGATCAGAAGAGTGGGTCATATGATTGGAAGCCCCCGGATCCATATACCAGGTAGAGTTTGAATGTTTGAGACCTGAGAGACCAAGAGCAGCAAAGGCATTTACTATCATCTGTTGAACCATTTCAGGGGTAAGAGAGGATGAAGAAGGAGGCTGAGCAGGCATGACTGCAGTGGCAGCAGTACTAAATGCAGAAGAGAATGCATCCAGGGTTGCCAAATTAGCCTTCGAGAGGAAACCTGAGCACGGCGTCGGCATTCCGAAAGAACATGGCCTTTGCGTTTGCAGTAAGAGCAGAATTTTTGATTGCATTGAGTGGCGACATGTCCATACTTCTGACAGGAATAACACTGTACTTTGGTCATGTCTTTGTTTTGCTAATTTGGGACCAGCAAGGTAGGCACTAGTCAGTGGTCTAGGAGAAATTGCTTGTTAAAGAGTAGCTTGGGTTGTAAGACGTTCCTCGCGAAGAAGCTCTCCTAAGCAAGAATCAATAGATAGGGGAGGCACTCTGCTCATCAGATTTGAACGTACTTGTTCAAACTCAAATCTCAGTTTCATCAAGAATTGATCCCTTTGACTAGTGGAATGAATGCTTTGAACCACCGCAATGGAGGCATCAGGTAGACTTGAGTAAATGATCTCAGTATAATCCGTCCATAAGCGAATAGAATGAGAGTTATATTCTTGAATGGACATTGTCCCTTGATTAAACTGAGATAGCTCATGTTCTAAGTGCAAACGTCTAGCGAAGTTATCCTGTTGATACACCTGTCTGAGATAGTCACACATTCCTTTTGCTGTTTTATAGGGCTGGAGATTCAGAATGTACTATGGATCCACAGATCCCAGAAGCCAAGTCATGATTTGGGTATCCTTGGTTTCCCATTTAGACACTGCCCTGACATCCTCTAAAGGTTTAGGATCAGTCCCCTCAACATGTCCCCATAACTCTTTTCCCTTAAGGTATATTTGAAATTGGAAAGCCCATGATGAATAATTTGTCCCATTGAATTTAATCAAGTAAGTTTCACTTTTGTCCATGATTATAACTCAAAATTACTAGATTAGCAGGCCTCTTTTGATCAAGTAATTCTAGACAAGAAGAAGAGAAGTGTTGATGTAAAAATACCCCAGCAAAGTGCATACACAATCAGCAGAAACCAAAAATTGTAAAATCCAAACAGTGCAGCACGAGACAGAAGCAGAAATGGTAGCCAAACAGTGCAGAAATGACAGAAGAACTATCTGTGAGCAGTTTCACAAAATAATGAGTCCAAGAAACCTGGATTTTGACTTCTAATTCCCTGCGTGGGGCCCACTGCTTGATCTGATTGAGAATCAGATCAACAGGGTGAAGCAGAATCAAAATATCTTTCCAGCAATACAAAATTCATCAAAATCCATCCACAATCCAAGATTTTGTACGGCTGTGATCAAAACTATCTTAGAAAACTAGAAAATCACAAGTCCAGTCAAATGGCCTACCTCTGATCTTGGAAAAATGGTGAAAAAATCTCCAAAATTACCAGGAGAGGAAGTCGACCACTGCTGTAAAGATTTCTGAAGATGCCATGATGATCGCAGGTGGGCCAGTGATTGATTTGGCCAGGCGACAGTGATTTTCTTCCTCACGGTGGTCTGAGAATTTCTAGAAAGAGATCAGATGATCTCTATTGAGTGGCTGAGATGCAGACGAATCAGCATGAAGAAGTAGAAGAAGAAGCAGAAACAGGCAATGGCCTTGGCTCTGATACCATGTCACGATAGTGAATAGACAATGATATTTGTGGAATACTTGGATTTAACACTTCATACCTTCTTTTTTAGTTTATTTGAATTTAACAAGTTGGTTTTTTGAATATGTAAATGATATTGATATCTTCGTGTATTAAAAAATTGATATTATCCTTAACAATTAAAAGGCCGTTGGTGCTACATTGTACCACACTTACCTCTTCTAAGTATCAAATTGACACCCTTCTAAGTAGTAAATTGACAAAAGTGTTGTAAAATTCAAACCATTGATTATGGTGTGCTATTATCTCAAAATTAATGTTTGGGTTGTGTCAAACGGCTGATTGTATCAGGGAAGTTGCAAAAGAGGTGCTTAAAGAGTCGAAGGGAAAAAAACATTGATAAAGAAACTTGGTGGTAGATTGTAGAGGTTCATGAAGCTGTTCGAGAGAAAAGACGTCATTTCAAAGTTTGGCAAGAGAGTAGGAATATGGAAAATTATGAAATGTATAAGAAGATAAAGAAAAAGGTTAAGAAAGTAGTAAGAGATGCAAAGGTCCAAGCATATGATGACCTATATAATAAGTTGGGAACAAGAGAAGGAGATAAGGATATTTTTAAGCTTGCAAAAAGAAAGGAAAGGAAAAGTAGGGACTTATATGTCAGATGTATAAAGAGTGATGACCAAAAGGTTTTTGCGATGGACAATGATATTAAAGAAAGGTGGAGAGAATATTTTAACAAACTTTTAAATGAAGATTCCATGGGAGGCATAAGAGCAAGAAAGGATATTTCTTTAGTGGAACATACCTTTTACCTCAAAATTAGAGTAGTAAAAGTGAAGAAAGCGTAGACAAAAATGAAGACAAGAAAGTCTAGGGGCTGGATGACATTCCAACAGAGCTTGAAAGTGCTTAGGAGAAATTGCGTGGATTTGGTTAACTAGGCTATTCAATAAGATATTAATGACAGAGAAAATGCTGGATGAATGGAGAAGTGTTGTAGTACCTATGTACAAGAGCAAATGAGGCATAAAGAACTATACCAACTATCATGGGATTAAACATATGAGTTAAGGTATGGAACTATGGGAGAGAGAGTAACGGATCAAAGACTTAGACAAAAGACCAATATATTTGGAAATCAATTTGGTTTCATGCCAATGAAGAAAACTATGAAAGCTATCTTCTAACTTAGGCAATTAATTGGAAAAATACCGAGCGAAAAGGAAAAATTTGCATATAGTCTTCATTGATTATGATCAGTCTTATTGCAAGGTACCTAGAGATTTAATTTGGTGGGTTTTAAATAAAAGAAGTGTTCCAAGAGATTATATTGAAATCATTAAAGACATGTATGAGGGAGCGGTAACGAGTGTGATAATTACTTGTGGAGGGACTCTTTACATTGATGATTATGGATGAGTAAATTGTTCATATTCAAGAGGAGGTCACTTGTGTGTGTTGTGTGCGGATGATATAGTGTTGGTGGATGAATTGAGAGAAGGTGTGAATGTGAAACTTGAGAGATAAAGGGAGGCTTTGTAATCCAAGGTGATGTGGAATGGGGATTGATGCATGGCAGGCAGGGGAAGATGGAATCGATACGGGCCTTCACACTCGGACTTCTTAGGTTTCACACCCATGGCTTCATGCCATTCCCATCGCAAGGGAGATTGATGAGAGATTGTTGAATCCCTCAAATTCTTTTTTTCATTAATCAATGTCTAAAAGCTAAAGAGGCATTACAATGCTTTTATAGGATATAACTAAACCTAGATCCAATCTCAACTCTCTAAACACATTGACGATCGAGATTAAAACATCCACTCAAACTTAAGTAACTTAAAAACATAACCCACAAAAAATAAGTCCAAATATTATGAGTAACAATGTTACGACTGTTGCAGCAACAATATTATGAGTTTTCCTATTAGAGAATATTTTAGAGAAGGTTGGATTTGGCAAGGATGAGATTAGATTATAATGGATTTGGATTATATTTGGCTACAATCATATCTCATTATGTTAAATATTTTTTGTTTGATTGGGCTTCCTGTTGTAGGTATGATTAGATTTCCTATCTTTAGTTGTAATCTTATAAATAGCCATTAGCCGTTCTCAATCAGCCGGCCATGGCCCTGACTCTACGCTGCAGAAAAGTTCTTCCTTGCTGCCTAGTTGCAAAGTGATCCTACGATCAGCCGGCCATGGCCCTGACTCTACGCTGCTGCATAGTTCTTCCTTGCTGCATAGTTCTTCTTCCTCGTCTTTTATCCATCTCAGATTTCATTCCTCTGACTATCAAAACCAATATCCGTCAGATTTGATTTTCACCATATCCCAAACCGCACTGTCTCAAATTTCATTACACCCGACTCGGCTACCATCATCCCCAGCCCATCATCAAAGCCCCACTGCCCATCTGCTGTCCAATCCTGCTGTCCACCCTTGCGCAACATCTCTAGTAACCACTGCATACCTCATCACCAGTAACCATCTTCTCATAAACCCAGCCTTCAAACACCTGACTGCCGCTAATCATCCTCATCCATAAATCTGCTAATCCCACTCCACCTTCCGTCATTCTTCATCTCAAACCACTTTTCCACACAAATCCTCACCATTTTTTTGCAAGCGGCTCACCTGGATCACTATCATTTATCTAAGGATGGTGGGCCATTGTGATCGGACATGCAAGAATTGAAGGAAGAAATCCGAACTTTGTGCACTGGTTTTCTAAAGAGAAAGAAGGGTGGAGAAAAAAGGAGAAAGTGGAGAGATGAGAATTTTGTTGTTGCTTTTGCTGATTCTGAAATTTTTGTGGACGGCTAATCAGTTTCCAACATGTCTCCTTGGTTTGTCTTTTTTTCCACAGTTTGAACAGAGTAGTTCATCTTTTCTTCTTGTGTGAGTTGCTGCTTACCTTCCTTCATTTAGGTTTTCTGGTTGCAAAGGCTAACCTTTTGGGTTGCGAGTCAGTAGCTTTCATGATTCATTGATTACATTCTCGTTGGAAAAGATATGAAATAGTTTCCAGAGAAGGTAAGGATTCTGAAGCTAATATGTCTGCCCTCAGAGATTCATATTCTGGGTTAAATTTTCTGAGAAGATCGTAGATATGCGTATGTTCAATATACTCTTTCCACCCACTTGTGGTAGGTGGAGGTTGATAGTGATTTGATTCTTCCCACATATCCTGTAAGGCATAAAAATAGTTTCAAATAGTCTGATTACTTTGTTGGAATTTGGCTATTAGCGTCTGCAATTCAGAAATTCTAGCATAATTTTTCTTTTGTGAGTATGAGGTTGCTACCCCATCCCGTATATCTTTTGCTGATTTGGAAAACATGAATGTCCTTGAAATAGAGCGTTCCATTGATTGAAGAAGCCAATACATAACCACATTATCTTCGGCTTCCCAATTGCTACAGGTGGGATCGTCTTCTGCGGGGATTAATTTTCCCATCACCCAAGTTTCCTTTTTCTAGCAAGTGTAATCTTAGTAGAGTAGGACCATTCAAGATAATTTGACCCATTGAAATCTACTGTTGTTAATTTGAAAGAGTTTCCTTTAGTGTTTCCAGCATGGTTCAAAATCACGGTCGTGGTCAGTGGTCACCATTGCGGTCATTGCGTCATATCGCGGTCATTGCTTCGTGGTTCGCGGTCGAGTGCGGTGCTAATTTTTATTTTACCCCGAAAAAGTCCAAAAAAATATCCAAAAAATCTAGAATATTCTAAAATGCTAGAAAACAATATCTTTCTCCATTAGTAAACACTTTAAAGAAAAATATCGGTCTCCCCTATGTCATTACATCCTGCATCACTGTCTTATTTGATTTTTATAAAGATTGCTATGAATTAAATAGGCTTACATGTGTCAAAGGACCTAGCACTGTAGGCAAAATGGATTGCAATGGGATGGTCTCCCAAGGATCGATTAATATCCATATATATTAATGTACAAACTTTGATTTAGGCTACAATTTTGTTATTGTCTAGTCAGCTATCTCCTAAGATAGTATGTAGTATCTGTACAGTATATTATAGTTTGACTAAGTAAATGAGTCGGGCTTTATGTTGGATTCGGCTCAATGGATTTAGAATCATTAACACCTCCCTTCAAATTGATGCGGATGAGTCAACAAGCATCAATTTGTCTGTCAAGAATTGATGACGTGGTCGAGGAAGTGCTTTGGTAAAAATATCAGCAATTTGGAGGCCGGAGGAGATGAATGGGAGAGAAATAACATCGCGTAGATATTCATCCTTGATAAAGTGGCAAGGAACCTCGATGTATTTAGTTCTCTCATGAAACATTGGATTTTCTGTAATCCGAATGGCATTGGAGTTATCTGCATGTAAGGGTGTGGGAGATTTTTGTGAGAAGCCAAGTTCCTCAAGGAGACCATGAAGCCATATAAATTTTGAGCATGCGGCAGACATGGCCTGGTATTCTGCCTCAGTTGATGATTTAGAAACTTTGTCCTGCTTTTTCACTTTCCATGAAATAAGAGCATCACCTAAGAACATGCACCAACCCATTGTGGACCGATGAGTATCAGGGCACCTTGCCCAATCAGCATCAGAATGGGCAGTCAATGTCATTGGAGAGCCAACAGGAAAAAAAAACCTCTGTGAGAAGTGCCAA
This sequence comes from Cinnamomum chago, assembly GCA_038049695.1. Lineage (NCBI taxonomy): Eukaryota > Viridiplantae > Streptophyta > Magnoliopsida > Laurales > Lauraceae > Cinnamomum > Cinnamomum chago. Next base: position 29,902,623 of record CP142451.1, on the reverse strand, counting down.
GAAGATAATGAATAATTCGTCGAACAGTTTCTAAATGGAGATGATGGGGCTTGGTCATATACTGACTCATCAAGTTTACTGCATAACTAATGTCAGGCCGAGTAGTAGTCAAATATATAAGACTACCGACAAGCTGTCGATAATATGTCGGATCGGGAAAGGGATCACCACTGTCACTATGGAGTTTAAGATTCAGTTTCAAGAGGAGTATCCACAGGTGTGGAGTTTGACAGGCCTGCTGATTCAATTAAATCCATAGTATACTTATGTTGATGCAGAATCAACCCCTTCTCAGATTGATGAATTTCTAATCCCAAAAAATATGTCAGAGGGCCCAGATCCTTCATTTGAAAAGATTGATGCAGAGAAAATTGAAGATCTTGAATGGTTGTATGTGTGCTGGTGATTATGATATCATCCACATAAACTAGAAGAATGGTGATTCCCATTGATTTTTGATGAAAAAACAATGATGGATCATAAGGACTCTGTTGAAACTGCAGCTTGAGTAAAGCATCCTTGAATTTGTCAAACCATGCTCTTGGTGCTTGTTTTAGCCCATACAAAGACCATTTCAAATGAGCAACTTGTCCTTCTGATGGTTTTGGGAAACCTTGAGGCAGTCGCATGTAAACTTCCTCTTTAAGGTCACCATGAAGAAAGGCGTTTTTTCATCAAATTGGAAAAAGGGCCAAGATTGGGATGTAGCTATGGCAAGGATGGTGCGAACTGTGGTCATCTTTGTGATAGGCACAAAAGTTTCTTCATAGTCGATGCCATATTCCTATCTGTTGCCAAGGGCCACAAGCCTTGCCTTGTATCTATCCAAAGTACCATTTGCCTTCAATTTGATAGAGTAAACCCATTTACTCCCAATAGGTTTAACCAAGGCTAGGCATGGAACAACAACCCATGTTTGGTTCTGCTGTAGAGCATTAAGTTTTTCTTCCATAGCCTTTCTCCAACTTTCCTGCTTTGTTGCTTGTGAATAAGAAGTAGGAATGGAAACAGATGATGAGGTAGCTAAATATGAAGAATGAGAAAAACCGTATCGATCCGGTGGCCGAGAGATACGAGAAGAACGACGAATAGCAAGTTGAGGTGGATCTGATGCTGGAGGAGGATTCAGGGCTGGTTCTTGTAGAAGAGGCAAAGTAGTGGCATTTGTTCCTTGTCGACGAACATACACCTTGTCCGGATGAAATCGCAGAGGTGAAGGAAGGCATTCATCATCAAAGGATGGTACTTTAGAAAAAGTGATTTCTGGAGATGAATCAGGATAAGACTGAAATAGGTACTGGTGTTCAAAGAAGACATTTCTAGAAATCCGAATACACTTGGATGTGGTGTCATAACAAATAAAACCTTTTTGTTGGGAAGCATAACCAAGAAAACTTTGCTAGAACCGAAGGCACATTTTGCAGATTGTGCGGATAACTTTGAACGTTCATGGGTGGGAAGATGAACAAAACAAACAACCAAAAGTGTGTAAATGTGTGTATTGTGGTTCAGTTTTGAAAAGACAGATATGTGGAGATGTGTTTTGAAGTTTTGGAGAAGGAAGACGGTTGATGATATGAGTAGCAATGGTTAATGCTTCTGCCAAAATCTAGGTGGAATGGAGGATTCTAATAACAAACACCTGACCATGTCTAGAAGATGACGATTTTTCCGTTCTGCAACACCATTCTATTAGGGGGTGTAGGGACAAGTCCGTTGGGATATAATCCCTTTGTCTTGTAAAAATGCTTGAAACTTCTTGGACACATATTCCCCCCCCCCCCCCCCCCCCCCCCCCGAGTCTGTACGAAAAAACCTCAATACATGTTGAAAATTGATTTTGAACATAATTCAAGAATTTTTTAAACACATTAAAGACTTCAGATTTGGCATGTAGAAAATAAACCCATGTACAGCTATAATACAACTATAATCATCAATGAAAGTCACAAAATACTTATATTCTGAATGAGAAACAATTGGTGCCACAACCCAAACATCATACTAAATCAAAACATTTGGTAGCAGAAGAAACATGTAATGGAAAAGGCAAAGTTTTACTCTTTCCCAGCTTACAAGTGGTGCAATCAAGAGCAACATTTGATGATAAAAACTTCATTTTATTAATGTGACCAGAATTTAACAAAGATGACAAAACTTTGGAATTGGGATGGCCTAATCTATTGTGCCATAACTGCACATTATTCTTAGAGACAACTGTTGAAGCAAACAAAGACATCTGAATTTGGTGTTGCTATGTGAAGAGGAAACAAATGCCCACACTTAGGCCCTTTCGCTATCACCTTTCACGTCTCCTAATCCTGCACCACACAACCAGAGGAGGAAAAAGAAACATTGCAGTTACCATCAACCAATTGACCGACAAAGATTAAATTGGTAGAAAGATTTGGTGAACAAAAAACATCGTGTAAAGGTAGAGAATGAGAAATATCACCAACAGAGGTAATTGGTATTGTTGTACCATGGACCTGAATCCTTCCATCATATGGTTTAATTGTGGAGAAGTTTTTTGATGATGATGTCATATGATTGGAGCCACCAGAATCAAAATACCAGTGAGAGAGAGAGTGATTTTTACCAGATATACCAAGAGTGGAAAAGGCCTGGAGGATCATCTGTTGGATCATGTCAGGGGTGACTGGAGCAGCAGAAGCAGGGGCAGAAGAAGATATGGAAGATGAATCAATAGTGCCAGAAGTAGCAGTAATAGCTTGGTAAACTTTTGGATTTCTGTTCTGAGGACGTTTGCGGCATTCATTGATTGAATGTCCAGATGCTTTGCAATAATTGCAGATCCTCTGCTTGCACTGATTTGCATAATGGCCAAAATTCTGACACTTGTGGCCCTGTACTTTATTGATATCTCTACTTGATTGCTTTCCCTTGGTAACATAAGAAACATTTACTGGTGAGTTCGGTGGTTGAGATCGAGTGGGTACACTATAGGCAACATCAATTGCACCATGAGTGGCTTGTTGGAGCACACTAGATTGAGTCAATTGTCTCTGTTCCTCTCGCAGTAATTCATTGAGACACTCATCTAGTGATGGAGAAGGTACCCTACTCATGAGATTAGATCTGACCGATTCATACTGCGGCCTTAATTTCATGAGAAATTGATCCCGATGACTAGTCGCTAGTATTATTTGCAATTTGGGAAGAACATGTGCAGAGATATTTGCATATTTGATTTCATCTAATTCTGTCCATAAATTTTGGAAACCAGAATAATATTCTTGAATGGAGGAAGTTCCTTGCATATAATTTGCAATTTCAAATTCCAACTTATACTGTCGGGCAGAATTCCCCTGATAATACACCTTTTTCAGATAGTCCCACATATCTTTTGCAGTTTTGTATTGTTTCAAATTCATGAAAAATTGTGGTTCCATGAACCTGAGAATCCAAGTTTTGATCTTCGTATCTTTTGTGTTCTAGGACACAATTTTCTTCTCATCTTCTGTTGGTTTTGGATCAGTTCCAGAGATATGGCCCCATAATTCTTTACCTTCTAGGTGAAGTTTAAATTGAAAGGCCCAAGATGGATAATTTTTACCATTAAACTTGATTAAGTTGATTTCAGATTTCTCCATTTGTAACAAAGATTCAGATGAATGAGCAGAATGATGAACAAAACCAATCACACAGCAACAAATCCTCTGATCACTATGTAAGGCACGGAAAGTAGCTGTTTTCAAACCAGATGGGCCGAAGGATGGACAGAAAATGCCCCAGATGCAATAGAATGCACACAGAAGTGATGCACTGACAGAAACTATGCAAAAAACACAGCGGATGACCTTGAATTTCTAGCGGGATCTATCTATGGGCCCCACTAATCAGTCCAATCACAGATCAGAACATATCAGTTTGTGAGTGATCCAAGTTACTACCAGCAGTCCAAACAGTGCACAGAATGATGCCTAGAACAGTTCCCAGAGAACTCAGGCTGCACAGTGCACAAAAACAGTGCACAGAATGACACAGACGACCCTGTCGTCACTGTGTAGTTCTGTACGTGGGCCCCACCAAGTGATCTGTTGACAGATCTGAGGATGGGGATGGGTTAACAGCAGATTTATGCAACTATTGGAATTGGTCCCAGGCAGAACGAATCCAAATCCAAAATTTTGGACGGCTGTGATGAAAACAAATGGCCAAAAATGATTTTCCATAAAAAAATGATAGAAGGCCTACCTCTGATGATCCATAAATCTTCATAAATAAGTAGATATCCAGGCGACCAGGATGGGTTGATTCTGCTGAGATGGGGATGATGATCGCAGGTGGGGCCACGTCTGATCTGAGATGATCAAAGATGATCAGGCTGAAGAAATGGTCTCTAAATGGCTTCCAGATCTTGGAAGATGACTAGGAGGATCCACTAATCCTTGGATCTTGAAGAAGAAAAATAACTGAAGCACTAGTTGTCGACTTGGCTCTGATACCATGTCAAAGGAACTGGCACCGTAGGCAAAATGGATTGCAATGGGATGATCTCCCAAGGATCGATTGATATCCATATATATTAATGTACAAACTTTGATTTAGGCTACAATTTTGTTATTTTCTTGTCAGCTATCTCCTAAGATAGTATGTAGTATCTGTACAGTATATTATAGTTTGACTAAGCAAATGAGTTGGGCTTTATGTTGGATTTGGCCCAATGGATTTAGAATCATTAACATGTATATTTTAAAATAAACCCAAAAAATCATAAATTTTACACTATGCACTGCAACCATAATTTTGAACTACTCATTAGTGTTAAAAAATTAAAGTCAAGAAACTACTAGTAGTAGTATAGATGTACAATACTCAATTATTCAATAACCAACTAAATTGTGCCTGAATTTCAACTTTCAAGTTTTACTACTACATCAATTAATTAATTAAAATATCAGAGTGTGAACATAAGGGTATTGTGGTTGCGAAGAGAAGAAACCATTATATGAGAATCCACAAAATCTTGCAAATCACTTGAGTTTTGGTGAAAAAATAAGCTTAAGAAGTTCTAACATAGTCTTAAGAAGCTCCACAAATAGTATGGGAAAGAAAGAAATGAAAAAGAACGGGAAGGGGAAAAAAAAAAGCATCGACCGATATTTTTACCATTATGGACTGTTATTTTCACAACACCATGACCTTTATGACCTTTATATTGTAAATATCGTAACAGTATAGGCTGTTACCGTTTCATAACGGCCGTTATTTTAAACTATGGTTTCCAGCCCTTCCATTGGTTTGTGCGACAACTTTCTTCATTCTTAATGCCACCACAGGTTGCAGTGATGGCAAAGAAGTATAGAGGAAAATACTTAAGAGTAATTAAAAAAGCACACCGGTTTGAAGATTCTGGAACTGAAATAGTGTTGCTTAGAAAGTCAACCTTTGAGAGCTTTCCTCCTGAACTTGAGTTGACCAGTGAATGGTCAACTTATAAGAACTCAATGTAGAAGATAACAAGGCTGTATATTCACAGGCCCAAGGCCCAGCCCAATAAAGGCCCATTACAGCATCCCACACGTGGGTTGATTTTGTCAAAGATTGTGTATAATTGTATTCCCTGATTTCTTTCTGATTGTATTCCTTGTATAGATTAGGATTGATTCTTTCTATTCTTTTATTATTCTAATTTGTACTCTTGACATACTTAGTGCCTTGATTAAGGCCTAACATGATTATAAATAGAGCAGTGGATCATCCAAGGATGCATCACGTTCTCTCCAATCTTCTTCTTCTCATTCTTCCTCAATCTAACATGGTATCAGAGCCCTGATAGTCTGTCAGATCAAGCATAAGAGGAGTTTCGATCGTGATCATCCTAGTTCATCTTCTGGAAATCAATCAGATTCTATTGCTGCCATCTGATCGTCTGTGATCATCTCTGATCAAGACGTGGCCCACCTGCGATCATCATCAACAAAGCTGCGGGAGCAGCCCATGTTGGTCGTCTGGTTATTCTGAATTTTTCGGTGAATTTTCGAAGATTTTTGGGTCATCAGAGGTAGGATATCCACCCCATTTTGTGATATTTCAGTTTTGTGGCACAGTTTCAATCAAATCCGTTCAAATTTGTGGATTTTGATCCGTTTTGAGTGAGACTTTTTCCCTGAGTTGCGCAAATACTCTGTTCTTCCATCCCCAACCTTTGATCAGCTCTTTGATCAACTACTGGAGTCCACGTCCATATCGATCCACTGACGGAACTGACGATATTGACGTGTTCTGCTTACTGCTTCACTGTGGCCCACCTGCGATGCTCACGACTTCACCAATCATCATCATTGTGTTGGTCGACTGATTATTCTGGACATTTTGGTGATTTTTCCAAGATTTTTCAATCACCTTTGAGGTAGTTTCCATCCTCTTCTTCCTCTGACGGTTTTCTCAGAAAGATTTCATCACCACTGTCCAGATTTGTGGATTTTGATCCAATTATCATCAAATTTTGGCCTGGCGGAAGAACTTTTGATCTTCTTCAGGATGATGTCCTCTGATCTGTGATTGAACCAAGTTGTGGGGCACTCGTTCAGGATCTGTGGCTGACGACACAGGACGACTGGGTTGTCTGTGTTCTGTTTCTACATTTTCTTCTGGTGTCTTCTGGTCCTGGCTGCTGCTGTGATCATCTTCCAAGCATAGGAAGGTAGACTGTGATCATCTGTGCTCCTCTGCTGTTTTAGCACACTTATAGCAAGGTTCTAGCCGATTCAATCAAATTAGCACAGATTACAGCAGATTCCCTTTCTGATTGTCTGCTGCCTTCTGCTTCACTGTTTATTATATTTCTTGGTACTACTTGCTACTTGCTGCTTGCTGCTGGGTTTACTGCGCCATCACTGCTGTGTGCATCTTTGCTATTGTTGTTTGCTGTTGCTGCTCTTAGTCCTTGGTTGCTCCATGACTCCAACCCCAATTCAGAACACGATGACATCAGCTTATGCATCTATGGGCTTCCATGGTGGTCGGTATCATCCTCATTTTCCTCTAGCATTCCCTGCTTTTCATTCTTCAGTCTCTTTGTCTTCATTCATCACCCCCTCCACATGGTTTCTAGATTCAGGAGCATCTAACCACATGACTTCTGTAGAAAGTAGCTTTACAGCCTCTCACCCTTACCTTGGCAAAGACAAAATCACCACTGCGAATGGAGACCAATTAATCATCTCTGGAATTGGTACCATCACTTTATCTGGTGTCTCTGGCCAGTCTCTTCACCTTCCCAATGTCTACTTTGTTCCCAAATTATCAGCTAATTTACTTTCTGTCGGACAACTTATTGATGATGGGTATAATATTAACTTTTCTTCCACTGGTTGTGTCATACAGGGGCGGCAAATTGGAAAGGTGATCGCGACGGGGAGTAAACATGGTCGACTGTTTCTACTGGACATTGGACATCACTCGCTCTTTTCTTCTTCTTCTCCTAAGTTAGATAAATTGTGGACAGTGTGGCATAGTCGTCTTCGTCATGTGAACAATGCTTCTTTACTTTCCCTATTTAAAATTGGTTGTTTAGAACCCACTTTTGATACTAAAATGATGTCCTCTTTACTTCAATCTAAGTGTGAAACGTGTTGTTTGAGTAAGAGTCATATCTTGCCTTTTCCTATTCATAGTTCTCGTGCTTTATCATCTTTTGATATTATTCACACTGATGTTTGGGGAATTGCACCCACCTTGAGTAGGGCAGGCTTTAAGTATTATGTGACCTTCATTGATGATCATTCCCGTTTCACTTGGATTTATTTCATGCGCTTCAAATCTGAAGTACTTTATCTTTTTCAAAAGTTTTACAAAATGGTTCAAACACAATTTCAAAAAGAAATAAAAATTCTTAGGTCTGACTCCGGTGGAGAATACATGTCCCATGACTTTTCTGCCTTCCTTTCTGTTAAAGGAATTCTTCACCAAAAATCCTGCCCACATACTCACAGCAAAATGGTGTTGCGGAGAGGAAGAACAGACATATTCTTGAAACTGTTCGTTCTCTCCTCCTTGCATCCTTAGTTCCTCCCACCTTTTGGTGTGATGCTGCTCAGACTGCTGTTTATCTCATCAATCGTCATCCTAGCTCTGATCTAGGAAAGACTACTTCTTATGAAACTCTCTTTGGTCATGCCCCTTCATATTCTCACTTACGAGTTTTTGGCTGCCTGTGCTTTGTTTATCTTCCACCTACAGAGCGCACTAAGTTGTCTCCTCAGGCTGCCAAATGTATCTTTCTAGGTTACAGTACTGAACACAAGGGATTTCTGTGTTATGATCAATCCGAAAAATGCATGCGAATATCTTGTAATGTGATCTTCTTGGAAAACATTCCTTTCTTTTCTTTGCGTTTGGATACTCACCCTGTTGCTGTATCTTATATGCCGCACTTCCCTGCGACTTCTCCACCTCCTATTACCAATGTCTATGTTCGGCGTAACACAGTTCTTCCTGTGGAGACTCCCTCTCCTGATCCTCTTCCAGTGCCACCTATTGCACCCTCAGGTATTAATGCTTCTTCTGATAATATCATACCCCTGCGAAGCTCTAGTCGTCCTTCAGTTACCCCTGACCGTTATGGCTTTCCTGCTCTTTTCACTTCTTTGGATAACGCTCCTATACCCACCTCATATTCACAGGCCTCGAAGATTGCTTACTGGCAGGATGCTATGACTGAGGAGTTGCTTGCTCTTGAAGCAAACAAAACATGGGACGTGGTACCGGCCCCTGACGGGGCATCTATAATCGGCAGTAAATGGATTTATTCCATCAAAGTTCACTCTGATGGGAGCCTTGATCGCTACAAAGCCAGATTGGTTGCACAGGGTTATAAACAGGAATATGGAATTGACTATGAGGAGACCTTTGCACCAGTGGCTAAAATGACAACTGTTCGCACCCTTGTGTAGCTGCTGCCCGCAATTGGCCCCTATGGCAAATGGATGTCAAAAATGCCTTTCTTCATGGCGACTTGCGTGAGACTGTGTATTTAAAACCACCTCCGGGATATTCATGTCCTCCGCAGCATGTTTGTAAATTGAAGAAAGCTCTTTATGGACTTAAGCAGGCTCCAGGGCTTGGCTTGATAAATTTTGGACAGCAATCCTTCAAGCTGGATTTCACCAGAGTCACTCTGATAGTTCCCTCTTCATCAGATGGACTCCGAAAGGCTACACATTTCTCTTAGTCTATGTTGATGATATGATTCTTAGTGGCAATGATGTTGCTGGCATTATGGATCTCAAACTTCATCTTACTCGCCACTTCAGAATGAAGGATCTTGGTCCTCTCACTTACTTTCTGGGGCTTGAGTTTGTGCGTAACAAATCTGGCATTCGGGTTCATCAGCGCAAATATGCTACAGATTTGATTAACTCGGCAAGGCTTGATGATGCTCACACTGTTGATACGCCTATGGAATTGAACAGCAAACTCAGTTCGAATGATGGCCCTCTCCTGGAAGATCCCTCTGTTTTCCGGCGGATAGTTGGGAGTTTGCTCTACTTAACTATGACTCGGCCTGATATTTCTCATGCAGTTCATACGGTTAGCCAGTTTATGAGCAATCCTCACAAACCCCACCTTGCTGCTGCTTTGTGCATACTCCGCTATGTTAAAGGCACTCTTAACCATGGTCTCTTCTACCCTTCTAGCTCTTCTCTGTGCCTCTCGGCTTATGCGGATGCCGACTGGGCTGGTTGCCCTGATTCTCGGCGATCCACCACTGGCTGGTGTATGTTTCTTGGGGACTCTCTGATTTCGTGGAAGTGCAAGAAGCAAACTACAGTTTCCAAGTCTTCTGCGGAGGCCGAATATCGTGCGATGTCGTCTGCTAGTGCTGAAATCATCTGGCTACGCCGTCTTCTCTGTGAATTCGGTGTCCTTGTTGGCAGTTCTACACCTCTTCATGGGGACAATACCAGTGCTACCAGGATTGCTAACAATCCGGTCTTTCATGAAAGAACAAAGCACATTGAGATTGATTGTCACTTCATCCGCCAACATATTGTTACTGAGAAGATCACTCTACCTCACGTCTCTACTCTTAACCAGTTGGCAGATATCTTCACAAAAGCTCTCCCCAAAACGCGTCATCATGATCTTACTAGCAAATTGATGTTTTCTGCCCTACCACATCAATTTGAGGGGAAGTGTAGAAGATAACAAGGCTGTATATTCACAGGCCCAAGGCCCAGCCCAATAAAGGCCCATTATAGCATCCCACACGTGGGTTGATTTTGTCAAAGATTGTGTATAATTGTATTCCCTGATTTCTTTCTGATTGTATTCCTTGTATAGATTAGGATTGATTCTTTCTATTCTTTTATTATTCTAATTTGTACTCTTGACATACTTAGTGCCTTGATTAAGGCCTAACATGATTATAAATAGAGCAGTGGATCATCCAAGGATGCATCACGTTCTCTCCAATCTTCTTCTTCTCATCCTTCCTCAATCTAACACTCAAGGCCCGTCGACCTTGAAATAGTAAGAATACTTGGTTTCAGTGAAGGACGGGTCAGAGCTTATCATTGTATGTTCGTCTCTGCAGAAGAGGACTTTGTTGTCAAGAAAAGTTGTTCTTTGAAGAAGCCCTCTAGTTGAGCCTTATAGTTAGACTCTGATCAATTTCTGAAGTCCTTCGTCGAGATCACGTCACAGATTCTGTTGATCGATGATACCTTCACCATCACAAAAGGAAAAAAAAACCTCATCGATAATCACTGATCCCAAAGAGCCCTTTTTCACCACTTTGTGAGCAGTTTTCTATGAATTCCTTGGATCAAAATTTACTGGAATTAGGGCAACAACCACACGGATGATTAGAAGTCCCTCTATCTGTGTTGATCCCCAAAGAAGGCATTGTTATCTATTGTAGAGTCTTCGGATGATCTAGGACTCTTAGGAACTTCTGTAGGTCGACTGAATTGCAGCCTTCCAGATCCAATCAATTGCAAGAAACTGGGTTTACATAATTCTGTAGATCTACTGAATTGCAGCCTTCCAGATCCAATGGATTGCCCTGGAAATACTGTTCTGATACCAAATTGAAATTAGAGTGGAAGTAGGAAGAATGCAAGTGTCACGCCCTGAGATCTAAAGCCCTTGGGACCCTCAAATTTCGTGACACGGCGATTCCACTTCATGTGTTAATTCAATTATGTCACGTAAAAGAAATAAATAACCCAAATATGTCATTGCACAGTAGATAATCATCCACAAAAAATATGGAAATCTCAAAATGTCTTATATCTAAACTAGCAATCCAAAAGATCCACAAACTAAATACTTTTCTCAAATCTACTAGCTAATAAAATAAGGTGATGCGCTGCTCATGTCTCTGCCCATCCCTGTAAACATCCTAAGATTCCTTAGATTTCGGATCGACCTCAAAATTTGAAACAAAAGAACAAAACTGCCATATGAGTAAAACTCCACTAGTAAATAGACTATGAAACCGTAGCAAACGATTTTTCGGTCAATTGACAGCAAACTTAATCTCTGGGTCATGGATGCGCAAATATTCTAAAGCCCAAATGTCATGATCGGGGTAATCAAAATAACAAGGTAAATTGGATGGAATGATATCAGATTAATAGAGCAAAATACCTTGAATTAAAACTAAGATAAGGCACTTCCTCAGTAAACTAAATTAACAAAATATGCTTGCCAAAATTGACCAAAGCACAAAGGTACCCGCCAGGTACAACCATTTTATAATCACAAATAACTGGCACGAAGCCAGCGTTACCGGTAGCCAAACCAAATCAAAGCAAAAGGGAGCTAGCTGCAGACTAGTAATTTTCGCACAAAGGGGTTCCCAGTTCCCCAATGTCATACCCAAAGGGGCTAAAATCCACGTGTGAGCGTCCCCACGGTGCGTTGCCCATACTTTAGAGGATGCCTTAGAGGTCAATGGTATATATTTTTCAAAGTTTGATAATGTTTAGTTTTAATCTACTAATTGAGGAAGGTTGGAAAAACGAATCAAACCATATATTAATGTACAAAGCTCCAACCTTATGATGTAATTTCAGATAGCTTATGGAACATATTTCTCAACGATAGTTCATTTCACAAAGTTATGATCTTAAGGGGGAAATGTCAAATCAAACAAGTTTGATTGTAGCTAAAACCATTAATCGGAATTGAGTAAAAAATTATTATTTTCTAACCAGATCAATAATAAACAAATATCCTGCAATTCTAAGATGCGAGGATCGGGCCCTCTCACCACGCATCCGAGCATAGAATACAATGGAAACATAACAAATACTTTTATATATCATAATGGAGACAAAGAATCGAAAACTCTATAAGTACTAGGGAAGCATAGTAAGGTTACTTGCCTTGATCAACAATGGATGATGGATCTGAGTAATTTGACCCGCCCTGGGCTAAGCTCCTTGATGCAGAGATGTGGGTCCCTGTCAAGGATAGTTTCCAAGTGGTCAGCGAGTGCGTTGTGTAAGTAGGTTCGGTCATGAGTACATGGGTTTGGACCAACATGAGAGATGGATTGGCCTGGTTTAGGGTCACAATTGTAAGAAATGGATTGGATACAGTTTTCGGTGGGGCCCGGGTTAATCAATTTTGGGTTGGGCCAAAGGGTTTGTTCGGTCAAGGTACAACCATGAATATGATAAGGCCTCTGCTCTTCAGAGTAATCAAATGAAAAGGTGAAAATGATGCAACCTGAAAATTTAGAAGGCCTAATAAATTTAACTGGACCCTGATTGCATGTACGACTTCTTGCGATGAGAGTACATTTGCCTTCAAAGTAAGGATCAAAGAAAATATAGTGTTTTCTTTCTTGTCAAAGACCACTGGCTAAAATGGCCCATAAAGGTAAAAATCCATCGAGATTTAAACCTGTAGCAAACAGGACCCTAAACTTTCTCTTCATTCTGCCAAATAGAGCCCAATGTAATCTAAAACATGAGATTTTGAACCAATGATGTTTTGACTGATAAAATTCTTTCAATGAGATGAGTAGTTGCGACCAAGTTCTTATGTAGGATAAGAGAGCCATGCTTCCCAGTCCACTTCCAATTAAGGGCCCTAATGGGCCAGGAAGGAAGAAGTCCAGCCCATGTCAGGCTCTGTTTTAGATATGTGGGCAGAAATTAGGCCTAATTATCTGGTTAGATGGTTAGCTGGCCGGCTGGGTTGTGACTATGAATGGTTAAAAGCCTGCCTCAGCCTGACATATGTAGCATAAAAGGTCTATATATTTTTAAAAAGGTCTGGTGGGCTTGAGCATGATATTAAGGCCCAAGGGCCAAAATCTTGACCTGAATAGGAGGTCTCTTTCTGAAATTGAGATTCTCACCAAGAAGTTGCTAAAGATCACATTCACAAGAAACTGAAACATTCCAATAATAATATCTATCCTTGCTTCCTCTATTAGATTAGCCATTAAAATCTCGCGCATGTGCACTCAAATTTCAACATAGAAATCTGAGGAGAATTAGATCCAAACAATAATTATTCATTATTTGTTAACTGCATACGAAGAAACTTGGACATTGACACGGGTTGCAATGGGTCAGGTTGAATCAGGTTTGGATCGGGTTAATCTTCGAGAATAACAAGTTAAGTCCCAAAAAAAAACCCGACCGTTTATCAATGGGGTTGAGTCTATGTGGATGGGGCCACGATGGAGGGTGGGACGTTTCTTAATGGGTATCAGGAGGTGGGGCACATATTGGATGGATGTTATTTCTAAAGTGGGCTCTACGTGGGTTGTTTTGAGATGATGGTCAAAGAAGCATGAAATCAAAATAATGAAAAGAAATAGGAACAGTAAAGCTACTATAAAGGAAGACTAAGGAAAGAAACTTAAAGATAAAAGTAACAACAATTACTAGAAAGGAAACTAGCATAGGGTAAAGACATACCTGCATCAGCTTCAAAAGGAACAACTAGAAAAGGAATAACTAGAAATTGAGATAAAGTAAAGGTAGGGCAAAAAGGTCACCTGGAAGAGATCTTGAAAAAGAAGCTTGAAGGTGGGTAGTTCCTATGAGGGGGAGAGAGAGTGTAGATTCGTATGAGAGGCAGGGAGTTGTGAGGGGTGCATTTTATAGCAGATTGAAAGAGAGAGTTCGAAAGTAAGATAAGATATGTATAAAATAAGAAGGCCTCTTTTGCTATTGGCTAAAAAGGGTAAGAAGATAAGAGTTTGGGTTAAAGTTAACTTCTCAAGAGGGAAAGGAGGTTTATCACATCCGAGGAATTCTTAGTTCAAAGAGGTGATTTCAATCCTATCTCAACCATTAAGGAGTCCAATCTATCTTTTGAACAAAACCCTATAAAATTCAAACTCCTCTTATCCTTAGATGGGTCTTACTAAGAAAATCCTAATAAACATAAGAGATAATAATAATCAAAATAACTCTAAAGAAAACGTGGGGTCCACACAAGATATAATCTACGACTAATATTAATTTAAAATAGATTTGAGAAATTGGGTCCTTACAGTAAGAGAGAAGACAGAGTGAGAGAGGAAGAGAGAGATTGAGGCAGAGAGAAGAGGGAGAGAGATTGTATGCAATGCACACGCCCCCCATTCACCTTTTATATTAAAAGTCCAAATAGTATCCTGGCATGAACAAACTTGCAATCCTAATGTACTTCTAAATCATAATTGTAAATGGACTCCTAACCCCTCTAGTCACTTACATAAAACAATAGTGGGACCATTTACAGTACATTGTCAATTCCAATACAATTCCAATAAAGGAGAGTGCTTTAGATTGATTTGTTCAACATGATAGGGATCTCTATACTTTGATGAAATAGAGACTGGATTGTAGACCTTATGGGATTCTGATGGCTCCTTGTATAAGAAGATAACTTCCAGATTGGAGATCTTCTCATGTTATTCCTTCTCCATTATCTATCTCTTGCATCTCTTTCCTTCTTTTTCTTTAGTAATACTATTTCTCAATAAAATAGCAACCAATTGATGCATGCCCAATACGCAGTGGGGAGAGCTGCAATATAAGACCCTAATCTAGTTATAAATAAGACCTACTTCTAACCAATGAAAAACAACCTAATCCTAGGGTCCTTTTTATTTCAATTTTTAATTGTTTATTTCTTTTCAGGCATGCTATTGCAAAAACTCTCATCATCGTGTTATACAGTCAATTTTTTAAATGTAATATTGAATACAAATTAAAGCTGAACTGGATGTTGGGATGGGCCAACAGGCAAAAAGGCGTTAGAAATGACGGCCTTATTCTTTTAGTGGTAGTGTTGACTAACATCTGTGTCCTTATCGTTATCTGAAATATGAAAAAAATAATGCTCTCTAGTTCCGAACAGTTAAACTGACCTTTTTTTTTTTTTTGAAATTTTGATAAAAAAAGTAAAATAGAATGAGTGCATTGTTATTCTCACAATTTTAGAATGCAAGAAAGGAACGAGAGTTCTTGAATGATGTTTGTATTATTTCTCTGTGTATCTTTCTATGGAGATTGTCCATCAATATATAGGTATTTACATGCCTTTAATTAAGGCTTCTAAGAAAGGAAAACAATCTAATTATATCAATCATTAACCTAAGTTAGAAACACAACTAATTACAACAATTGCTATTCTAAGTTAGGAAGGCTACAGCTGTCTCAATATTGACCCAAATCAATCCCACGTGAGATATAGCATTGACTATTGATGGGCTATGGGCCTTGGGCCTGTTTAACACCCCCCCTCAAATTGATGCGGGAGAATCAACAAGCATCAATTTGTCAACCAAGAACTGATGGCGTGGGCGTGGAAGACCTTTGGTGAGAATATCAGCAATTTGAAGTTCAGTGGAGACATGCGGAAGGCTGATGACATCACGTTTAAACGCATCACGTATGAAGTGACAATCAACCTCGATGTGTTTAGTGCGTTCATGAAAAATCGGATTTTCAGTAATCCGAATTGCACTTGTATTATCAGCATAGAGGGGGGTAGCTCCGTCTGCGGGAAATCCAATATCGGAGAGCAGACCACGAAGACAAAGAATTTCGGAGCACGCAGCAGACATAGCCCGGTACTCAGCCTCGGTAGAAGATTTGGAAACTTTGTCATGTTTCTTGCATTTCCAGGAAATCAGACTATCCCCCAAAAACATGCACCATCCTGTTGTCGATCTGCGAGTATCTGGACAACCAGCCCAATCAGCATCTGAATAAGCTTTGAGAGATAGAGGATTGTTAGATGGAAAGAACAACCCACGTGTCGGTGTGTGAATAAGGTACCGAATGATGCGGCGAACAGCAGCCAGATGAAGGTGACGAGGAGCAGTCATGAACTGACTCATTAGGTTGACCGCATAAGAGATATCAGGACGAGTGATCGTGAGGTAGATCAAGCTGCCAACTAATTGACGATAGGCAGTAGGATCGGAAAGAAGATCGCCCTCCTCACGACTGAGTTTGACATTCAATTCGACCGGCGTATCTACAGGAGCGGAAGAGGTAAGGCCAGCCAAGTCAATAAGATCAACCGTGTATTTGTGCTGATTGAGAACTATACCTTTAGGCGATTGATGAACTTCAAGACCAAGGAAATAGTGTAAGGGGCCTAGATCCTTCATTTGAAATGTCTGATGAAGAGAAGCTTGGAGTGCCTGAATCATTTGTGCATTGGGACCAGTAATGACAATGTCATCCACGTAGACGAGTAGCACAGTAATCCCGGATGGAGCATGATCTAAGAACATGGAAGGATCATACTGGCTAGGATGAAAATCCAAATGGAGAAGGGCATCTTGAAATTTCTCAAACCATGCACGAGGAGCTTGCTTCAGACCATAGAGAGAGCGACGGAGCTTAGCAACCATACCCTTCCCAGAGGAGGACCCCGGAGGCAGACGCATATAAACATCTTCTTTGAGATCACCATGAAGAAACGCATTTTTGACATCCATTTGATAGAGAGGCCAGGACTGAGAGGCAGCAACAACAAGGATGATGCTTACGGTGGTCATCTTGGCGACGGGAGCAAAAGTCTCATCATAATCAATGCCATATTCCTGCCGATTTCCGAGAGCAACAAGGCGCGCCTTATATCGATCTAGAGTGCCATCTGATTTTAACTTGAGAGAAAAGATCCACTTGCAGCCAATAGGTTTGACACCCACAGGAGAGGGGACAATATCCCACGTATGATTTTTCTCTAAAGCCGCCAATTCATCGTGCATAGCTTGGTTCCAACATTTGTCCTGCACAGCCTGAGAATAGGATTGGGGAATGGAAGAAGAGGACAAAGTGGCCATTAAGGAAGTATGGGAGAACCCATAGCGGTCGGGTGGTACCGAAATGCGAGTGGAGCGACGCAATGTAGGAAGTCCAGATGGACCAAATGCCGGAGGGGACCCGGATGCGGGAGGAAGATCTGGAGGGGAATCCCTGGGAGGCGCGTCTGTGTTCCGTCTGTGATACACAATTAGGATTAAATCGAACAATAGATGTGTCATTAGAGAAACCAGGTAAGGAAACTAATGAGGAGTCGTCCGGAGGATCAAGGTGTTTTTGAAAAAAATACTCGTTTTCAAAAAACACGACATTCCTAGAGGTGCGGATGCGACGAATGTGTGGATCATAGCAAAGGAACCCTTTCTGGAAGGGGGCATATCCTAAAAAAACACACTGAGCGGATTGAGCGGTAAGTTTGGTCCGTTCAGACGGAGGTAAATGCACAAAGCAAACGGAACCAAAAACATGAAGATCATCATAAGATGGAGATGTCTTGTAGAGACGATAATATGGGCTCTGATTGTCAATCGAAGAGGATGGCATACGATTAATGAGATGAGCTGCAGTAGCCAAAGCCTCAACCCAAAAACGGGTAGGAACTGATGATTCCAGGAGAAGGGAACGAGTGACATCAAGGAGATGTCTATTTTTCCTTTCAGCGACTCCATTCTGCTGTGGAGTATAAGGACAAGTTCTTTGAGAAATAATACCTTTGGTTTGCAAAAACTGTTGAAAATCAGAGGACATATATTCCCCGCCGGAATCAGATCGCAAAATTTTAATGCAAGTGGAAAATTGATTTTCAACATAAGCCAGAAAAATTTTAAAAACATGAAAAACATCAGATTTGGAATGCAGAAAGTAAACCCACGTGAACCGACTGAAATCATCAATAAAAGTCACAAAGTATTTATAGCGAGCATGAGAAAGAGCTGGAGCAATTCCCCATACATCGCTATGAACCAAATCAAAACACTGAGTGCTGTGTGAAGTGGAAATAGAAAAAGGAAGGGTTTTGCTTTTTCCCAATTTGCAAGTAGCACAATCAAAAGGTACACAAGAAGATGAACCAACAGTTTTATTGATTAAACCAGAATTGAACATCAGGGACAAAGCTTTGAATTAGGGTGTCCAAGTCTTTTATGCCACAATTGGCAGTTATCTCTAAGGGAAAAACAAAACACATCATTGTCAAATTTATTCCTAGCAAGTTTTGAAAAGTCCAGCGGAAACAAGCGTCCACACTTAGGCCCCCTCGCGATCTCCTTCCCGGACATCTGGTCCTGCACAACACAACCAGAAGAAGAAAAAGAGATATTACAATTATTTTCAACAAGCTGCCCGACTGACAAAAGGTTGGAGGTTAAATTTGGACACAGATAAACATTTTTCAATGGAATGGGACCAGAGATGTCGCCGACAGCAGTAATGGGAACATGGCCCCCGTTAGCAGTTTGGATTTGAAAAGGGCCATTGTAGCTTTGCACATTGGAGAGTGGTGTACAGGAAGACATCATATGATTAGACGCCCCGGAATCAAGAAACCAAGTAGAAGATGGAGGGGATGTACCTGAGAGACCAAAAGCAGAGAGGGCATTGACAATCATCTGTTGAACCATTTCAGGAGTGAGAGAGGATGAGGGACCAGGCTGTGAGGGCACAGATGTAGGAGCAGGCATAACCGAAGAAGCAACATACGCATGCGGAGGCTGATACTGTGGAGTCTGAGGCTGTGGTGATGGACGCTGGGGTCGGCGGCGACACTCAGAGATGATATGTCCTGACTTTTTACAGTAACTGCAGACCTTCTGTTTGCATTGAGTTGCAATGTGCCCAAATTTTTGACAACTGTAACATTGCGTTTTGCTCAAGTCGCGCGGCGGAGGCTGAGAAGTTTTATTAGCTGAGAACGCAACTGAATAAGTCTCAGTCGTTTGTTGCGCTATATGAGCCGAGGTCGCAATACGCTGTTCCTCGCGTAATAGTTCATTGAAGCATATATCCAAGGAAGGTAATGGCGTCCGATTCATCAAGGCAGATCGGACACTTTCATATTCATTCCGCAGTTTCATCAAAAACTGATCCCTTTGACTAGAGGCCTGAAGATCACGAATCACGATCAGAACGTCGGGAGCCACATCTGCATACTTAATACTATCGTATTCCGACCATAGGGTTCGGAATCCTGAATAGTAGTCTTGGATTGACAATGTCCCTTGTGCATATTCAGCAATCGCACATTCCAGATGAAATTGACGTGCTGAATTATCTTGATGGTACACTTGCTTCAGATATCCCCACATGTCTTTAGCGGTGGGATAAGGTTTGAGGTTCATTATCAGATGTGGTTCGACGGAACCCAGTATCCATGTTTTTATTTTTGCATCTTTAGTAAGCCAGGCGGATATCTTCTTCTCATCTTCCTTGGGTTTAGGGTCAGATCCAGAAATATAACCCCACAATTCCTTAGCCTCAAGGTAAATCTGGAACTGAAACGACCAGGCGGGATAATTTTTTCCCGTGAATCTGATCAAGGTAACCTCAGATTTTTCCATCTTCAAATCTTGATTGCAAAGAAAATCCAATAACAGTGAAGAGATGAATTCTAAATGCTAATAAGAAACTGTGCTGTGTGTAGATACTCAGATCTGATCAATCAGAGATGGAAAAATCAACACAGAACTAAAAAACAGGCCAAAAATCACCCCAGGCGACCAGGATTTTGCCTACTGATCTGCTATGTGGGCCCCACTGAAAGATCTGGACAAAGATCAGATCACTAATCTGAAGAAGTGCAGTAATTTTCTTTCAACTGAAAAAAGAATGATCGAATTTCACCGCAGATCCAAGATTCTGGACGGTCCAGATGAACACAATATTAAAAATCTGGACAATGACGAGAATGTGTAAATCACTAACCTGGAAGAGATGAAAAAATCTGAAAAAATGTCCAATATTCCTAGAAAATCCAGGTGACCATGTCTGGATAGGTTGCTGAAGTTGTCTTGATTATCAGAGGTGGGCCACCATACAGATCCGTGATCTGTCTTGCTCGAAACGCTGTGGATTTCTCGGAACAGATCCCTGATCTGTCTTTCTTCACGAGAGAGATTGGTTTCTCTCTAATCTATTGCCTTGATGCTGTGTAAGACCAAATACCTAGACTTCTTTGATCATGGCTCTGATACCATGTTATTCTCACAATTTTAGAATGCAAGAAAGGAACGAGAGTTCTTGAATGATGTTTGTATTATTTCTCTGTGTATCTTTCTATGGAGATTGTCCATCAATATATAGGTATTTACATGCCTTTAATTAAGGCTTCTAAGAAAGGAAAACAATCTAATTATATCAATCATTAACCTAAGTTAGAAACACAACTAATTACAACAATTGCTATTCTAAGTTAGGAAGGCTACAGCTGTCTCAATATTGACCCAAATCAATCCCACGTGAGATATAGCATTGACTACTGATGGGCTATGGGCCTTGGGCCTGTTTAACATGCATGACATCGGTTCTGAGCTGCCGGGGCGATAAATCTATTAATCCTTTATTGCATTTTGTTATTATTACCAAATCAATCCCCCAAATCTTGCTTTCCAATCTGAAATTCCATGCTGACACGATAAACACAAGTTTTTGACTGAACTTATATTTTCAAATAAAAAGATGGAAAAGGAATATTTCATGTATGGTAGTGGGACCAGAAATCTTCCCTCCAAATCTTACTTTCATTCGTCTCAGTTAGCTCCTGCTCGTTGATATGATGCACACTCTTGACAGAACTCGGTCTAGACCTTCCTGTTCTCAATGTGGATCCATTGCTTTCATTTCACATATACTGTCTTACCCAGACTATCATTATTCACTGTTCTTCTACTTAATTTTGCGAGGGAGCTTAATCAGCTACAGATTTTGATGCATTAATTTTTTGCGTCTTCCCCCTTTGTTTAACATTATTTTGTTTTTCTGTGTTTGCATTTGAAGATTTATCTTTCACTCCCCTGTTCTCCCACCTTGAGTTTCACATTAATCTGACAAAAGCTAGTTGATATTTCATTCTCGGCTCGTACTATTAATAATATCTTATTGTTCCTGCTAAAAAAGAATTCATCTTTCTTCCTTTTGTTTGTTGGATTTTCAATATTATCTTTGCACTCTAATTTTCAGGTGGATTTTTTTTTTATGCAGATAGAACTGTCATTATATAATATAAAGAATTCAGCAACTGGATCTTTGGTTACTTGTGATCAACCTTTTTGTTCTATGGCATATAGTGGCCAGATTGAGGGATGTGAGTCAAATGTCCTCTGCCCGTACAGTGTGACATATGGGGATGGAAGCACAACTACGGGGTACTATGTGAAAGATTCTTTACAATTCAATCAAGCATCTGGAGATCTCCAAACGACAACAGCTAATGCGAGTGTTATATTTGGGTGGGATTTATTTCTTTTTCCAGATTACACTAATACATCATGGTCATTCATCAGCATACGGTTCATATCATCAACAGTTGTATATTAACCTTGGGCAGCTCCAAGGTTCATTGCACTGTAAGATTTTGGTTAATTCTGCAAAGAAAGATGTTCCAATAGAAAGATGTGAAAGTCCAAGAGCGCAATAACCAAGTGAGATGATCCAAATAGGGTGTGTGCTAACCAATCAAAGATATACCAATATGTTCAATGTGAGATAGCACAAGTGTATGCGAGTTGTGTGCCAAAACAAAAAGTCTTTATCTAGCTCACAAATGTATCTCAATGAATTTATAAGTGAAAATGGAGCACAATAGAGATAAGGGCACACTGGGATTTTATAGTGGTTCGGTCCCTTGACCTACATCCACTTGTCAAGAGTTTCCACTCTTGGTTTCACTATAATGAGGCAAACCACAAAGTTAAACCTCCAATCACATACACAACCTATTTTTTTGATTCGGTGGTTCGACCACACATGACACATCTCTAATCCGCCTACTCTATTTTTTATAGTGGTTCGACCACGAAGATCTAATCCACTTTACAATGATGATTTACAAATTAAACAAGAACACTTGCCTCTTGACTTGGTCTTGAGGGTGCTCTTCGAAGCTTGAATGCGATGCTCCAAGCAATGACTCCTTCCTTTGCTCCTTGGTGATGTTGATGCTCCAATATGTGCACAACCAAGGGGGTTTGGGAGTCTAGATCTAGGGATTTGAAGGTTTGACTTAGAAGGTTCAAGGTCCCTAGAAAAGTGATTCCACTAAACACACTTTAATAGAGCTTGGAATGCTCCAAGCAATGACTCCTTCACTTGACACCCTTTCCCCTCTTGTGTTGATGTATGATTATCGAGAATTGTGCTTTTAATTTTTTATATTTTTATTTTAACCATAGGTGCGGTGCGCAACAATCTGGAGATTTAGGTTCATCTAACGAAGCAGTTGATGGAATACTTGGCTTTGGACAATCAAACACCTCTATGCTTTCACAGCTTGCCTCATCTGGAAAAGTGAGGAAGATGTTTGCTCATTGCTTAGATTCAGTAGATGGAGGAGGAATCTTTGCTATTGGGCAGGTCGTGCAACCCAACGTGAGCACGACACCACTGGTACCAAATCAGTATGTGATATAACTTCGAGGAGTTTATACTTTTATGTTGCCCTTTTCTTTTCCTCTTTGGTTCTATGTTCAAATGCCTTTCCTAAATTTTATTGATTGGTTTATTTTGGATTAGTTTATACCAATTGAATTTGTGTCTATTTGGTTCATTGGCTTTGTAAACCTCCAACAATTTGTTAAGAGTGAGAGTACTTTCTAACACAAAAAAAAAAAAAAAAATGTTAGAGTGCTGAAGATTAGTTAGAACTTAGAAGTTCCCTTATCAACATTGTCTCTTTTAGGGGTATTAGACTCAAAACCATATATGTTGGGGAGAATCATACTAGAGTGCTCCTCCTGGGACACATAAATTTTAACACTGGTAGAGAAATAGGGCACATCTTCAAAGAATGAGCACTCACAGACATGTAGCATTTGCATATTATATAATCATTATAATTGTATACTTTCTGGTTAGAATCACCAACATTCCACACACATAATTTCCTTGCTGGAAAGGTTCCTATCTGGGTTGAAGTTTAAAACCAACCGGTTTATCCAAAGACAGTTTCAAATCAGTACTATAGTTTTGAGCTTCAAAGTACTGAACTGGTTTGTGGGGAGCCTATAAATGAGATAATATCAGTACACTTAGCATTAGACATCAGAACAGACGTTTTAACCAACATGAGTAGCTACTTTTAATCAGTGACTGTTCTTTCTTGGCCTTTCCATTCTGTTGGGAGTTTTGGCAAAGAGTTAATACCATTGTCCTTCAAGTATGATAGGAATATAATCGGAAGTCTTGAGATACATTCTTTCTCATTATTTCATCTTAGGGTCCCTATAAAAGGTCATTACCCAGTGCGGGTCCCACCGAAGCAGGGTTCTAGGAAGGTCCAAATTGGAGATAGACCTAAACTTTGGCAATTTTGCACAAAGTGGCTGCTCGTGTAACGACCTGAAGTCCGGGGCCCTATCGGATTCCGTGTCATTTTCAAAGAAAAATATATCATCATCATCAATCAAATCATCACAAGCATAAATAACTAGGCATGTACGGATGTACCTAATTAGTTCCATCTTTAGTTTAAATAATAAATCCAAATCTCAGTGTTAAAGAATAACTCAGAATAAGAAAGAAAAATATACAATCTCCCTGAAATAGTCTTTGATGTTTTAAATGAATTAACTGAATTATCTAAACTAGACTTCTAATTTTTTATCTGTGTATCATTGTCGCTCAGCCGCAGATATCGATCTTCATTGTCAGGATCCTCCTGTCTTTCTACGTTCTGGTTACCTGGTATTGGGGCGACAACACACAAATCAATAACTCTGAGTGAATAGAAATCTAAATCTATGTGTGTACAACATTGTGATAAGGTTTCAATGCATATCAATAAAATGATATTTAAAGTTTAGAGGGGTCTCTAGATCTGTCCTTAGGACAACCACCTAACCAACCAAATGCACTGGCTTGCATCTCATGAATGCTCCACACATAAGGAGATATTCTATAGTCAGTTGAATGGCTGACCTATAGTTAGTAAACCTTTGACTCACTAGCTAGGTAAAATCGCTGATCCTTCTAGCCAAGTAATCACATATAAATAGAGCTGACCTGTGGCTGATCAAAGAGCCTGGCCTGATAACCAGCATTAACAAAAATATTGGCTCTAGTGCGAGGACTTCAACGTCGCACGGTGCTGGTGATGTAGGGGTATCCAACGGGTCGGTCCATTTAATTTCAGTTTATCATGTTAACAGAATTACTATGATGAGGTGGTCTTGCAATCAGCCATTATACAGATTCCGAGTTTTATATGCCCCATTCCCCTTTTTTAACTGGTACCCAATTTGTGTAAGAACGATCCCATATAATCCCCGCCATGTCTTAGAACCATCATATAGCCCATTACGTGCAATAAATAACATTGTGAAATTATTTAATTGTAAAGAGTCTCAAAATCGTGCAACAGGTTGTAATGCCCCGGAATCCGGGCCCAAAATCCCGGGTCGTAAGTTAAATGTATATCAATCCACATCATAAATCAAATAAAATATAAACAAGAGAATTCAGGGCATTTATTTAATTGAACTAATCTTCAATACTACAAAGTTTATTAGAAATAAGAAAAAAAATACTAATGCATCAGCTAAATAATGAAGATAACAAATTTGACATAAATGTCTTATTGTTCAGATAAACATTATCAAACTCGGGCCCGTTTGGAAATTTACTATTAAAGTAAAAGTAATGTAAAGCATCAAATCAAGAGAGAATAAAATATAAGGGGGTTATGATGATATTTTTGTATTTAGTGGATTGGTAAGGAATCTTTTTGACTTTTTGTGTAAAAAGTGAGTTTTTTTTTGTCATTTAGTGGAGAAAAGAGGTTGATTTTTGACTTTTTTTTTAAAAGAAGGAGAGAATTTTGAAGATGTATACTTTTGATGTGACACCTTATCTGAAAAATGGAGGCTTTACATTACTTTTACTAACCTAGTAAATTGCCATACGGGCCCTAAGGATTGGGTCACATCCACTCAAATGGATCCACGAGACACATCTCATCCAAAGGGCACAAAACACTTAATTTTGAAAAAACATAAAACTCAAAATAATTGAAAAGACACATCTAGTCTTAAGTGCCTCTTGAGATTTTATTTATTTTTATTTTTTAATTGTGGGCTTTTAGAAAATATCCAACAGCTTTGGCTGTCATTAGGATATGTTTGACTATATGTACATGAGGAGGGTAGACAGTGTGGTTTTAGTTTTTGTACAATAGTTTATGTTTATGGAATAAGGTACAGTTGAAGCCTTTTATTTCTGTGTTTCTTCTGATGTGTGATGTTTCTGTCAACGTCTCTTGTCTATTGGTATGTTTGTTGGTGGTTTTATCATTCAGTGGAAATCGATTACTATTACCTTGCATTGTCAAGTCTGAAAGAAGCATGGCTAATCTCTATATACTGCTGTAACAGTAACATCGAACATCGTAATGCTGTCTACAGGTTCGGTTTATACCTGTGACTGCATCCGTTGGTATCAGAGAAAATCAGTCCTTAGATCTGATTTGTCGAGTCCTTCTCCCTGGTCATGCCTCTCGGAAGAGCGCGTGGTCATAGGCAAGAGGTTGAGAGCGACATGGTGAATGAACGTGACCCACAAGATCTGGGAATTCAGAATCTGTGTAGGCAAGTTGAGACCATGACTCTGCATTTGGATCAAATCGAACCCCGAGGTCAGTTATTTAATAGGCCAGCCTATGAGGGTAACAGCGGTTTTTCGGTTTACTGTGATAGGTTGGATGATGATGATGATTTTGAGGATCCGATGATTTATGATGATGAGTCGGATTAAGATCATGATGACGAACTTGGCACACCAATCTGGGATGTATATGAAGATGATAATGATGCATAGATCAGATCTTTGATATGTCTCAAGATTGCGGTTTTGAGGATAAAATATTTTTTTATGAGTATCCTGAGTATGATGAAGAGACTCTAACTATCAATAATGAGCAGATCAACATATTGGATGATATAGATTCAGTAGATGCATTAGAGGCTGTGGATATGGTGGATCGTATCTTGGTGCGGATGTGATAGATTATGCAAATAATTAATTTTTTGGTTGATTTGAATTTTTTAATTATTTTATTATAAATATGGAATTATATGAAAGGGATATTAGTTTTAATATATTATTCAGGTCGCACGAGACTTAACCTGTGCATCACATGGGCTTCATGCTAGTGGTGGATCGTATCTTGGTGTGCATGTGATAGATTATGCAAATAATGGACAAAATGATTTGCAGTTAGTATATATGCCATTGACTTGTTATTCAGTCCTTTCTGGGAAGGGATCCTATGGCGAGATGTACCACATATATTGAGTTGCAGGCCGAGATGAATTGCATCACCCTGTGTTTCAAGCCAATTCATGACAAATCTCCAACTATTCAAGTGCTACCAAAAGATCAAAAGCGAAAGCGTAAGTAGACAAAGAAGTGAAAAGGAAAGTGGTGAGTGGCAGATGCAGGCTTGAGGTCGATTCCTTTTCAAGCGGTAGAGTCGACGTAGGAGCTAAAGGTCCAAACATAATGGATCCTGCATTGGATCAGGCCTTGACCTATTTGGACCAATTAGATCGGTGCAATGGCTATTTGATCCATTTAAATTGGGCCCCAATCAAATAAGAGCTTAGATCTGAATAGGAGGACAATTTCGAATAGAAGGGAGGCTACAAAGAGATTGAAACTCCTTAAAACAAGGAGCACTTAAAGGGATTTGGAAACCAAAGATAGAAAGTAAAGAAATTCTCTCTACCATGAGATGCAAGCCAACCCAACTTTCTATTTTCTCTCTTTCTTAATTATCAAGTAATGATGTAATCAGTAAGGACTATTTATATTAATTTTCTTTCCTTAGCCATTGAGGACACTTATCTTATAATATTAGAAAGTAGATTAGGACTTCTTATCCATTGGAGATTATAAATACCCTGCGCATGGGACATCCAACCCATGTTTGGATGATTTGTTTCTTTTAATTAAAGTGATGCACTGTTTCTCCTTTATTCTCTTCTCGGTTGGATTGCGGGTGTGTCTCCCAAAGGATTGAAGATCAATGGTAGAATTTCGTGATCAACGGTAAGCAAATCTACTTTTTCTCCTTGTTTAAGTTGATTGAAGATCGGGTATCGTTGGGTTCACCATCAATTGGGATTTTTGCTTCCATGACTGCATCATTAGGTGGTTGTCTGGAGGCTAGTTTTAGTAAACCTTAATCGGACTTTAATAAAATTCATTAATGTTATTTATAGCTGCAGTATTATCTTGTTTAATATGTTGTACACACACATAAATTAAGATCTCTATTCACTTAGTTGTACTGCCTTGTCGATTTGCCCCAACCAGGTAGCCATAATACCTACACACAGGAGGGTCCTGTTGATCAAGCGATAGGATTTGATATCTGCAGGTGAGGGACATCGAGACTCACTAGTTTAATTAGAGGATTAGCCTTCGTTGGTTTTAGTTTATTTTATTAAATAAAAATTAAAGACTTTCAGTTGGATTTGTATGGTTTTACTTTACCACTGTTGGATTAATTCATTATTATTGGTTTCAGACTTTTAAATAAAGGATTTGATTTATTTAGGTAAATGCCAGAATTATTATGCGAATGTTGATTTGACTAATGAATGTGATTGTGATGCTTACTGTTCATGACATGCTTACTTTCAAGTCGTGACACCTATAAATGCTAATTACTTTTCTTTGATAAGGAGGCTTTAAAAAAGTAAGTTCGTCTACCACCAAATAGATCCTGTCTGCTTGTCTTGGAACACTGAGGAAGGAAGATTGTCACTCTATAGTTCAAACTTTTAGTAAGACCCTTTTAACAAATAGAATGTCAAAAGAAAGATTAGGGACATGGAAGACAAAAGCCAAGGACAATAATGGTGAGATTTGGAACTATCCATTCTCCTATATGGGTTAGGGTACCGTCAGCCATCTTCACATTGGCAAAACTAGAATCGCTATTAAGTTGACGTAAAGAACTCGTAGTACATGATATGTGGTTTGTTGCTCCTAAGTGAATGACCCAAGAGCTGGTGATGGATGTAGCATAAGTTGTGGAGACAGTACATGCATCGAGCTAATGGAAAAGAGGAATTGGATGTTCTGACATTGGTGACTCTTGTTGCATGACATAATCACTCTGACTTTTGAACAGAATCACTTGCATTAGATTTCATAGAGATGTTGGGTGGGAACTTATGGGCTTTTCAGAAATTATCAATTCCTAGGGGTCCTCTGTGGAAAAAGGCCAAAAGTAAAGGGTTTTTCTAATAATTCCCCAAAAAATCCTTTTATGTTACACCACACGCATAAAGCAAACTATATTCCATCTAAGCTCTGACATAAAGAGTACCAATTCCCAATGGTCCCTCAGTGTAAACTGAATAGTATCTCGAAGGAAGCAGAGTATGTCCAGAGTCCACGTAATCTGTTGACAGCAGCCCTAGATCATTGTGTACCTATAGGGATTGTAATCTCATATGATACGATGTATCCTATTTTTCCAAAATGCTATATATATATATATATATATATATGAATATACGTCTAGTTTTTTTTTCTTTCTTTTTTTTTTTTTTACTTTTGCAGTCTTTCAGTTGTTTTACAATCAAACCCTAGGTTGATCCATTCTCTAATACCATATTAAGAAACAACATCGAATGGGGCATAAAATTGAGATTAATCTCCTAGATGGTGAGAACTTTCTTTATTAACCAGTTCTTCAACAAATATCACAGAATGATATTAAGAATGAAGTAAAGGTTCTTCAAAAGAAACTCAAAATCATGTATAGTTTGCTGCTGTTTAAAAGGCAAATGTTTAATGCTCATTCCTACAAAGTAACAAAAGAAAAAAAAATGTAAAAAGTGGATGATGTTTTCTATGCTATGTGATTGTTTTTTTTCTAGGTGATGTGGTGTATTTAGAAAAGGTAAATAGCAAATGATGTAAGTGTAAGTAACCCTTCCCAAGCATTTACAGGTCCCTAACATAATTCGAATCTAACTGCCATTGGAACTCTGGTACCTTATCTTATGATCTGAATTAACTTATTTGTATTAAGTTTTGGACTGATTGTAAAAAAATTATTATTTCTATGATTTTGATACACTCTGTAATCATGACTATATCACTAGAGCTGATGCTACCGTACCATCTCTTCTTGTTAATGGTTTTAATTTCTTTTCTCCAATCAACTTTCCTCTGATTTGGAATGCTCCTCGTTTTTTATACATTTATCATGTTTTGCAGGTCACATTACAATGTGAATTTGAAGGCAATCGAGGTTGGAACTGACGTACTACAACTCCCTTCTGATGTATTTGCTAGTGGAGACAAGAAAGGGACGATCATTGATAGTGGTACAACTTTGGCTTATCTTCCGGAGACTGTTTATAGTCCTTTAGTAAATGCGGTATGGAACTTTCATGACATTGGATGGTTTAGATATCATTTTAGTTATGAAAATTATTAACAAAGTTCAATGTTTTTCTTAGATTATGTCTTCCCAACCAAATTTGAAATTGCAAAAAATTCAGGGATTTCTATGCTTTCAATTTACTGAAAGGTATGAAATATTTAAACAAGCAAGTTGGTTGTTTTCTGGTTTTGATTATAAAGTTGCTCCACCACATTATTTCTTATCAATGCTCGATTTGAAGTGTGTTTTTACTTTTGGCCTGGCTTCCAGAGATTCATGTTAACTTTTTGAAAATTTTTTTTTGCTAGTTTGTGACTGTTTCTTGTAGCTTTTAAAATATTTGTTATTTGTTGGTCGTTTGTCATGCTGTTGAGTTGCATGCAAGGTTTAGGTGTAATGATTATTTCCTCTCATTTACCCCCAAAAAAATGTTATTTGCTTTCTGTTGAACCATTTATTGGGGGAGGTCTTAAAAAGCATTTAGTGAAGCAGTGAGGGACATGGAATTATGTTGAATAACTGAGATCTTGGTGTTCAATGCGGTTTAGTGGAAAAGAAAAACTCACAACGGCTATTCTTGGTGGATGGTTTTCGCCATGTTAAAGAGAGTAGGTGTATTTGTTAGCTAGTTGGAGTTTAACAATCTATAGGATGCATCATTGTGTCATATAATGGGCTGCCAGAAATTCTCATTCTTATGCAGAAGTACATGACGAGAGAGAGAGAGAGAGAGAGAGAGAGAGAGAGAGAGAGAGAGACTTGGCATTCTTGTTCATACTTTCTTGGTAGGTTTTGTGGCCTTACACTTGTTGGGCTATTACTCTTTTTTTTTTTCGAAGTGAGGAGTTCTAATTTAGCTAACCCCTAATTGATGGTATAGACATGTCCAAAATTGCAGTGATGATCAACCTCCAAAAAAAAAAAACCCATTGTGGTGATGCGTGATGCATTGCAATTCATGGCTTGTCTAGGCATGAATTATTCTTCGACCAAAAGAATCTTTAAAACATATTAAAAAATATGGATTATTGGAAAATACTAGTCTATTTTTTTTATTATGCACGATGTATTACTGTAAACCAAATTATTGGTCCCATTACATCATGTCTCACTTTTCTATCATAACCTTGTCATAGTTTTTGTTCAAATTTAAGGACAAAGTGACATATATATATATATATGCTAAATGATGTAGAACTTTCACTATAAAACTTATATATGATGCAAATTAACTAACATCATTAAAAAAATATTATTTAATAATTCTAGATTCAAGTGTACTACATTATATATAATGCAAATTAACTAACATCATTAAAAGTATTATTTAATAATTCTAGATTTGAGTGTACAACATAGCACTATCAGTACACATGGTGGTAAGGAATAAGTATTAAATTTATTATGAGTACAACAATGGTTTCACTTAATAAAAGCTTGCAGGACAAGTAAAGTAGTTTTGTTGGTGAGAATTTACCTAGATTAGTGGAGCTCTATGCCATGTGGAATGTCGTATAGGTTGAATATCAATATTATCATCATTGTTGGGACAGTTATAGCAAGAGTCATTCTTTTATCCCCTTCATATGCCTAATGTGTCGAAAGAGCTCATATGAGGAAGAACCTTCCTGAGATGATTAAGAACAGTCATAATACCCACTCTGCTCATGAAAAATTTCATTTGGACATGTCCAGTTCCCCCCACCAATCGGTGGATTATTATAACTAACCGGATAACATTGTTTGACAGCGGAACTTGGTTTAGCAGAACTTGGTTTGGAAAAATATTTTTCTAATAAAGTTGTTTTTTATTGGTGGCCGCTACATACGGCTGATAGTATCTATTAGCCGATATTTTAGACCATGGGTATAAGGCTCTACTAATGATGATCAACCATTTTGATCCCTTTATTTCTTTGATTTACTTGATTTTTAAATGCTAATCTATTTGTTAATGCAAGATCATTGAACTTTAAAAAGTACTTTAGCCGATTTAGTACCTTATTGATTGTATCATTTTCATCAGTGCCTTAAAAATGTTCTTTTGATACTTTGCTACAATATTACATTCTTGTAGTGCTACTTTCATGCCAAATTATTTTCATGAGCTGTGTTGCATAATTGGACACTTATGTTGTTGCTTTTGTACCTTATTGATTGTATCATTTGTATCACTTCATTAAAAGTGTCCTTTTGCTACTTTGCTATTTTATCACATTCTTGTAGAGCTACTTTCATGCCAAATTATTTTCATGAGATGTGTTGCACAATTGGACACTTATGTTGTAGTTTTTGTGGACTTTTTTTTTATATTAATAAATTTTCAGGCTATATGCATTGATCTTCCTAGTGGTTTTATTTCCTTTTTTCGATTGAAGTGTGGATGGTGGATTTCCAAAGGTGACCTTACAGTTTGAAGATTCACTTTCATTGATAGTTTATCCACATGATTATCTATTCCAAATCCATGTAAGTAATCTAAATCTTTTTAGTTAATCACTTTTCTTCCTCAACGTGCCATGCTTATAATTCTTTTAAGTGCTTTCCATTTTGGTAATGTCTTGGGCGAATGGTTTAGAATTTCATCTCAAGATTATTCTTTTTGTGTTTTCTTCTTCTTCTAAGTAAGTGTTCCTGCATATTTGCATCTAGGAACTCTTGTTCAAGGTCTCTAGTATGCACACGGTTTTAAAAGTTGGACTCAAGGTGCGACTCATGTGCCCTCGAGTCAAGTCAACTTAGCCAAGTAGACCAAGTTTCACTTAGAACCTATGAAACTACTTAAATTTAAATATGAAAAATATATATAAAATGAAAACAAATGAAAATAATCTTATTAATAATTATAGAATTTAAGGACTCAAATTATAATTTAATTGCTTTTAATGAATGTAGTGGTCATAGTAGGTAACAATGTTTGGTTTTGAGGTTTATCGTTTGTCCCAATGAATAGCGACTTTGAAATTTGTATTATCTTCAAAACTCATCCTAAAACCTTGTTAAGCATCTGCTACAACATTGGCCTTACCCAGATGGTAAATCGTAATCTTTGAGAAATTCCAACCTTCTCCTATGTCTCCCAACCTTCTCCTATGTCTCTTATTAAGTTCCCTCTAGCGAGAAAATATATTTAAGGCTATTGTGGTCTATGTAGGCTTCAAATTGTTCTCCATATAGATAATGTCTCCAAATCTTTAAGGCAAATACTATCACTGTTAATTCCAAATCATGAGTTGGATAATTCTGTTCATGGGTCTTCGATTATCTTGAAGCATAAGTCATAACCTGTCACGACCCAAATTCCGGGGCCCTGTCGGATATTCGGATCGTGATAACTTGGCAATGTTTACCATTCATTTATCAAATAATTCGCATAAGAGATTTGGCATATAAATCAACTATAATTCCAATTAATTTAAATAAAGTCAAACAATATCAAAAACCTCTTAATAATCCAAATCCCTATGTTCTGACTCAATTTACTAATGTACTAAACATTAAATCAATTGCTAGACAAAAGCTAATTCTTCTGTCACTCATATAAATATTTCTCGTTCTCTCTCTTCAGCCACGCATGCCAAAATCTACGTGCTGAGCGCCATCTTGATTTATCCCACCCGCAGCAAGATTACCTGAAGGGGGCAACACAACATCAGTATTACTGGTGAATGAATATTCCTAATTACATAAGCAGCATAAAACATAATATTACATGATTAACATAATTGAATCAATATATTAAATGCATAATAATACATCCATAAATATATATCTGTGCTCATGCACCTTACCACGCCTCAAAGGCCCATTGTATACATGTATAGCGGTCATTATGACCCTGTCTCATCGGACACGTCCCCTATGGACCAACCACTATAACGGCTCGGACACTAAGTCTAGCATCCCACGTCTGGGACCTCACAATCTCATAACAATCACAACTCAATATTATTACCAATTTTCCTCATGTACATATCAACAGTGTGGACCCAACCCTACTAAGTTCACTGTTTATTTGCCCCACTCCAATTCATAATTGGTATTAGTGGAGTATGGTTGGTCCACACCATAGAACAAAATACAATATACAGTAAATACTCATAATGCATAATTAACTATAACTAAATTGATCACAACTACTTTAATCACCATTAAATTAATCATCTATATTTAAGTTATCTGTATATGAACTTATATGGTCATCACCTCCCAATCCTGGGCCAAACCCAATTAAAATTGTCACAGATCCATGTCACAGATCCATGAACAGAGCCCAGCATTAGTTGTCCACGCCTGAAGCACACCCATATAGCATCCAATGAGTCCCACTCACATAATCCATGATCAGCCATCTAGGTGATGGTCGACCACTGCTCAGCTAACAGCCCATTGGATCTGATCCATCATCAGATCATGTCCTAGGGTCCACAAGTCCAAAACGTGATTCACTGATTTTCTGTACACAGTCAGGCGTGACTGTATTGAATCTATTGCTTAGTGGGTCCCACTGATCACAACCCCAGATGCCCCACTACCCTATGGTCGCCCAGGGGTCCACTTCAAGATGTGGGGTTCTGATTTCCAATCAGACCCACTGATGGATCCCACTGCCCTTGACGACATACAACCTTGTTTTCTTCAATTTCACGTAAGAACCTTGAAACTCAACTGGATGGTGGCCCAACCGAGATCCAATCTTTGTAAGACCAACACCTCCATGGTCGACTAGCAGTGCTCTACTGGATCTCTGGTCCTGATCTGTGATCAGGTGGGCCATGGGGTCCCACAACCCTTGAATATCAATTACAGCACTGCCGTCCAGTCTCTGTTTTCAACATAATTTGAATCTATTCCATGAATCTTTATCCCCTTTCCACATGTATGAATTCCATCTCCATTAACATGTAATCACATAACCAAAACGGATATTATTAGTACAGAATTTACATAACATAGGATTTCCTCAATCAAATCTTCTTAACAGAGAATCTAAATCACATCACATTATCAACCATCAAACTTAATCAACTCATTAATTAGGAAGATCCACTCACCTTTGATAAACGATCGTCGCCTTTGCAATCTGTGGACGCGAATAGGACATCAATCAACCTTCCTCTCCTTCTCCTAGATTGCAACCACAAGACTCTCTCTCTCAAAATCTTCTCCAAAGGAATAGAATACAACAACTGTTGTTGGTTTACTTGTATATATAAAGAGAAGGCAAGTCCTAATCCTAATATATCTCTTATTTCCTCTACCATACTTGTTATATAGCTCCAGCCCCAAAACAAAAGGTGGGACACTTTCCAATTTCTAATTCCTTAGTAAGTAGTATTACTAATTTCATAATAAGAGAACCACTAAAGTACTACCTGGGCCGGACTAGTCCTGGCCCATAATACCGGATATTACATAACCTTTCCTTGCTGCATGAGAACACATCCCAATCCTTGGCGGGATGCATCGCTATATTTCACAAATCCTCCGCTTCCTAAAGGTAAAGTTAGAATAGATGTTGATGTGGGTCTCATTTTTAACTCTTGGAAACTTCTTTCACATTCATTAGTCCACTTGAAAGGGACACTCTTGCAAGTCAAATTAGTCAAACATGTTGCTATTGAAGAAAATCCTGCGGCAAACCTTCTCTAGTAACCTGCTAGTCCCAAGAAACTTCGTATCTCTGGCACATTGGATGGTCTCTCCCACTTGACTACTTGACTACTGCCTTTATATCTTTGCTAGATCTACAGAGACACTTTCATTGGTAAATCACATGCAACTTGTTCCAACTAGAATTCATATTTGCTAAACGTAGCATAAATTATTCAAAAAGTCTACTTGGACAAACTTTTTGGCCAGAATTTTGGCCAACCCATATGGTTTCCATTGAATATCACTATGATATTCAATGGAAACCATATGGGTTGGCCAAAATTCTGGCCAAAAAGTTTGTCCAAGTAGCATTACTCTAAATTATTTTCTCTCTTACAAGCTGCAAAGAAGTCCGTAAATGCTCTTCATTGTCCTTTCATGGCTTGGAGTATTTCAAAATGTCATCCATAAACTGCCGTCCATGAACACTACAACAAGGCACAAACTGATCCAAGTAAGGCTTATAGACCCGATTCATTAAATCCACAAATGTTGCGGGTGCATTGTTCAACCCGAAAGGCATAACTAGAAACTCATATTGTCCATATCTTGTCTAAAAGGCTCTCTTCAAACGATCTTCTCTGATTCTGAGTTGATGAAAACCAGACCTTAGATCAATCTTAGAGAAATATTGAGCACCTTGCAACTGATCATACAACTCGTTAATTTAGGTAATGGATACCTATTCTTCATCGTAATTTAAGTCAATTCTTTATAGTCAATGCAAATTCTCATGGATCCTTCTTTCTTGTTATCAAAGAACACTGGTTTTGCAGTAATGCCACCCCTTTTACTAATCCACCATAAGAAGTTCTTTGATGCCTCCTCCGTTTGATGGAGCCGAAAGGCAAGCTCAACTTTTGACGTCTAAGTGCCAAATTGTGCTCGCCTTGAAAGAAAGAACAATGAGGTTATATTCCAACTTGATGAATGATGGTCATCTATTGGGGTATGGTAGGATAAGTTTATCTACCCCTGATTTCACCTATGGGTTTCATATGGAGGATACTTATCCAATTCCGGATTCCAAGTGGCACTTTATCACTGGAGAAGCGCTGAAGTACTTCATTCTTTCTTGAAGAATTTCTATGAAAGTATATAAGAAGATGCCTCCCTTAGTGCTTCGAGAGTTTGCCCACTTCAAGTGGATTAAAAATTATCCAGGTGCGATACCCGCGGAATTCAATGATTATGATCACTCAAAGGATGAATGGACAGGTAGCAATCCTCTCTGTTGGATTCTGATGCCAGCCAAAGTCACTTCCCTTGATATACAGGATAAGAAAGAAGTTTGCCCCATGGGTCTGCCAGTGTATCGAGGGCCATTTTGGATTTGTTGGACCATCCACTTTTAGACCCAAGGGGTGCTCAAATTTTAATGATAAATGGGGAGCTTGGTCCAACCACCTCTTATCCTTCTACAAGCCATTCCTTCAGTCTATTGAGCTGTATGGTGCTATTGGCACCACATGTATGCGTTTTCCCATCAACAGAAGCGGATACATCCCAATGTCGAGTAGTTTTTCTCCATTAAGCAACTCTGCAACTCTTGCTTTATTCCTGTTGGTGAGCTGGGCATGCATCTAATCGAGATGAAGGAGATTACAAGTTCGCCCATCCTTGGCGAATGCTATGAAGAATATCTTCATTCTGAAAGTGAACTTCAGAGGATCTGGAGTTCCGAACGTGGTGGTCATGCGTCTAATTGAGATGAAGGAGATCACAAGTTTTCCCATCATTGGAAAATGCAATGAAGAATATCTTCATTCCGATAATGAACTCTAGAGGACCTGCAATGGTAAACTTTGGCAGGGAAGAGGATAAAAGTTTAAAATTTGGAAGAGTCGCAATCCTTTCCCAGATTATCTAGTCAATGGTAGGCCACATGATGAAGCTTCTGTCAGAAGGCATCCTGATACACGTTCTCATTTAGCTGCCCATCTGGTGTTGCGGCCGTGTTGTGCTGTGTTTCCAGGCTGACGTGTCAACTAGATCCGATGTGACTTGTGAGAGTTGTTCCCCTGCCTGTCGTCTTGCTTGTGGACATCCATCTACCCTATGTGCAGTGATGGTGGCTTTGATGTGTGATTTCTTGGGGACCATGTGAGATATGTGGCTGACTAGCATCCTTCTTTCTTTCGGTATGGCGTTCATTACTTCTATGCCTGGTTTATTTTTCATTGCCGGGTCTTGCATAAAGCCACCGAGGATCCAGTAGCTCTGGATGACCCCTTCATTTGCTACATTGCCAAGCAATATACCACCACATATCTCCAAATGCTATCTTCAAAGATCTTTGTCCAAAAGTTTGTGATTGATCCTTAAGTTCCTAGAGTTTTGTGGGTGCCATTTGATAAGGTGCTTTAGAACTTGGTGCCATCCTAGGCACTAACTCAATGGTGAAGTTGATTTTTTTAGAGGTGGCAAACCCGGTAAATCTTATGGGAACACATGAAAATTTCCTTACTATGGGGATCTCTCTCTTCCATCACAAAGGCAAGCTAACCTTTCACGTCCACTGTTTGATAGGCGATCTGCCTTAAACGCTGAGATCAAATGGGCTCTAACAACTCCCTTCTTACCCCTGACCTGAAAAGTTGGTTGACCTTATTTTCTTAAAGTAACTATCTTCTTAAAACGGTCCACACTAGCAGGACAGGATGCCACACACTTCATTCCCAGAATAATGTCAAAGTCATTCATATATTAAAGAATGAGATCTCCTGACAGCTCAAACTCCTCTATCTTAACCACACAATCCCTATGTACAACATTGAAATATCTATTAATTATTCTCTATAAAAGGATAATAGCAATGATACAATGATGGTGGGCATCGAAATAATTATTGAAGTGATGATTCAAAATAATTTAAGAATAATGAACAATAATATGAGGGAATATTTCAAAAAAGGCCTTTAAGTTTTTGGAAGTTTTAAAGTAAGGACTTAAAAAACTTGATTTTTCAAATTAAGGTTTAAGTTTTGATTGGGATTTTCAATTAAGGACATCCGGAAAAAATGACCTGCCATGGGTGACCTCGCTACCCTTTTTTCCTAAAATGACTAAAATGCCCTCATTCCTCTTCATCCCTCCTCTTTCCTCTTCTTCTCTCCCCCTTTCCTATTCCAACAGCCCAGCCACCTACCCAACACCCCCCCACCCACCCAACCACCAACCTCCTCTCTCTGTTTCCCTTCTCCACTCACTTGACCTATCACCAGCCATCATCAGTGACCACATGCCGCTAACAGCGCGTCTCATTAATGAGCAGACTTTCAATGAACGAGAAGTCGTTGTCATTTCTCAAACACCAATGGAGAAAACTGATGGTGCCAGTTGATGAGCTGAACCACAACGAAATACTAAAAATGCAAAATTCCACAGCCTATTTAACTGACGGTCGAACTACTTCTCCAACCAGTTCATCATCTGATATGATTGGCCATGCAAAAGTCCTAGCCATGCACATGTTCAACCCGTGCAAAAACCCACCAGCCCATTCATATTTAGTAAATAACCCATTCTTATCCTTCCTGGGATGCAAATCATGCATATTTAGTATATCTTCCCATCATGCAAATCCATGTACATTTAGCATATCCACCCATCATGCAAATCCATGCATATTTAGCAACCTAGCTTTTCATTCCAGCATTAAATTGCCATGCATATCCATAGGTCATGTCCAATTGTTTTTCCTTTTATTTTGAGTTGCTCTAGCTTCCATCTCTATGTATGTAATTCTCTGAAATGAGAAATAAGACAAGAACAATTTTACTCTAAATCTTGCGTTAGCATAAGAGGAAAGCCCTTTCCCTCTCACCTGTGGGCTGTATAGAGTTGGAAGGGTGAGCTCAATGGGACCCAATACTTCACTAAATTGTATCTACATTCCGGATACCACCAAATTTCGGATCCATGAAGCCGACATCACCATGACTGCTTTTAGAACACATGAGGGCCATTATGGATTCTTGGTAATGCCTTTTAGACTTAAGCTCCCCCAACATTTTAAAGTTTGATGAACGAAGTTTTCTGACCTTTCTTAAGGAATTTTGCGCTGTGTTTTTTTTTTTAAATTTTTATGATGTACTTATATATAGCTCTAGTTGGAGCGATCACCTATATCATTTTTTTTTTATGAGTGACAAAAGAATTTTATTAAAGAAGAGACGATTACAAAACAACTAAAACAGCCAGAAGAACAACTTACAAAGTATTACCGGTACAAGAGAAATTTACCAGCCACAAACTACAAAATAAATTGTAAGATCCCACATCGCTTATGAGGTTGCCTAGAGACTGGGCTAATATGGAGGACACCGTGTGACTTAGTATGAGGCCTTTTGGTGGGTTGAGGCTCACCAGAAATAAAATCGTGAGGTCTGTGGGCCAAAGCGGACAATATCATGCATGGGTGTAGGGTGGGGTGTTACAAATGGTATCAGAGCTGACTCTCGACTAGTTCGAGTGTGGGTCCCCTGCTGTGGTCTGGTGCAAGTGAGCGGGTTTCCATGTGGGCGGCCCAAGAGGGCTGGCAGACTACATGGACTGGCAGGCTACTACACAGGGACGTGCAGCCTTAAGGGGGGTGGATTGTGACGCCCCGGAGTCCCACATCGACTAGAGAGAGGAAAGCGAATGGGATTATATGTAGAGCTGACACCCTTACCTTGCATGAGGCCTTTTGGTGGGTTGAGGCCCACTAGAAATAAAACCGTGAGACTCGTGGGCCAAAGCGGACAATATCATGCATGGGTGTAGTGAGGGGCGTTACATGAAGGCACTTAAATTACAAGATGACCTGCATGTCAGAAACAAGATTACAATCTCATTGAAAAGGAATTGCATTTTCCATGGCCCCGTCATCGTTCTCACCCTAGATATAGCATTAGCCGAGTCACTCTCCACAGTAAGATAATGATAAATGAGGTCTGATAAATGCGTAGAGCTTCCAAAATTGCCATAATTTTAGCTTCATTAGTCTTTGATCCCTACATGTTTAAGGAACATAAAAAAAACTTCCCCCTTGTGATTTCTTAAGAGTGCCTTCAATGCCGGCCAGCCTTGGTTTTCCT
Organism: Cinnamomum chago; assembly: GCA_038049695.1. Taxonomy (NCBI): domain Eukaryota; kingdom Viridiplantae; phylum Streptophyta; class Magnoliopsida; order Laurales; family Lauraceae; genus Cinnamomum; species Cinnamomum chago. Next base: position 29,862,010 of record CP142451.1, on the reverse strand, counting down.
TTAGCCGCTCCATCTACATTGAATTTTAGAACTCCACATGGTGGAGAACACCAAGAAAGAACCTTTTTCTTCTTCATAGCACTTGTCTTCAAACAAGCACCCCAATTATGCATAATATAGTCTATCTTAAGATTCGAAAATTCTTTTCTAGCGCAAGCCCACGTAGCAATCCTCAAAAGAGTAGCTGAAATTAAATTCTCCCAAGATAATTCTTTACTATTAAAGATTATGTCATTCCTTTCTTTCCATATGGACCAAAGAATGGAAAGAGGAATAATCCTCCATAAGATCAAACCATTACCAACCATCGGAGTTCCCCTCCAAGCTACAAATGCCATATCTAATGAGACAGGAAAACACCAACTCACTCCTCATTCTTTGAGGAAGAAACCCCAAATAGACGAAGCTACACTGCAATGCAAGAACAAGTGATCTTTTGTCTCCATCTCCCTACTACATAAACAACGAATATCTGAAATGGATCCGACAGCAACCCCCTTCTTCTCAAAACATTTGTTGTTGATACTTTACCCGCCATTGCCAACCAACAAAAGGCCTCAATTCTAGGTGGAACAAGCCCCGTCCATACAACTGCACAAGGAGACGAAACGGCACTAAAAGAATCAATTGCCCTTTAGAATGACCTTCAGGAAAACGATCTTGTTGAATGAGGCTTCCAAATACGAAAGTCAGTTGTGTCCCTGCATAAAAAATAAAAAATAAAAAAAAAACCGAATATTCCAACTCTGACTGATGGAGGGCCCTCCTGACACTAATATTCCAAGACACCATACTTCCACTTTAAACAAAACACTCTTTGACTGAAGAATCTTTGTTGGACAAAATCCTAAATAGTCTAGGGAATAAAAGGCGTAAAGGACCAACTCCCACCCAATCATCATACCAAAAACGAACTGTATCCCCCTACCCCACACAAAAGCCCAAATCTTTAACAAAAACCTCACCCCAAACATTTGACTCATCCCCAAAACTAGAAATGACAGCCCAAAAACCTGACAATCTATACTAAGGGCCTCTTTTCGGAACCCATCCCATACCTCCTCCCCATGCTCAGACACTATTACTCTCCTCCACAATGCGTCCTTTTCTTCTCCATATCTCCACCACCATTTTGCTAATAGAGACCAATTTTGTATATCCAAATCTACCAAGCCCAAACCCCTTCCAATTTGGGCCTAACCACCTCACTCCACTTCACTAAGTGCATTTTCCTTTTTTAACAATTTCCATCCCATAAAAAATTTCTGCGAATCCGATCCAACTTTTTGATTACTGTCTTTGGCATCCTATATACCGACATATAATAAACTGGTAAGTTGGACAAAGAAGATTTAATCAAAGTAATCCTCCCACCAAAGGAGAGATATTGTCTCTTCCAAGTAGAAAATTTATTTTCAAACTTTTCCACCACTGGATCCCAAAAAACCACTGACCTAGGGCTTGCCCCAATAAGCAAATGAAGATACTTAAACGGAAGAGTTCCCTTTCTACAATGCAATCTGTCTGCCAGAATCTGTAAGTCCTCCTTGCAACCTACCCCCCACCAGTAAGCTTTTTGATAAATTGACCTTCAAACCCGAAACTAAGTGAAAGCATCTCAGAATTCGTTTCAATGTCACAATTTCACACCACCTTGTAGAAGAGAACAAAATTGTGTCATCTACAAATTGACGGTGTGTGACAACCTCTCCCCCCTGCCAGCTTCAAATCCTGTGATCAATCCCAACTCTTTTGCCTTTGAAAGGAAACCACCCAAAGCTTCTATCACTAAGCTGAATAGAAAAGGAGATAAGGGATCGCCATGTCGTAGGCCTTGAGAGGCCCGAAAAGGCCAAGATGGGGAACCATTCACCAAAACAGAGAAAGAAGTGGAAGAAATGCACTCTCTCATCCACCCTCTCCATGTAGCACCAAAGCCAAACCTGCCCAGCATATAATCTACAAAATCCCAATCCACATGATCATATGCCTTTTCCAAATCAGTTTTGATAATAACACCCTCCTTATTATCTCTCTTCCTTGAATCTATGAGTTCATTAGCAATAAGAATACTGTCCAAAATTTGTCTTTTATGAATAAATGCCCCTTGATATGGACTAATGATGAGAGGAAGAACTCTTTTTAATCTGTTAGCCAAAATCTTTGACAACAACTTATAAATGCACCCCACCAAACTAATGGGTCTGAAGCCCTGGAAAGCCGCTGGATTTGGAACTAAATGAGACGAATGAAAGTAGCATTAATTTCCTTGTTCAATTTACCTCTTGAATGAAATTCTGACAACATAGGACCAAAACCCTCTTTAAGGACATCCCAAGCTGATTTAATAAAAGTGAAGTTGAATCCATCGGGTCCTAGAGCTTTATCACCAACACATTCTGATAGAGCTGTGCCAATTTCTTCATCTTCAAAATCCCTCTCCAACCAGCTCATTAGGTCATCCTGAATCACCGGAAAGTCAATACCATCCAACGTTGGTCTAACAAAATCATCCTTAGAATATAAGCTTTCGAAAAAGCAAGCAATTTCCTCCTTGATCTCAGCTGGTTTATGAAGCACAGTGTTACCCCTTCTAATCTTTCCAATGTAATTGAACTTTCTTCTCACATTAGCCATCCGATGAAAGAACTCGGTGTTCTTGTTCCCCTCTTTTAACCACAAAGCTCTAGATTTCAGCCTCCATGATATTTCCTCCATTCGATTAATCTTCCACAAATTGCACTTAGCTTCTCTCCTTGCCTTCATCTCTTTTTGATCAAGCAATCTATTCTCTTCTATTTTATCCCAATCCTCCAACTCTATTTCATGGCCATTTCTCCTATCATTCAGACATCCAAATTCCTGCTTGTTCCATTCCTTAATTCTACCTTTAAGCCCCTGCAATTTCTTCATTAAAGAGAATCCTGCATAACCTTGAAACTGTAATTGACTCCACCAAACTCTCACCTTAGATAAGAAATCCTTATGTAGAAGCCAACAATTCTCAAACCGAAATGGTCTGGGGCCCCAATTAACTTCATCAGTAAAAATCATAACCAGGCAATGATCGAACACATCCCTGGGTAATGCCGATTGAATTGCATCCTTGAACTTTTCATCCCATTCCTTTGATATAAGAAAGCGATCCAATCTGCCCATAGACGCCCTTTCTTGGTTATTAGACCAGGTGTACTTCCTCCCCGCCATAGGCATGTCTATTAGTTCATTTCCATTAATGAACTCAGAAAATCTTTCCATGCTTCTAGTGATTCGCCTACCCCCCTTTTTTTCATGAGGGATCCTTACAACATTGAAGTCCCCTCCGATTCACCACGGTTCAGGCCATTGATTTATCATATCTGAGGTCGAAGCCTGAAAATCTTTCCTCTTTGAATCATCATTAGGTCCATAGACATTTGCACCAATCAACTAAAACTCCCCCACAACACAACTGAACTGAATAGCCAAAACACCCTTTGAGTTTTGAGAACATCCTCCATCTTCAGGATATCATCATTCCAAACTGAAATAAGCCCCCTTGAAGCGCCTTCAGCAGGCATGCACTCCCACTTACAACTTCGCGACCCCCAAATCTGCTGAATAACACAATCAACGTCTTTAGAAATCTTTGTTTCTTGCAACAAAAGAAGACTAATCTTGTGTTTTTTTTTTATACCAATTTTCTAATAGCTACCTTTTTCTCTGGCTTTCCGAACCCTCTTATATTCCTTCTCACCAAAATCATGATTATCTTCAGATATATGAACATCCTTCTCTGGTTTCCTAAATCATGTTGTCCGACCATTGACAGCACCCATAAACAGATTATCAACCCCTTTCTCTGTTTCCTGTTGAAGCCCACCCTCCTCCTCTAACTGAGATATGTAAATCAACAATTCAGCTTGATTAGACCCAATAGTCATCCCCAAATTTTCCCCAACATTGATGACCTGTTTTGCCACCTCCAAAGGGGGTGAATTCCTAATGGTCTGATTTGCCAGAATGCTCATAGACCCTAAGGTGGACTCAAATTCCTTCCCTTTGACGGACTCCTGCCTCAGTGCTCTATCTGACAGCACATCCTCATCACCACTTGAATCTTGCTCTGCACACACTCCTTTCAGGCTGTCCTGAACCTTGCTAGAACCAGTGATACTAGTCTGTGTAATGGATTTCGCGGTCTCTGCCACTGATGGAATGGCTTTTCTCCTGACGTACGCTGACTTTTTCTTCCTCACGTGTCTACCCCACAATATTCTCCATTTCGCAGACGTCAAAGGGAAGGAACTAGCCCCCTGAAGCTTCAAATCCTCCCTGTCCTTTACCGCCCTTGGAAATTGCAAGGATTGGCCCGGACCTTCTGCTGCTGTTCTTGAAGCTGGCTTTGGTAGCCCATCCTTCTAAAAAATTGACTATGTTGTAGAAGCCCCGAAACACCTCCACCATCAGCATACATCCGCTCCTTTGAATAACCCAGATCCCTTGAATATCCTTCATCCCTCACATTGTCATTCTGGCCTCTACTGCTGATCTCCACGGTTGCCTCTTGAGAAATTTCAACTCTTAGATCATCTCGTTGATCATACACAGCAATATCATTCAGGCAATTGGTTCCATAAGAAACTGACTGCCTTAACTAAGCTGAGCTTAAGTTTCCAGGCTCTATGGACCCTATAGAAGTAAGGTCCGTACTAGAGGAATTGTCTAAACAACAGTTGTTTGTTAAAAAAACCAAGTGTACATTTGGCCGAACTGAGGTCAAAGGTCAACTACTTGGGTGACATCATCTGGGCCCAAGGGGTGGGAGTAAATCCTGCTAAAATACAAGCAATGGTTGGGCCAGACAGGATATTACCAAAAGTTTGTCCGTTGTTGTGGGCAACTCAACTCTGCAAGCCCTTAACCGAATTGCTTAAAAGAGATGCATTTTTGTGAACCCAAGAGGCAGAAATGGCATTTGATAAAACTCAAGGAAGCTATGGCGATGACACAGGTGTTGTGTTTGCCAAACTTCTCCAAGGAATTCACCCTGGAATGTGATGCCTCTGGCCCCTTTTTTTTATGGTTGTCGGGGGGGGGGGGGGGGGGGGGGGGCGGGTATTTTCTTTTTGTACCAAAGTCCTTTCTAGGAGACATCTCACTTTCTCTGCATATGAGAAGAGAGATGATAGCAATACTACACATGGTTCAGAAATGGCATCATTACTTATTAGGCAACCATTTTCTAATAAAAACAAAGCATCAAAGTTTAAAATACTTGATTGAGCAGTGAGTTCGTACAAATATGCAACAACAATGGGCAGCAAAACTCATGGGTTTTGATTATTAAATAGTATATTGGAAGGGTAAAGAAAATGTCGCAGCCGACACCCTTTCTCGACAATTTGAGGTGGGGCTGCCCAACTTGCTGCAATTTCCATACCAATATCTAACCTCCATGCAGAAATTGAGAAAGAAATATTGAAAAACAAGGAGGCGTTATTGCATTAACACTGCTAGAACAGTTGCTAAGTAGTAGTTTGTGCAGTTTCCCATCACCAATTGGTTTTGGGATTTCTGGTTATCAACTTGAGATGCTATCAGAGCCAACACGTCCCCGGTTCAAATCCGCGCAGGGCAAAAAAGGCCCACGTTTTGTGTGCAGGTGCATGTGCGCTGGGCAAAAAGGCCCCATGTTGCGTTTTGTGTGCAGTCGCATGTGCGCAGGGCAAAAAGGCCCCATGCCATGTCTTGTGCAGGCGTGTGCTTTGAGTCAGGGTGGTGTCCCGCCCGAGGGAAGGTGGTGTTAAGTAGTTAATTTGCCGCACCTTTTAAGGCCTAGGCATTTTGGGTGTATTGGTTAGCAACTTGAGAACAGTTACGGTCGACACCAGAGAATAAGAAAGGATTTGTTGTTGAGGGAAGTATTGTTCGCTACAAGGGGTAGGTTTTGCTACCGTCAACTTCTCAATGCATTGAGTGGCTGCTATATGAATTTCATGATACACCTTTTGCAGGACACACTCCGGGCCGGAATGAAAAAGAAGGTTTGAGCATATGTGGTATCCCGTGACACTTTCCAAACAATTAAAACTGAGACGCTTACGCCACCTGGCCTATTTCAGCTATTGGTCATTCCCGACCTCATATGGTCGGACATTTCCATGGATTTCATTGAAGTACTCCCCAAATCTCACGGGCAGTCAGTTATTTTAATGGTTGTAGACCGATTCTCCAATTACCCGCATTTTGTGGCTCTTGCACAGTTGCACATACATCCTCTAATGCACAACTCAAGGATGGAAAACTCGGAACTCGGACTCGACTCATCCAGTGCAGAAAATTTGACTTGGATAGTCAACACGGTGACTCGAGAGAGTCATGTCTTTTTTTAAGTAATTTTAAAGTTATTTTTAAAATGGTTCGAATACTTATAAGATATAAATATACATTTATTTACGTACATTCATGATAATAATCTCAAAGTAATAAATTTATATATACAAGAAAATATTATAATAAAAAAATGGAATGAAATAGATTGCATATCACATAATTTGTTAGTCCAAATGTCAAATATAAGTTTCAAATTACATACTAATCCTCATTTTTAAATTATTGACTCGTGCATACTTATTTAGAAATAAAGATTAATTGTTTAAAATTTGATCTACCCATTAAATAATTCTAATGTAAATAACTTACTAAAATAAGACGACTCGGCCGAGTCTCCCCTATATTTGACTTGGTCCTTCGCTAAAACGAGATGACTCGGGAGAGTCAAGAGTGAACTCGGGGAGTTTTCCAACCATGGCACAAATATTTTTCAAGGAGATTACCTGTCTCCATGGGAATGCCCACATCGATCATTAGTGATCGTGACAAAATTTTCCTAAGCCAGTTTTGGCAAGAATTTTTTCGACTACAAGGAACCCAATTGTGCTTGAGTAGTGCATATCACCCACAATCCGACAATCAAATTGATGTCATTTATAGGTGTCTGGAACATAGTTACCTGAGTTGCAATTCGACCAATTCTGATTCGAATTCACAGTTCCCAAGTTGCTCTAATTCGAAAATTCGATGGGGTAGGTTTAGTCGTTTTCCAATTTGCTTGATCCATAGTTCGAATTCGAGGAATTCGCTGGACTAATTCGAATATATAATATAATTACTAGCGATGATTCATGTCTAATTTGAGATGTATAGTTTACAAAAGATATTAAACATCACAAAAAGATACATAAAATTATTAAATGCATTTTAATTCAAACAAAAATGTCTCATGTAATCAATATGTTCAATTAAAAATAAGCTTTAAAAGATTATTAAAGGGTATCAAAGCGTGCTCTCAATGGGGCCGCAAGGCCCTTTTAGTCTTTCCATTCTCCATGGGACTCAATGTCTCAAGTAAACCCATAGCCTCCATTCTTTCCATTCTTCTGCCTTGAGCCCATCTTTATAATAGTAATTATTAGGGGTTTGTAATGAACTAAAAGAGATTAGCTCAAATATTTTCAATAGTTGCCCAAAAAGGACCTAGGTTTGATCTCTTATCTATCTTATTTAGCTAGTACCCATAGATATCCCACTGTGAGTCTAAATCCTCTTAGTTTCATTCGAATTCCGTGCCAAGACTCGTAAGCATCACACACATAGGTTAATTCAAAGTTCACATAATGATTCAGGCATTTACCAGCTTAAACCAACTTGTGTTAAAACTCCAAATCTAATAAACAAATGTAACATTGTCCAATAAAAAAATAAAAAAAAAACTGCAATGCCTTTCAAATGAAATAATCTAAAAAATCTATTAAATCTAATTCTTCCTCATCTATGTGGCTTCGATGCTCAAGTACGCATCCTAAAGGCTATCTCCCGGTCACCAAGATTTTCATGAGTCGCTAAGTTCTGGTTATCTGGATTGGGGCAAATCCACAAAATATCAGTACAACTGAGTGAATAGATATTATAATCTATTTGTGCATTTAAACATATACTTAGATAAGATTACACAACAAATTAAAGTAACATCCCAAAGTCTCTGTCAAGCAAAGGTTGGAATTGGGTCAAACAAATGACAACCTCCTAACCACCTGGTAGCACCAACCCAAAGTTCATGTTCTGCAAAGATATCACATGTACACAGAGTTTCCAAAACTCATTCCTGCACATCTCAAAATCATTTTTTTCTATCCCAAACAAAATCGACCACTAAGGTCCAAAACTAGCAAAATCAACCACCAAGGCCCAAAACCAGCAAACTGATACCACAAAATCAACCTTTCCCAAAAAGGTCCAACATCAACAATCCTCGCAAAATCGGCCATACATGCTAGTGGTCTAGGGGTGTCCAAAAGGTTCCTCCAAACAAACAAAGTCATTGTATCTCAATTTTCCAATCAAATAGCAAATATATGTCTCATAAAAAATATGATATTTAGCATGTCCTCAACATTAGTAATGGGCAAATTCCATAATCAACCCCTTCTCAAATTATGTGGATTCAATCTGCCCCAATCCGAATCAAAATTGGTGTACAATGTGAGAGAGGTCAATTACATGACTCACCATTTACAGTTTTGAGGGAATTATTCAATTATCAAATTAACCACAACATATACATATACAAACCACACAATCTACCATGTGAGGTCCCCAAATAACAAAGACATAAGCATATTAATCCACATACATATTTCAAGTCACCATATATTCAAATAAAAATGTCCAAAATACAGATTTGACAAATCACGAACTAAAGGAAACAATTCAAACAATTTTCAAATAATAACAATGAATAACAAGCCTTTGTTTGCAATTTCAGAAAACTTAGGACTCGTCTATAGCATTCTCCACATTCAACAATTTATTTAAATAAGCCAAAGGGTTTAATCATAATTTCTTAAGACCGGAACGACCTCCTTGCAAATTCAGATTTTATATAAGGCTGGAAATTCCTACCAAAACCCTATCTTAATGAATTCCCAAGAAAATAAGTCATGAGGGCCTAATCTGAGTTTATTAGAAACTACCAGGGCCTATTCCAAATTTTAGAAACTCATGCAGCCACGATAGGATCCTTAACAGAACTCTATTTTCTGTATACAAAGGCCTCACGTTTGGTATATTCCAAACCTAAGATGGACCTAAACACGAAGGTCACCCATCAGTCCTCTACCCATTGAATGTATCGGATCTCTGATCAGGTGGGCCAGGGGGTCCCACTAGGGCATGTCGACGTTCAGCCCAAAAACCTGCAACTGCCGCCTCTCTTCCTTCAGGGCAAATGGATGAGGGCCCAGATGGGTCCACTACCCATGGGCCCCCCTTTGGATCCCTGGAGCAGATCTCTCATCAAGTGGGCCATATGGTCCCACAACCCCTATCAACAGAATCTGTTCCTGACGGCTTGGAAGTGCAGAATTTCAGAATCTGCGCTGACTCTTCATCAAATCCAATTCTTTCTGCATGAACTACTATCTAGAGACAATCTTAATTATAAGAACCCAATTATCGTGTATCTAGGAGATCTGATTATTCTTTAACATCAATCAAAGCCTGGATTTGTTGACAGTATCATATACAAGACTCTGGGACATGTAATTCATCAGACAAAGTTTTTCTCATTAATGTTTTAATGCATCATATCATGCTGAGATCATCAAACAGTACAGAGTCATAGAACCACATTAATTTTACAACATTCAATTCACAATTCTCACATACGCACGACATCATAACTTCTATATGAAGAAATCCTACCCACCATAAAAATAGATGATTCAAAGATATTCAAGAGCAAAAACCAGAAATTTAGAACCATACACAATTAGGTTAGAATTTTCTACTCACCTGTTAGGGCTAACTAAAACTGGTTCTTCCTCCTATTTTCTTCGAGGCTAATACTAAACTAGGCTTTGGCTTGATGGAAAAGAAAGTGGAAAAGAGAGAGAGAATAGCTTGAGAGAGGCTTGGGGTTGATCAATATATATAGAAGCTAAAGTTAGAATCCTACCCAAAGCCCCCTTCCAAATTTTATTATTTCCTTCTCTCATGCCAAATCCTATTCCTAACATTACTAGGAGTCTATGGTATAACCAACACAAGTCCCACTCGAAATCCTCCATCAAACTATGGGTCCCAATAATTCTAAGAATCATCAAGAAAATTAAATATAAAATACCTGAAAATAATCTGGCCCTTGTAACTAGGCCCGGGGTATTACATAGTCCCCTCCTTAGAAAATTTGGTCCTCCAAATTTAACACACAAGAAACATAAACGTACCTGTTACCACATTGCTGGTTGTTGCCATTTCTTGTTGAGTCTACTCAAAACTAATGACCCACATTGTTTTATGATTAGGGAAAATCTCACTTCAATCATAGTAGTATCAAAATCAATTAAAAATATTATGATTAAAAAAGTTAAACCACATATTTTAGCCACTATCAATCTGATGGTGAAAATGACTCGAGCAAGAGTTGTGGTCTTTAGTTTTGTGAATTTCAAAAGTGGGCCGCTGAGAAATTTATTTGAACATAACTACGCCTACTTCCCCCAGGACTTCTTTTTACATCCATTACCAGCTACACTATGATGTTTGATTTGTGTCAGAGTCTATTCATAATGATTGCTTTCATTTCAATTTACATATTCTCTCTTATGGTGCAGGACGTTATTTGGTGTATTGGTTGGCAAAACAGTGGCACACAATCCACGGAAACAAAAGATATGATACTTTTGGGAGGTATTCAGTGAAACTATGCATCTCTGAAGTTTTATTTTCTTTCCATTTCTTTAAAGTATCTTCGAATTGGAATTCCAATTGTGTACTTGAACCATCATTGAAGAGCAGTGAATGGACATGGACTCAGATCTATTGGACGTAAAGCCAATTTAATTGAAACTTGAAATGTAAACTTGTAAGATACTTAGAAATAAATCGTGTCTTTCCATAAACTTCATCATTGCTGAGAGAAGAAAATGCCAAAATTTTGTCTGGAACATTTATTTGTAGATATGTGGAGCTTCTAATCTCCCTATCTTCCTTTTCCCTTTCCTTCATGCAGCACAAACTTGTGTTTTTTTTAAAATTTAGCAGTAATTTAAGCAGGAACTGACACGACCATGAAGAGACAACAGAAACTTGTGGAAAACTTGGATGGATCCCTTGGTCAATCCTTGATCCATTTTATAATCTCTTTCAGCCTTAATCAAGGCAATTACAACCTAATACAATCTATGTATATGGAAAGTAAATATATTACAAGGCTATGATCATGGAAAGAGGATATATTACAGTAAGATTAGTCAACCCAAATTATCCCACTTGATGGGTCAGTTTGTACATGGAATGGGCCTAGTGGGCTTTGTGGGCCAGCTGGTGTTAACACCCCCTTCAAATTGATGCTAGTCAAATAGGAGCAATTTGCGAACCAGGAACTCATGGCGGGGCCTAGGTAACCCTTTTATGAAAATGTCTACAAGTTGGAGTTCACTGGAAACTTATGGGAGACTAATGACGTCACGATCATATTCATCCTGGATAAAGTGACAATCCACCTCTATGTTTTGTACACATGAAAAACCGGATTCTCAGTGAGACATATGGCACTGGTATTGTCAGCATGAAGAGGGGTAGCTGAGGTCTGAGGAAAACCAAGATCTATAAGTAAACCATGAAGCCAAAGAATCTAGGTACAGGCAGAGCACATAGCACGATATTCAGATTCAGTGGAAGATTTTGAGACCCTTTCTTGCTTTTTGCATTTCCAAGAAATGAGTGATTCTCCCCAATACACACACCAACCCGTGGTGGATCTGCGACTATCTTGGCATCCGTCCTAGTCAACATCAGAATAAGCATTAAGTGTAAGTGGTGTCCCAACCGGAAAAAACAATCCTCGTGTCGGAGAACCAAGAATGTATCATATGATCCGTTTGACAGCCACCAGATGGTGATGGCGTGGTGCCGTCATGAATTGACTAACAACATTTACTGCATAAGAGATGTCTGGCCTAGTGATAGTGAAGTAGACAAGACTTCCGACTAAGCGTCTGTATGATATTGGGTCAGAGAGGAGATCGCCATTATCTTTTCAGAGCTTCAAATTGACCTCTAATGGAATGTCCACTGGTGTGGCTTAATGTACCCCAGCAAGTTCAATGAGATCAGAAGCATACTTATGTTGATGCAAAAAGAGTTCTTTTCGGGATTGTTATACCTCAAGACTCAAGAAATATGTTAATGGGCCAAGATCCTTCATATGGAATGCAGATTGAAGTAATGTAGTACCTTGAGGAGTAATATTTGTGAACAATGATGGATCATAAGGACTCTGAGCAAAGCCATGATGAAGAATAGTAGATCGAAACTTCTCAAACCAGGCCCTGGGTGCTTGTTTGAGACCATATAAAGATCGACGGAGCCTAGCCACTTCAATTTTGGAGGTAGACTTATAACCCGGAGGGAGGCACATGTAAACCTGTTCTTTAAGATCTCCATGGAGGAAAGCATTTTTCAGCCCATTTGATAGAGTGGCCATGACCGAGAAGCTGTGATAGCCAGGATGACTTGTACTGTTGTCATTTTGGCAACCGGAAGATATGTCTCATCGTAATCAATGCCATATTCTTGACGGTTGCCGAGAGCCACTAAACGAGCTTTGTAACAAGCCAAGATCCCATAAGGATTCAACTTGATAGAGTAAACCCATTTACATCCAATGAGTTTGACTAATGGAGGACAATGAACAATATCTCATGTATGATTTCTTTCTAGCGCCTCGAGTTCTTCCTTTATAGCATTTCACCAACACTCATGTTGCACTGCCTAGGAAAAATGTTTAGGTATTTGAATAGACGAAAGAATAGTGAGTAATGATGTGTGGGTGAAACCAAACCTATTAGGAGGCCGAGAAATGCGAGAAGAGTGGCAAAGTTGAACAGACTGAGATATATTCAGTGCAGGAGTAGGATCAGGGGTTGGGAAAATGATACTGTTGAGAGGCTTGGGCACAGTCGTATTTCCCGTCTACATCTTTTATACACACAAATAGGCTTAGTATTATCCACAGGAGAAATATGATTCTCATCAAAGTTAGGAGCCAATGAAATCAAAGGAAATTTATCATTATCATGATGATGTTGGAAAAAATATTGATTTTCAAAAAACACCACATTGTGAGAGACCCTGATGCTATTCACTTTGGGATCATAACATAAGGAACCTTTTTGGTCATTTGCATAACCTAAAAATGCGCACTTGGAGGACTAGGCAGAGAGTTTTGTTCGTTCTGCCAAAGGTAGAAGAACAAAACATATACAGACAAAAGTATGCAGATGAGAATACGTGGGAGGCTTCTGAAACAAATGAAAATAAGGTGTTTCATTTTGAACTTTAGGTGAAGGTAGTCTATTCATAACATGAACAACTGTGGAGAGAGATTGGGCCAAAATTTTGCAGGAACCGATGACTCTAGAAGTAGTGAACGAACAATGTCCAGGAGATGTCTATTTTTCCGCTTGGACACCCCATTTTGTTAAGGTGTATAAGGACATGTTTTTCGAGAAATTATCCGTGTTGTAAGAAATTCTGAAAATCATTTGATATATATTCACCCCTAGAATCTGTGCGAAGTGTTTTAATGGAAGTGGAAAATTGATTCTCAATATATGCCAGAAAAACTTTAAAAGTAGTAAACACTTCATATTTGGATTGTAAAATATAAATCCATGTAAATTGACTATAATCATTTATAAATGTGAGAAAATACTTAAAATGAGAATGCGATGTCACAGGTACTATTCCCCATACATCACTGTGTACAAGATCAGAGCACTTGAATCCTAAGGATGCATGAAGGGGTAAGGGAAGAGTCTTGCTTTTGCCCATTTTACAACTAGAACAATTAAAGGAAACATCTTGAAGAAAAACTTTATTGTCAAGTAACAAACCAGATTTAAATAAAGAAAGCAAAGTTCGTGAATTAGGATGGCCCAATCTATTATGTCACATCTGACATTTATTAAAACTAGAATATGAAAATAAAGCAGAAGCAACCTATGATGCCCAGATACGGCAAGGATACGGTAGGGACACGCTATGGATACGGCAGGGACACGAATTTTACATATAAAAAGTGACGTATCAGACACGATACGACACGATACGTTGCCCACTTTGAAGTATCCGTGCATCATAGGAAGCAACGAAATGCCTATCTTGTGTAAACAACTGCAACGGGAAAAGACGTCCATGCTTAGGTCCCTTCGCTATCACCTTCCCTGATGCTTGATCCTGACGCTTGATCCTGCACAACACTATTGGAATGAGAAAAGGAGGCAGAACAATTATGGTCAACTAGTTGTCCAACATATAATAAATTTGTAGATAATTGTGGAGAAAGAAGCACATGATTCAAAGGTAATGGGTGAGAGATTTCGCCGATGGCAGTAATGGGTATACTACGACCATCTACAGTGTTGATTCAGAGATTTCCATCATAGGGTTTGAGACTTTGAGTTTAGACAATTGTTTGGAAGAGTTTGTCATATGATTAGAAGCCCCTAAATCTAGATACCATGTGGTGGCTGATTTTTTGGTGTTACCTGAGAAAGCATTTACTATCATTTGCTATACCATTTCTAGGGTAAGAGTTGAAGAGGAGGAAGCAGGTATGGCAGGCATCATTGCATTGGCATTAGGCATTGCAGGCGTCACTATGTTAGCAGAAGAGGAATCATCTAAAGTTTCCATGTGAGCTTTTTGGGATGGACCCTGGAGACGTTGCCAACATTCTGGAAGGACATGACCTTTGCGTTTGCAGTAAGTGCAGAACTTCTGAGTACATTGAGTGGCCACATGTCCAAACTTCTAACTATAATAACACTGTACTTTGGTCATATCTCTGTTCTGCTGTTTAGGTTGTGCAACATAGGTAGCAGTCATTGGACCGGTGGAAATTACTTGTTGAAGAGCAGCCCGGGTTGCAAGACGTTCTTCACGAAGGTGCTCTCCTAAGCAATTATTAATAGATGGGGGAGGCACCCGGCTCATCAGATTTGAACGTACTTATTCAAATTCAGATCTGAGTTTCATCAAGAATTGATCTTCCTAACTAGTGGAATGAATGCTTCGAAGTACTGCAATTGAAGCGTAGGGTAGACTGGAATAAATAATCTCAGTATAATCCGTCCATAAACGAATGAAATGAGAATAATACTCCTGAATGGGCATGGTCCCCTGAGTAAACTGAGAAAGCTCATGTTCCAAGTGAAACCGTCGGGCCAAGTTATCATGTTGATAAATCTGTTTCAAGTAGTCCCACATTCCTTTCGCCGTTTTATAGGGTCTGAGGTTGATAAATCTGTTTCAAGTAGTCCCGCATTAGGATAGGAGGGCTTCGACTTTGGACTCCTACTAAGGATGGTTTATTCTCTATGGCTTTCTTCTTCTCAATGTTGTTAAGTGGGTCTCATTCAGTTAGGCCGTTGTTTAGGATTTGGGAGACAAAGGCCAATCCAATGGTTGTTGCTTTTGGCTAGTTGGGTCTTGGAGGAAGCATTCTCACAATGGATAACATTAGTCAGCGATAAGTAGTATTTGTTTTCTCTTTGTGTTTAGCAGTGGAGGAAACAGTGGACCATCTCCTTAATTGTCAAGGGGAAAGAGATGTGTAGGGCAGTTCCTGGTTGGTTTGAGTGTGGTTGGTTGCCATCTTACCCTCCTGTGGATCTCTTCAAGGCCTGGAGAATGGGAGGGGGGGGGGGGGGGGGGGGGGTTCATTGAGAGGAAAGATCATGTGGAGCTCCTCCTTTATGGCAGTGATCTGGATAATTTGGAAGGAAAGAAACCACAGGTGGTTTGAAGGCAGACTCCATCAAGTGGGAGCCTCAATTGATCGAATGGAGTTTACCATAGCCTTTCGGTTTTCTTCTGCCTCTCGCCCTTGGTTGTAAGCTTATCAGTATATTTATCTTGTATTGTTAAGCTTCTCAATAACAAAAATTATCATTCAAAATATATATTATTCAATTAGAACAACTTAGGGTTTTCATTAAAGTGAGAACACATGTAAATGGTAGTCATGCATGGAGGATTACCTAACTTTATTTTGTTTAGTTGGCCTCTTATTATATTAAATTCAAAAGCGGACAATACCTACTTATTCCATATTCAAAGTAGTTTGTATTAAGCTTTTGCTATCCCTATAATTAATGTCAGTAAGGAGTCACAATTTAACCTGTTTTAGACTTTTTTCATTATGTTACAAGATTGCCTTATTATATTCATTATTAGGCCAAAGCAATATGACCAAATCCATGTCATTTCAATGTATATAACATATACTATCTACCTTTATATATAGGCTCTCCTAAGCTTAAGCTTAGGATAAGATTTCGTAAGCTAACACTTCTGGGGCCCATCCTTGGTCCATCCAAATGAACCAAACACACGACCCCCCTAAATTGCACATGCCCACCAACTTTTGGTCAGATCCAAATTTACTAGACCATTGGATCGACTGTGTATCAATCTGAATGGACCGTTGACCATTAAACTTTTGGTGCCCAGATGGAGATGATAGAGACCATGGTTGGGGCTGGTTTTTTTCAGGAAGGAGGGTCCTAGGGAGTCCTTGAAATCCCCCTCACCCCCGTCCCCATGTGGGTCCCCAGGTGGGCCCCACCGCACAATTGAGCGTACTTTGGCTTACCTTATCCTAAGCTTCAGCTTAGGAGAGTTGGCCCTATATATATATATGTATATATATATGGGAGATGCTCCTATGAGAGATGCTCTCACCTTATTATGAGAGATAAGGTGGGGGCCCTCACATCGATATCCAATGCCAACAACTTAAATGTGAGGGCCCCCACCTTATCTCTCATAGTAAGGTGAGAGATGCTCTCATAGGAGCATCTCCCTATATATATATATATATATAATCATCAAAAGAACGAATAATTCAATGGTCCAGTTCAGGGATTTAATTGTATGTTTGAAATGTTGTACTTTGTGACCGACATGTAATCTTACTCCTTTTTTCACAATGGTGTTAAATTTGAGTAATGATTTTAGTTTGATGTTTTATATGGTAAGTACTACATATAGTTTTTCTAGATTTTGATGACCTAGTCCTTAACTAACTTAAAAATATTATAAAAAAAAATTATAGAAATTATACCCTTCATGATCACACATTATTTTTTTGGTTGTCCGTGCAGATCTAGTGTTATCGAATAAGCTTGTTGTTTATGATCTTGAAAATCAAACAATAGGATGGACTGATTACAACTGTGAGTATATGCACTCCTTTTCCACTTTTGGGTTATTATATGTGATTTATTATGTTTTTTTTTAATTTTTATTATGCTTGATTCTGTTGAAGGTGTTTTTCCTTTTTTTTTCTTTTTTTTTTTTAATGATCAGCAGTTAAATTATTAAGTTTGACGAGCCATAGGATGGATACTGGTGGTTTGACTAAGTTTTGTGATTTCTGATTTTGTTCTGTCGTGTTGTTTGATGTTTAAAGGGAGAGATAGCCACTAGAGAAACTCTTGACAGCTGATTTACTATGGGCCCAGGCCACTATTAGAATTTAGTCATGTCAGCATTCTATAACGAATAAGCCAGAAGAAATATCACTCATAAAACAAGACTGAATAGAATAGTATTCGATGATCTCCTTGAGGATTCACCATTGTAATTTATAGATCAGAGATGCCCAATTTGGGCTACAATTACAATCAATCAAATCTCCTATTTTAGTATGTATTGTTGTACAAGTCTGACTAGTATCAATCAATCAAATCTCCTATTTTAGTATGTATTGTTGTACAAGTTTATAACATAATGGGCTTTGCAGATGGGTCATGGATGGGCCAAACTTATATTATAATGGGCTTGCATTAACACCCCCCCTCAAATTGATGCGGGAGAATTAGTAAGCATCAATTTGCCGGACAAGAATTGATGACGTGGGCGAGGAAGACCCTTCGTGAAGATGTCCGCAATTTGGAAGCCAGAGGAAATGAATGGTACGGAAATGACATCCCGTAGATATTCATCACGAATGAAATGACAATCAACTTCGATGTGCTTGGTCCGTTCATGAAAAACTGGATTTTCTGTAATACGAATAGCACTAGTGTTGTCAGCATGGAGAGGCATAGGTGAGATTTGTGGAAAACCGAGATCTGAGAGTAGCCCACGAAGCCAAAGTATTTCAGCACAGGCAGCAGACATGGCGCGATATTCGGCTTCTGTGGAAGATCTTGAAACCTTATCTTGTTTCTTACATTTCCAAGATATCAACGCATCGCCAAGATACATACACCACCCAGCTATGGACCGACGGGTGTCAGTACAACCCGCCCAATCAGCATCGGAGAAAGCAATGAGATTTAGGAGGGAGCAGGCAGGGAAAAATAGACCACGAGTAGTCGTACCAAGAAGGTAACGAATAATTCGTCGGACAGCCACCAAATGAAGATGCCTTGGTTGAGTCATATACTGGCTGACCATGTTAACGGCAAAGGAAATATCGGAGCGGGTATGAGTTAAGTAGGTCAAGCTACCAACCAATTGCCTATAGAGCGTGGCATCGGGAAGGAGATCCCCGCTATCCTTTGAGAGCTTCAAATTCACTTCAAGAGGAGTATCAACTGGAGTTGATTGTTGGAGTCCTGCTAGTTCAATGAGGTCTAGAGCATATTTGTGTTGGTGCAAGATGATCCCTTTTTCTGTTTGATGCACTTCAAGACATAAGAAGTAGGTTAAGGGACGGAATGATTGATGCAATGAGGATTGAAGCTTCGATATCATTGCGGAATCCGTCCCAGTAATAATGATGTCGTCAACATAAACAAGAAGAATAGTGATACCACTTGGAGACTTATGTAAAAACAGTGATGGATCATACGGACTTTGCTGGAAGTCTAACATAAGCAAGGCATCTCGAAAATTTTCAAACCAAGCGCGAGGAGCCTGTTTAAGGCCATTGAGGGAACGCCTGAGTTTAGCCACATCTAAACTACTGGAAGAGGAACACTTGGTAGGAAGGCGCATATAAACGTCTTCTTTAAGATCACCATGAAGAAAGGCATTCTTTACATCTAACTGAAGAATGGGCCAAGCTTAAGATGCTGCCATGGCAATAATCATCCGGACAGTAGTCATCTTTGCAACTGGAGCAAATGTTTCATCATAGTCGATGCCATATTCTTGGCGATTACCAAGAGCGACCAGACGAGCTTTGTATCGGTCTAGCGAGCCATCAGATTTCAGTTTAACCGAATAAACCCATTTACACCCAATAGGTC
The DNA here is from genome assembly GCA_038049695.1 of Cinnamomum chago. NCBI lineage: Eukaryota > Viridiplantae > Streptophyta > Magnoliopsida > Laurales > Lauraceae > Cinnamomum > Cinnamomum chago. The sequence goes on along the minus strand of CP142451.1, from coordinate 29,842,700 downwards.
GAACGGTAGGCGGGCAGGTAACCACATCCCATGTATGATTATTCTGTAGAGCTTCTAATTCCTCGGACATAGCTTTCCGCCAACATTCATGCTTCACAGCTTGAGAATAGGAAGTGGGAATGTTAACAGACAATAGAGTGGCAAGAAAGGATGAAGGAGAAAACCCATATCTATCAGGAGGCCGAGATACACGTGTGGAGCGTCGAAGAGTGGGCATCATAGTAAGGGCTGGTGGAGTGGCTAAGGGAGGTGGATCAGGTGCCGGATCAGGTGTCTCTTGAAGGGGTTGTGTTGTAGCAGTGAGTGGTTCCGTCCGTCGCCGATATACAATTCCAGTTTTGAACCTTTCAACAGAAGATGAAGAAGTGTCAGATGAAAAATGTGGTAATCTAGTCATGGTAATAGGAGTGGAGGAATCAGGGGTTTGAGAAAAAAAATATAAATTTTCAAAAAACACAACATGTCGAGAAACACGAATTCTTTTGGCAGCTGGATCATAATAAACAAATCCTTTTTGATGAGTTGCGTAACCAAGAAAAACACATCTGGTAGCTTGCGCAGACAATTTCGTCCTTTCAGAAGGAGGAAGATAACAAAACAAACACATCCGAAAGGACGAAGATGTGTATATGTAGGATGAGAGTTAAAAAGACGGAAATATGGGGACTGATTTTGAAGTTTGGAAGACGGAAGCCGATTAATAAGATGAGCGGAAGTGGAGAGAGCTTCCGGCCAGAATCTAGGGGGAACAGAGGATTCAAGTAGCAGGTAACGAACCATGTCAAGTAAATGGCGATTCTTCCGCTCAGCAATGCCATTTTGCTGTGGAGTGTGAGGACAGGTTCGTTGTGAGATAATCCCCTTTTGTTGGAGAAATTCTTGAAATCTGTTTGACACATTCTCCACCAGAATCAGATCGGAGAATCTTTATGCAAGTGGAGAATTGTGTTTCAACATAGGCCAGGAATTTTTTAAAAATCTCAAACACCTCTGATTTAGCCCTTAAAAAATAAACCCAAGTGAATCTGCTATGATCATCGATGAATGTGACAAAGTATTTAAAGTGTGAATGAGAAATAACTGGTGTTATACCCCAAACGTCACTATGAATCAAATCAAAACATTTTTCGGATATAGAGGTATGCACAGGAAATGGAAGGGCCTTACTTTTTCCTAATTCTTTCGCTCAGCAAATGAATTACTCAGAAGATTGGAGCGAACATTTTCAAATTCAGGCCGAAGTTTCATTAAGAATTGATCTCTCTGAGTAATTTTATGAACTTCTGAATACCAGAGAGAGTTTCTCCGGTAATAGTGGCATAGGCAATATCCGTGTATTCAGTCCAAAGAGCAAAGAAGCCGGAGTAATACTCCTGGACAGCCATCTGTCCTTGAGAATATTGAGCAATATCATGTTCTAATTGGAACCGACGGGCTGAATTCTCTTGGTGATATATGCGTTTCAGATATCCCCACATATCTTGCGCAGTTTTATAGGGCTTAAGATGTAGGAAAAATTGGGGTTCCACTGCGCCCAACATCCAGCTCATAATTTGTGCATCTTTGGTTTCCCAATCTTCCAATTTTTCATTTCCAGTTGGCTTTTGTATAGAACCAGAAATGTGGCCCCATAATTTTTTGCCTTTCAGATATAACTCAAATTGATAGGCCCAAGCATAATAGTTTTTCCCATTGAATTTGATCAATTGCATTTCATTCTTGTCCATTTGCAACCCACGGAGGACAATAGTAACAGACAGATGACAGTAAAGGCACAAACAAAGTGAACAGTAACCAGACAGCAACAAAAAAAGACAGCTCAGATTAATTGTAGATCATGCAGAAAGTGTTGATTAAAGGAGACAGCAACACCAGAGAACCAAGAACAGCCCAGAAATTGTCCTGACTCAACAGATCACAACAGATCTCAGATCTGTAGAAAAAATGCTCACAAATTTGGTCCAGGCAACCAAAATTTTCTGCATAAAACAGTAGGTGGGGCCCACTTGAGATTCAATATACCAGATTAGGGTGGTCAGATAGATACTCCACAAAAATTTCGAACCAACACAGCACAGATTGCAGCAATCGGATACTTATGCTCAAAAAACCTCAAAAAGAGGAATGATAACAACTCAAAAAACCTCAAAAAGAAATGAACGAGAAAAACAAGTATATTGTTGCACTTCCTTGAGGTCTTGGGTATTTGGAAGACTGTCCGGTGTGGGATCCTATGGGACTCACTTCATATTTCCATTTGGTTCACAGGTCTGGACAACGCTTTTAACTATTTTCTCTGAGCTTGGTTAGATTTGTGTCACGACCCAAATTCTGAGGCCCTGTCGGATTTCGGATCGTGATTATTTAGCAACATTCACCACACATTCATTAAATAACTTCCACAAGGGATCAGGCATTTAGATCAAACTATAATTTTAATTAACTTATAAAAGTCAAATGACATCAATAATCACTGAATAAGTAAAATTCCCATGTTCTGACTCAAATCAATGATGTCCTAAAACATTGAATAAAAAGGGCTAATCCCTCTATCAATTATTTGAATTTCCCCGCTCTCTCTCTCTCTCTCTCTCTTCAGCCACGCATGCCGAAGTCTACGGGCTGAACGTCGTTCTGCTCTGGCCCACCCGCAACGTGATTACCTGAAGGGGGCAACACAACATCAGTAATACTGGTAAATGAATTTTCCTAATTATCCATACAGCATAGATCATAACATCAAATAAAACGCACAAGTCTAAATTAACATGTCGAGTACAATTAAAAGTCCATCCATTTACATCTTCGTGCCCCGTGCACATTACTACGCCACCAAGGCTGATCATACATGTTCACATGTCCCTTCTGGCATTAACTCATTAACCGCGTCCACCAAGGACTTGCCAATACAACGGCCACCATAGCCCAAATCCATAAATTATCCGGACACCAAGTCCAACATCCACGTATAGGATCCAGTGTACAACATTTCATTACAATGTTCACCTTTCTAGACATGTCATAACATTACAATAACCAGAATTCAATTAAATATCCATAACCTACTCAAATCAACAGTGTGGGCCAGCCCCCTGCACAATTTACATGTCGCTGCCCCACTTCTAGTCATGACTGGTAGTGATAAGTGTAGGGTGGCCCACTTAATTATAAACAAGACGGTACACAATATCAACAAATAAAACAATCCATAAAATTATCATAATCCTCATAAAACCTCAACTTATCTAAGCGTAAGGATAAATTGTAGCGGTACCCAAAGTCCAAGGCTGTCTCCAATTGTAGACTCCTTTCAAACTTCTACTACATACAGAGAGACATAAAGAAAATAGTAAAACACGCCGGAAACATCTTGGCTTGAGATGCTGTGGGTCCCAATGACCTAAGGTACGTTCAGGTCTACTCCTCGCCCAGGGCCCCACATGAATACAAATGGTTCAGATTTAACATTAATTAGTCCTTCTGGGCCCCACAGTCCTATTAATAAAGAAATAACCCAAAGATAAGCCCTCACGCCACCTGAAGTTGAGTTTATTGGATGGTGGGGCATATGGGGCCTACTCCACATGGGACGACCACCAACCAGGTCGCCCCTGGGCCCCCTTCAAGATGTGGGGTACGGATCAATGATCATGTGGGCCCAATGGTCCCACAACCACTGCCGACCAAATCTGAGTTTTCTTCCTCATTCACTCATCTGTGATCTGAAATGCATGGATGGTGGCCCAAACGGGGCCCAATCTTTGTGAGTCTAGTATCATCATGGTCGCCCATGGGTCCACTTCAGGATCATGGACCAGATTTTCTATCTAATGGGCCATGGGGTCTCACAACCCCAAAGTGTCCATTCCACTGTTGACGTCCAGGTCTGTTTCCATGAAATCCAGATCTGATATTCATAACACTCGAAGATTCAAAAGAAAATAACACCTGGTAATCATCTACCTATGATAAATAGGATTTACATGACCTCCATGACTCAAAATATAGTCTGTATCTAATCCCTGAACACAATAGCCTTGCGCTATAGTTAAGGCATATTATCAATCATCTGATCAAATCATCTAGGGTATTTAGGAAGATCCACTCACCTTCGATAGACGACCGTTGCGTTCGCGATGTGGCGAGTAGGACATCCGCTAATCATCCCTCCGCTGATTGCCTTCTTCTTCCCCTGAATTCCAGCCAACAAGACCCTCTCTCAGATTTTCTCTCAAAGGAAAAGAAGGAGAAGGTTGAATGCCACTACTAGGGTCGATGGTTTGCTTATATACATGCACAATGGGTGAAGGTAGAGTCCTTCACAAACAGCTCGAATACATCTCACGCAAGCCACTAAGTTGAGTTGATGTATAAGTCTTCTTTTATCCTAAGATTAACTCACATGACCTCTTCTAATCCCTTAAGGATTTAAAACAACTAATTTAAAAATAGCCAAGGTCTAATGGTCCCACCTGGGCCCTTCTACTAATTGTTTCCCATCTCAATTCCCCACATGGTATGGGACATTACAATTGGGCCCAGTTTGATGGGTCAAAATCAGCTGGTTTGTTGTCCACATATTTAGGCCTTCTTGATGCTTATTGGCCTAGAATAACCTGTTGGTCTGTTCCAAATGGGCTAGAACCAACCTGAATTGATGCTCTCAGCACATTTATAATTATTTTCCACTTTATGATTTAGCCCATTCTCAATAATGAAACCCATGGTAAGGTGAATGAGACCCCATTTGATCAGTCAAATTGGTCTAAATATTTTAGGGCAAGATCGCATCCTCTAAAATCTAGCGTTTTGCTCTTGCATTAGCTTCGTAGAGATATTATAGAGGTCCTTTCGTGGCCTGATGATGGGAATGAGATTTCACTTTATATCTTCTCTTTTCTGTAGACATTTTGGTGATTATGCTGCACATGGCGAGAATCCATGCCTAAAAATGAGTGAACTATGAAAGGAAGAGAAAAATGGGAAAATCATAAAAATGTGGCCTACTAGTGCGCCAAATCATATGCCGGATAGATATAATTGTCATGTACAGAGGAAAGAAGAAACATGGATCCAAAACTGTATATCCCACTTGGGGTTTTCCATTCCATTATATAAACACTGAAGACTACAAAATAGCAATTACAATCTAAAAGATCCCTAAACATACTCACGGTAATGAGTTGTACAAGTTTGACTACATCCCTTCCCTTATATGTTACATTTGGGCTGGGATTATAATACAAGTGAGTTGGGCTGGGCTTCTTAAAACACCCCCCCCCCCCCCCCCCCTCCCCCCCCCAACCACACACACACACACACCCCTTTTCAAATTGATGTCGTTGAGTCAACAAGCAGCAATTTGCCAACCAAGAACTGATGCCGTGGTCTTGGTAGACTCTTGGTGAAGATATCTACCACTTGAAGTCCAGATGGGATATGTGGAAGACTGATAGTGTTATGTTTAGTCAACCTCAATATGCTTTGTACGTTCATGGAAAATAGGATTTGATGTTATCCAAATGGCGCTAGTATTATCAGCATAAAGAAGTGTTAGAGATGTCTGAGGTAAACCAAGCTCAGAATGCAAGCCACGAAGCCATGCGATCTCAGCAGAAGCGGCAGACATAACACGATATTCAGCTTCAATGGAAGATTTGGACACCTTATCCTATTTTTTACATTTTCAAGAAATCAAGGAATCTCCCAAGTACATGCACCAGCCGATCGTTGAACATTTGGTCATCAGAGTATGCTTTGAGAGAGAGAGAGAGAGAGAGAGAGAGAGAGAGAGAGAGAGTATTGCCGACTGGAAACAACAAGCCACGATTCGGAGTGCCAAGAAGATAGCGAATAATACGCTGGACAACAGTTAGATGTAGATGACAAGGTTGAGTCATAAACTGATTAACAAGATTTACTGAGTAGGAGATATCTGGGCAAGTAATCGTGAGATATATCAAATTGCGGACTAATCTCTGATATAATGTGGCATCCGGAAGATCACCCGTATCTTGAGACAATTTAGCATTAATCTCAAGTGGTGTGTCCACAGGTGTAGAGTTCTGTAAACCAGCCATCTCAATAAGATCCAATGCATATTTGTACTGATCTAGAATTAAACCTTTGTCAGAATGATGAGCTTCTAATCCCAAGAAATAGGTCAATGGTCCTAAATCTTTCATATGGAACTCGCCTTTCCTTTCCGATTTGGTCATGTTATGTAAGTGGTGTTTAGTTATCAGGTGATGGGATGAGTGGTTCGTTATACCTAGTGTTGGATTGTTATCCATGGTAGTGTTGTAGTTATTAGTTTGCTTATGAGAGTGTTACATCATGGTTGGTTCTACTGTAGCCTGTAGGACGTTTCCTAATATCTAGGGGCTTGAAGTTGTGGTGTATTTAATGCCTTATTTGGGGCTTGAAGTTGTGGTGTATTTAATGCCTTATTTGAATAAAGATTCCAGATCATTTTCCTTTGCGTTAATCCATGATGATGATGATGATCCTTTGAAGACATCCGTTAATGAAATATCAGTGCATGATCCTTTGAACTCATCCGTTAATGAAATATCAGTTCCAGAAGTATTGGCTTTGTTTGTGTGTGTGTGTGTGTGTGTGTGTGTGTGTGTGAGAGAGAGAGAGAGAGAGAGAGAGAGAGAGAGAGAGAGAGAGAGAGAGTAATTCCATCAATGATTGATTGTGGAGAGCAATTCCTTCAATGCCATTTGAGTAATTCCGTCAATGATTGATTGTGGAGAGCAATTCCTTCAATGCCATTTCATGGGTTAGCCTCGAAATAAGCCATGGAAGCTCCAATTTGCCTTCAATAAGATCAAGGATTTGGCTTCTTAAATGTGTCTTTAAGTCATGAAGTTCAGTTGGTTCATGGGTTCATGGATGCCTTAACTAAGCAGGGGTTACTAGGGTAATTACCTGGGAAGTTTCTGTAGTTCTTTTGTTTTCAGGGTGTTTTATACCCCTTCTCCCCTGTGGGAGTGGTTCTAATCAAGTTTTATTTCTTTTAAAAGTTAGTTGTGACCTGCTCCAAAAAAAAAAACAAATGATCCAGTTGGATTTGAGTTCCTATAGGTCTACTCAGGTGAGTTGGGCGTTTGATTTTAGAATCGACTTGAACTTGATCTTGGAAAAAGTTAAACAAACTTGATCCTGTTTCTTTCCTAAAGGGATTAAAAAACTGAAAGACGCAAAAGGACTGCAGATTTCTGTAGTTGTGCGTGTGTTATAGTTATTCTCTCTGTTGGTATGAGGTTTCTAGTTGTGTGTGTGTGTGTGTGGGGGGGGGGGGGGGGGGGGGGGGGTGGGGGGGGGGGGTTGGGGGGGTGGGTATAAACTAATTTTCTTTTTCTTTTTTTTCCTCTTCTGTTTCTTTATTATCCGTATCGTTCCTTTTTTTTCTCTCTTTTGGAAATGTATTTGATGAGCAAATCAAACCAAAGTTTAGCCATTGAGTTGGTCATGTTTGATCTCAGGCTCCTCAAGTATCAAAGTGAAGGATGTCAAGACTGGGGCAACTTATGCTATTGGTTACCATAATATTTCATCTTCCTGCCATCTGGAGATGGGATTTACAGTACTGGTTTTACTATTTGTAATGATGCTGAGCTTGAGCTTAATTTGTTGAGTGCTGCAAAAAGTGGGCCACATGGCTTCTGTTATTTATTTATAATTTTATTTTTACATTCTTTCAATATAAAGTAAAACCAATGCAGAAAACGAAGGCTGGTCTTTTCATTCTTTCATCTTCTTTCAGTATATTTGGGTCATTTGGCTGATTCCTACCACTTGACTCTTAAGGAGCAGGAGTTGTTGCTCAAAGCAGTAGAAAACGTCTACAGGCAAAGAGCAAGCTTTTTGCAGGAAGCTCCTTCTACCAGTTTAGGACCCACAAGGATGCATTCAGGTCACTAGGATGGGAGGGGGTTGCAATTCGATGGTGTTCCAAGTTAAGACATTTTTTAGCCTAAAACTGAGATCCAATCCTCTCAAGGCTTCGGACTCGCTAGAAATTGGTGGGTAGCTTGTTAGGACCATGAAAAGTCTAAAATGCTCAAAGCAAATGCCCCTCTCCTCTTATATGGGTCCTCGCCAAAGTTCACATAGAATAGGAGTTGGGCCAATATCAGAATAATACCCATAAAACTTGTAAAAAAAATATTATGGAGTATTCAAGAACTTTATAGTGATCAATCCTACGGTAGGTTGAAATCCTATCAGTGTGATTGGCAAGAGTCATATTTGACAAAAAAGCTCAACTCCTATTGCAGTGATCAATCTCACAGTGGAACGTGGCTTCAATTGATTGATGAACATTATAACAATTCCTTACCCTTGCAATTTGAACACCAATTTTATTTATGGCCTGTTTGTTTGTATTATAATACATATGAATTCATAGGGTTGTTAAAACTGAAGAGCAAATGTGAATTTTAAAGACTAAGCATCAAATAACCTTTTCTTTTATAGAAATAGAATTAAAGGAAGATGAAAATTGATTAACTATCGGTGATGGCTGGTTATTTATTTCTCATTTTAATTTGATTATATTTCCATAAAAGGAAAGGTTGTTGGATGTTCATTTTTTTTAAAAATTAGCCTACGGTCTTCAATTTTAACTACTTACGGCATAAATCTTATGCATTCAATTCTTATGTATTCTAACGCAAACAAACAGGCCATTCGGCCTTTATAGATAGAGGGAAAGTGGGGTTGGCGAAGTATTTCCCCTCTGAGAATATCTTTGCTACCATTTTGCTTGCCTTCTTGATGTGTGGAGGCCGCTTGGCTTAATCGTCCCCCATTGTTGGTGGGGAAAGCACAAGTTTTCCTACTCTCTGTATTTCGGCACTCCGCTGAGTGCATAACAGAGTACCTCAATACGACATTAAGACCTTCAAAATCAAATGCACCTAAAAGTAAACCCACCAAATGCATGCATATAAGTGGGCCCCACCAACTAACTTATTATGCCTGGTTGATAGCTGAATATTCTCTCTTACTTATCAACTAAAACCCGGTTTGGCATTACTACTTTTTGCCTCTATTTCTCTAATTCTCTAAAGTACGTAGAGATTTTGAGAATAGAAGCTTTTGGCAATGTGTTTCTACCATTGCAGGAATGAAATTGTTCAGCTTTCTTAATGAGATATTTGGAAGCATGCTTAGTCGTCATATTTACTATTTTTAGTCTGAGACAATATCCAACGGCAGCCAGGCAGCTTTGCATAACCTGGCCTAGCCTAGTGCCTCAGCTTTTTAGAGCAAATAAGAGTATAACTTCTGTGCTGGGACACGAGAGCCCACACAAGTGGAAAGTGTAGCATGCACATTGGAATGAGCCTTAAAATGTGAGATGTCCTATGATTGTAGAATATCGCATTGGACGGTAACCTACGTCCTTGAGATATCGCACATATTTATCTTTTCCCCCAAATTCGAAAACTTTATTTCCTCTACATAATGCCTACTTCCTGTAGAAATCCTAACCTAGAGCTATTAGAATAATATCTACTATTATCCAGTTCATTCATCTCACTCATCGCAAGAGGTATGTGGGCCCTATCACATCCTTTGAAAACATAAAAAAGGAATCTTATGTGGTTTAAAAAAAAAAAAAAAACTTTTTTTTATGGTTGGAAAATGTAAAATCACATAACAAGAATTAGATCCTTACCTCGGGAAATTTGATGGGAGAATGTGTGAAGGAAGAAAAAGATGAGAAACAAAACAGATGCAGCAGATGAGCTGCAGTAAAACTCTATTCTTTGACAAACAGGGGTAGGATATCGCACATTTTTAAGGGCAATATCATAATGTTCGCAGCATCCTTCGCCGTACGAACGGTTTTGCAAGCTTTTTTTTTTTTTTTTTTTTCAACTGTTGGGAAGCAAATTTCAACTGTTGTATGCAGTTCAGCTTTTGCGGCCCAATTGGATGCCTTCTTATTAGTTGGGATTAGATACATGGACAGACCTCCTTATGGATAAGGGTCCACAAAAAATGCAGCTCCGTAGGTTCATCCTAGCCCTTAATTTAATAACTTTAATTTTTAGTAGTGTTCTACTCATAAATTTCATTGAGATTCAATCCAACGGTAGATAAATGTTGTTGCATGTTGTTGTGGAGTGAAACTGAACCTGTGCCGAATCACTGGGGGATGAGAGCGTGAATGAGCCTGTCCCACGGACATCAATACTTCCATGTGGGAATAGTGGTTGGGATGTAAAAGGGCCACAAAGATTGAGTTACATACTTGGCTCTTTTTATTATACTAGTGCGAAGAAAAAACCATGTCCCGTGCCGCTACCTACCCCAATGTGGGATTCAAGCAAAGGGAGATGGAAACCAGTCCCAAATGAAGCTGCTACTGCCTGTTTTTTGTAACTTAAAATTCAGCTTTATTTTTTATTAAAACGTCCACAATAATATTATGAAAATCTATGATGCACGGACAATGGCAAACCTAAGATTTTCGTTTGGACAGGGCAGACAATGGTCAATTAAAAAGGTCAATCATTATTTTGCTATATTTTTTTCACATTAACAATAAAAAAAGGAGAAAAAGTATTGCATTTAAATAAATTAACAGTTGATCCTTTATGTTATTTTATCATATCTAGTTTAAAGATAAAGTCAATTGCGTCAAAATCATTGCCAACTACCAATAATCTTCATTTGTAGTATATGTTAAAGACACGATTTTAAGCCAATTTTTCTTTTTATAAGAAATCCTACTACTAACACCAAATTCATAAATAAGCATTTTCGATTCCTCAAGAAACTAGATTACCCCAAAAAAGTAATAATCATTATATTGTGAAAATTAGTGTCTTTTTAGTTTTTATCATTTCCTTAAGCTCCTAATAGTTCCTCTATCACATGAGACCACCTATATTTGCAAATAAACATTATTAGAATAATCACAAACATCACATTATAGTCCAAGGAGAAAATCCCAAAAATGGGGAATTAGGGGATTTACGGTATTAGGGCTTAGGGTTTGCATTTAGGATTTGGTGATTTCGGGCTTAGGATTTCGATTAGGATTTGGTGATTTAAGTTTGGGATTAGGATTTAGAGATTAAGAGGTCAAATGAACATGGGTCCGCCCTTGTGCACGGATACTTCAAAATGAGCAATGTACCATGTTATACGTATCCGATACTTCACTTTTTTATATGTAAAATCCGTATGCCCATGCCGTGTCTATGGCATGTCCTCTTCGTATCCAAGCCATATCTTTGCATCATAGCTGAAAATTAAAAGATGACCCTATAAATACAGGGAGAACATATTTCCATAGGGCACCGATCATCAGATAGTGGACAAACAACAATAATAAACTTGGATAGTTTGAACCAAGACCAGATTCCCTCTTGAGTACCATTTAATCATGTGATTAAAAATGCAGTTGAGAGAGAGAGAGAGAGAGAGAGAGAGAGAGAGAGAGAGAGAGTCCCCTTTATTAGTAAGACAGTAAAAACAATCAGTGAATTCTCTACATTGAATTAGGTAATGCCTAACCAAGCTTCAAGTTCCTTCTGTTTGTCAAGGGAATGTGAGCTGTTGAACTTACACATTCAAGCCAATGTAGATCAGAGTGACTCATCAATCACAAATTCACAATTACACATTACTTTGCTTGTACAACTTTGTGTCGATTACTTGCTTGCCACACATTGCACAAACTCCTGGACAAAAATAAAATTTGTCAGAAACTTCTTGAGCAGATATGAGAAGACAGATACTCCCACATATGAATGCCTGCTACAGTGCAAGAAGTCCCATCTCCATCTAAATAAGAACTATTAGGTATGAACAAATGCTGATAATGATGATGTTGATGGCGATGATGACGACGACGAACAAATGCTGATAATAATGATGATGATCGATAATAGTGCTAACTGCTAAGAAACTAGCACCCGACTTTTCGCCTTCTATTTCCATGTTTTCCAAATTCTTTTATATACATCCCACTTTCTAAAGTGGAGTATGTTCAGTTATTCAGAACTCATACATTCAGCCCATCCATTCATGAATCTAAGCTATTATTCATTTCACACACCGGTGGATGTTTAGGCACCACTAAAATAACCTCAATGAAAGAATAAAATACCATTGGATTTAATCACATGTAAATAATGGGTATGAAAAGAGAAGGGGATGTGTGGGAGAATAGAATGTGGTGTGAGCAAGTTTGATTTATCATAGACGGACCTTTCCATGATTTGAAAAAATCGGAGCATCTCACTTTTAAATGCAGGAAACAAAAAATCAATCACAGAAGAGTAGCGAGTATGATGAGGATGGGGGGAGGGGCTGGCCTTGTGAGTCCCACAGGAGTATAGCTCATTTTGTCTATAAGAATGGCCTCACTCGTGATCATCTGCAAAACACAGTCTGAGGCCCAACAAACTCAACAGGCCTATCAGCAGGCCCAAGCACAAATCGCCCAACAATAGCAACTAATGTTAGTGCTTGACAGAGTCGATCTTATCCCTTATCCTCTCTTTACTGTAACAAACGAGGCTTCTGTATTATATGTAACACATTGTAATGTGGATAACTTCAACACATTTGAGAAAATAAATAACACTCCTCCGTCTCTTTGTGATTCATCTAGATTAATATGGTATCAGAGCCCTGCTCTTAATCGATCCACCTTGCAATCTTACTTTCTGCCTAACCACATCCTACAGTCATAGAGAAGTTGATTGAAAGAATTTTATTATTATTATTATTATTATTATTATTTTCAGAATTCTTTCTGCGTTTTTATTTGGATCTCCTGACTGTCCAATTGCTGAATAGAAGCTTGGTTACAAGCTTCACTGGACCTCTGCATCAAGATCAGTCCCTAAGAAGGATATCCTGAGTAGTTGTGCGACGTCATCATACCGTCCCCACAGTGCTGAGCTCGTGTATGATTCACATGGGCCCCACACCTGCTGCCTAGCACACCAGATGTCCCCACAATAGGGCCTGTTCATTTACTAGAATTCCAGGAATTCTTGTCTGGGGAATTCTTGAATTCCTAGACAAGGTGGAATTCCAAAATGCGATTTTGGAATTCCACCAAAATGCAAAGAAGGTGGAATTTCAGGAATTCCTAAAGGCTAATTGGGACTTATCATGTGCTGGAATTCATAAATTCTTGTAAAGAAACAGGGGATTTGAAAATGCAAGGGGACATGATGTCAAAAACCCCAACCACTAGAATTCCAATCAGGAATTCTAGTAAAGAAACAGGCCCTAAGGGGCACCCAGGCCCCTGAATCTTCCGAGGATTATTTCAAATTTTTTTTTACCAATGTATGAGTGCCCTGGAAGACTTTTCTGGTGGACAGATTTTCTGGACCATTTCTCAGGGCCACCACCCAGTATCTGCAAATCTTGCCTGATCATTGCTGAAATCCATACAGAGGTACAATTTTGGCTGCCCGGCACCTCCTTATCATCTGATCATTCATCGGATCAGTGTTTGGGTTCCTTTCTGGCATTCCGGAGGTCCATTGGCTGTTTGTCCAGGCCTTTTTAAAATAAATAAAATCCTCCCATGGTTTAAAGTAGTGATCTCATTCAAATCAAAGTCAATGGAAAGAAATATTTCTTATAGCCTCTCTGCCCACTTAAGACAGACATTAACTACTCCAACAGAAGAAAAGCACTAGCTACTTGCATCAGAATAACTACAAATTAGTGACTTGGGTACTGAATTCTATTGAACCAAATGTTGGGACTGTCTCTTCATTCCTTTAGATCAGCCTCTGAAATGCGGACCCACTTAAAGAAATTATATCACTGGGGTCAATAAAGCCCAGAAATTTTATTTTGATACTGAACCCGCCAATTATGAAGGAAATAAATTGGTTTAAGAATACTACAGTGCGTTTCTAAAACTTTGGACTGAAAGGGATTCCATGATACTTAATTCAACTCCACAATGCGCTCTGTCTGATGTACTTCGCATCCAAGAAGAATCTCATATAAGTCAGTTTCTTGTGAATTTTCACCCGGAATTTGAATCTATTCAAGCAGCCTATATGAATCGAGAAACAGCTCCTGATCTTGACAATTGTGTCCTCAAACTGATGCTGCAATCCCAATCCTCTCTCAACCAAGATTCCCGTTCATGATATCTACTATGCCAGACACATTTGCCTTGATAACTACCACCAAAGGCAAAGATTCCTGCAATGTTCAGTGCCATGAATGATCCTACTACAAATGAAGCAGTCATATCATCTCAGAATGCGCCTGCTTCCTCCATGTTAGGAATTTTGTGTGATGCAATTTGATGTATGCATCATTCGAATTTTCACGTGAGCATTGATTTTGAAAAACTTGAAATCTTGATTTTCACATGCATTGTTTTAAAACTTTTAGAACTTATGTTTCATGCATGTCTTGGATTTTACCATTAGATGCATAAATTGATTTTAATCATGCATGCCTATCATTTTAGACTTTCAAAATCATCATAGGCATTAATAGGTTCATGTCTGGAAAAGTCTTTTGAATTGATTTAAACATGAAACCAAGCATGACTTCCATGGCCAAAAATTCCCTCTTAGGAAATCATTTTCAAGTCAAAAACCTCTGGGAATTGTCGGTTAACCGACCTGCAAGTCGGTCACCTCTCGGTCATATTTATTGGTTGTCAAAAACTATCATAATCTGCCAGTCGGTGACCGACCTGCAATTCTCATGACCGTTGGAACACGACTGTTGGAGGTCGGCTAACCGACCAGATAGCCGTTGGACATCTTTTTCTATATAAACTAGCACACTCCAAGGCCAAAATTGAGGAACCAAGAGGTACTCCTTGAGGTGTTTTGAGGCCAAACAAAGGGTAATGAGCTAAGGAAGGTTAGATGGTCAAAAGAGAAGCTAAAGCTTTGAATCATGAGTTAAATTATCTAAGCTTTGTTTTCCTCAACATATGTTTTCATGCTTTGATTAAATTATTGGCAAATCTATTTTAAGCATGTTAACTATGATTTGTTGTGTCCTTAACATGAATATGATTGTGTATTAATTTATTGTTTTGGATGCTCATGAGTTAAATCATCTAAGCTTTGTTTTCCTCAACATATGTTTTCATGCTTTGATTAAATTATTGGCAAATCTATTTTAAGCATGTTAACTATGATTTGTTGTGTCATTAACATGAATATGATTGTGAATTAATTTATTGTTTTGGATGCTCCACTTTGATTCACACCAAGTTGGACTCAAATTGGTATATCTTATTGAATTAAGTTTTAGAATCACATTTGAAATCACATATAACATGATTCATATACTTGGTTGAATCTTTGGTTGACTTCCATCACAAGAAAATAACTTTCATTCTATTCTTTGTTTTGGATTCAACAACACTCACAAATCACATGTATTTGGTTTTAAAGTTTCACACAGCTAGCTTAGCATTGATAGGCATGTCATTTTCAAGTTGGTTTTTAAATTACATGTGATTTTTCTTCACTTCAATAAAATATCTTTTTGTAATTTGCACTTTCAAATGCCTTAGGCATACATACTTGAGCTTACACTTTTAAATTTGATTGAAGATCACATGCATCACATGTTTTGGTTTTGAAAATTCACAGTTTGCTTGGACTAGATAGATATATCTTATACAAGTTGTTTTTAACATGTGATTAGCAGTTTTGCCTCAATAAAAAATGTTTTTATGAGCTAAAACTTTCAAAAAGCCTTTGGCATACATTTATAAGCTTTCATTTTCAAAATTGATCGAGGACATCATGCATACACATTGAGCATTCATCTTTGCATTCATATAGTGTACGTGTGTGAGTTAGATTTTCTCTTCCATATCCGCCTATTAGAGGCATTGTACTGAACTTAAATTGTAATCTCTCCAAGTGCATGTTAGACACAATCTAGAGAGACAAACCTTAGGGTTGTAAAGATTATTGCTTAGCCTAGAAAAGCATATTGTAAGGTTATCGCTTATAGCCTTGAAAAGCATATGTAGAGGTTATTGCTAAGTCTATCGTAAAGGTTATTGCTAAGCCTTAAAAGAATTTTGTAAAGGTTATTGCTTAGCCTATTGAAAAGAATAAGATAGTGGAAAGCCGGTGGGGTATAGGATCACAAGCTAGTAGTGGATGTAGGCATTGAGGCCGAACCACTATAAATCATCGTGTTATGGTGTATGCTTTGTGGTGATTGTTTATAGCTTCCATACTTTATTCGTTTTATAAAAATTAAAATTTGGCATAATTGGTCACTAATTCAAGTTCTCACCATATTCAACCCCCTCCCCCCCGGGTTCGGATCCCGAACTTTCACTCCACGCAAGGCTCATCGATGTTTTCCTTGGAGGAATGATCCAAGGCCAACACCGCTACACCCATGTAAGCTATTACGGATGTTGTGTCCGTTCCTATCTCCAGATGTCCTTCCCCAACTCCAAAGCAGATTGAGAACCCATTGAAAGTTCTATTGTTGAATCTAAGCAAAGTGAAATCTCTACTATGGGACTATACATTAGTTCTTCCTCCTTTTTTTTTTTATTTTTTTTTATTTTTTATTTTCAACGAGGAACCCGCCGACCCCCTTGTGGTTGATCATTGGTAAAACCCCGGATACACAACACCACCCACTAGCACTGTGTATCGGGTAAGGCCCCAAAAGGTTCGAAGCTAGGGCCTCTAGCTCATTACTGGACTTCCTAACCGCACGAACAATTTAAGTGTAGGTAATAGTAGCTCTTCCTTACCTTGCTCATCTACAGTTCATCCCACATTATGGTACATACATTCAAGAGCATCCAACTACATAACTTCTATCAAAACTACATTTCATCATAAAGAAACTTACACTGGAAAAGGGTGCTTTATAGCTGCCAATGGTAACCATATGCCTATCTCTAGCACTAGTATGATTGTGCTATACAATTGCTACAACCAGCCTTTCCACCTCAACGACACCTATTATGTCCCTCATTTTTCAGCTAATCTTATCTTTGTTGGTCAACTTGTGGACAATAATTGCAAAGTCACCTTCTCTTCCTCTGGTTGTGTTGTGCTAGATTAGGTGAGTGACAAGGTACGAGAGAGAATGGATAGGAGTGGTTCTTCGTATGGACATAGATTATCATCCACCCATCACAAAGCACTCTGGAAACAAGTCTCCACTTCAACCATCCAACTCTAATCATATGTTCAACATCCTCCTCAGCTTCCGCATCGTTACTAATGAAAGAGCTTAAGGTATCGAAAAGACTCACTTTGTGGTATATCTTGAGCTTCAATTCTCACAAGAATTGCATCCCCCGGCACATCCCTACTAAAGTTGCAATTCATATTTTCCATCTTTGTACAACTTAAGGCTCTCAAATTCTAAAGCCCTCCGTTATCTTTCAAATTTCGCATTCATGCCATCTCTCAATTCATCCACCAACATTATATGATCAACAAGTGCAAACAACATACAACAAGGTACCTCTTCTTGAATATAAGAAGTTAACTTGTCCACAATCAGTGCTAAGAGATAAGGGCTTAAAGCGAACCCCTAATGTAAACCTATTATCATTGGAAACTCACTTGTCCCTCCACGAGTAGTCTAACATTCATTATCTCTCTTCTTTTTTCTTAATAGTGTCACTCCTTACCGCTCCATCATACGTGACTTTAATGAAGCCAATATAATCTCTTGGGACACTCCTTTTATCTAAAACCCATCAAATTAAATCTCTAGGTACCTTGTCATAGGCTATGATTCCCAGATACGGATATGGGTACAGACACTAATATGGGGATCGGGGACACAACTCCCCACTTTTGAAAATCTAGGACATGGATGGGGATACAGGTGTTCTATTTTTTTTTTTCTTTAGCTCACTTTTGAATCAATAACATTATCATTGCTTTCATCCCTTTCTAGCATTTTTTATGCTAAGAAGTAAAAATATTAAAAGAACTATATGAAATAAATGACTTTGTAAGTAGGATATGTCACTTAAACTTGTTTCCTAGAAGGATCAATGCAGTATCAGGTACCAATATAAGTGTCGTATCGGTCCGATACGGATACGTTGGGCTTATACAAGTATCCGGGTTTCATAGATCATAGGCTTTCTCACATATGAAGATTTTCTCTCCACTCAATATTTTTTCCATTAATTGTCTAACTGAGAAGACACCTTCCACAATTGAACATTTAGCTTAAAACCAAATTGATTTTCAGATAATTAAGTCTTTTCTGCATTACTCTCATAGTTTCATTGTGCCACTCATAAGTTAAACCCCGTGATATTTGTTGCAATTTTGTATATCTCCTTTGTTCTTATATATAGGTATTGCAACGCTTCTCCATTCATCCGACATTTCTTTCTATCATATTAGAAATCCTAGATAACCAAATCCATCCAATTTCTCCAAGGCATATTCAAGCTGCTGTCAGGACGCCACCTGGCGCCAAAGCCTTTACTATCTTCATTCTTGCCAATGTTTTCTTCACTTTTGCTCTCTTGTTCCTTAGCCTCCTATAAAATCTTCATTTTAAAAGTTCGTTAAAATATTCTATCTATCTTTCTTTAATATCATTGTTCTTCCCTAAAAAATTTATCTCGATATATATTTGGCACGATCTAATTTTCATCTTTTCCTTTCCTTCATTCCTGCAAGCTTGAAAGTCTCTCTCCTCTTGTTCCCAACCTATTCTATAGGTTATCATATGCTTTGGACTCTGCATCACTTGCTACTTTTTCTACTTCTTTGCATTCATATACATTCCAATAATTTTCCATATTTCCAGTTCCCTGCTAAACTTTGTGGAAATGAGTTTTTTTTTTTTTTTTCATATTTGTGGAAACGAGTTTTTTCTCGAACAATTTCCTAAACCTCTATGCTTCAACGCCATGTTTCTTTCTCGAAGTGTCATTTCCTTCCCAACTCTCCAAGCACTTCTTTTATAAACAATTTAATATAGTTATCCATTCAGTTTCACATCACAGCAGTTTATCCCTCCAAATCCCATTCTCCCCCATTGGTCACTCTGTCTAAAAGTTAGTGGCATATCCCCTTTCGAATTCCCCCACCATATTTTAGAGAACTTTTTTGTTTACTACCCCTCTTCTTACTTCTAACGCAAATGGCTAAAATTATTATCCAATGTTGTATGGTCAAACTCTATCCAGAAATAACCTTACAACCTTTATGAGTTAATCGGTCATGTTTTCTAAATAGAAAAGAATCCATCCAACTCTTATTAGTTCCACTCTTACAAGTAATTAAAAACTACTCTCTTTTTAAATTAGGTGTTTGTTATTACAAGGTGAAATGCCAATGCAGATTCCATCATAGTGTCTCCTAGCCCATTCCTTTCTCCAAATCTTGTCCTCCATGCACTCTCTCATACCCTATACTATCACTTCCTGCTGCACATTTAAGTTCCCTCCTACGAAAATCTTTCCATATTTAACCATCCATCTCCTTCCAAAATTCTCTCTTAACACTTTCAACTAACCATCCATCGTCCCCCAACACCAGTTTAAATCCTACAAGTCTATCACCCAATCTTTTCTTTCAAATCCCTATCTACTACTATATATACTCCAATTCTGACATTATTCTTTCCTGTGTAGTAGAGTTTGTGGTCATCAGTGGGCTCCTTAGCTTTATCCCCTTTCCACTTCATTGTATTGACCAACTACATGTCTTGCCTATTAAAGTTTCTATATTTCTCAAGGAGCAAGTTGGAATCCTTATCTTTTTCTGGACTAAGTTGTCCCCTAAGGTGAAATTCCTAAATCCAGCTCTTTGCCGGAGCATTTGAAATTTCAGTAAAATGTAAAGAGATTGGAATTCCAAGAATTCCAAAAGGTCATTTGAGACCCTTTTTTTTTTTTTTTTTCCTTGGCTAAAATTTGGAATTTTGATAAAAGAAACATGGTATTTCAAATGCTAGGGCACAAGCCATCAACATTATGTCCAAAAAACCCCAACATCCCAAAAACTTATTAGGAATTCTCCCTAAAGAAATAGGCCCTTACCTACTTTCCATTGCAACCTGGCACCACTACAGTGCCTCCGCTTGGCATGATCACAGAATAAATAATATATACACATACATACAGAAGTTTTCTAGTAAGCTCTTGTGAAAAATAGCTTAAATGCACAATACCCCCCTGAAAATTAATTTTATGATAAATCCAATTGGGACACACAACTAACCCCCTTGAATGCCACCTATCCCATGCTTTTTATGCTGATTCAAATTGGAAGTGACAGTTTAATTTTAAAGGGAAAAAAGAAAGATGCATTCTAAAACTGTTAAAATCAAGCACCACAAATCAAGAGGTTGAGGTCCTTGAGGATGAAATGATGGACTAGAAATTTTGGACATGGGTGGGTCACATCCGGATCTATCGATCCCCACCTTCCCATGAATTGGTAGGGCCCGAGAAGGTGCGCACATTGCGCTCTCTCTCCATATATATATATATATATATATATATATATAGAGAGAGAGAGAGAGAGATGCTCCTATGAGAGATAGGAGTGGGGGCCCTCACATTTAAGTTGTTGGCATTGGATATGGATGTGAGGGCCCCCACCTTATCTCTCATAGTAAGGTGAGAGCATCTCTCATAGGAGCATCTCCCTATATATATATAGGGAGGGGCTCCCCTAAGCTGCAGTATGGAGCTATATATGGAGTGGGTGGGTCACATCCGGATCTATCGATCCCCACCTTCCCATGAATTGGTACATGCACCTAGTGTGGAGCTTATAGCATTGAGGTAGCATGGCACACCCCACCTACCACCAATCCAGACCAACCACCAAATAAGGACCCCCTGATAGTCATTGATCCCAAGGTTTGGCACCCATCTGAATGGGTTGGACCCTTGGACCAAGGGCTAGTTTTTATTAATTAATTAATTTATTTATTATGTAAAACCGTTAAACAGTGTGGGTTACGGATGTCGGGGTTATACGCATGAGATTGACCCCAAATTTGATATGTGGGCCCATCATGAGATGATCTTCCCATTCCCTGGTCTGGTCATCAATGGGTCCCTAGGTGGGCCCCATCCAGCCACCTCACATGATAACACCAAGAGAGGTATATGTACAAAGCATGGCCCAAATAGAACATTCAAATGAGGACCGTCCATATGGTTTTTCCACTCAATCCACCCTATTGTTTGGGCCACCTGGACAATGTATGATCAAGTTATCCCCTTCACACACAACCCTCATGAATTGGCACAATCCAAATTTGACATTTGTCTCATCTTCTAGGGATTTTATGGTCAGTATGGTCCTCTTATACTATACAGGTTTTTTGAGCAATGAAGAGTCACCATTTTAAACCAAAAAAAAAAAAAAAATGACATTTGTCCAACTATTACTCACCATTGGATCATATACAAGAAAATGATGCCTCTTAAAACCACTAAACTTGAAGGCCACATATTAAGATGTGAGGATGATTAAATGGAGTTGGCGTATTGGACATCCCTACATCTCATTGACATCTTCACATACCCGTCCCCCAAATGAGGCATGGCCCCCACTAGGAATCACTCCCTGATTGGGATATTTCTAACCTACCCTCAGGGCACATTTGTGTAGCCCATTTCCACGGAAAAGGATGTGGTTTCTGCGGAAAACTCCTTTTCCTTGTGTTTGGGGCGGCAGTTTTCCGCGAAACTTCTTTTTCGCCAGTCAGCTTTTTCCTTCCTAGGCATGCAAATAGACTTCCTAACAGAAAACTGACCCCCCATTTCCCCACGCACATACCGAACCACCCACCTAATAGTTTTCACTAAATGGTAGTTTTCACTAAAGAAATCCGCAGCTGCACCAAACAAACATTAGCACCAATTCATCGAGGAAAAACTTTTTGCACCAAACATGAATTTCTAACTTCCTCGGAAAACCTTTTCTGAGGTATTTAAAAAACATAGAATTTGCTGATGTGGCAATTTCATCTTTCCATGGAAGTTGCCTCTACACAAACGTGCCCTTAAACAACACCAAGCTCTTCCTTATTTCGGCATCCTTTTACCTAACTAACCCGAACTTTTGCAGTTGCCCTACACACACGTCATCTGTTGTAGTTGAAGGCTTACTTCATAAGTTAATGAGCCTTTTTCCGTTTTTGGCCAAAGGATCTAGAATGGTGGGCCTACTTGATGAGTGACTTTAGTGTAGAAATATGGGCATCAAAATACAAATGAATAAGCATCATTTATTTTTGTTTAAATATACCTTTAGTGTACGCACAAGTATGACAGTACTTTCCATCTTGATGGACTTGTTGTTTGCAAATAATGCACTTAGTTGTTCCATAAGGAGTCCATCTGCATAGCGACCAAAATTGAAAAAGGATTTTCAAAATTAAGCATGGAAAATAAATCCAGTTGAACCTTACTACAAGAAACAATCATAATAATAACAATAATAATAATAATAAAAAGAGTCCATTAGCATGAACCAAATTAAGACTATAATTTGAAGCTTGCCCAAAAATAATGGACAAAAAAAAATGAAGAACAAATCAAAATAGCGCAAAATGGCAAGGAGTGCAGAGAAAAACCAATCCATCACCAATGAACTTCAAATATTCTGAAAAGGCATAGATCCACATGAACCTAATCTTAATTTCAACTGCTTAAAATGAAGGTGATGCAGAACAAGATGGACATAATTAATACAAGGGACCAAGAAAGATAGTGCCTAACATCTCATACATAGACCAACACCGCCATGACACTAAAATATTTAGAGTGGATTTTCGTGTTTTATAAATAATAGAAAATAAGAATAATAATTAAATAAATAAGAATATATTATGTGTTAACTGTCAAATGATGTTTGAATGACATAATGTTTGATAGGTTATCTATGCAATGAGCCCTAGTTTTTGCAATTTTGACACCTATGACCTATCAACCCATTTATTGGTAGGGCCTAGCATATAAATGAGTTTTAGTTATTTTAGTCATGTTCTTTCAAAATCTTTTTCAAGTGTTTAAGGACTCTAGTTTTAACGGTTAAAACAGGATGGTTCTTACACTAAGTACGCAATGCAGAAAGAGAGAAGTCCCTTAAGTCACGTTGTCACAACTTTTTCACATTTTTCAATACATTTCTTCTTCAAATGGATGTCCCGGTGGACGGAAGAGATGACAAGAGGGTCTGCTCATCTTCTACAATGGCCCATGACGAACCCATTTCAAGTGATTCAGTGAAACAGAGAACAGGAGAACTAGCATGTTAGAGCTTGGCAAATCCAATTCATTCCAGAAACAGGATTTTTACAGCCAAACCCGTTTCAAGTAAAATGGGAATTTTACAGCAAAACTCATTTCAAGTGATCAAGGGATTTTTCAAGCCAAACCCATTTTGATTACAAAAATGGGAATTTTACAGCCAACCCCATTTCAAGTGAAATGGGATTTTTCAAGCCAAACCCATTTCAAGTGATCAAGGGATCTTTGCAGACAAACAAATTTTGATTACAGGAGGCTAGCATCGAGCATGGCAGGGAAATTACCGAGCTACACCTACTAATGTGGCCAATGGACCTGACCAAAATTTTGAATCACACTTTTCACCTAACCAATTTCCACTACTTTCCCCACCTCCGCCACCTAAAACTCAAAAGGAAAGAAATTCTTGAAGATATTTTAGGTGACCAATTGGATTCCACCAGACAAGGAGGCTTTCAAAAGTTCCATGTTAAATTGAATTACAGGCCACAACATGACAGCACATGGATCAAAAGAGATGAATCGCAGCATCTTAATCTAGATTTACTTGAGTGGTATGATAGTTTTATCTCACCAGAGGTGAGATCTTCTCAGCCGAGGGGGAAATTATAGGCACATCGGCCCCAATTTCCTTAAGATCTACCAACAACAGAGGGTAGAGTTGCGGATCAACCAAATTTGTCGATGGATGATGCGTTTCCAAGCTTTGATAGGCATGACAGAAAAAATCCACTGTTGGGTTGTTATTCTGATAATAATCGACAGCTAGATCTCTTCCAATCAGACACTTTAAGGATTGAAGGACCATGTGAGCAATCGCATTGAAGAACCCACCTTGGGTAGTGCCACATGGGAGGAAATAAAATATTTAAAGACATATTAAAAGGGGCCCAAGAGATTTTAGAAGAAGTTTCAAGAGGAGCCCAAGAGGGACCAAAACTTATCCGAGAGGACTTTAGAAATCGTGGGCACATCCCCATGCACAAAATGCCCCTCTTTTCATTTCTTTTTTTTCTTTTCTTTTCTTTTCTTATATTTTCTTTCTTATGATGATGTCATCACTAGTTAGGTTTTATGTTATAAGAGAGATTTTGTATTGTTATCATCCAAAACAAAACATATATATAGGGGGGGGAGAGAGAGAGAGAGAGAATTTGTATTGTTTTCTTTTCTTAATGATTAATGACAATGAAACTGAGTTTTGAGTTCTCTTTCAAGTTCTTTTTCAAGTTCTCTATGAGGTCTTCTTGCCTCCAGTGATTGGATCTTGGCATGAGGCCAATTACAAGTAAACCTCTTTATCTTCTTCTTTATTTTCTTCCTTTCATCAATCTACCCTTCACCAACACTTCCAAAACCCGAGATCTAAACCATCTCCTTCAACCACCATCCGTCAAATCATTAGATCCAAATCACCAGCCATTAGATCCAATTGGCCGACCACCCTAAACCACCAAAAACCATCAGCCACCCATCTCATTGCATCCATACCCCAGCCGAACCACCCAAGACCCCATCTACCCCTAGCCAAATACCATCCTAGCCCAACCAGCCAGGGCCAAATTAAATCCCACTACAACTGAACCCATCTACACCCTGAACAAACACAGTCCCATCCCCATCAACCATAGCTGAACATCCTACAAGCCTTAATGCTACTTCTCTTTCACCTTTTCCTATCACAATCCCTTAATTACCATAAAATCTCAAATCTGAAGTGACTTTGTGCTCTGATATTGCCAGGGGAATTTAATTTCAGATCTAAAGATTGTTTTAAATCCCATGCCACGTATTGAACACTAGCGCCCTATTTGAGCTAAGGCCATGTTTCAAATCCTTGATAAGGGAGTGATTAATCTGATTGAATCAGCTCATCCCTAAGCAAGTGGAAGTTCTACCTTCCATTAGATCCATCCCTCTTCACTTGAGGGACCATTATTGTCGGACTTGTGATTGCGCCTTGGATCATTACATAATCTTCCCCCAAATTCTCAACATTACATTGTGTGTGCATGGCGTGATTTATAACTTAATTGGATTATTAATTCTCAATTGATCTCGCAATTCCATAATGGATTAGGTCTCAAATTGTCCTAAATCACTTTTCCTCGTTTTACTACTAATCTCCAAGCTGTTGATATCATCACTATTCTTTACTAGCAAAACTGATGTTGGTTAATTCACAATCATCAATTTAGAAGGAGTATCAATGTTCGACTGGGGACCACCATCTTTGTGAAGATCGGGACCACCAAGATTTTCATACATCTGAAATCTAGTGTATCTATGGGATTAGGATAGGAACCCAATTACTAGAATATATCACCCCATTGAAATTCAATTAGATGGACATGCCCCTATAAGAAAGAGGACTCAACTCCCTTGGGACTCACTCAATTCATTGGAATTTCCTTTCTTCTTGCATTCCCCTTCTATTATCACACTCTACAAAGTAATGAGCCTTTTCCATACATATATCTAGAATATAACTCCTTCCTTCTTCAAAGTTTCTTCCCCTTTATAATAATCTCTTTGGCTAGAAGTAACCTCCCCATTCACTTACTGCCTATTGGATACAAAAGCCACTTGATCTAGGCTAATGAGAGGATAACACCAAACAGTTTCAAGCAATTGGCCAGCAGTTTCAACAAGAACCCTAACCAAGCTCACTGACCTATAAATTTAAACTAGTAAGGACCACGAAATAAAAGAAACCTTGCTGCAGAAGTCCAAAACACCAAACATACTTAATATATATTAATATGTCCCCGTCCCCTCATAAGATGATACCTCATCCATAAATTTTGATCATAACTTCCCCAATTCTCTAATTTTCTTTAATTCATATCAATTTACAGCTGGACAGCTAGTAGTATTGGAATTTGGAAGTTGGGGTTGCCCGCTAAGAGACAAGTGTATATTGACACACAAAATCCACAATTTTAACAATCTAAACCTGTGGATCTTCTACAATTGAACATCAACCATTCACTCAATTTTCCTTCTACATTTTCTTCTAATCCATACACTAAGGGCTTGTTTGTTTCATGTAATTGAGTTCCAAGTAACCTAAGACTTAGTAGTTCTAGAAATGGTTAAAACTAAAGACTCAAAGGTGATATCCTAAAATGACCATCAAATATAACCCTAGTCATTGAATCAAGAGAAGATGGGGAATAAATGCACAGCTATCACCCTAGTACCTTAAATCCTAGGAAAATCAAGGTCCCATCTACATTCCTATCAACTCTAATCTCTTTTTCCCCCTTATTTTCTAACTGTTTATTTAAAGGGGACACCACTAGGGCTTCTCAGCATCTTAGTACTGCTCTCGCCCAAGCATGCTTAAACGCCAGAATTTTCTGATGGGACATGATCGCACCCAAACAGGTCCCCTCTAATTCGAAATTCAATTATACAGAACTGCCTGCCTACCCAGGTTGGGATTGGTGATTGTGATGTGTGCCAAGCATTGTTTTTATGTTAGTACATTTGGGATTTTGCATATTGAATCCACAATGGGAAAAAAGAAAAACCCTAACCCTAAAATCAAAGAAGATACCTGTTCTTCTTGGAGAGGAGCTTGTTCTCGTTGATCTTTCGGCCACCGCCTTCTGTGGTATTGCTGGCGCCTTCCTTCCACTTGTCGGGAACGATCACCTTCGACAGCTTCTTCTCGCCTGCTCCTTCCAATCAAAATAAACAAACAACAACAAAACTCAAATCAATCAATCAATCAATCAATCTCTCTCTCTCTCTCTCTCTCTCTCTCTCTCTCTCTCTCTCTCTCTCAGACTACATGTGATTGTCGACGCACGCACGCAAGAGAGAAGAAGTAGAAGAAACAACTTACACTTCTCGCACACCATCGCTGTGTTGCGCAGGTTTCTCAGAAATTTTTCAAGGCACAGGTGAGGTGAGGTGAGGTGAGATTCCTTCTAAATTATAATTCTTGGTGTATAGTTGGACTTGGAACCGGTTAATACCAGCTGAGCTGGCTCGCTGGTTGATCCTGTTTTGTACTGGTATGGTTTTTGTTTTTGTTTTTGTTTTTGTGTTTTTTTTTTTTTTAAGTAAGCAGTACGATCAAAGATCAAAATAGGGTTGGATCGATTTGGTTGCTCAAACCTTCCTCTCCAAGTCCAACGGCCTATAACCCTGTCAAGGTTGTATTTATAAAAATTAATTATCAAGAAGAGCATGTCCTAGAGGTGGAAACTGGACTGGGCCAACCAAGCACGGCAAAGCCCAGCACGGAAAAAATTGTGTCTGAAGTCTGAACCATGCCAAGCATGTTGACTGCATTGACTGAGCTGGGCCGCCACAGCGCAACCCAAAAGATGAGTCGTGCCCGGCCAGGGTGCCTAAGTAGAGGCATGGCACGGCCCATATATAAAGCATTTGGTTTTTTTAATTTAAATAAAATATAAAACTTCAGTAATTAAATATTTATTATTCATTTATAAATTAGCATCAATGTTTGTGCATTTATTGTACTAGTTTCAACTTTATTTCAAGTTAAGAACCCCTAAAAGTCCATAAAATATCTTTCAATTTAGAGGAATTTATCTGAAAAATCACTTTAAATGGCCACTAACTAAAAAAGGCCCCAGTAATTCATATGACATGAACATTTTTTTTATTTAAGTCTTCAGAGAGCAATGACGTCGTCGCTCGTTTAAACCCTACAAAACCCCCAAAACCCTATTTTTCATTTCTTCCTCCCCATCATTTTCCCCTGTTTAGCGATTTCATTATCTCCTTCTTCCTCAACAGCATGTAACGTGGACCCAAAGGTCGTTTCCAACCTCCTTTGGAATGATGCATCGTTGACTCGAGCATCCCATCACGTGGACGTGTTCTTCTTATCGTCTTCCCATTGTTTATTTTCCAAAATGACGATTTGTGAGGGTTTCTTCATCTTGTTTCCAATTTCTTCAACCTTCCAAAATAGTTCTTAAGATTTTCAAGACGAGCTGGGAGTTGAATGCATACCGATTGAATCTTAAAGAGCTTCCGATTGATTTAGTTATACCTAAAGTTTTTTGGCCTTTTTGGTACTAATCTGAAACTCTGTTATATATATTTTCATGCTAGCCACCCTTTAGATACTACTGCTTAGTTGTAAATAGTTTAGAAGGTTGCTACTTGTAATTCTCCCAATTTTTAGCTTTTCAAGTTCTTAAATATATATGAAAGGGACCGTTTCCAATTGAGAAATCAACCCCATTTAGCTTCAATTGATTTTGACCTTTTCAATTTATATTGACCTCCTTCCAATCTCTCCTCTCCCACATCCCCTACTCTTTCTATCTACATTAATTCTTGTGAAAAGAAAGCTATCTACATTAACTTCTCCTTAAAAGGTAAGGCCTCTCAACCATTACACATTCCTTTCCCTCTCCATCAGTTTATTTGCAACTCGCCATTACCCACATTCTTTACTTCTCCTTCCCTCTCATTCAGTTTTTGTACGTAGTTATTGCATTCATCATTATGACTCCTCATTTCCACAACCAAATCAAAATGGATGGATGCTCACCAATGTATATCACTCAAGAACCTTTCTCATATTCCTTACTAGATTTTTACTGTTGAGAAACTGACTTTTGAGTTGATCATTAGGGAGACGAGTTGAAAATCGGTTTACATCTCTCCATGAAAAAAAGACTGATTTGCATTGCAATTAGCTCAAGTGGAGTTTTATTTTGAATAGGATATTTCTCCATGGTCATATTTATGGTGACCCCGCTACATATATATATATATATTTTGTTGGTGCATAGTCAATAAAAAGATGTTGGTGTTTCCGGGCCATTTGGATAAAGGCATTTAGTTGTGCAAGTTTGCAAGGAGTGAGTGCTCAAAGGTGTACAAAGGCATATGTAAGGGAAAATCTAAATTAGTCTTTTCTGATTTGGGTTTTTCATTAGTATAGGTTTCATTGCGATCCAAGTTGATGGCCTGGATTCGTGGAGGGCCTACATGTTTGACGATGAAAACATCTTACAAGAGCCTTTGATCGCAGGTTAATCGACTTGATAATATATCTGTTTTGCTTCAATTCTTTTAGGTGAAAGTAGAAATATAAGGCTCATTTGTTCCAAAATCTAGCTTAATTGGTATCTATTTTAACCAGTGTTCTGGCCTTTGGCCTTTGGACAATACCTGATCATATGGTTCCTCATTTATTAAAGATACTGAGAAAAAAATTTATAGACCATATAGTCAATTTTGAAAATCTATGTATCTTTGCCATGTGCATCTGGTCAAGATGTTATCTTGGTTTTCGATTTTTGCATCTGGTCAAGACGTTCTCGGGATTTTCAGTTTTCTTCCAATCTTTGGTGCACCTAATCCCTATCCACAGTCTCTATTTTCACAAGGCATACATACTTGTAGAGTGTGGAGCACTTTAATATAATTCATTGGCATGATCGATATATATATATTAATTATATTGATCTTATTTTTTCATCTAGCAAACATAGATAAACTAAATCATTCACACATGGAATTGAGGTCACATTTCTCTAGCCTCTATAATTGTTCCCAATTTGTTGTTTTGCATTTTGTGGGTTTTCTTTTATTCCAAGAAATCTGCTTGCCAATTTCATGTTTTTTTTTCACATCTATATTTCTCTCTCTTCAGAAATTCGGCATGCTGATCTTCCTCTTCATTAGTTATATCTACAAAGAAAATAGATAACTAATTCACATCTGGTTTTTTTATTTGGCTTTGCTTTTTTTTTTTTTTCTATGTATTGAAAGGATTACAAGGGTTCTATATATGCATCTTTTTATTGACATTACAGTTATGTATCAATTGATTTAAGTCATCACATATTAAAGCTTGTGTAAGCCTTAGGCATGTTCAGGTATTGTGCATGTGAACTCCTGCACTTAGAGCAGGCTCTTGATGATTAATAGTATATTTATCATTTTTAATTTATTTTTATCAATAATATTCTCCCAAAAACACCAAATATAAATATATTTATTTTCTTGGTTTTACCTTAGGACGGGCCTTTGTTACTGATTTATTTTTTTATCAATAATATTTTAAAGAAAACACTAAATTTGAATAAGTTCTTTACTTTTTATTTTTGAGCCCGGGCCTTTGTTGCTAGTGTAGAATGATGATGTTGGAAACTTTATGATCGAGTGTAGACAACACAAAACCATGCATTTGATCGGTAATGTACCCGTGCATGATAGGATATTGTAAAGTCATCCTATGGCACAGAGATTTTGGGTGGGGTGAGGTGTTTGTGACCACTTGGCATGTCTCTCATATTCTTGAGTCCGGATTACAGTAGTTTATTAATTATTGTCGTCACATATGGCCGGTATAAATTAGATGGGGATATTTAAGAGCTTTCTAAACATTTATTTGATATATTTGTGTATGGTTAAATTTTAGTATACCCCAAATACTTTGTAACTTTAATTATATTTCATATGATTTTATATTATTAAATATTAGTATCCCTTAATTTCTTTAGCTGTGATAGTTTTAACTTTCATTTGTAGTTCATGTATAACTCTACTACACCTTTTCATTTTGAATAAATTTGATATTTAGAATTTAAGAATGACCTAATAAATATTTATTTATTTATTTTCACTTATTCTCTTCCATTTAAGATATCAAAGAAAGCCATACATTTGATATTCCAATATCAATTATCTATACGATTTAGTCAACTTAATTTGAAAAAGTTTATTAATCTCAAAGAAAGTTAGAAATTTGATATTGCAACATCAATTATCTATATCGTTTGTTGCATCTTATTATTTTTATTGACTTTGTTTTACAATAATATTTTAGAGAAAAGCCTAAATCTGAATATAAATTTTTTTTTCTAGACTAAAAATCTATAATAATTTATACTTCATTTTGGAGGCATTACCAAAATGAAGAGGCTGAAACCATATGGTCAAGTATGATACATTTGCACCAACAACTTTCAATTACGTACATATGCATTGGCTAGAGTTTGGTGTAATTGATACACTCAAGATGATAAGCACTTTAGGCAAACATCCGGCTAATTACATGAGAACTTCTATACGGTCTTTTTCTTCCTTTTTTCCCTTTTTCTACTACGGTGACTACAGCTCGCAAACTTTCGCCACAAACCTCTAATCAATTGCACGACAACAAAGGCATTATTACATGCAATTAATCTACAAAAGGAGATTAGTTTGGCATAATATTACGATCTTATCTCAAACTAATTTCGTAATTAATCTCTTTTACTTCAATTTTTTGACTTAAGTAGGTTGGGGGGGGGGGGTTGGGTTTAGTTGTAGGCCCGAGCTTAGACTAGGCCTTTTTAGCTAACAATATATGTATTTATTTTAAATTGTTTTATCAACTTGTATTGTAAAGAAAAACACACACATATTGCCCAGGTTCCAATCAATTTCTTACATTTCAGGTAATATATATATATATATATATATATTCTTTTAAAAGATTTTATTAATTTATATCCTTTTTCTAATGTTTGATTTTAAATCAGACCATTAGTGTTGAAGGGCAACTCTTTTTACCCATTTTCATGATTTTCTTTCCATTTTACAATCGACTTCATTGTATTCCATTTTCATTTACTATTGGTTCTCAATATGCTATTTGGGCAAAAAATAAAATATTATAGAAATGCTTCAACATAAGCAAAAAGATCTTTTTGTGTTGCGCATGTTATTTCATATTTGTTTGGGTAAAAGTGCTTGTTTTTATTGCTTAACTTCATTTTATTAATGTTATCATTATGTTTATCAGTGGTACATTTTTCATTTTATCTTTTTTTTAAGAATTCTTTTTAGTTTCTATTTTTCTCCTTAATTGAAGAAGAATTCGAAGAATTGATTCTTTTTATTTTTCTATCAAATATTATGATTATAATCATTAGGTTTGATCTAAATGAGGATTGTATTAAGACAGCTATTAAGAAGATTACTCTTTCTCTGAACTTTTGCTATATTCTTGTCTAAACTGTCTATTTAAAGGCTGAAGAAAGGATGACGAGAGTTTTCACAACTTTAAAGCTAGCTAGCAATTAAAGATTTTCTTACCTTTGACATTATGATGTTGATGAAATAATCTCTCTTTTTTTATATAATGCTCGTGTCAAAGTCCAAAAACACATATCCGCTCCAAACTTGACCATCTCACTACCAAACCTACACCTAATATGAAAATATCATATTATATACATTTTTTGTAAAGTTTTAAAATTTTATCTTTTATATTATGAATTATATTGCCCGTGCTAAGCACGAGCGTCTTTTTCTATCAAAAGTTCCAACATCATCATTCTACATTAGCCATAGGACCACGGTTTGCTCCCGGAGGTTGTGGGTTCGAAACTCTGCTACCACACTAGGGCTACAGGGGATTTACCCGGCTTCCCTCTGGGCCCGGAGGGATTAGTCCAACCCAAAAGGGTTGGGAACCCTCCGATAGCAAAAAAAAAAAAAAAAAAAAAAGCACATGCTCATTTTTTTTGTATCATTTTTTTGTCTATATTCTAGATTAAAAGTTCGTGATCGAGTGGATACTATTCATGCATATTGTAAGACTATTCTAGATTATCATGTTGTAATTAAGATTCTTTATCAGGTATTTGAAACCACTATTTTTTAACAAATTGATGCCTTGGGAAATGATTGACTACTCTGCATATGGGGCTTTAGATTTTCTTCAACATTTTGAGACATACTTTAGATTCTATGTGCACTCCGAATAAGAAAAAAACCCAAAAATTCGTATTGTAGGGTTATGATTATGTTTGTTATGGGTATAGAAGTTGTTTGTAATGGATTATGGCCTGTAAATGTCTTTGGTCAATGTGATTGTAGTAGAGCAGATGATGTAGTATTTATATTCAATCCCACAATTATCGTTTTGAATTCTGATTTCAAGCATGAGTTTTGAGTTTTCCTGATAGAATTAAGTCATTTAGTATTAATAGGTTGTTTTGAGTTTTTCTAATTAGAATAATATATCTGAAACCAGCAAAGATGTGAGTTGCTTATTTACTAAGGGTATGTTTGTTTGCTTATTCAAAATAAATATCTATTAAAGAAAATTGTTTGCTTTACATTGATTGGACTTGGTTGTTTTATTAAGTAATTTTAGTTGATAGAGAGCCTTTGTTGGCCGACACATGTATCTTCATCAGTTGTGTTATTCTAGCGAAATTAGTTACTTGCTTAGAGTAGATAAGCTATGGTTTTGTGTTTTATGCTATTGTGGTAGTCCTTTAGAATTCATAATATATTTAATATTAACAATATACTTTAAAAAATGAGTTTCCTGTACCATGGTATAGTTTAAGTTTTATAATATATTTTTTAATATTTAATATTATGAATCACACTGCCCGTGCTTAGCACGAGGGCTTTTCGCTAGTTATTATATTATATTATATATGAAAGGGACTGCTTGAATTGCCAATTTCATTACCAATTTCAAATTTTATTTTGACCCTTCCCTTATGTTGGCCTCCTATTAATATCTGTAATTAATCCTCATACTAATATCTCCCGCTATTAGTTTGGGTGTAACGTTCATTTTCCTAACTGAATGTAACCGATGCCTCTTCTTTATGTGTGCATTCCCACCTCTACAAGCAGCCTTTTCCTCTTCTCTCTGCGTCCTCTCTTCTCCCTTTCCTTATCTCTCCAAATTTTCGATCCTCCACAAGCCACGTTAGAGCTTGCATGTGTCCACGTTGGCCTCTCTCGGGTATGGTTTTCCCTTTTGCTCTTTTGCTCTATCTCCCTCCATTCTCTCTGACAACTGTACCAATCTCCCATTTTTTTCCATCAAATTGGTGATCTCTTTTACATGAGATTTTAATTTCTCTAGAGTTGCTACATGCTTAGGTTTGTGCTATTCAGGGATTTTTTTATTGGGTTTAATTTCAGTTAATTTATCTCCGCATATGTTCTCAAAGTGTAGAAACAATTAATAACTCTCACTTCTGATTCTTCAACATTTTGGATTTTCAGGGTTCTAAAGTTGATGGTTCTTAGATGGATTCTTCCTATTCTTTTACACTGATGGTTCACTGATGGATGCAGGGAGGCAATTGAGGGAAAACTAAAGGGAATATTCGGTTGCACAGAAGATGATGCGGTTTCCAGCAACTTTGTGGGTGACAACAGGTAAATTGGGCTTCATATAATCTGTTTATTCTATCACTATTTTATTGAATCAGAATTACTATCTTATAATTTCTTAAGCCATTTGAAGAATTTTAATTGCTATTACCAAGCTTCATAGAAAGTTCTTGGTCCTCTGACTATTCTAAGAATGAACTTTTTTTGGGATTTCAGGTTTTTTGTATGATAACTATACCAAAATACCATTTCAAAAAATAATATATTGGTTGGTATAAGATGAAAATAATATATTGGTTTAAAAGAAACCTCAGGAAATCTAAACTTTTTCTCGAACATGATGAGGTACTTGTATACCCATTTCAGCTCCCAATCGATCAATTTTTGCATCGATCAATTTTTGCATAGTAGTAAAATGGGTTTGTTCCATTTTTCTTTGATTTATATTGGGTTTTATTTCATTTTTCTCACTTCATCTTTATCTTTATTTACTCTTTTATTAGGCGCAGGGAACTAACCAACCTTTCTTGGTGGATGAAATCTGCACCATGTACAGGAATATTAAAAAAAGCAAATAAATTATTAAACATCAATCAAACTTACCATGATTAATTCATTTAAAAATCCTAAGGATTTCCTATCTTATCCTCAAGTTTGATCTCGCGGAGGATTTGATTTTTGGAGTGGGGAAGAGTTTCAATGATGGATTTTCTTCATATTTAATACCAATAAATTTCCTACATTTCAGGTATATATATATATATATTCTTTTAAAAGATTTTATTAATTTATATCCTTTTTCTAATTAATGTTTGATTTTCAATCAGACCATTAGTGTTGAAGGGACAATTCTTTGTACCCATTTTCATGATTTTCTTTCCTTTTTACTATCGACTTCATTGTATTCCATTTTCATTTACTATTGGTTCTCAATAAGCTGTTTGGGCAAAATATAAAATATCATAGAAATGCTTCAACATAAGAGAAAAATCTTTTTGTGTTGCGCATGTTCATTTCATATTTGTTAGGGTAAAAGTGCTAATTTCTTAACTTCATTTTATTAATGTTATCATTATGTTTATCAGTGGTACATTTTTTTCATTTTTTTTAAGTATTCTTTTTAGTTACTATTTTTCTCTTTGAAGAAGAATTTGAAGAATTGATTTTTTTATTTTTCTATCAAATATTATGATTCTAATCATTAGGTTTGATCTAAATGAGGATTGAATCAAGAAAGCTATTAAGAAGATTACTCTTTCTCTGAACTTTTGCTATATTCTTGTCTAAACTGTCTATTTAAAGGCTGAAGAAAGGATGACGAGAAATTTCACAACTTAAAAATCCGACCATGACCCTGCTTGTAGTATAGCTAGCTAGCAATTAAAGATTTTCTTACCTTTGACATCATGATGTTGATGAAATAATCTCTCTTTTTTATATATATAATGCTCGGGTCAAAGTCTAAAAACATATACCCGCTCCAAACTTGACCATCCCACTACCAAACCTACCCCTAATATGAAAATATCACATAATATATATTTTTTGTAAAGTTTTACAATTTTATGTATCTTTTATATTATGAATTATATTGCATGTGCTAAGTACGGGTGTCTTTTGCTAGTTCTTATATATGAAAGCGGCTGATTTCAATTTAAAAATCAATCCGCATTTGTTTAATTGATTTTGACTTTCCAAATTTATCTTGACCCCTCCCACGCCCCTCTTCATTTTAGATTCTTATCCCTTACCATATTAAACCGGCTTTAATCCTTACTATATTAAATCGGCCTTAATCTCTCATTTAATATTCTTGAAGGCAATACAATGAGATCTCCTTTTAACACCTCTCACCTTTCACTTCTTGAAACTCACTTTCTCCTGCAACAACCTAGGTTCATTCTCACCCTTCTTCCTCATCTTGTGCAACAATTTAGTTTCATTCTCACCCTTCTTCCTCATCTTCATCATCACTCATTCAACTGTAAAACGATTGAAGTCATTATTTCTCCCATGACAATTCCTAATCCAATCAACAGAAGGTTGGTTTAAAGGTATTAGGTTCTCTCCAATTTTATTTTTATTTTTTATTTTTATTTTTAAATTTTGTCACATCCTTCAATGTCACGGGAGATATCCTCCTCTCTAACAAAGAATCCTTGGAAAGTGGTGGCTTAAGTTTCCCTACAACTCCCAATTATTTGTCTTTTTCCTAGCATTATCATCTCCATTTGTTTGTCTTTTTTTTTGCTATAAGGGTAAATTGTATTAAAAGAAGAGGGAAGAAGAAACAAGAATACAAAAAAAAAAAAAGAAAGAAGAACGGGATTAAGAAGGAGACCCATCCCCAAAGAGAACTACAGCTAACAGAAAGAGAGGACTAGCAGGGCCTTCCAAGGAGCAGAGAGAGAGCTCCCGAGCCCAGAGCCCAACACCAAGAGCAGAGAGCCAAAGCTCTAATCATCAGAGGCTATTCTCAAAGAAGCAAAAAGGGTGCTGAGTTGACTGCTAACAAAAGGAGGAGTCATCTGAGTCTGGGAGAAGTAGAAGGCTTCGAGGATTTGAGCTTGAAGTCTATGGAGAGAGGGACTGCTAGAATAAAAAATGGCTGCATTTCTTGCCTTCCAAATGTAGTATAGCACTGTGATGATGATGGCTGCCATGTATTTAGACCCTTTGGCATCACTGCCTATAGAGAGAGTCTTCCAAATTGACGAGGCAGAGTAGCTGGATAAAGGAGTTATCCCTGCTGCTTGAAGGAGCCATGTCCATATGTCTTTTGCTAAAGCACAGGAGAAGAAGAGGTGGCCCGTAGAGTCTTCTGCCTCCTGGCAGAGGGAGCATCTGGAAGCAAGAGAGATACCCCTATGTTTCAACCAGGTTTCAGTAGGAGTTTTGTTGTGCATCAGTCTCCAACCGAAGCAGGAAACTCCATGAGGAGAGATGTTGTTCCATATCAGAGTAGGCCAAGGAAGAGGCTGAGCTCTGTGACGAATTTGCTGCCAAGCTAATCTCAGGGACAAATTGCCATCAGGGGAGTCTTTCCAGCTGAGGGAATCTCTTGAAGCAAGGATGGGAGAGAGGTCCTTGAGGAGATGATAGAGGTGCTGCTGAGCTGAAGTTGGCAAGAAAGCAGGGGTAACCCAGTACCCAGCTTGGAAGAGAGAAGAGAGTCGTTGATCCCTGGGGAATTGAAGATCAGGGAAGCTAGAGGACATTGGTTCTTCTGCTGACCATGAGTCATGCCAAGCATTTATACTCTGACCGTTGCCAAAATTCCAGGAACTTCCTTGGTGAATGGATGGAGCTAATCGACGGATTTTCCTCCAAATGCAGGAGCCTATGGGGGAGTTCTCCGAGCTCCAAATGAGACGAAACTTGAAGTATCTGTTCTTAAACCATTTAGACCAGAGAGAGAATGTGGTGGAAGCTAGCCATCCCAGCTTGAGAAAGGAGGCTGAGTTGACTTCTGCTATCTTCCTTATTCCCAATCCTCCTTCTGCCTTTGGAAGGGTAACTATTTCCCAGCTGACATAGTTGAACTTGGGGGTGGGGGAGTTTCCAGACCAGAGAAAATGTCTCATGAGTCTCTCCATCTCATTGCATATAGAAGCTGGCAGAGGAAGAGTGGCAGCCAGGTGAATTGGGAGGCTAGATAACACATGTTTAATGAGGGTTAAACGACCTGCAAATGACAATGAGTTGGCTTTCCAAGCAGAGAGTCTGGACTGAACTTTATCCAGCAGAGGGAGGAAATGGCTTCTCTTGGGAGTCCCTAAGCAAATCGGGATACCCAGGTATTTGAGGTGAGATGAAGCTTCTTGAATACCAAGGATAGCACTGATTCTTCTCTTCCTTCTCATGCTGCATTTTCCAAGGAAAAGCTGACTTTTTTGAAGGTTGATGGCTTGGCCTGCTGCTAACTGATAGGACTCCAGAAGATCCTGCAGAATAAGAACACTAGAAGCTGCACCTTTCATAAGAATTAGAATATCGTCTGCATATAACAAATGGCAGGGGGTGGAAGGAATCTTAGAGAGGGGAG
Source organism: Cinnamomum chago (assembly GCA_038049695.1). NCBI lineage: Eukaryota > Viridiplantae > Streptophyta > Magnoliopsida > Laurales > Lauraceae > Cinnamomum > Cinnamomum chago. Next base: position 29,804,241 of record CP142451.1, on the reverse strand, counting down.
TGAAGAGGCCTTGGATTTGGAGATTGTGTAGGTGAAGACTCAAAATTTCTTCAGCTAAGATGAAGAGGTAGGGAGACAGAGGGTCTCCCTGTCTAAGACCTCTGAAGGAGCTGAAGAAACCTTGAGGCATCCTATTAAAAAGCACAGAACATTTAGAGGTGCAGATACACTCTTTGATCAAAGAAATCCAACCTTCAGAGAAATTAAAGAAATGGAGGGCAGCAAAAAGGAAGGACCAATTCAATTTGTCAAAAGCTTTTGAGATATCAAGCTTGAGGCAAAAAGAGCCTTTGTTAAACTTAGAATTCAACTTCTGGAATAGCTCAAATGCCAGGCCAGAATGTTGCTGAAAACTACGGCCCTTAATGAAAGCTGCTTGATGGGGAGAAATCAGGTTAGGAATTATTGAAGAGAGCCTGGTGGAGAGGATTTTAGAGAGGATTTTGTAGGAGAAATTCAACAAACTGATTGGTCTGAAATCTGCAAGGGAAGATGGAGATTTAGACTTGGGGATTAAGGCTAGGAAGAAAGTGTTAGAAGCCCTGTGGATTCTCCTGGAAGTGAAAAAGTGTTGGACTGCTAAGGAGACAGTATTACCTATGATACTCCAAGAGGCAGAGAAGAAGGCTCCATTGAAACCGTCTGGCCCAGGGGAACTGTTTTTGTTGAGAGAGAAAACCGCAGCTTTGATCTCTTCAAAGGAAGGAATAGAGGTGAGGGAGGAATTCTCAGCAGCTGTGACCTTTGGGCTATTAATTTGGAAAAGGGAGTGGTCAGGATAGCTATCCTGAGGCTTGTAGAGGTTGGAGAAGTAGTCCACAACATGAGCTTGAATAGCCTCTTGGTCCTCAGTGATGGAGCCGTTGATGGAAAGATGGTGAATTGAATTGAAGGAACCCCTGGCCTTAGCTGAAAGGTGAAAGAACTTGGTGTTTTTATCTCCCTCTTTCAACCAATTTGGTTCTGGACCTTTGTTTCCAGTGGATTTCTTGGGCTAAGAGGGCTTCATGGAGATCAGTTTTGGCTGATAGAAGGGCCACTCTAGATGAGTCTGTGGGGTCTGAATCATGGAGCAGTTGGCTTTGAAGGACTAAGTCTTCAGCAGCTTTTATATTCTGGGTGAGGTGGCCATAGGTGGTCCTGCTCCAAAGTCTGAGAGAATGTTTGAGGGCTTTGAGCTTTTTGGCAAGAATGAACTGGGGGTCCCCTGTTATGGGCAAATCCCAGCTGGATTTGACGGTGTCAAGAAAGGAGGGGTGTAGCAGCCATTTGTTTTCAAACTTGAAGGGGGGGGGGGGGGGGGGTTGAGAGGGGGGCTTGGGAGTGATGGCCTAGTAGAATTGGACTGTGATCGGATGAGATTCTGGAGAGGTGGTGAGTAATGGGATCTTGGAAATGGCTAAACCAGGTGGAATTGACTAGGACTCTGTCAAGCCTTGCAGCCACATAAGCACTCCCTTGTCTGTTGTTAGACCACGTATACCTGCTACCTAGAAATTTAGTTTCATGGAGGCCTGCTGTCAGCACTGCTGTTTGGAATGATTTAAGGGATGGGGTGGAAGACTGGCGGGTACTGAGCTTGTCAACATGGCTAAGGGTAGCATTGAAGTCTCCTATAAAGCTCCAAGGCAAGGTAGATGAGGAGGAGTCAATGAGGACAGCCCATAAATCCTTTCTAAGGGAAGGGGTTGTGGAGCCATAGACTCCAGTGATAATGGAAGTTAGACCAGTTGAATTGTCATGAAGGAACATGGAGAGATGCTGGGAGGAGGAGTCTTTAACTGTAGAGGAAAGGTGGTGAGAGGATTTGGAGAGGCACCATAAGTTTGGAATTGAAGAGGAAGCTGAGGGGGTATTAGAGTGGAAGGTATCATAGCCAAGCCTGTTCCAGCTGGAGGAGATAGAGGGGGAGTAAGGGGTCATTGGTTCTGAAATGAAAAGGAGATCTGGAGAGTGTTTGCGAATCAGGTTTGCCAAGGCGCGTTGTGTGGGGCGATTTGCAATGCCCCTACAATTCCAATATAAGACTTTTAACATGAGGAAAGATTGGAGTGGGGGGTTTTCCTGCCTCTTGATCCCCTAGTGATTGGGCCAGTAGATGAAACTGAGTTTGCAGCATTGTTCCCTTTCCTAATTCTTCCTCTTGGGTTGGAGGTGGGTTGGGGATTGGCTACTGTAGTGTCTTGATGAGGCCTAGGGGAGATAGCCTGTGGAGAGTCAGGGGCTACTGAGCAAGAATTGGGGGAGCTGCTAGAGACAGCTGGGAGATGGCCCGGGGGAGAGGAAGGAACTGGTGACTCTAGGATAGGCTCAAAACCTGGGGGCACCTCTGAGGAGGAATTCCCTTCTGAGAAGGCTTGAATGTTGCGGCCATAGATTGAGGGGTTGTCTACAGGGTCTAGAAATGAAAATTTTTCAAGGATTGAGAAGGGGTTAGAGGTGTCTAAGGTTGGAGTGGAAGCTTTCCGAAGAATATCCGAGGCTGCCTCATATGGGAGGTCTTTGATGGAAGGGAGACTGTCCTGTTGATGTATCAGGGCAGGGGAGGTATTAACTAGGGGATTGGAGGGGACAGAGGAAAGGGTAGGGCCAGAGGAGGGTGAAGCCTTGTGAGTGGGAGGGTCTGGGACCTTGTGAGATAGAGGGGGAGGACAACCTAAGAGAGAGGGTAATGCCAATGGGATGTCCGGAGGATCTGGCTGAGGATTAATGAGGCTGAAGGTTAAGGGAGGGGGATTGAGGATAGGAGAGGAGTTGATGCTAGACGGGGCTGGGACCTGAGAGCTGGGGACAGGGGGCTGAGTGCTGGTAATGGGAGAAGCTAAGACAGAAGGAGAGAGGCTGCTGGCAGAGGAGTTGCTGGAGAGGGGACACCTTGTGTGAGTGTGACCTAAGGAGAGGCAAATGGAGCAAGGACAGTTCTCATAGGAGACTGAGATTACTTGTTCTCCTTCCCCTTGGAAGTTAACCAAGATGGATGAAGGCTTTGGTTTAGAAAGGTCTACATTCACAAGAACTCTAGCAAAAGAGAGGATACGCTGTGCCATTGTAATGTTGTCAAGCTTTAATGGCTGACCTATGGAATTGGCTAGGGAGAAGATGATATTTTGACTCCAACAGTGGTAAGGAATGCCTGACATTCTTATCCAAACTGGAGCTAAAGAAGGCCATACTGATTCGTCTTGCCTAGGAGACCAGGGTGAGAAGAAGATTTTTTTCTTATCTATGGAGAGAGGAGAGAGACTGAGAATGGAGGCTTTATCTGCAGGAGAGTTAAAACGAAAGATGAAGTGCCCTTTGCTGGTGAGGGAGACCGTACAGGGCCTTGAGAGAGTCCAGAGCTTGGCTTTCGCTTCCACCCATTCAAGGGAGGGACGTCTGCCTGCGAATCTCCCTATGACAGCAAAGGAAAAGGATTCTTTGCTGGAGTTAAGCATAGACTGGGGGATGGTTAAAGAAAGCTGACCATTGGTCCACGTTGGAGTGGGAAGGGACGTTGGGGGGGCAGGGGAGAACAGGGGATTGAGGAGCTGAGAACAGGTTGGCAAAAGATTGACGAGGGGGAGGGAGAGGGGAGGTGTTGGGAGCTGAGGAGCAGAGCAGAGAACCAGGTCTTACCGAGTTGGCATGAGGAGCTGAGGAACTTGCCTTGGTAGAGGGAAAAGCTAAAGGATTCAAGAGAGGGGACTGGTTGGGGAGAGGAGGAAAGTTATGAGGTTGTAAGGTGAGAGGTTGCAGACTACTGGGGTTTGTAAGAGTGTTTGCATGCAGGGCCTGGCCGGTGAGGGGGGAGGCCGGTGAGGGGGGAGGATGGGAGCGGGTTGAGAGCAGACGGAACCAGGAGCTGTTCAGTGGATGGCGAGGGAAGAAGGGGGCGAGGGGAAGGCAGAAGGTGGAGCTGGTCAGGGGGGACAGAGGAAGGTGGTTGGAGGGAGATGGTCGGAAAAGGTTGGTGGGGAGGAGGTTTTCCGGTGGAGGTGGACGGGAAAAGTAGATGAGTCTGGGCGGGAAAAGCTGGCAAGGACATTTCAAAAAAGTGTTTCCTTGTAATTCATTCCCAACAAACTTTGTACCATTTGTTTGTCTTCACTCCATTGAAGAGGTATGTAAACCCCACACTATGTAAACCCCACACTTTTCCCTTCAATATAAGAAGGTTCTTCTTACAAAACAGCTAAGAGATGGCTTTGAATTCATTTTCTTTAATTTCATTTTATGCTGCTGAATCCACCTTAGTTTCTTGACTCCTCTCTTAAGCTAGCTAGCAGTTCTTCCTAGCAGTTGTCGTGGATAAAGAACACATATGATTGTAGATATATAACCTGTTGTGTTTTACATATAAACAGTTTTAAATTCATTGTCAGTTTAAATTCATTTTTTCACTTTGGTTTCCTGAGTTCTCCCTTATGCTAGCCAGCATTTTTCAGTGGTAGTTGCAATGGATAAGGAATGGATAACTGTAGAGAACCTGTTATACGTTACATATATATGGTTTTACAGCATGTAGATAGAGAACCTAACTTTTTTTTTCCAAGACAGAAGTTTGGTTCTATATGGAATGGAATTTGCATGTTTGGATACTAACCCATACTTGTGAAGTTGCTTGATTTCAATTGTTTCATATTCTTATAGGCTTTTTTCTTCATCGAAATTGGTTGAGGTGTGTGCCTTAGTGAATTTCATTTTAAGATCTCAAAATATACTTTTAGACTGTCTTTCTGTGGGCTTTGTTTGTATTTTCATGGGCTCAAAACCATAAACTTCTCTACGGAGCACTCAATTTGAGGTAATTACGATGAAAGATTTTATAGTAGATTTGGACTGGAAGGATATGGAGAAAAAAAAAATTAAAGAACAAAAAGTCCTTCAAAATAGTCTAACTTGCATATGTGGCTCTCTGCCTCATAGAGCAGAAGTCTTTCTTCCAAAGTTTAGGAATTAGCTATTCTTCTTTATGGCCTGTTTGTTTGATTATGAATTTATATAGAATATGAAAGTTATTTAATATTCATGTCAAAATGTTATATTACTGGGCCATGTTAGGGCATTCCTATGATTAAAATATTATAGTTGGCCATTATAATAGACTCGAACTCACGCATCCACAAACACTTAGCAGTTTTTAGATATACTAATTTCTTAATTTTATTTAAATATAATTTTCAAATATCATATCATCGATCTTTTTTTTATATTTTTTTATAGGAATTTCAAAGCTAGATAATATTAGTTGGGCCGGAGTTTAGTATGGGCCTTTTTTGAGAAAATATATTTATGTGCTTTCTCTTTATTTTTTTATAAAACAATATTTAAAGGAAAACACTAAATTGGATTTTTTTTTTACTAGGCTTAGCACGGACCTCAATTTGGTCAATTGATTTTGACTGCTCAAGTTATTTTGATCAATATATTATGTAACTTCTCTCTATCTTATTCAATAATGACCCCTCCTTTACTCTTGCACATTTATCTAAATATATAATGGTTCTGCTCTCCTTTGTTAGTTTAGTGCATCTCCTTCTCTTCATAATCCCTTCTTCTTCTTTTAATTCCTTTTCAATATCGTTTGCTATCTTTTGTCATTTCCTTTCTTATTTTTATTTCAGTTTTTTTTTAATATTTTTAGTGACAATGCCATTTAATGAATAGTAACGGAAATGTCATTTAATTAAAAATAATTTTCTTTTTAATTTTTTTAATTAATAGTTTTCCATATCCTCAAAATGAATGAAAATAACTAACAATGCTAAAAAAATCATTTTGAAGGTAAAGACTTTTGTAAATATATAATTTCTTATTTCTTAAGCCTGGGCTTTTTTTTGCTAGTCATCTCTTATGTGTCTTATCCAGGTGGCATAAACAAATATCCTACTATTGGTATTGATTTTGAGCATCTCTCTAACACTTTTACATGAGAGAAGTGAAACTATGCAGTTGGGTCTATCTTCAAAAAATCTGAATGGCTCAAAATCAACACTTAACTCTTGGATGAACATTATCAAAGTGGAGTCGGATATTAGTAGACCCCACTGAAAAATTGAGTACGTAAATTTAGATTTCACTTCAATGATGATTATATTTACCATTAACCAGATCAAGTAAAAAATTGTGATTAAATAAAGCTAAAATCACATCTTTAGGGACAGTAAATCTGATGGTGAGATTGACTTTAACTTAGTTGGTGGTGTAATCCCATTGCATGTCAAAAGTGGGCCATGGATGAATTTATTCCAAAGTGGACTGCCTCATCAAAGAAGAATGGCAGCATCTTTATTCTTCTAAGAAATAAGGGATTTAAAAAAAAAATCCAAAATGGGCCCTAACTTTTTGAGAGATTTCAAATAGGGACCAAAAAAAAAAAAAAAGAGGACACATTTCAAAATAGGCCTTTTAAGTTTCAGAAAGTCTAACGGTCCTGACTGGGAGACCGACCCATGGCCCGGTCTCGTTGGCCAGCCGGGCCATGGGTCGGTCTCCCAGCCAGGACAGCTAGCAGGGCTGTTTAAGTTTCCCAAAGTTCTTTCAAAAGAGGACATCCGGCCATTCCTTCCCCATGTCGGGCCAATTTCCTCAAATTTTTTTTTAAATGTCCTAGAATGCCCTTTTGGGCATATTGAACCAACGGCTTCTCTCCCCCTCTGCAACTCTTTGTGAACTCATCCTCCTCTTTGTCTCCTCCCAATCCAACTCCTGTATATCTCTCATCCCGTCTACAAACCCACTTTCCTTTTTCTTCATCATCTTCTTCTCTCAGTGGTTTTCATCATCTCACCATCAGCCACCCAGGTGTTCCCACTTCATCTCTCATGGGCAGGTCTTGGTTTGGAATGGTATGGCCAGTGGCGGACTCAGGATTTTTGTTTGATGGGTGCGAATGATGATCAATTGAAAATGTCAAAATTTTTATTTTCTTATACTTTCTTCACATTAATAATGACAAAAGAGAAAATGTATTGCATTTAAATGATTACAACATATTTAAGTGTATCAACTAACATTTTCTCATGAAAAAGTCATCTTCACTCTACAACAAAGTTTTTACAATTGCCCTCAAAATCGAAAAGAATCAAAATCTTAGTTGGCCCATCTACTCCATTAACTAATTTGGATTGCATGAGGCAGCTGAATATATATCGTTGCTACAATTATCCCCAATCCCTCAGGCTTGTTTGGATAAATGAAGAATGGAGTAAAGTTATGTAAATTTCACATAAGGAGTGAAGTGGGTCTGTTTGGATAGGCAAAAAATAGAGTAAAATAAAGTTAAATAACCCGGAGTTAAGGTGACTGTGACACACAGAGAAGGTTTGATTTTGGAACGTGCAAATGTAAAATATATTTCTCATTGAATGTGTGATGCAAAGAGCTTAATAAAGCTTTATATTGAGGACTGTGAGGAAATGGCATGCATTATAATTTATAAATTAGAGTGATGTCGGAGAAAATGCACTACAAAATATTAACATACTATGGCCTATGGCTTAATAGATTACTGAAGTTGCAGATCTCAATTTGAAAGAGAAGTGCCAAATGGATCCATTTAAAAGTTCAGAAAAATTATTATCTTGAATTGTAAGAAAAATAAAAAATCTCTTCTCCTCCAAAATGGTGCAATATTTAGATCAATTAGAGACCATATACATAGAAGATTATAAAGAATTAGAGGAGACCATAAAAGAGATCAGTCCTTACCTAAAAGGTGACTAATAAGCATTATCATATATTTTTTTGCTGGTTTAGTTGTGGGGGTTTCTATCGGTGCTGGAAAGACTAATATATCATATATATATATATATAGTTTTTTTTTTTTGCTAGTTTAGTTGTGGGGGTTTCTGCTAGTGCTCGAGAGAGAACAAATATGTAAAGCATATACAGGGTGGGGGGTTGGTACCTTTTTGGCTCTATCTTCTACTATTTTTTATCTCTTCAATTGTAAGACTGCAACTTTACATGACTAAGCCTTTGGGATTAAACCACACGCAAGAGAGAGAGAGAGAGGGGGGAGGGAGGAAGAAAAGCTGTTGATTTGCTGCTTCGATGGACATATGAGAGGGACAAGGGTTTTCAATTTCAGGAAACAGAAAAGGATTCCAATTGTTGAGGTGAGTGGGTGCATTTTAGCTACAGGCCTTAAAGAGGGGGTGCAAGATGGACTTTTAACTGGGGCATGGGCTAAATGACCCATATCCCTCTTAAGGTTTTTAAAAATCTACCGGGTGCACCTGCACCCAGGTGATAGAAGTTGGGTCCGCCCCTGGGTATGGCTCAAGTTAGTTGGGTATAGTAGGGCTGCAAGTGGGTCAGGTACAGTGGATTGATATTGGCTGAATAGGTTCGGTTTTGGATGGTGGTGATGAAGAAAGGTGGTAACTGAAATGGGTTTTGGCTAGTCCAAGATGGGAGATGTGTTTGGATTGGTGAAAATGGAGGCATGTGTTGCAGGTGGGGACTCGACTTATATATTGTGCAAGTTGGGTTGCACGTGTTGTTTTGGGTTGGCCGCAAGTGGTGAGACGCGGAGACAGGTGGGTTCGATCGGTTTGAGTGAATTAGGACGTGGGTGGTGTCAATCTGGTTTTGTGGTGTATGTGATGGTGTATTGGGTTGGGGCTGGTGGGCCGTGCAAGATGGTGGTGGTGGTGGTCGGTGTGGTGTTGCGAGGCGTCTAGTGTTGTAAGGTCGTGAGTGGCTTGTTTAATTTGATGAAGATGGATTTTGAGCGTGAGTTTGTTTGCAGGAGTGTGGCAATGTGAGAAGGCTGGGTTGGTTGGTTGTTTTGTGGTTTTACAAGTGTGACTGAGATGGACGGCTGGATTTGAGTTGGATGGCTGGGTAGATGGGTACTATTTGGTTTGTTGGCTTGTAAAATGGTGGAGTTGCAGGTGTTGGTTTGGTGAGGGTTAACGAAGGCTAGATCGAGAAATGGAGCATGTGTAGGTGTGTTGGCCAAGAAGGATGTAGGATGAGATAGAAGATGATGAGATAGTTGCAGTGGATGTCACGCCCCCAAAAGTGAAACCGGGGTTATGCGTGAGATTAGGGCCAATTTAAAACTTTTCCAACGATAATAACATATCACCTGCCCTAATCGTGTCCCATCTGGATCGAAGACCGCTGTGAGGTACAAACATTTTCCTCGAAAAAATCAAACAATAGCGGAAGCTTCATAAAACAAGAGGTATCTTATAGATGTATAGTTTAAGAGCAATATACTGAGTATCAAAGTTAAGGTTGAAGTTTAAGACTAAACAAATTATTATATACAAGTAAAAAGGCCAAACTAAAACTAGGCCTTAACAAAAGCATAAAGAAACCAAAAGATGAAGCTAGGAGGATTATCGTGAAGCTCTCGCGTACGGGGTCGTCACGGCTATACAATGTCGTCCGTACTATACTCTAGGAAGTCATCAGGCTGATCTGCCTGAACTTCTTCCGTCGTTTCCTCCGCCTCGGGGTAGAAGAGCTCGGTACCTATGCACCAAGAGTAGCATCATCAACACGACGGATGGCAAAGCAATAGATATAGAGATCACATAGATATGCAGTACTAAAGAGAGTAAACGATAACCATGATTATAGGATATGCATAGCACTCTGATCGTATGAGATGCATTGCATTTGAATCATATACAAACCATCAAAGTAGGCGATCCACATAAGCTAATCTATATCATCAATTGGGATAAATCCCAGTATCCAATATCCAGACAACTCGTAGCTCAAGTGCTCCAGCTCCGAGAGCTCTGGCACTATCTTGCTTCGAGGACGAACTAAACAGAACAGAACAGAACAGAACATCTCGAGGAATATATAAATAACTCTCAGCTCAAGTAGCTTGGGCTCCGTAAGCTCTGGCTCTATCTTGCTTCGAGGTGGTGTCGTGTTCTTCCACAGTCGGTGCCCCAACTGTATTGAACGTTAACAGCTGAGTGGTGCCTGACACAAAGAATCCTAAACAAAGGTGAAGGGCTAGGTTTCTTGCGTGAACAAGATTCAATACAAATAGAGAACTACTTTATTCCAAAACAAATCAAATCTCAAACCAATACCAATAGTAGTCCTCTCAAAGCTTGACCATCAAAGCTCCCTAGCCTCAACACTTCAAACGCATAACGAAACGAACGAAACAATACAAGGGGGCCCTAAGTCCAACCTCTAAGTTCTCAAAGCAATCCTCTAATAAAGCTAAGCAAATAGAACTAAAGAACATGCTCATCACATGTAGAAGAAAGTACTCAAAGGTACCATTGGGAATCAAAGCGAATAAACAATCCATTCCTAAGTAAAGTGTCAACCCTGAAGCATCGCACAAACTATTCAGTCAACGAAGGGGTTAGGGTTCGCGATAATCGGACGAATAATCTTCGTGCATAGATTTAAAGAAGAGTATCCCGTTGTCCCGTACCATTCAAGATTGAATTAAGTTGACTCTCGATACAACCGAATCAACAATGACGAACGCCGGCTCAAGACGTCCTCATAATAAACCAAATGAGTCCACAAATGGGTATCCAAAGGTCCACCAAGGTCCACTACAAAACAGGGTAAAAATCCCTTCAAAAAGGAAAATTGGCCAAAATCTGCACAAGGCTCGGTCGAGTCTCGGTCGAGTGGCCCCTGTTGTATCGGTCGACCGACACACAGGTCTCGGTCGACCGAGAAGCCTGCGGAAACTGGGCAGTAGCTCTGTTCTGAGCTGAAATGGGACTTTTCCCATTTTCTACTTCTAAGACCTGATGAGTACAATATATGGAGATACAAATAACTTAATAACAACCTATAAAAACTACTAATCAAGTCATCAAACTCTACATCCATTCCATTCAACTAATGAGTCATATTATCATGTTTTTCAACTATTAATGTATCAATTGAGCCAAGGTAATCTAAAACATGATTTTATCAAACAAATCAAGGTAGACAAGCATATCAAGTATTAATATAGCTATTGACTTGCCTTGATGATGTGGTGAACTCAAATCCAAGAAGAAAATGAAGGAAGAAGACACTTTAAAAACTCCAAAGAGGTGAAACACTCTTCCAAATCCCAAATAGCTCCTACACATGTATGCCAAGGTCAAGGTGGTCCTCCCTAATCCATTTCTAACCAAGAAGAAAGGAGATAGAATGGTTTTCCAGCTTAGAGAGCTTACCTCTAAATGGGTTGTGGGTGAAACTCTTAGAAAAGAGTATGGTTAGACTCTTGGAAGCTTGAAGAAGATGATGGGTGGATTGGCTTGCTTCGCCGGAGCTCCGGTGATCTTCAACGGAGAAGAAAGAGATGAAGGAAAGAGAGGAGAAGATGAGTCGGTTGTGGTGTGCTGTGTTGAGTTGAATTGCATGAAAGAAGATAAGATGAAAATGGGTTGGCAGGATACTTAAGTAAATGGGTCATGGGCTTGGGCTTTGGGTTAATGGGTTGATGGGTCAAGGTCCGGGTCGGTCCACGCATATAATTAATGTATTTCGGGCCTCTTCGACGCGTCGAATCGAAACGCGGTCGAAGACTAAAGTTCATGAAACGACGAAACCTACCCAATGCACCCAAACTCACCAAAACTCATAATCTCTTATAATCCCTGAAAACCCTACCCAATTAGTAAAACGACTCTCTATCCTACCCAAACGCGCTCCGAATCGTGCGAAATTACGCACACGCGATTCGTCGATAAACCCAACTATTTAGACTCTAAACTAGCTTACTAACTAATCAAACAATTAATTATAATTAATAGGCCATTAGGGGTCGGGATGTTACATCCTCCCCCACTTAGGCTATTTGGTCCTCCAAATCCCTAACACACCTCTGCCCGAAACTCTGAATCTGGCAATAACTCCGGATACTTCTCCTGAATCTGATCCCTGAGCTCCCAAGTTGCTTTCCTTGGACTATGATGCTCCCACTGCACTTTGACCCAGTGAATGGTCCTTGTCCTCAGGACTTGCTCCTTCGTATCGATGATCTTCTTCGGTCTCTCAACATATGAAACATCTGGCTGAACATCCAAAGGCTCATGATGTAGCACGTGTGAAGGGTCTGGAATGTACTTCCTCAGCATCGAAATGTGGAAAACTCTGTGAACTCCTGCTAACTCTGCTGGTAGTATCAATCTGTAAGCCACTTCACCCACGCGCATATCTATCTCAAATGGTCCAATGTATCTCCGAGCCAGTTTCCCTTTCTGACCGAATCTCATAGTTCCCCTAGTCGGTGAGACTTTGAGAAACACTTTATCTCCAACCTGAAACTCCAAATCCCTTCTCTTCAGGTCTGCGTAGCTCTTCTGACGATCTCTTGCAATCTTCAGCCTATCAATAATCTGCTTCACTTTCTCACTGGTATCACTGATGATCGACGGTCCATGAAAGCTCCGAACACCAATCTCCTCCCAACAGATCGGGGTCTTACACTTCCGTCCGTACAATGCCTCGAACGGTGCCATCCCGATACTGGAGTGATAACTGTTGTTGTAGGCAAATTCACACAAAGGAAGACTCTTCTCCCAGTCTTTCCCGAAATCTAGAACACATGCCCGCAACATATCCTCCATAGTCTGATTGGTCCTCTCTGTCTGTCCGTCGGTCTGAGGGTGATACGCTGTGCTGAAATTCAATGTAGTGCCCAAGGCTGCTTGCAAACTGACCCAAAATCTGCCCACAAACTTCATATCTCTGTCTGAAACAATGGAATCTGGAATCCCATGTAACTTGACAACATTGTCAATGTACTTATGTGCCAATACATCCATGGATCCTCTCATCTTCATCGGAATGAAGTGTGCTGACTTCGTAAGTCTGTCAACAATCACCCAAATGCTGTCATTGTCCCTCATGGGTGGCAATCCTGCGACGAAGTCCATGGTGATGTGCTCCCACTTCCACTCCGGAACCTTCAGTGGCTGGAGTAATCCTGGAGGTTTCTGATGTTCAATCTTCACTTGCTGACACACTAAACATCTGGAGACAAACCCTGCAATGTCCTTCTTCATGTTGCTCCACCAGTAAAAGCTCTTCAAGTTCTGGTACATTTTGGTGCTCCCTGGGTGAATAGCATAACGAGAATGGTGAGCCTCAACCATAATCTCGTTCCTCAAATCATGTACACCCGGCACACATAACCTATCCTGGCAGTACAACACTCCATCAATGAGTCTGAACTCTGGCCTCTCTGCTATGCCCTCTATCAATCTGACCAACTCTGGGTCCTCTAACTGACTGCTCTTGATCCTGCTAAGAATTTCTGGTTCCCAAATATGCATATTGGCAACCATGACTCTCTCACTCCTAGGCTGAAACTCGATGGCTAAATCTCTGAATAGCTCTGTCAAAGACCACTCTGTCTGCAAACATCCGGTAGTCGCTACCTTCCTGCTCAATGCATCTGCAACCACGTTCGCTTTCCCGGGATGATACTTTATCGGAAAGTCGTAGTCTTTGATGTACTCCATCCATCTAGTCTGCCTCATGTTCAAATCTTTCTGCCCAAATAGATACTGGAGACTCCTATGATCCGAGTGAACCTCGAATTTCTCCCCATACAAGTAGTGTCTCCACATCTTCAGTGCCATCACCACTGCTGCTAGCTCCAAGTCATGAGTAGCGTACCTCTTCTCATGCTCTTTCAACTGTCTAGATCCATAGGCTATGACCTTTCCCTCCTGCATGAGCACGCAACCCAATCCTATACCTGAAGCGTCTGTAAAAATCACGAATCCTCCAGTTCCCGTAGGTAACGAGAGAATAGGTGCTGTGGTCAATCTGGTCTTCAGCTCCTGGAAGTTCTCTTCACATTGCTCCGTCCAAACAAAAGGAACATCTTTCCTTGTCAATTTAGTCAGTGGAGCTGCAATGCTGGAGAATCCCTTCACGAATCTCCTGTAATATCCTGCTAGGCCGAGAAAACTCCTGATCTCTGACACTGACTTCGGACTCTGCCAACTAACCACTGCCTCAATCTTCGCGGGATCTACTGCCAAACCCTCTCTAGAGATGATGTGTCCTAGAAAGGACACTTGCTCCAGCCAAAACTCACATTTACTGAGCTTAGCATAGAGCTGATTCTCCCTCAAGATCTGCAATGAACTCCTCATATGCTCTGCATGATCATCTCTGGACTTCGAGTAGACTAGGACATCATCTATAAATACGACCGTGAACTTATCTAAGCATGGTGCAAAGACTCTGTTCATCAAGGCCATAAATACTCCTGGCGCGTTAGTCAGCCCAAATGGCATAACCAAGAACTCATAATGTCCATATCTAGTCCTGAAGGCTGTTCTCTGCACGTCTTGATCCCTGACACGTATCTGGTGATAACCAGATCTCAAATCTATCTTGGAGAAATGATGTGCTCCCTGCAACTGATCAAACAACTCGTCTATCCGAGGCAAAGGATACTTGTTCTTGATCGTGACCTGATTCAGCTGCCTGTAGTCGATGCACATACGCATTGATCCATCTTTCTTCTTCACGAAGAGCACCTGTGCACCCCACGGTGATAAACTGGGTCTCACAAACCCTTTATCCACAAGGTCCTGCAATTGAGCTTTCAGTTCTCTTAGCTCTGCTGGAGCCATGCGATAAGGAGCCTTCGATATCGGTGCTGTCCCGGGCTTTAGCTCAATGGTGAAGTCAATCTCCCTAACCGGTGGTAATCCAGGTATCTCCTCCGGAAAGACATCCGGGAATTCGCACACAACTGGAATATCCTCCACCGCTTTGGACACTTCATCCTCCGTGATGAAGGCTACATAGCCCTCACATCCACTCCTAATCAATCGATCAGCTTTCAAAGCCGAGATGACGCTAGTGGACATGGGTTTCCTCTCCCCAACAATCTCCACACTGTCTGCTAGCACTTGCAATCTGACTGTCTTGTTGAAGCAATCCATAACTGTTCTGTAGGTAGACAACCAATCCATACCTAGGATCACATCGAAGTCCCTCATCCCTAGGATGATTAAGTCTGCTAAAAGGATAAAACTCCCCACCTGCACTTTGCAAGCTGGATAATAGGACTCACACTGCACAGTCTTCCCTAAGGGAGTACTAACAAACAATATAAAATGCAATGGAGCTATATCTCCCACCAAACATGCAGCAAAAACAGGTGATACGAAAGAATGCGTGGAACCAGAATCAAATAAGACTCTAGCAGGTACATCTGAGATAGAGAGTGTACCTTCCACCACTCCTCCAGCTTCTTCACCCTCCTGCAGGTCAAGGGCCTGAAGCCTGCCGTGCTGTTGAGGCCTCTGCTGCTGCTGCTGACCCTGCTGCCGGTACTGTGCGTACTGCTGGCCCTGTGGTCGCTGTGGTCCCTGAGGTCTGAACTGTCCTCTAGCCTGCGGTACTGGCGGTCTGAACTGCTGTGGCTGCGGAGGTCTCGGATACTGCTGCGGAGGTGCCTGCCTCAAAGGCTGTACTGCTAATGGTGGGCGAGGAGCTGCATTCCTCACACCCTGCCCTTGTACTTGAGGGCAATCCTTCCTCTGGTGGCCCATCGCACCACACTGAAAACACCCCCCTGTATTCCATCTGCAGGCTGCCGTAGTATGCGAGTTCTGACCACAACGCTCGCAATAAACCTTGAATGTCTGATCAAATTTAGGCCTCTTGCCTTGCGGCTGCTGGTACTGCTGCTGAGAATGCTGCTGGTACCGAGGGTACTGCTGTGGACGCTGCTGATACTGCCCCAAACCTGGACTCCTAACTGGTGCAAGGACGTCCGGAAACTGCCGTGCAAAAAGGATCTTCTTCCGAATGGACTCCTCAGCCCAATATGCACGCTTGAGGTTCTCCTCATAGGTGACTAAGGTAACAGATGTCACCTCCATCTGAATATCGGGCCTCAATCCCCGAATAAATCGCATCACCTTGTCAGCCTCAACCCTAACCAAAGACGGTGCAAATCTCGAAAGGTTCGTGAATTTCTGCTCGTAGATCTGCACTGGGTCCAATCCTTGGACTAACGCTTCAAACTCTATCAGCTTCTGAGCCTGAACATGGGGTGGAATATATTTGGCTCGAAAGAGTGTCTGAAAAGACATCCAAGCCTCAGCATCCTCAATCGTGTCATAAGGTGTCATGACCGATTTCCACCATAACTCTGCTACACCGCGGAACATGTACGATGCTAACTGTACACGCTCCCGTCCAGTGCACTGGAAGACCTTGAAGATCTTCTCCATCTGTACCACCCACTCATCAGCATCGAGGGGGTCTTCATTCCCGTAATATACTGGTGGGTTCCTCTTCTTGAACTTATCATAGATATCATTCAAGTCGATCACCCTAGGAGGGATGATGACTTGAGGTACCGGAGCTGGCCTTTCTAATACTTGCATCATCTGAGCTTGAAAGGCAGTCTGAGCCTGAGTCTGTGCTGTCTGAGAATCCACAAAGGCTTGCATGAGCTGATTGAATCTAGCCTCTGCTGATCCATCTCCACTAGACCCTGCCTGATCATTGTTCTGTGTAGAACGAGTGTGTCCCCCAGCCATCCTGCAAGAAAAGACATGTTAGTCCTATAGGACTCAATCTAACATACAAACTATACAATCTACACAAGCTAAGATACCCAACGAAACCCAATCCTCACACGTCTTAAGTTTCTACTTGTTTTTAATTTAGAAACCAGTACAAAGCTCTGATACCAACTTGTCACGCCCCCAAAAGTGAAACCGAGGTTATGCGTGAGATTAGGGCCAATTTAAAACTTTTCCAACGATAATAACATATCACCTGCCCTAATCGTGTCCCATCTGGATCGAAGACCGCTGTGAGGTACAAACATTTTCCTCGAAAAAATCAAACAATAGCGGAAGCTTCATAAAACAAGAGGTATCTTATAGATGTATAGTTTAAGAGCAATATACTGAGTATCAAAGTTAAGGTTGAAGTTTAAGACTAAACAAATTATTATATACAAGTAAAAAGGCCAAACTAAAACTAGGCCTTAACAAAAGCATAAAGAAACCAAAAGATGAAGCTAGGAGGATTATCGTGAAGCTCTCGCGTACGGGGTCGTCACGGCTATACAATGTCGTTCGTACTATACTCTAGGAAGTCATCAGGCTGATCTGCCTGAACTTCTTCCGTCGTTTCCTCCGCCTCGGGGTAGAAGAGCTCGGTACCTATGCACCAAGAGTAGCATCATCAACACGACGGATGGCAAAGCAATAGATATAGAGATCACATAGATATGCAGTACTAAAGAGAGTAAACGATAACCATGATTATAGGATATGCATAGCACTCTGATCGTATGAGATGCATTGCATTTGAATCATATACAAACCATCAAAGTAGGCGATCCACATAAGCTAATCTATATCATCAATTGGGATAAATCCCAGTATCCAATATCCAGACAACTCGTAGCTCAAGTGCTCCAGCTCCGAGAGCTCTGGCACTATCTTGCTTCGAGGACGAACTAAACAGAACAGAACAGAACAGAACATCTCGAGGAATATATAAATAACTCTCAGCTCAAGTAGCTTGGGCTCCGTAAGCTCTGGCTCTATCTTGCTTCGAGGTGGTGTCGTGTTCTTCCACAGTCGGTGCCCCAACTGTATTGAACGTTAACAGCTGAGTGGTGCCTGACACAAAGAATCCTAAACAAAGGTGAAGGGCTAGGTTTCTTGCGTGAACAAGATTCAATACAAATAGAGAACTACTTTATTCCAAAACAAATCAAATCTCAAACCAATACCAATAGTAGTCCTCTCAAAGCTTGACCATCAAAGCTCCCTAGCCTCAACACTTCAAACGCATAACGAAACGAACGAAACAATACAAGGGGGCCCTAAGTCCAACCTCTAAGTTCTCAAAGCAATCCTCTAATAAAGCTAAGCAAATAGAACTAAAGAACATGCTCATCACATGTAGAAGAAAGTACTCAAAGGTACCATTGGGAATCAAAGCGAATAAACAATCCATTCCTAAGTAAAGTGTCAACCCTGAAGCATCGCACAAACTATTCAGTCAACGAAGGGGTTAGGGTTCGCGATAATCGGACGAATAATCTTCGTGCATAGATTTAAAGAAGAGTATCCCGTTGTCCCGTACCATTCAAGATTGAATTAAGTTGACTCTCGATACAACCGAATCAACAATGACGAACGCCGGCTCAAGACGTCCTCATAATAAACCAAATGAGTCCACAAATGGGTATCCAAAGGTCCACCAAGGTCCACTACAAAACAGGGTAAAAATCCCTTCAAAAAGGAAAATTGGCCAAAATCTGCACAAGGCTCGGTCGAGTCTCGGTCGAGTGGCCCCTGTTGTATCGGTCGACCGACACACAGGTCTCGGTCGACCGAGAAGCCTGCGGAAACTGGGCAGTAGCTCTGTTCTGAGCTGAAATGGGACTTTTCCCATTTTCTACTTCTAAGACCTGATGAGTACAATATATGGAGATACAAATAACTTAATAACAACCTATAAAAACTACTAATCAAGTCATCAAACTCTACATCCATTCCATTCAACTAATGAGTCATATTATCATGTTTTTCAACTATTAATGTATCAATTGAGCCAAGGTAATCTAAAACATGATTTTATCAAACAAATCAAGGTAGACAAGCATATCAAGTATTAATATAGCTATTGACTTGCCTTGATGATGTGGTGAACTCAAATCCAAGAAGAAAATGAAGGAAGAAGACACTTTAAAAACTCCAAAGAGGTGAAACACTCTTCCAAATCCCAAATAGCTCCTACACATGTATGCCAAGGTCAAGGTGGTCCTCCCTAATCCATTTCTAACCAAGAAGAAAGGAGATAGAATGGTTTTCCAGCTTAGAGAGCTTACCTCTAAATGGGTTGTGGGTGAAACTCTTAGAAAAGAGTATGGTTAGACTCTTGGAAGCTTGAAGAAGATGATGGGTGGATTGGCTTGCTTCGCCGGAGCTCCGGTGATCTTCAACGGAGAAGAAAGAGATGAAGGAAAGAGAGGAGAAGATGAGTCGGTTGTGGTGTGCTGTGTTGAGTTGAATTGCATGAAAGAAGATAAGATGAAAATGGGTTGGCAGGATACTTAAGTAAATGGGTCATGGGCTTGGGCTTTGGGTTAATGGGTTGATGGGTCAAGGTCCGGGTCGGTCCACGCATATAATTAATGTATTTCGGGCCTCTTCGACGCGTCGAATCGAAACGCGGTCGAAGACTAAAGTTCATGAAACGACGAAACCTACCCAATGCACCCAAACTCACCAAAACTCATAATCTCTTATAATCCCTGAAAACCCTACCCAATTAGTAAAACGACTCTCTATCCTACCCAAACGCGCTCCGAATCGTGCGAAATTACGCACACGCGATTCGTCGATAAACCCAACTATTTAGACTCTAAACTAGCTTACTAACTAATCAAACAATTAATTATAATTAATAGGCCATTAGGGGTCGGGATGTTACATCCTCCCCCACTTAGGCTATTTGGTCCTCCAAATCCCTAACACACCTCTGCCCGAAACTCTGAATCTGGCAATAACTCCGGATACTTCTCCTGAATCTGATCCCTGAGCTCCCAAGTTGCTTTCCTTGGACTATGATGCTCCCACTGCACTTTGACCCAGTGAATGGTCCTTGTCCTCAGGACTTGCTCCTTCGTATCGATGATCTTCTTCGGTCTCTCAACATATGAAACATCTGGCTGAACATCCAAAGGCTCATGATGTAGCACGTGTGAAGGGTCTGGAATGTACTTCCTCAGCATCGAAATGTGGAAAACTCTGTGAACTCCTGCTAACTCTGCTGGTAGTATCAATCTGTAAGCCACTTCACCCACGCGCATATCTATCTCAAATGGTCCAATGTATCTCCGAGCCAGTTTCCCTTTCTGACCGAATCTCATAGTTCCCCTAGTCGGTGAGACTTTGAGAAACACTTTATCTCCAACCTGAAACTCCAAATCCCTTCTCTTCAGGTCTGCGTAGCTCTTCTGACGATCTCTTGCAATCTTCAGCCTATCAATAATCTGCTTCACTTTCTCACTGGTATCACTGATGATCGACGGTCCATGAAAGCTCCGAACACCAATCTCCTCCCAACAGATCGGGGTCTTACACTTCCGTCCGTACAATGCCTCGAACGGTGCCATCCCGATACTGGAGTGATAACTGTTGTTGTAGGCAAATTCACACAAAGGAAGACTCTTCTCCCAGTCTTTCCCGAAATCTAGAACACATGCCCGCAACATATCCTCCATAGTCTGATTGGTCCTCTCTGTCTGTCCGTCGGTCTGAGGGTGATACGCTGTGCTGAAATTCAATGTAGTGCCCAAGGCTGCTTGCAAACTGACCCAAAATCTGCCCACAAACTTCATATCTCTGTCTGAAACAATGGAATCTGGAATCCCATGTAACTTGACAACATTGTCAATGTACTTATGTGCCAATACATCCATGGATCCTCTCATCTTCATCGGAATGAAGTGTGCTGACTTCGTAAGTCTGTCAACAATCACCCAAATGCTGTCATTGTCCCTCATGGGTGGCAATCCTGCGACGAAGTCCATGGTGATGTGCTCCCACTTCCACTCCGGAACCTTCAGTGGCTGGAGTAATCCTGGAGGTTTCTGATGTTCAATCTTCACTTGCTGACACACTAAACATCTGGAGACAAACCCTGCAATGTCCTTCTTCATGTTGCTCCACCAGTAAAAGCTCTTCAAGTTCTGGTACATTTTGGTGCTCCCTGGGTGAATAGCATAACGAGAATGGTGAGCCTCAACCATAATCTCGTTCCTCAAATCATGTACACCCGGCACACATAACCTATCCTGGCAGTACAACACTCCATCAATGAGTCTGAACTCTGGCCTCTCTGCTATGCCCTCTATCAATCTGACCAACTCTGGGTCCTCTAACTGACTGCTCTTGATCCTGCTAAGAATTTCTGGTTCCCAAATATGCATATTGGCAACCATGACTCTCTCACTCCTAGGCTGAAACTCGATGGCTAAATCTCTGAATAGCTCTGTCAAAGACCACTCTGTCTGCAAACATCCGGTAGTCGCTACCTTCCTGCTCAATGCATCTGCAACCACGTTCGCTTTCCCGGGATGATACTTTATCGGAAAGTCGTAGTCTTTGATGTACTCCATCCATCTAGTCTGCCTCATGTTCAAATCTTTCTGCCCAAATAGATACTGGAGACTCCTATGATCCGAGTGAACCTCGAATTTCTCCCCATACAAGTAGTGTCTCCACATCTTCAGTGCCATCACCACTGCTGCTAGCTCCAAGTCATGAGTAGCGTACCTCTTCTCATGCTCTTTCAACTGTCTAGATCCATAGGCTATGACCTTTCCCTCCTGCATGAGCACGCAACCCAATCCTATACCTGAAGCGTCTGTAAAAATCACGAATCCTCCAGTTCCCGTAGGTAACGAGAGAATAGGTGCTGTGGTCAATCTGGTCTTCAGCTCCTGGAAGTTCTCTTCACATTGCTCCGTCCAAACAAAAGGAACATCTTTCCTTGTCAATTTAGTCAGTGGAGCTGCAATGCTGGAGAATCCCTTCACGAATCTCCTGTAATATCCTGCTAGGCCGAGAAAACTCCTGATCTCTGACACTGACTTCGGACTCTGCCAACTAACCACTGCCTCAATCTTCGCGGGATCTACTGCCAAACCCTCTCTAGAGATGATGTGTCCTAGAAAGGACACTTGCTCCAGCCAAAACTCACATTTACTGAGCTTAGCATAGAGCTGATTCTCCCTCAAGATCTGCAATGAACTCCTCATATGCTCTGCATGATCATCTCTGGACTTCGAGTAGACTAGGACATCATCTATAAATACGACCGTGAACTTATCTAAGCATGGTGCAAAGACTCTGTTCATCAAGGCCATAAATACTCCTGGCGCGTTAGTCAGCCCAAATGGCATAACCAAGAACTCATAATGTCCATATCTAGTCCTGAAGGCTGTTCTCTGCACGTCTTGATCCCTGACACGTATCTGGTGATAACCAGATCTCAAATCTATCTTGGAGAAATGATGTGCTCCCTGCAACTGATCAAACAACTCGTCTATCCGAGGCAAAGGATACTTGTTCTTGATCGTGACCTGATTCAGCTGCCTGTAGTCGATGCACATACGCATTGATCCATCTTTCTTCTTCACGAAGAGCACCTGTGCACCCCACGGTGATAAACTGGGTCTCACAAACCCTTTATCCACAAGGTCCTGCAATTGAGCTTTCAGTTCTCTTAGCTCTGCTGGAGCCATGCGATAAGGAGCCTTCGATATCGGTGCTGTCCCGGGCTTTAGCTCAATGGTGAAGTCAATCTCCCTAACCGGTGGTAATCCAGGTATCTCCTCCGGAAAGACATCCGGGAATTCGCACACAACTGGAATATCCTCCACCGCTTTGGACACTTCATCCTCCGTGATGAAGGCTACATAGCCCTCACATCCACTCCTAATCAATCGATCAGCTTTCAAAGCCGAGATGACGCTAGTGGACATGGGTTTCCTCTCCCCAACAATCTCCACACTGTCTGCTAGCACTTGCAATCTGACTGTCTTGTTGAAGCAATCCATAACTGTTCTGTAGGTAGACAACCAATCCATACCTAGGATCACATCGAAGTCCCTCATCCCTAGGATGATTAAGTCTGCTAAAAGGATAAAACTCCCCACCTGCACTTTGCAAGCTGGATAATAGGACTCACACTGCACAGTCTTCCCTAAGGGAGTACTAACAAACAATATAAAATGCAATGGAGCTATATCTCCCACCAAACATGCAGCAAAAACAGGTGATACGAAAGAATGCGTGGAACCAGAATCAAATAAGACTCTAGCAGGTACATCTGAGATAGAGAGTGTACCTTCCACCACTCCTCCAGCTTCTTCACCCTCCTGCAGGTCAAGGGCCTGAAGCCTGCCGTGCTGTTGAGGCCTCTGCTGCTGCTGCTGACCCTGCTGCCGGTACTGTGCGTACTGCTGGCCCTGTGGTCGCTGTGGTCCCTGAGGTCTGAACTGTCCTCTAGCCTGCGGTACTGGCGGTCTGAACTGCTGTGGCTGCGGAGGTCTCGGATACTGCTGCGGAGGTGCCTGCCTCAAAGGCTGTACTGCTAATGGTGGGCGAGGAGCTGCATTCCTCACACCCTGCCCTTGTACTTGAGGGCAATCCTTCCTCTGGTGGCCCATCGCACCACACTGAAAACACCCCCCTGTATTCCATCTGCAGGCTGCCGTAGTATGCGAGTTCTGACCACAACGCTCGCAATAAACCTTGAATGTCTGATCAAATTTAGGCCTCTTGCCTTGCGGCTGCTGGTACTGCTGCTGAGAATGCTGCTGGTACCGAGGGTACTGCTGTGGACGCTGCTGATACTGCCCCAAACCTGGACTCCTAACTGGTGCAAGGACGTCCGGAAACTGCCGTGCAAAAAGGATCTTCTTCCGAATGGACTCCTCAGCCCAATATGCACGCTTGAGGTTCTCCTCATAGGTGACTAAGGTAACAGATGTCACCTCCATCTGAATATCGGGCCTCAATCCCCGAATAAATCGCATCACCTTGTCAGCCTCAACCCTAACCAAAGACGGTGCAAATCTCGAAAGGTTCGTGAATTTCTGCTCGTAGATCTGCACTGGGTCCAATCCTTGGACTAACGCTTCAAACTCTATCAGCTTCTGAGCCTGAACATGGGGTGGAATATATTTGGCTCGAAAGAGTGTCTGAAAAGACATCCAAGCCTCAGCATCCTCAATCGTGTCATAAGGTGTCATGACCGATTTCCACCATAACTCTGCTACACCGCGGAACATGTACGATGCTAACTGTACACGCTCCCGTCCAGTGCACTGGAAGACCTTGAAGATCTTCTCCATCTGTACCACCCACTCATCAGCATCGAGGGGGTCTTCATTCCCGTAATATACTGGTGGGTTCCTCTTCTTGAACTTATCATAGATATCATTCAAGTCGATCACCCTAGGAGGGATGATGACTTGAGGTACCGGAGCTGGCCTTTCTAATACTTGCATCATCTGAGCTTGAAAGGCAGTCTGAGCCTGAGTCTGTGCTGTCTGAGAATCCACAAAGGCTTGCATGAGCTGATTGAATCTAGCCTCTGCTGATCCATCTCCACTAGACCCTGCCTGATCATTGTTCTGTGTAGAACGAGTGTGTCCCCCAGCCATCCTGCAAGAAAAGACATGTTAGTCCTATAGGACTCAATCTAACATACAAACTATACAATCTACACAAGCTAAGATACCCAACGAAACCCAATCCTCACACGTCTTAAGTTTCTACTTGTTTTTAATTTAGAAACCAGTACAAAGCTCTGATACCAACTTGTCACGCCCCCAAAAGTGAAACCGAGGTTATGCGTGAGATTAGGGCCAATTTAAAACTTTTCCAACGATAATAACATATCACCTGCCCTAATCGTGTCCCATCTGGATCGAAGACCGCTGTGAGGTACAAACATTTTCCTCGAAAAAATCAAACAATAGCGGAAGCTTCATAAAACAAGAGGTATCTTATAGATGTATAGTTTAAGAGCAATATACTGAGTATCAAAGTTAAGGTTGAAGTTTAAGACTAAACAAATTATTATATACAAGTAAAAAGGCCAAACTAAAACTAGGCCTTAACAAAAGCATAAAGAAACCAAAAGATGAAGCTAGGAGGATTATCGTGAAGCTCTCGCGTACGGGGTCGTCACGGCTATACAATGTCGTTCGTACTATACTCTAGGAAGTCATCAGGCTGATCTGCCTGAACTTCTTCCGTCGTTTCCTCCGCCTCGGGGTAGAAGAGCTCGGTACCTATGCACCAAGAGTAGCATCATCAACACGACGGATGGCAAAGCAATAGATATAGAGATCACATAGATATGCAGTACTAAAGAGAGTAAACGATAACCATGATTATAGGATATGCATAGCACTCTGATCGTATGAGATGCATTGCATTTGAATCATATACAAACCATCAAAGTAGGCGATCCACATAAGCTAATCTATATCATCAATTGGGATAAATCCCAGTATCCAATATCCAGACAACTCGTAGCTCAAGTGCTCCAGCTCCGAGAGCTCTGGCACTATCTTGCTTCGAGGACGAACTAAACAGAACAGAACAGAACAGAACATCTCGAGGAATATATAAATAACTCTCAGCTCAAGTAGCTTGGGCTCCGTAAGCTCTGGCTCTATCTTGCTTCGAGGTGGTGTCGTGTTCTTCCACAGTCGGTGCCCCAACTGTATTGAACGTTAACAGCTGAGTGGTGCCTGACACAAAGAATCCTAAACAAAGGTGAAGGGCTAGGTTTCTTGCGTGAACAAGATTCAATACAAATAGAGAACTACTTTATTCCAAAACAAATCAAATCTCAAACCAATACCAATAGTAGTCCTCTCAAAGCTTGACCATCAAAGCTCCCTAGCCTCAACACTTCAAACGCATAACGAAACGAACGAAACAATACAAGGGGGCCCTAAGTCCAACCTCTAAGTTCTCAAAGCAATCCTCTAATAAAGCTAAGCAAATAGAACTAAAGAACATGCTCATCACATGTAGAAGAAAGTACTCAAAGGTACCATTGGGAATCAAAGCGAATAAACAATCCATTCCTAAGTAAAGTGTCAACCCTGAAGCATCGCACAAACTATTCAGTCAACGAAGGGGTTAGGGTTCGCGATAATCGGACGAATAATCTTCGTGCATAGATTTAAAGAAGAGTATCCCGTTGTCCCGTACCATTCAAGATTGAATTAAGTTGACTCTCGATACAACCGAATCAACAATGACGAACGCCGGCTCAAGACGTCCTCATAATAAACCAAATGAGTCCACAAATGGGTATCCAAAGGTCCACCAAGGTCCACTACAAAACAGGGTAAAAATCCCTTCAAAAAGGAAAATTGGCCAAAATCTGCACAAGGCTCGGTCGAGTCTCGGTCGAGTGGCCCCTGTTGTATCGGTCGACCGACACACAGGTCTCGGTCGACCGAGAAGCCTGCGGAAACTGGGCAGTAGCTCTGTTCTGAGCTGAAATGGGACTTTTCCCATTTTCTACTTCTAAGACCTGATGAGTACAATATATGGAGATACAAATAACTTAATAACAACCTATAAAAACTACTAATCAAGTCATCAAACTCTACATCCATTCCATTCAACTAATGAGTCATATTATCATGTTTTTCAACTATTAATGTATCAATTGAGCCAAGGTAATCTAAAACATGATTTTATCAAACAAATCAAGGTAGACAAGCATATCAAGTATTAATATAGCTATTGACTTGCCTTGATGATGTGGTGAACTCAAATCCAAGAAGAAAATGAAGGAAGAAGACACTTTAAAAACTCCAAAGAGGTGAAACACTCTTCCAAATCCCAAATAGCTCCTACACATGTATGCCAAGGTCAAGGTGGTCCTCCCTAATCCATTTCTAACCAAGAAGAAAGGAGATAGAATGGTTTTCCAGCTTAGAGAGCTTACCTCTAAATGGGTTGTGGGTGAAACTCTTAGAAAAGAGTATGGTTAGACTCTTGGAAGCTTGAAGAAGATGATGGGTGGATTGGCTTGCTTCGCCGGAGCTCCGGTGATCTTCAACGGAGAAGAAAGAGATGAAGGAAAGAGAGGAGAAGATGAGTCGGTTGTGGTGTGCTGTGTTGAGTTGAATTGCATGAAAGAAGATAAGATGAAAATGGGTTGGCAGGATACTTAAGTAAATGGGTCATGGGCTTGGGCTTTGGGTTAATGGGTTGATGGGTCAAGGTCCGGGTCGGTCCACGCATATAATTAATGTATTTCGGGCCTCTTCGACGCGTCGAATCGAAACGCGGTCGAAGACTAAAGTTCATGAAACGACGAAACCTACCCAATGCACCCAAACTCACCAAAACTCATAATCTCTTATAATCCCTGAAAACCCTACCCAATTAGTAAAACGACTCTCTATCCTACCCAAACGCGCTCCGAATCGTGCGAAATTACGCACACGCGATTCGTCGATAAACCCAACTATTTAGACTCTAAACTAGCTTACTAACTAATCAAACAATTAATTATAATTAATAGGCCATTAGGGGTCGGGATGTTACATCCTCCCCCACTTAGGCTATTTGGTCCTCCAAATCCCTAACACACCTCTGCCCGAAACTCTGAATCTGGCAATAACTCCGGATACTTCTCCTGAATCTGATCCCTGAGCTCCCAAGTTGCTTTCCTTGGACTATGATGCTCCCACTGCACTTTGACCCAGTGAATGGTCCTTGTCCTCAGGACTTGCTCCTTCGTATCGATGATCTTCTTCGGTCTCTCAACATATGAAACATCTGGCTGAACATCCAAAGGCTCATGATGTAGCACGTGTGAAGGGTCTGGAATGTACTTCCTCAGCATCGAAATGTGGAAAACTCTGTGAACTCCTGCTAACTCTGCTGGTAGTATCAATCTGTAAGCCACTTCACCCACGCGCATATCTATCTCAAATGGTCCAATGTATCTCCGAGCCAGTTTCCCTTTCTGACCGAATCTCATAGTTCCCCTAGTCGGTGAGACTTTGAGAAACACTTTATCTCCAACCTGAAACTCCAAATCCCTTCTCTTCAGGTCTGCGTAGCTCTTCTGACGATCTCTTGCAATCTTCAGCCTATCAATAATCTGCTTCACTTTCTCACTGGTATCACTGATGATCGACGGTCCATGAAAGCTCCGAACACCAATCTCCTCCCAACAGATCGGGGTCTTACACTTCCGTCCGTACAATGCCTCGAACGGTGCCATCCCGATACTGGAGTGATAACTGTTGTTGTAGGCAAATTCACACAAAGGAAGACTCTTCTCCCAGTCTTTCCCGAAATCTAGAACACATGCCCGCAACATATCCTCCATAGTCTGATTGGTCCTCTCTGTCTGTCCGTCGGTCTGAGGGTGATACGCTGTGCTGAAATTCAATGTAGTGCCCAAGGCTGCTTGCAAACTGACCCAAAATCTGCCCACAAACTTCATATCTCTGTCTGAAACAATGGAATCTGGAATCCCATGTAACTTGACAACATTGTCAATGTACTTATGTGCCAATACATCCATGGATCCTCTCATCTTCATCGGAATGAAGTGTGCTGACTTCGTAAGTCTGTCAACAATCACCCAAATGCTGTCATTGTCCCTCATGGGTGGCAATCCTGCGACGAAGTCCATGGTGATGTGCTCCCACTTCCACTCCGGAACCTTCAGTGGCTGGAGTAATCCTGGAGGTTTCTGATGTTCAATCTTCACTTGCTGACACACTAAACATCTGGAGACAAACCCTGCAATGTCCTTCTTCATGTTGCTCCACCAGTAAAAGCTCTTCAAGTTCTGGTACATTTTGGTGCTCCCTGGGTGAATAGCATAACGAGAATGGTGAGCCTCAACCATAATCTCGTTCCTCAAATCATGTACACCCGGCACACATAACCTATCCTGGCAGTACAACACTCCATCAATGAGTCTGAACTCTGGCCTCTCTGCTATGCCCTCTATCAATCTGACCAACTCTGGGTCCTCTAACTGACTGCTCTTGATCCTGCTAAGAATTTCTGGTTCCCAAATATGCATATTGGCAACCATGACTCTCTCACTCCTAGGCTGAAACTCGATGGCTAAATCTCTGAATAGCTCTGTCAAAGACCACTCTGTCTGCAAACATCCGGTAGTCGCTACCTTCCTGCTCAATGCATCTGCAACCACGTTCGCTTTCCCGGGATGATACTTTATCGGAAAGTCGTAGTCTTTGATGTACTCCATCCATCTAGTCTGCCTCATGTTCAAATCTTTCTGCCCAAATAGATACTGGAGACTCCTATGATCCGAGTGAACCTCGAATTTCTCCCCATACAAGTAGTGTCTCCACATCTTCAGTGCCATCACCACTGCTGCTAGCTCCAAGTCATGAGTAGCGTACCTCTTCTCATGCTCTTTCAACTGTCTAGATCCATAGGCTATGACCTTTCCCTCCTGCATGAGCACGCAACCCAATCCTATACCTGAAGCGTCTGTAAAAATCACGAATCCTCCAGTTCCCGTAGGTAACGAGAGAATAGGTGCTGTGGTCAATCTGGTCTTCAGCTCCTGGAAGTTCTCTTCACATTGCTCCGTCCAAACAAAAGGAACATCTTTCCTTGTCAATTTAGTCAGTGGAGCTGCAATGCTGGAGAATCCCTTCACGAATCTCCTGTAATATCCTGCTAGGCCGAGAAAACTCCTGATCTCTGACACTGACTTCGGACTCTGCCAACTAACCACTGCCTCAATCTTCGCGGGATCTACTGCCAAACCCTCTCTAGAGATGATGTGTCCTAGAAAGGACACTTGCTCCAGCCAAAACTCACATTTACTGAGCTTAGCATAGAGCTGATTCTCCCTCAAGATCTGCAATGAACTCCTCATATGCTCTGCATGATCATCTCTGGACTTCGAGTAGACTAGGACATCATCTATAAATACGACCGTGAACTTATCTAAGCATGGTGCAAAGACTCTGTTCATCAAGGCCATAAATACTCCTGGCGCGTTAGTCAGCCCAAATGGCATAACCAAGAACTCATAATGTCCATATCTAGTCCTGAAGGCTGTTCTCTGCACGTCTTGATCCCTGACACGTATCTGGTGATAACCAGATCTCAAATCTATCTTGGAGAAATGATGTGCTCCCTGCAACTGATCAAACAACTCGTCTATCCGAGGCAAAGGATACTTGTTCTTGATCGTGACCTGATTCAGCTGCCTGTAGTCGATGCACATACGCATTGATCCATCTTTCTTCTTCACGAAGAGCACCTGTGCACCCCACGGTGATAAACTGGGTCTCACAAACCCTTTATCCACAAGGTCCTGCAATTGAGCTTTCAGTTCTCTTAGCTCTGCTGGAGCCATGCGATAAGGAGCCTTCGATATCGGTGCTGTCCCGGGCTTTAGCTCAATGGTGAAGTCAATCTCCCTAACCGGTGGTAATCCAGGTATCTCCTCCGGAAAGACATCCGGGAATTCGCACACAACTGGAATATCCTCCACCGCTTTGGACACTTCATCCTCCGTGATGAAGGCTACATAGCCCTCACATCCACTCCTAATCAATCGATCAGCTTTCAAAGCCGAGATGACGCTAGTGGACATGGGTTTCCTCTCCCCAACAATCTCCACACTGTCTGCTAGCACTTGCAATCTGACTGTCTTGTTGAAGCAATCCATAACTGTTCTGTAGGTAGACAACCAATCCATACCTAGGATCACATCGAAGTCCCTCATCCCTAGGATGATTAAGTCTGCTAAAAGGATAAAACTCCCCACCTGCACTTTGCAAGCTGGATAATAGGACTCACACTGCACAGTCTTCCCTAAGGGAGTACTAACAAACAATATAAAATGCAATGGAGCTATATCTCCCACCAAACATGCAGCAAAAACAGGTGATACGAAAGAATGCGTGGAACCAGAATCAAATAAGACTCTAGCAGGTACATCTGAGATAGAGAGTGTACCTTCCACCACTCCTCCAGCTTCTTCACCCTCCTGCAGGTCAAGGGCCTGAAGCCTGCCGTGCTGTTGAGGCCTCTGCTGCTGCTGCTGACCCTGCTGCCGGTACTGTGCGTACTGCTGGCCCTGTGGTCGCTGTGGTCCCTGAGGTCTGAACTGTCCTCTAGCCTGCGGTACTGGCGGTCTGAACTGCTGTGGCTGCGGAGGTCTCGGATACTGCTGCGGAGGTGCCTGCCTCAAAGGCTGTACTGCTAATGGTGGGCGAGGAGCTGCATTCCTCACACCCTGCCCTTGTACTTGAGGGCAATCCTTCCTCTGGTGGCCCATCGCACCACACTGAAAACACCCCCCTGTATTCCATCTGCAGGCTGCCGTAGTATGCGAGTTCTGACCACAACGCTCGCAATAAACCTTGAATGTCTGATCAAATTTAGGCCTCTTGCCTTGCGGCTGCTGGTACTGCTGCTGAGAATGCTGCTGGTACCGAGGGTACTGCTGTGGACGCTGCTGATACTGCCCCAAACCTGGACTCCTAACTGGTGCAAGGACGTCCGGAAACTGCCGTGCAAAAAGGATCTTCTTCCGAATGGACTCCTCAGCCCAATATGCACGCTTGAGGTTCTCCTCATAGGTGACTAAGGTAACAGATGTCACCTCCATCTGAATATCGGGCCTCAATCCCCGAATAAATCGCATCACCTTGTCAGCCTCAACCCTAACCAAAGACGGTGCAAATCTCGAAAGGTTCGTGAATTTCTGCTCGTAGATCTGCACTGGGTCCAATCCTTGGACTAACGCTTCAAACTCTATCAGCTTCTGAGCCTGAACATGGGGTGGAATATATTTGGCTCGAAAGAGTGTCTGAAAAGACATCCAAGCCTCAGCATCCTCAATCGTGTCATAAGGTGTCATGACCGATTTCCACCATAACTCTGCTACACCGCGGAACATGTACGATGCTAACTGTACACGCTCCCGTCCAGTGCACTGGAAGACCTTGAAGATCTTCTCCATCTGTACCACCCACTCATCAGCATCGAGGGGGTCTTCATTCCCGTAATATACTGGTGGGTTCCTCTTCTTGAACTTATCATAGATATCATTCAAGTCGATCACCCTAGGAGGGATGATGACTTGAGGTACCGGAGCTGGCCTTTCTAATACTTGCATCATCTGAGCTTGAAAGGCAGTCTGAGCCTGAGTCTGTGCTGTCTGAGAATCCACAAAGGCTTGCATGAGCTGATTGAATCTAGCCTCTGCTGATCCATCTCCACTAGACCCTGCCTGATCATTGTTCTGTGTAGAACGAGTGTGTCCCCCAGCCATCCTGCAAGAAAAGACATGTTAGTCCTATAGGACTCAATCTAACATACAAACTATACAATCTACACAAGCTAAGATACCCAACGAAACCCAATCCTCACACGTCTTAAGTTTCTACTTGTTTTTAATTTAGAAACCAGTACAAAGCTCTGATACCAACTTGTCACGCCCCCAAAAGTGAAACCGAGGTTATGCGTGAGATTAGGGCCAATTTAAAACTTTTCCAACGATAATAACATATCACCTGCCCTAATCGTGTCCCATCTGGATCGAAGACCGCTGTGAGGTACAAACATTTTCCTCGAAAAAATCAAACAATAGCGGAAGCTTCATAAAACAAGAGGTATCTTATAGATGTATAGTTTAAGAGCAATATACTGAGTATCAAAGTTAAGGTTGAAGTTTAAGACTAAACAAATTATTATATACAAGTAAAAAGGCCAAACTAAAACTAGGCCTTAACAAAAGCATAAAGAAACCAAAAGATGAAGCTAGGAGGATTATCGTGAAGCTCTCGCGTACGGGGTCGTCACGGCTATACAATGTCGTTCGTACTATACTCTAGGAAGTCATCAGGCTGATCTGCCTGAACTTCTTCCGTCGTTTCCTCCGCCTCGGGGTAGAAGAGCTCGGTACCTATGCACCAAGAGTAGCATCATCAACACGACGGATGGCAAAGCAATAGATATAGAGATCACATAGATATGCAGTACTAAAGAGAGTAAACGATAACCATGATTATAGGATATGCATAGCACTCTGATCGTATGAGATGCATTGCATTCGAATCATATACAAACCATCAAAGTAGGCGATCCACATAAGCTAATCTATATCATCAATTGGGATAAATCCCAGTATCCAATATCCAGACAACTCGTAGCTCAAGTACTCCGGCTCCGAGAGCTCTGGCACTATCTTGCTTCGAGGACGAACTAAACAGAACAGAACATCTCGAGGAATATATAAATAACTCTCAGCTCAAGTAGCTCGGGCTCCGTAAGCTCTGGCTCTATCTTGCTTCGAGGTGGTGTCGTGTTCTTCCACAGTCGGTGCCCCAACTGTGTTGAACGTTAACAGCTGAATGGTGCCTGACACAAAGAATCCTAAACAAAGGTGAAGGGCTAGGTTTCTTGCGTGAACAAGATTCAATACAAATAGAGAACTACTTTATTCCAAAACAAATCAAATCTCAAACCAATACCAATAGTAGTCCTCTCAAAGCTTGACCATCAAAGCTCCCTAGCCTCAACACTTCAAACGCATAACGAAACGAACGAAACAATACAAGGGGGCCCTAAGTCCAACCTCTAAGTTCTCAAAGCAATCCTCTAATAAAGCTAAGCAAATAGAACTAAAGAACATGCTCATCACATGTAGAAGATAGTACTCAAAGGTACCATTGGGAATCAAAGCGAATAAACAATCCATTCCTAAGTAAAGTGTCAACCCTGAAGCATCGCACAAACTATTCAGTCAACGAAGGGGTTAGGGTTCGCGATAATCGGACGAATAATCTTCGTGCATAGATTTAAAGAAGAGTATCCCGTTGTCCCGTACCATTCAAGATTGAATTAAGTTGACTCTCGATACAACCGAATCAACAATGACGAACGCCGGCTCAAGACGTCCTCATAATAAACCAAATGAGTCCACAAATGGGTATCCAAAGGTCCACCAAGGTCCACTACAAAACAGGGTAAAAATCCCTTCAAAAAGGAAAATTGGCCAAAATCTGCACAAGGCTCGGTCGAGTCTCGGTCGAGTGGCCCCTGTTGTATCGGTCGACCGACACACAGGTCTTGGTCGACCGAGAAGCCTGCGGAAACTGGGCAGTAGCTCTGTTCTGAGCTGAAATGGGACTTTTCCCATTTTCTACTTCTAAGACCTGATGAGTACAATATATGGAGATACAAATAACTTAATAACAACCTATAAAAACTACTAATCAAGTCATCAAACTCTACATCCATTCCATTCAACTAATGAGTCATATTATCATGTTTTTCAACTATTAATGTATCAATTGAGCCAAGGTAATCTAAAACATGATTTTATCAAACAAATCAAGGTAGACAAGCATATCAAGTATTAATATAGCTATTGACTTGCCTTGATGATGTGGTGAACTCAAATCCAAGAAGAAAATGAAGGAAGAAGACACTTTAAAAACTCCAAAGAGGTGAAACACTCTTCCAAATCCCAAATAGCTCCTACACATGTATGCCAAGGTCAAGGTGGTCCTCCCTAATCCATTTCTAACCAAGAAGAAAGGAGATAGAATGGTTTTCCAGCTTAGAGAGCTTACCTCTAAATGGGTTGTGGGTGAAACTCTTAGAAAAGAGTATGGTTAGACTCTTGGAAGCTTGAAGAAGATTATGGGTGGATTGGCTTGCTTCGCCGGAGCTCCGGTGATCTTCAACGGAGAAGAAAGAGATGAAGGAAAGAGAGGAGAAGATGAGTCGGTTGTGGTGTGCTGTGTTGAGTTGAATTGCATGAAAGAAGATAAGATGAAAATGGGTTGGTAGGATACTTAAGTAAATGGGTCATGGGCTTGGGCTTTGGGTTAATGGGTTGATGGGTCAAGGTCCGGGTCGGTCCACGCATATAATTAATGTATTTCGGGCCTCTTCGACGCGTCGAATCGAAACGCGGTCGAAGACTAAAGTTCATGAAACGACGAAACCTACCCAATGCACCCAAACTCACCAAAACTCATAATCTCTTATAATCCCTGAAAACCCTACCCAATTAGTAAAACGACTCTCTATCCTACCCAAACGCGCTCCGAATCGTGCGAAACTACGCACACGCGATTCGTCGATAAACCCAACTATTTAGACTCTAAACTAGCTTACTAACTAATCAAACAATTAATTATAATTAATAGGCCATTAGGGGTCGGGATGTTACAGTGGAGGTGAGATGTCGGTGGGATAGACAGTGTTTTGTTTTGAATGGTCATTTTGGGCATTTTGAAAAAAAGTCGCCGGAAATCCAAAATCTAGCCGGATGTCCTAACTAGAAAGGAAGTTGGAAAACTTAAGCCCTAATTTGAAAATTATGTTTTTATTTATCCTGATTTGAAATCTTAGAAAAAATTGAGCCCCGTTTTGAAAATTATATATATTTATATAGGGAGATGTTCCTATGAGAGATATCTCTCACCTTATATGAGATATAGGGGTGGGAGCTCTTACATTTAAGTTGTTGGCATTAGATATGGATGTGAGGGCCTCACCTTATCTCCCATAGTAAGGTGAGAACATCTCCATTCTATATATATATATAGAAGGTGATGCCTTTCTTCTTCAACCCTATCGAACGGCAACGAATCGGGGATTTCAAGATTTTTGTACCTCATCGAATCGAATAGCGATTTTTTCGAACTAAACTATTCAGAGTTCGACACCCAAAACAGCCAATTAGGTAACATTGCACGTGTGTGAGATCAAACTTGATGATCCCATCAATGGTCCAGATCTCACACTACTGTGCCACAGTCATGAAAAGTGCTCACCTTTTAATATCATCTTCTTTTCTGTAATTTTGGTGTGAAAAAGGATAATCCAGTGGGAGCAGGATTCAGGTATGTGGAAGATGAGAGGCTGGTGCCTGGTTGTTAGAACTGTTGCAGAGGCAGCAACTGATCTAACTACGTACGTTGTTAAAAGAAAAGAGCTCTTTAACAAGGGTAAGAGACTCCAAACTAGCCCTTGTTCATTGTAGGAGGGTCCTACGGAGGGAGATTTGCTGTCACAGCAGTATCAGTTCTAAAAGCAATTTAAAACAGAGAACTGAAGCTTAGACTTGGAGGTATACAGTTGACTCCTTTGATATTTCTAACTCATATAATCTAATCCTCTCTTTATATATTCTTCCAATGTAAACGTATATGACTTACTGGCCATCCGTTCAGCTCATATTTACATTAACAATTAAAAATTAATATATCGACCCGCTGGTCAACCTGGTTTTATTTTGATAGAGAGGAGGATTTGGATTATCGTAAAAATCAGATATCTTGATTGGCATGTGATCTGTTCTCTTCGGGCTTGGTTGGCAATTCTACTATTAGAGTTAAGTAAGGTAAACCCCCATTTCTCAAAAAAAAAAAAAAAAAAAAAAAACCCACCAAAAGCATTTTAATTCAAATTTCTCACCATATTTTTCCAAAAAAAAGTCAAAAAGTAATCCCATTTCTCCACTAAAAGATAAAAAAACTCTACTTTTCAATAAAAAAAAGTAAAAAAGATTTCATCACAAACAACTAAAAACAAAATATTATCATAACCCAATTATATTTTATTATTTCTTCAAAATAATCTTTACTCCACTCAACTCCATTAGTAAAGAATCAAATAGGTTGACATTTACTCTCATCTAATTAATACTGTTTACTTAATCAATATGCATCAATGATCCACAGATTGGTTAATTTTTAAATCAAGTATAGCTAACAAACCCATATCACATAGCAGTCTGGCTCAATCAACTAAGCAACAAATTCAAAAAGGCCTGTATAATGACGCATCGGACGCATGGTTCAAACCAAAGGATGTGATCACAGCTAGAAGCAACTCTGTGGTAGGATTTATTTTCTCCTCACAATTGCTTCAAATTCTAGATTTCCATCTTATGAGAGCCTAAATGTACATTTATGGCGCCTCAATGATGACTATGTTACACTTTGGAATGGTAGCATATGATATTATTTGTGTTATTTTAATGTTTGCAGGTGTTTTAGGTGAAGAAAAAGAATTCAAAGCTAAATTGGAGAAAAATTGAACCATCTGGGCGATCCGGGACATACTGCCTCCAGGCGTCCGGACACAAGACCTAGCGAGCGACGTCTAAGCAAGACGCCAGACCCAGTGAGCGACGTCCAAGCTACTGCTTGCTGACATCCAGACTCCAAACACTAGGGTAACAAAGTCATTGTACGAGAGTAGAGTGGATTCATACCCTAAGATCTTTTCTTCGATTGAATCAAACCTTGTTTTTTATTTGCTAATATAGGAATCAAAACCTCAAATTAATACTTCGTTCTAGTAGGATTAATTTAGGAATTTGGAAACAACGCAACTTAGCATGTTTGTCCAACGGAATACGATGGCCGGCTAAGATCACTATTCTCACGAGTAGAGGTAGTTACGAGGTATAATTTATACTTGCTTGAATAAGTTGAGAGTGTAGTTCTTTTACCAAAAAAAAAAAAAAAAGTTGAGTTTTTACTCGCTGAGTGGGATCGGCCTGACATTAAGAGAGTGTTTAGCATTGTGCCATTCAGATGTTCCATGTTCCCACAATATGAGGCTATGAAAAACATGTTTGGTTGGTGAAAATCATTGTTCCAA
This sequence comes from Cinnamomum chago, assembly GCA_038049695.1. Lineage (NCBI taxonomy): Eukaryota > Viridiplantae > Streptophyta > Magnoliopsida > Laurales > Lauraceae > Cinnamomum > Cinnamomum chago. The sequence continues at coordinate 29,767,057 of CP142451.1, read as the reverse complement.
TATTGGTCTTACGGGAAGGAATCGCAATATCTTAACCCACGGGCATAAGAAAGTTCGAACAAAAAATCTTTTTTTTTTTTTAATGAAACAACTTTTGAGCACAGTTCATTCCTACTTATCTCTTATAGAATCATAAACCAAAATCTTGCAAAGCCCATTGATATCGGGTTGAAAGTTTAGGCCCAGACCTAGACCATGATGCCTTAATTGGGCCTTTTTCTTTGGGTTGGTCATGCTTAAGTAGAACTAGCAAAGCACACCCTTACTTAACACGGGCAATATAATTTATACTATTAAAAATGATAAAATTATTAGAAAAGAATTAATACCTATAATAATAACAAAAAGAAGGCTGGTTAATTTCAAAATTAGTGCACTTTAATTTGTTTGAGATCAATTGAATATTTTTAGCCTATAATAATAATAGTAGCACTTAGCATCTTGCTTGGCCAGATTAAGCTGAGTACAATTAAGCTGAGCCAGATTTGGCCTGTTGAGAGCGTTGACAACCCGAACCACATTCGATTAGTGGGTGCAATGACGAGAAATGCTAGTCTGGCCAGCCTATATATTAATCGGAGAAACTACCAATGTTAATCCATCCCAAAAATAAAAGTGACAACTTAAAAATAAATTAGTTTGTTAAATCTGAGATTTGACCACCAATTCAGCTCAAAGTGGACATGGAAAGTTGAGGAAGTGGGCATAATTTATCATTTTAAGGTGGGGGGCTTCAGGGGCGGATCCAGTTATATGGGTCTGGGGCTGAAGCCCCCACCCATACCTAAACAAGTCTTAAAATATTTAAGAAACACCCTACAAATTGTGAAAATATATATATATATTTTTATATTTACCCTTTCTCCTAATATTTCTTTTACATTGAGCCCCCACAAGTTTAATTTCTTGGGTCCACCTGGCCTGGGCGCCGTATAAAAGCAAAATGGGCCGAGGCTCATCATTAAATGTCATTTTCCCTTATGTTATTAGCCCTATGCCAATATATCAACCTCAAAGAATTAAGATTTTTCAGTCAATGAGATTATTAAATGGAAAAGGATTTTTGGTCAAATAAACACTAGTCTGAATAGAAGAACATCACAATGATATCAACTTAAATGAAACATCAAGACTAAATCTAAATACTCAAAAAAAAAAAAAATCAGAAATCAGACCCAACACCAACTCACTCAATTAGGTTATGGACTGACCCAATTCCTACCCTTCTGTCCCTTTATTTTTTTATATTATTATTTTTTGCGTGGGGGGGGGGGGGGGGGGGGGGGGGGGGGTGTGTTTACTGAAAGGGATTCTCTCATCTACACATTTGTGGGACTAATGCAGCTCTCTCTATCTTTCTCTCCCATATATTGTAACATGAATAATTTATTACCTGATAACTAAAATTGCAAATATAAATTATACTTAGCTACCATCTCTACTCGTGAGAATAATGATGTTAGCCGGGTGTCGTATCCACTGGGACAAAAAGGCTTAGTTGCATTGTTTCTAAATTCCTAAATTAATCCTACTACAGAACGAATAATTGATTTGGGGTTTATAATTCCTAAATTAGCAAATTGAAATTAAAAGTTTAATTCAATCGAAGAAATATCTTATTGTATGAATCCACTCTACCCTCGTACAATAAAAACTATAGACATAGGCATGGGCGGAGCCATGTTGAGGCCCGGGGGGCCAGCCTTTGAAAAATGCCCCCCCCCCCCCCCCCCCCCCCCCAAGCCTTTGAAAAAATCATCTTTAATAATATAATCTCTAATGTCATGAGTTGTCTGACATTGCTATGCAGTAGTATAGTGAAATGACATAGTAAATGTTGTTGCAAAATCGTGATATTGTGGATTGACGGAATATTGATAATCTCCATGTTCCTTAGAGTATATATCTTGATAGCCTGAGACATACAAGATCTTGTGGTGGTGCATGTCCAGGTTGTAGTGAAGAAGTCTCATGCAAATCTACACTGTTTGATATGTTACAGAAAGAGAGAGAGCAGTGGTGCTTCCAATATTTATGAAATATAGGCGGTGTATTCAAAATCACATATTATTAGTGATCCTTCTTTGTTTTGTTCTTTTCCTCTTTTTCTCCATTAATCTCTCATCTTCAGTGATTAAAATTTTGCACGCCGTCTTCTCTATATCCAGCATTTTCAAGGAACAAAATCATGGTTGAACTTATAACTATGTCAAAAAGGAAATTTTACAATATGATAGTTATAATAATTGGTGAAAAAAAATTTTATTCAAGTTTTGGCCCCCCCCAAGATGACATCCTGGCTCCGCCCCTGGACATAGGGTTTCACTATCAATGCTTTAAAGACTCGTATGGGTTTCAAACCTCCACAGAGTCAACAAATAAATCATGCGGGTTTAGATATGGGCATAACTTATCCCTATGGCATAGATTATCTTAGATCTAACAACACATTCATTTAAGCACCATTATATGACTGGTATTCAAATCTACAAGAATAAAATACCAAAACTAGATATTGCATTAACAAAGAAATCCAATCAATGGATGATATTCATCTCATATAATCAAAGCATTCAAAACCTATACATCACCAAAAGTACATGATTAGGCTTCATTGCAACCTTAAGGTGGAGTGTTAATTACTCATCGAGAGAGATGAACGACGAATCCTTGACAAAATCTCCATTAGTGCTCTTTCCAATCCTCCAAAACCAGCCTCCTATTCTTCTCTTAAGACTTGAATGCCCTAAAAACGAGTTATGATATTTCTTTTATAGATTTTCCTTCAAAATCTCTTCAAAACGTGAAGGGAGGCGGACTCCACCCGTGTCTGGTGTCCAAGATGCCAGCAGGCAGTAGCTTGACGTCGCTCGCTGGGTCTGGCATCAGGACGCCCAGTGTTTGGCATCCGGACGCCTGGAGGCAGTTTGTCCCGGTTCGTCCGGATGGTTAAATTTTTCTCCAATTTAGCTCTAAATTCTGTATCCTTACCTAAAACACCTGCAAACATTAAAATAATACAAATAAGGTCATATACTGTCATTCTAAAGTGTAACAAAGTCATCATTGAGGGGCCTTAAATGTACAGTTAGGCTCTCATCGTAACTGTAATTCTGAAAGTTATGTTGATTGTTATGCAATACAGAAGGACTTGAACCCACCTTTAGTGTTGACGGTTGACCCCACCGAAAAGGGAACCTTCACTACAATTCAGGCGGCCGTCAATGCAAGTCCTGATAATGCCGTTGGGAGGACGGTTATCCGAATAGCGGCATCCAACTTACTTGTAAGACAAAGTGGCCATTTTTTTCAAAGTCAATTGAAGTTGAAGTTTGTTTCCATCAGTATTATCGTCTAACAATATTTATACATCATACAGGGAAAAGTAATAGTCAGCGTTAGCAAGACTAACCTGAGTTTTCAAGAGCAGGGTTTGATGAATACGATAAAAGCGTGGAACGATACTGCAGGCAACACGCCTAATACCTACACAAGTCCATCTGTTGCTGTCTTTGGAAATGGTTTCCGAGCTTACATCATCAGTTTCAAGGTATGAACTTAAAAAAAAAAAAAAATTGAACTTTTCTAAAAACATATATTTTATGATTTTACCCTGCACATGTGAATAAGAGGGTTTGCATGTGCCCCTAGAGATTAGTTCTTGGCTATCTAAAATTGAGTGTCCCTTGGGCCAAAGCGAAAGGCTCTTCGGCTAGGCTAGACGGGAGATACCCTGGGTTAAAAAAAATGATGGATTTTATTAAGGGTTGTTTGACATTTACGCTTGAGATGCATAAATGCAATTTACATATACAATGGTTTATAATATAAATGTTGAGTATATAAGCTTTACACATGTGTTTCTGTTTACAATGTTTGGCAACAAGCATCATTTACAAATGATTTACATATATGACTCATTTTAGAGTTGGGGTTGGGGGGGGGGGGGGGGGGGGGGGGGTGTACTGAAAGGGAATCTCTCAGCTACACATTTGTGGGACTAATGCAACTCTCTCTATCTTTATCTCCCATTTATTGTAACATGAATAATTTATTACCTGATAACTAAAATTGGGTTTGCAAATATAAATTCTACATAGCTACTATCTCTACTCATGAGAATAATGATTTTAGTCGGGTGTCGTATCCACTGGGACAAAAAGGCTTAGTTGCATTGTTTCCAAATTCCGAAATTAATGCTACTGCTGAACGAATAATTGATTTGGGGTTTATAACTCCTAAATTAGCAAATTGAAATTAAAGTTTAATTCAATCGAAGAAAAGATCTTAAGGTACGTATCCACTCTACCCTCGTACAATGGAAACTATAGACATAGGGTTTCAGTATCAATGCTTTAAAGACTCGTAAGGATTACAAAGCTCCACAGAGTCAACAAATAATTCATGCGGGTTTAGATATGGGCATAACCTATCTCTATGACATAGATTATCTTAGATCTAACAACTCATTCATTCAAGCACCATTATATGACTGGTATTCAAATCTACAAGAATAAAATACCAAAACTAGATATTGCATTAACAAAGAAATCCAATCAATGGATGATATTCATCTCATATAATCAAAGCATTCAAAACCTATACATCTCCAAAAGTACAAGATTAGGGCTTCATTGCAACCATAAGGTGGAAAGTTAATTACTCATGGAGAGAGATGAATGACGAATCCTTGACAAAATCTTCATTAGTGCTCTTTCCAATCCTCCAAAACCAGCCTCCTATTCTTGTATTAAGACTTGAATGCCCTAAAAACGAGTTATGAGATTTCTTTTATAGATTTTCCTTCAAAATCTCTTCAAAACGTGAAGGGAGGCGGACTCCACTCGTGTCTGGCGTCTAGACGTCAGCAGGTAGTAGCTTGACGTCGCTCGCTGGGTCTGGCATCAGGACGCCGAGTGTCTGGCATCCGGACGCCTGGCGGCAGTATGTCCTCGGTTCGTCGGGATGGTTATATTTTTCTCCAATTTAGCTCTAAATTCTGTATCCTTACCTAAAACACCTGCAAACATTAAAATAATACAAATAGGGTCATATATTGTCATTCTAAAGTGTAACAAAGTCATCATTGAGGGGCCTTAAATGTACAGTTAGGCTCTCATCGTAATTCTGTAAGTTATGTTGATTGTTATGCAATACAGAAGGACTTGAACCCGCCTTTAATGCTGACGGTTGACCCCACCGAAAAGGGAACCTTCACTACAATTTAGGCGGTCGTCAATGCAAGTCCCGATAATGCCGTTGGGAGGACGGTTATCCGAATAGCGGCAGCAACTTACTTGTAAGACAAAGTGGCCATTATTTTCAAAGTCTATTGAAGTTGAAGTTTGTTTCCATCAGTATTATCGTCTAACAATATTTATACATCATACAGGGAGAAAGTAATAGTCAGCGTTAGCAAGACTAACCTAAGTTTTCAAGAGCAGGGTTTAATGAATACGATAATAGCGTGGAACGATACTGCAGGCAACACACCTAATACCTACACAAGTCCATCTGTTGCTGTCTTTGGAAATGGTTTCTGAGCTTACATCATCAGTTTCAAGGTATGAACTTAAGCACCTTTTGTTTTTTGAACTTTTCTAAAAACATATATTTTATGATTTTACCCCGCACATGTAAATAGGAGGGTTTGCATGTGCCCCTAGAGATTAGTTCTTGGCCATCTAAAATCGAGTGTCGCATGCGCGAAAGCGAAAGGCTCTTCGGCTAGGCTGGACGGGAGATACCCTGAGTTAAAAAAAAAGTGAAGGATTTTATTAAGGGATTTTTTGACATTTATGCTTGAGATGCATAAATGCAATTTACAACTATAATGGGGTTTGGAAATATAAATGATACTTAGCTACTATCTCTACTCATGAGAATAATGATGTTAGCCGGGTGTCGTATCCACTAGGACAAAAAGGCTTAGTTGCATTGTTTCCAAATTCCTAAATTAATCCTACTACAGAACGAATAATTGATTTGGGGTTTATAATTCCTAAATTAGCAAATTGAAATTAAAGTTTAATTCAATCGAAGAAAAGATCTTATTGTACGAATCCACTCTACCCTCGTACAATGGAAACTATAGACATAGGGTTTCACTATCAATGCTTTAAAGACTCGTATGGGTTTCAAACCTCCATAGAGTCAACAAATAAATCATGCGGGTTTAGATATGGGCATAACTTATCCCTATGGCATAGATTATCTTAGATCTAACAACACATTCATTCAAGCACCATTATATGACTGGTATTCAAATCTACAAGAATAAAATACCAAAACTAGATATTGCATTAACAAAGAAATCCAATCAATGGATGATATTCATCTCATTTAATCAAAGCATTCAAAACCTATACATCACCAAAAGTACAAGTTTAGGGCTTCATTGCAACCTTAAGGTGGAAAGTTAATTACTCATCGAGAGAGATGAACGACGAATCCTTGACAAAATCTCCATTAGTGCTCTTTCCAATCCTCCAAAACCAGCCTCCTATTCTTCTCTTAAGACTTCAATGCCCTAAAAACGAGTTATGATATTTCTTTTATAGATTTTCCTTCAAAATCACTTCAAAACGTGAAGGGAGGCGGACTCCACCCGTGTCTGGCGTCCAAGACGCCAGCAGGCAGTAGCTTGACGTCGCTCGTTGGGTCTGGCATCAGGACGCCTAGTCTCTAGCATCCGGACACCTGGAGGCAGTATGTCCCGGTTCGTCCGATGGTTATATTTTTCTCCAATTTAGCTCTAAATTCTGTATCCTTACCTAAAACACCTGCAAACATTAAAATAATACAAATTAGGTAATATACAGTCATTCTAAAGTGTAACAAAGTCATCATTGAGGGGCCTTAAATGTATAGTTAGGCTCTCATCGTAACTGTTATTCTGTAAGTTATGTTGATTGTTATGCAATACAGAAGGACTTGAACCTGCCTTTAGTGCTGACGGTTGACCCCACCGAAAAGGGAACCTTCACTACAATTCAGGCGGCCGTCAATGCAAGTCCTGATAATGCCGATGGGAGGACGGTTATCCGAATAGCGGCAGCAACTTACTTGTAAGACAAAGTGGCCATTTTTTTCAAAGTCTATTGAAGTTGAAGTTTGTTTTCATCAGTATTATCGTCTAACAATATTTATGCATCATATAGGGAAAAAGTAATAGTCGGCGTTAGAGAGACTAACCCGAGTTTTCAAGAGCAGGGTTTGATGAATACGATAATAGCGTGGAACGATACTGCAGGCAACACGCCAAATACCTACACAAGTCCATTTGTTGCTGTCTTTGGAAATGGTTTCCGAGCTTACATCATCAGTTTGAAGGAATGAACTTAAGCACCTTTTGTTTTTTGAACTATTCTAAAAACATATATTTTATGGTTTTACCGTGCACATGTGATTAGGAGGGTTTGCATGTGCCCCTAGAGATTAGTTCTTGGCTATCTAAAATCGAGTGTCCCTTGGGCCAAAGGGAAAGGCTCTTCGGCTAGGCTGGACGGGAGATACCCTGGGTTAAAAAAAATGATGGATTTTATTAAGGGTTGTTTGACATTTACGCTTGAGATGCATAAATGCAATTTACATATATAATGGTTAATTATATAAATGTTGAGTATATAAGCTTTACACAAGTGTTTCTGTTTACAATGTTTGGCAACAAGCATCATTTAAAAATGATTTACATATGACTCATTTTAGGGGGGGCGGGGGGGGTACCGAAAGGGAATCTCTCAGCTACAAATTTGTGGGACTAATGCAGCTCTCTCTATCTTTCTCTCCCATATATTGTAACATGAATACTTTATTACCTGATAACTAAAATTGGGTTTGCAAATATAAATTCTACATAGCTACTATCTCTACTCGTGAGAATAATGATTTTAGCCGGGTGTCGTATCCACTGGGACAAAAAGGCTTAGTTGCATTGTTTCCAAATTCTGAAATTAATGCTACTGCAGAACAAATAATTGATTTGGGGTTTATAATTCCTAAATTAGCAAATTGAAATTAAAGTTTAATTCAATCGAAAAAAAGATCTTAAGGTACGAATCCACTCTACCCTCGTACAATAAAAACTATAGACATAGGGTTTCACTATCAATGCTTTAAAGACTCGTATGGGTTACAAACCTCCACAAAGTCAACAAATAAATCATGCGGGTTTAGATATGGGCATAACCTATCTCTATGGCATAGATTATCTTGGATCTAACAACACATTCACTCAAGCACCATTATATGACTAGTATTCAAATCAACAAGAATAAAATACCAAAACTAGATATTGCATTAACAAAGAAATCCAATCAATGGATGATATTCATCTCATATAATCAAAGCATTCAAAACCTATACATCACCAAAAGTACAAGTTTAGGGCTTCATTGCAACCTTAAGGTGGAAAGTTAATTGCTCATCGAGAGAGATGAACGACGAATCCTTGACAAAATCTCCATTAGTGCTCTTTCCAATCCTCCAAAACCAGCCTCCTATTCTTCTCTTAAGACTTCAATGCCCTAAAAACGAGTTATGAGATTTCTTTTATAGATTTTCCTTCAAAATCTCTTCAAAACGTGAAGGGAGGCGGACTCCACCCGTGTCTAGCGTCCAGCCGGCAGTAGCTTGACGTCGCTCGCTGTGTCTGGCATCAGGACGCCCAGTGTTTGGCATCCGGTCGCCTGGAGGCAGTATGTCCCGGTTCGTCCGGATGGTTATATTTTTCTCCAATTTAGCTCTAAATTCTGTATCCTTACCTAAAACACCTGCAAACATTAAAATAATACAAATAAGGTATTATACTGTCATTCTAAAGTGTAACAAAGTCATCATTGAGGGGCCTTAAATGTATAGTTAGGCTCTCATCGTAACTGTAATTCTGTAAGTTATGTTGATTGTTATGCAATACAGAAGGACTTGAACCCGCCTTTAGTTCTGACGGTTGACCCCACCGAAAAGGGAACCTTCACTACAATTCAGGCGGCCGTCAATGCAAGTCCTGATAATGCCGGTGGGAGGACGGTTATCCAAACAGCGGCAACAACTTACTTGTAAGACAAAGTGGCCATTTTTTTAAAAGTCAATTGAAATTGAAGTTTGTTTCCATCAGTATTATCGTCTAACAATATTTATACATCATACAGGGAAAAAGTAATAGTCAGCGTTAGCAAGACTAACCTGAGTTTTCAAGAGTAGGGTTTGATGAATACGATAATAGCGTGGAACGAATACTGCAGGCAACACGCCTAATACCTACACAAGCCCATCTGTTGCTGTCTTTGCAAATGGTTTCCGAGCTTACATCATCAGTTTCAAGGTATGAACTTAAACACCTTTTTTTTTTTGAACTTTTCTAAAAACATATATTTTATGATTTTACCCCGCACATGTGAATAGGAGGGTTTGCATGTGACAATAGAGATTAGTTCTTGGCTATCTAAAATCGAGTGTCCCTTGGGCCAAAGCGAAAGGCTCTTCGGCTAGGCCGGACGGGAGATACCCTGGGTTAAAAAAAAAATGATGGATTTTATTAAGGGTTGTTTGACATTTACGCTTGAGATGCATAAATGCAATTTACAACTATAATGGTTAATTATATAAATGTTGAGTATATAAGCTTTACACATGTGTTTCTGTTTACAATGTTCGGCAACAAGCATCATTTACAAATGATTTACATATATGACTCATTTTACCATGTTTGTTTCAAAGACATTCATAAGCATTTTTGGTGTTTATGACGTAAACTTGAAACAACTAAACATGTCTATAGCATTTAGCAACTAATATAAATTTGTGGGGCCCACCTTGGGCTAAGACTACTATCAATAGATTGGTGAAAGTTTAAATAGAGGGGGTGCATTTTTTTTTTAATCAAACAAGTAGATCATGATTTGATGAAACAGTGGGCATAGTCCATAAAGAACCCAGGTTTTCTAAAATTTGGTTTGCATATATAGGCCCTTATAATGCGTATACAAGCACCATCTCAAACAAGATTGCAAGATCAACCCATTAATTTTGAGTACCTCATCTGCGGAGTGCTAGACCTATGAACTCATTCTTGCATAGACCATGGTTAGAATACCTGTGGAATGCAATGTAGAGACCTATGAACTCATTCTAGTACATTTTTTTAATCAAGATTCATCATGTGAGACGATTTTACATGAAATATGATTTCAATTTGAGATTTTTCCTTATTAAAACCTATTCGAGCGATTTTCACTGTGTTCTGAGTTTAGAAGCTGGTTGTTTGATTAATAAAACTGAAAATTAGACTACTGCAGTATATTAAAACATACTCATTTTCTTAATCCTTTTTTATCATTGCCCCTCTCATCTCTTTTATTTCCTCTTCCTTAACAAGTAGTATTTTCATTTCTAATGAAATATGTAAATCAAAATTTCCAATGAAGAAACAGTGATGTAAACTGCGAGATGCAGCTGGTAGTAGCCAAGAACATCTCTGTACATGTTCATCGGCTACTCACTTCTCTAGTTGTTGATAATTTGTGGATGCCTTATATGACCTCACAGGGATGTTGATCACTTGTGTAGTTAATTTGGCACGATGGTCTTGCGCATCATTCTGATGAAACAGGGCTTTGGTCATGATATTCAAATTAGGGAAATAGAGACAAGTCTTTGTATAATGTTCATTATAGAAGTTATGTATGTATCAAAAGTCATTATCATGTGAACCATCTGACTATACAGATGCCACCCAAATGAAATTTCCATTAATAGCAATAACTAAAATTATAAAGTTTTTTTTTCTCTGAATGTTAAAACTAAGAAGCTTTTGTTAGTTTATATGGACTCAATCCATAACATGATGTAATAAATTGATTAATTTCTTTATTTATCAATAAAATCATGCTTTCCTTTCATGAGATAAATGGTGTTTTATTACCTAATTCACATAACTAATACATATGACATGATAGTTCATGAGATGAACCAGGTCTCATTAGTATATTAGATGTGATATATGTGTATGGATGGGACCCATATACGGGAGACATATGTCACAAATATTATACTTAAATATCTTCACAACCAGTGATAAGATTGAGCATCTCATCTGATAATGTTGTGCACTTTGATCACTATGAGATAGAGTGATGATTTGTCTCGATCATCAAAATGTAAGATTCTAGATCAAGGTGCTGGTACATTAGATGTATTGAAGGACAATGAGAAGCACCTTATGGAACACTGTCTCGATTTTAAGGTTTGCTCTCATAATTCCCTAGCAATAGGCTCTCAATCATGAGATATTGATGAACTCAAGTTTTTGTCTATTCATTTGCTTTGAGTCACTAATGAGTGAGGCCAATGTAGGTCAACACCTCGGTGTCTTGAGTACGTGGTAGTAGAACTGTGGGAATATTCAATGATCAAGATGGAATCTATGTATATTATCCCCTTGTGCCAATTAATGGATTTGTCATTACTAAGTGCGCACCTATCTCGATTAAGAGTATTGGATGGTACTGATAATCACTGTGATTAATTGGGGCTCAAGGATAATAAGATGTGGATCTAAGATTGGAAGGGACATGCATGTTTAATCCAATTGATACATGAATATTGATAAAGGGGCCTAATTGTGGTAATTGAGAAGTTTAAGATCTTCTTTGTAATATATTCCTAAGACTAGAGTGCAATTGCATTTATATAGTGGTATTATTTGTAATTAACTGTGGGCCCGGATTGCACATGAGATGTAAGGTTGCGGTATCCCAGTTGGAGTCAGCTTTCTATGGAATCCCTAGTGGTCTCCACTCCCCACGCTAGCCCAAGATTGGATCATTACTATTTCTACTTAAACTAAAAACGAAAGGAATTAGAAAGTTATTATTTCTATTTGAAGTGAGACTTCTAATAGTGGTAATAGTAGGTTACTAATTGTTGTGGAAGTAAGACTTCTGTAATAATTGGAAATGAGAAAGTTACTAATTCTTAATGGAAGTAGGACTTCTATTTTAGTTAGAAAGAGGAGGTTGCATAGAGCTATAAATAGGGGAACCAAACCCCTTGGATACCTACCTTGGAATTCACGCCCAATAGTGCAAGAGTTGCACTCCCTTCTTTCTCTTCTTCTTCTAGTTTCCTTAGAGCTTCTAGTTGATTTTCTCTTGAAGATTTCACCATTCTTCTTGAGAAATGAGATCTGAAAGTGGGTCATAGCGTAGTAGACAACAAGGTATTGAAGATCCTAATTCGCTACAAGAAGAGTTCTTATTCAGTTAATTTGTCTTCTTCTCCATTAGAGCACTACCGAGCTCCAAAGGTATATTCTACTTCATGGTATGTTGTGGATTTATTTTGGTTGCATGGTGATGCTATTTGCTATCTTAGAGATAGTGTTTTACTGATCTTGATTATGAGTTTGAGGTTCTTAGATCCTGGATTGGGTTTTATGGCCTTATGGGTACTTGATCCCTCAGTCAAGTAAGTCAAAAGTTTTGACAACATATCCACGAGGCCCACCTACTTCCAACATCTTTTTTATTCATGAAATCACAATTCCATAATAATGAGTTCAAATATTGAAGTCTTCTTTAGTTTTGCAAAAATTTCCACGTAACATTGATGGAATTTGGAATCAAGAGAGCAAGCAGAGTTCCCTTGCATTGGGAATTTGGGCAAAGTAAGGAGCATGCAACAAGAGATACATTATGAGGAAGAATAGAGATATTGAGAAAGAGAAAGATATTGACACCTCAATATGGAGAGAGAGAGAGAGAGAGAGAGAGAGATATGGAAATTGGTAGAAAGTGGGGAAAAAAGAGAACCAGAGAGGGGACCATGACAGGCTGAGCCAGTGGGGAGAGAGGGAGGGAAGGTGAGATGTCATACCTGGAGGTAGTGGTGTAAAAAAAGTCCAGAAAACCGTCTAACCGATTGAATCGAACTGATGGTTAATAATCGTGTTTCACAGTTCGGTTACGATTATTAAAATCGAAAAACTATACTTCACGCTTCGGTTACAGTTTTCAGTCTTAACTCACGGTTATTAACCAAACTAAATCGTAAAATACTGTTCAGTTAACCGTTTTCCCAAAACACGCTGTTAACCGAACTGTTACACTAATAAAAAAAAAACTAGAGGACCTAAATGTATTACATGATAGATATTTTGTACCATCATCTTAGACTTTTAATTGTGTTTATTTTCGTGAAAAATGATAGTGGTGTTTTGTTTAGTATGTGGAAAATAATAGTGTTTTTCTACATGCAGAGTCAATGCGCAAAGATAGATTTTTTTAAGTGATAATTAACCGTAACCGAACTGTCTAATACAGTTAACCGCGGTTCGGTTTTTAACGGTTTTTTAGGATACGGTTATACTTACGGTTTTTAAAAACAAAAAACAGTAAAATACGGTTCGGTCAACGATTTTCCCAAAACAAACTGTTAACTGAACCGTTACAGCCCTACCTGAATGTGTCGAGCTGTCTTGCTGGGAAGAGTAGGGTTCTCAATTGTCCAAGTGAGGAGGGAGAGGAGAAAGAAGAGCTAAAAAGTGGGGAGATGGGTCTCGAACCTGGGTGGGCACTTTTCTTTGACGGAACTCTCACCTGATGCACAGTCCACAATTTTTATGTGATTCCAATACATGTGTAAAACGCATGTTTCCTTTTACCATCCTTTGAGATGCCAAAAATTGAGTGTGAAATTGAGCTCATTTACACATCTATTGCACATGTAATTTACACATGTCATACGTAAATGCTTACCAACAACCCCTTAGAACAATAGAAAGTAGAACACTACAGAATAAGGGACAAGAGAACACAACATATATCTGGCGCAATTGGGTATTCTTTTGATAGTGTTTCTTCTAAACTATGAAGAAATTAAGAATTCAGATATCTTGGGGAAGATTGAATTCTGTTGATTCTGGTTTTTAGTTTTTAAGTCTCTCATTAATTATATTGCATATATTATCTTGAGGAATTTACAGGAAAAGTCCTTGTAGGACGCCATACGTCTTACCAGGTCCCCGTATCATGTTGGACACAGGAGGGTCCTCATGTGGCCATTTTAATTTATTTATTTTTGTCATTTAGCGTTATGGTCGATATCAACCATTCTGCGATGGTTGCCCTCGATTTTTTAAACCCAAATAGAAATTTGATTTTTCTCTCTTGGTTGTTGGTGCTGCTCCAGAGCAGTGAATTGGGCCAGGGGAGGCAGGAAGAGGGAGGATAGGAAAGAATGGAGGCTGGTGAGCATGGGGTCATCTTCGTCAGAGGAGGAGGAAGGATTGCCATGGAGGGAAGGGAGGAGGGAGGGGAGGGGAGGGGAGACGGCGGCGAGGTTGTAGGCGGAGATGAAGAAGGGGGCTGGGCTTGCAGGTAGTGGGGGAGGGAGGGGATGGGGGCCAAGGCCTGCAGACCCAAGGGGAGTGAGAGGGGGTGAGGGCGGAGGATTTGCAGGTGACCTGCAGATTTGTCTTTTTTCTTGTTATTTCACGATATGGTCGATATCGACCATTCTGTTGTATTAAGCAAATAAGATAGTTACATGTTGAAGAAAATCTGATTGACCGAATGGTCAATATCAACCATATCGCTAAATGACAAATAAAAATAATAATAATAAAAGGGCCACATGAGGTCCCCTCCCGTGTCCAATATGATACGGGGACCTAGTAAGATGTATGGCGTCCTACGGGAACTTTTCCTGTAAATCCCTCTATTATCTTCGTTCTATTTTAATATGAGGACCTTAATTAAAAAGAAAAAACTTTATATTAGATTAATTTTATGGGTTTTTTATTGGATGATGAAGAACATTGCAATGAAATTTTGACATTTGTGGTTTTTAAGTTATGGTTCTTGATTAAGAATGCTACCCCACCTCCATCCCCTGGTGATAAAGACAAACAAGCCGTGGCTCTTAGTATTGGAGGGGATGCAGCCGTATTTTTTGACTGTGGATTTTACGGAGTGCAGGACACGCTTCTTGATGATACAGGCCGGCATTACTTCAAGAACTGCTTCATTGAGGGATCCATGGATTTCATTTTTGACCACCACGCTAGATCCCTTTATGAGGTATCTGAGTTAATTAATTAATTTGGTAATATAATTTAATTATGCAAACTAACATATATTTTTCTTATAATGGCCAGAATTGCAAAATTCATTTAATAGTAAAGGAAGTGCCGGGGATGATCATTGGTTCCATAACGGCCCAAGAAAGAAAATCAATAGCTCATAAAGCTGGATTTTCTTTTTTAAACTACACAATTAATGGAACCGCTCTGGTGTGGCTAGGACGTGCTTTAAGCAATTATCCCTTGGTTGTTTTTGTACGAACATTCATGCTTGTCAATATTGCTCCAGCTGGTTGGGATGATCAAAATCAACATTGCAGAGACGCATATGTAGCTTTTTTTCTTAATTAATATTCTTTTGTTTTGAATATATTATTGATCCTTTTTTTTTTTGTTTTTTTTAACAGTACAATCTTCTTTGGAGAGTATGAGTGCCAGGACCTGGGGTGAACAACTCTCCAAGGGTCAGATACTACAAAAAAACTGAACGACGCCGAACCAGCGCCATTCATGGATATATCATTCATCGACGGTGATGATTGACTTTATCACTGATCGGATCATCAAGCATCAGTTCGTGCACCATCTCAGTTGTCAACAACTCAAATCCTGGGACTTTTTTTCCACCAAAAATTGCAAATAAGTTATGTTAAATCCTGCGATTTTTGGACTTAGCCAAATACCAGATAAATGGGTACTACGAATGTGGAGGTGGCTGTGTTGGCTTAATGACTATTGATTACATTTTTTTTTTTAGGGCTTTGGTCGGAGGTCCCTCAAAGCGGCAAACAGTCCACAATCTTTTTTCTTAGTGTGATTGGTCATTTTTTCAAATTAAAACGCTTAAAATGTCAAATTTACCCCTTCTTCAAAATCATACCCCATGATTAGTAGGATATGAAATTAATAATGGTCAACTACCATTTAATTGACCAAGTAATTTCAAAAGATCCAAATAAATTTAAAAAAAAAGTAAATAAATTTCAAAAGATCCAAATAAATCTTAAAAAATGTAAATAAATTTCAAAAGACGGAAACAAATTTTAAAATACGTAAATAAAATTAAAAAACACAAATAAATTCGAAAGAATGCAAATAAATTTCAAAAAATGCAATAAATTTCAAAAGAACGCAGAGAAATTTAAAAAGATGCAAATAAATTTTAAAAAAGATAAATAAATTTCAAAAGATGAAAATCAATGCCAAAAGATCCAAATAAATTTCAAAAGACGTAATTAAAATTAAAAAACGCAAATAAATTTAAAAAAACGCAAATACATTTGCCAAAACTAAGATAAACCAATTTTCAAATCTTCAAATTTTTTTTTCCAAAAACTCAAGTATTTTTGCCAAAACTCAGTTAAATTTATTTCAAAAAATGCAAATAAATTTCAAAAGAATAGCCCAAGTTTAGTTCAAAAACTTAGTTAAAAATTTTCAAATGGAGATAAATTTGTCAGAAACTCAGCTATATTTTTCAAAAACTCCAATAAATTTGCCAAAAAATCAGATAGATTCGTTCAGAACTCAGACAAATTTGTTCCAAAACTCAGATAAATTAGCCAGAAACTCAACTAGATTTGTCCAGAACTCAGAGAAATTTGTTTCAGAACTCAGATAAATTTGAGCAAAACTCAAATAAATTTCACAAAAAATGAAAAACTAAGATAAATTTGACAGAAACTCAAATAAATTTTTGAAAACTCAGATAAACTTGACAAGAACTTAGATAAATTTCACAAAAAATCAGATAAATTTCTTAAAAACTCATATAGATTTGCTTCTGGGCTTCTGCATAACGGATCGGGTTTGACCTGGATTGGACCCGACCCGATAGTGAACCCAAAAGAAAAAAGAAGATGGGTTCTTCTTCTTCGTTCTATTTCTGCAACTGGACACAGACCAGGGGGCAGTCTTCTTCTTTCTCGGCCACGAGACTGCAGCGGTGGTGGTTAGTTCCTTCTCTGGCAATCGCCCTCTTCTCCGGCAGTGGTGGGCGAACCAAAAAATTAGAGAAAACTCTCTCCAGAACCAAACAGTCCACGTCGGACTTGCAGGGATGGGATTGTCTTCTAATGAATGGCAGATGGAGAAAGGAGAATTGGTTGCAGGGTTCGACCTCAGGTGATGGGGATAGAGGAGAGACCGAGATGGGCGATGAGATGTTTGATGCGTAGGGATGGCTTTGAGATGGGTCGGTAATGGAGAGACAACATGGAGAGGGTGAGGCGTGAGAGAGGAATGGTGATGGAGAGATCTGTGCAGGGAGGAAGAAGATGGAGATGGAGATGGGGGGTTGTTGGGCATGGTCTCCCAGGAGGAGAGCGCGATGAGGTCGCCTGGGAGATGGAGGAGAGGGGGATTCTGCGCCTGGGAGAGGATGAGACGAAATATATATATGTTGAAGAAGAAAAGGGATAATACAAGATTTGAAATTTGAAATTTCAAAATTTTATGCTTAAAACAGTTGAAAGGGTAAATCACACTACAAGAAAAGTTATGATAGACTACAGAGAACTAACCGATGCAATAAAAACGCAGTAATTTATAATTTTACCGACACTATCACAAAAAGATAGCGTCGGTAAATGTGTTGTACAGGTGGCAGGATGAAGTTTAGAACTTCCCGATGCTAATGGCATCGGTAAGCTATGATGTTTAATTTCCCGACGCTCATGGCATTGGGAACTTCCACGCACCAACCCCTTTCCCGCTGGAATTTTGGCTCCCGCGTTTGACCAAAAAACTTCCCGACACCAAGAGTGTCAGTAAGTTTGACCCAAGAACTTCCCGACGCTTAAGTTTGTGAATTCAACAACCTCCACAGCTTTTCTACAGGGTTTTGCGGGAGAAACTTACCAACGCCATACGGCGTTGGCAAGTTTATTGAAAAGAAACTTACCGACGCCGTACGACGTCGGCAAGTTTATTGGGAAGAAACTTACCGACGCCGTACGACGTCGGCAAGTTTATTGGGAAGAAACTTACCGACGCCGTATGACGTCGGCAAGTTTATTATATCTTCTCCTTCCCCTTCTCCCCACTCACCGCCACTCTCTGCACCCTCACCACTCTCTGCAACGCGTTTTCGCCCTCTTCTCTATACATATTTTCTGTCTTCCTCCCATCTCTCTAACGTTTTCACATCTAACCAGCCTTCTTCCCCTCTTTATAAGGTATGAAATATTTATATTATCGGTTTTGTTTTTTTCTTTTTTTTTATTTTTCTTCAAATAATTTTTCTCTTTTTTTTGTTAAATATTTGTCTGCAATGACTCACTCCCGGCAACCACCACTGCTACCGGCGTCCTCTGCTGCTGCCATTCCCCAGCCATACCAGTTCTTGCAATATCGTATAAACGGTATGTAGTTTTTTATTTATTTATCTGATAATTAGTTTAATAATATGTTTTGTTTTATAAATTTTAGAATGGATATGATTATACAATTATTACTATCTGAATGTAGTTTGATAATTTATATAGATAATGTATAAAAATTTTGTTATTTGTTTTAAATATGATTTTATGTCTAGGCTTTTTTTTATATGGATGTGATATGAGATTGTTAAACTATGTTGTTTATTTTTTGAAAATATGAATTAATGAAAATGTTAATATATTTTTGAGATATATGTAGTTTGTGTAGTATTGTTAGTAGAAATAATTTGGATTTTATTTATGATTAGAAAGTTATGTAAATTGATTTATATAGATTTTTTTTAAGTGTTAGTAATATGATATGATTTTTGTATACGTAGATGACAAATAGCATACTAAAAATTATTAATTGAAAAATTATTTCGTTATTAATATAATATTTAAAAGTAATTAAATATATATGAATTAATGATTAAAAAGGCAATGGATAGTCAAATGGTGAGCCTACATAGAGATTGGCGATGTCAATTGCACCAACACTTTAAGAACGTTGGCGGATATGTAAATCTGCAAGTTGCAAAGAGTCATTCTCATCCAGACGTTATTGAGAATGAAGATTGGCAGTGGCTATGTGATTATTGGAGTGCTAAGGAACAAAAGGTAAGTTTCAAACATTTCTTCATATGCATTAGTGATATAAATATTAATTTGATTCTACATTATTATTTTTTCTTATTAATTTTGTATTGTCATTTAAGGAACTGGGTGAGAGAAATGCATTAAATCGCGCAGCAAGAAACAATTACAATAGTTCCCATGGTTCAAAGTCTTTTGCAGCACATTGGCAAGGATTGGTATATAATTTTTCATTATGTGAATTCTTTTTTATTTATGTTTATCATTTTAACTCAAAATATTATTATAGGTTGATTCCAACACTAGTCAATTCCTTGGTGACATTGAGTTTCACAAACTCATGTACACTAACCACCAGACAGGGCGTTGGTGTGACCCCCAAGCGGAGCAGGACTACGTGAGTATAGTAATTAATTTCAATTCTTATATAAACATTTTTTTTAATAATTGAAATACATTTTATATACATTTTTTATAACTCTATATATATATATATATTTTGTAGAATGATATGTTGGCTCTTAGGAATTCACAATCTTAGAACTCTAATGCGGAGTCTACTAGTCAAAGTCAACACGTTCTCACTGAAGAAGAGATAGTTCAAAAGGTTCGCAAGCCTCGTCCGGGATACATCATAGGGAGAGGAAGAATTGTGAAAGGATCGTCCAGTTCTAGTGGGGGACAACTAGAGAATGCCGAGGTCCAGGAGCTTAAGAACAAGGTTGCAACATATGAGGCCCAAGTTAGCACATATAAGAATGAAGTTAACACCTATCAGAACCAAGTCAGCACGTATCAGAATCAACTTGCATCATGTGCGGCCTACATCCAACAACTAACCGCTCAACTTAACATGCGATTCCTTGGACAATTTAATCAACTTGATCCAAGTACTCGATTTCCTCCACCTCCGCCGCCACAATACCCTCCGGGCTCTTTACGACGTGATGATAATGATGATGATGATGTTTATTATCCAGAGATGCCGAAAAACCCTCATTAGACTACTGTATTTCAGACTTTTAACTTGATGTTTATGGCTTTATCTTTTAAACTTCTGTTTTTATATATTAGTGTTTGATCTGATACATTTGGTTTGTAATATGTTTGATAATATTTTATAAATTTCTCATTATTAATATAAATTAGACTTTTAGTATTTTATTTGTGATTTATTTTTAATTCTATATTTAAAATAATAATAACTAGATATTTAAAACTAAATTAAAATGACTTAAAAAAACTAAATTAAAATTTGATTTAATATAATAATAAAATGGTTCCAATCACTGATTGGAACTGTGATTAAAAAAAATAAACTTAAAGTTACTGACGCCATTGGCATCGGTAACTTTAAGCATAAAATAAAGTTACCGACGCCATTGGCGTCTGTAACTTTAACCATAAAATACGAGCTGCAGCGTTTTTTGCGGAGCGGCGTCAGTAAATTTAACTACAACTTACTGACACGATCAACGCGTCGACAAGTATATTTACCTACGGTTTTTTCCCTACGCCGTATGTAGCGTCGGTAAATTTATTTACCGACGCATATTTAAGTTTACCGACGCGTTGACTGCGTCGGTAAACTTCAGTTTGTCAGACCAATTGTATCTAGGGACATCTCGTCGAAATATGTCTAGCTGCATGAACTACGGCCCTAAAGGAAAAGTTGATGGATTGAAGGCCTTATAAGACCTTTATGAGGGACCTTTCACTAATTTACTCTTTTTTTTTATGAACCTTATGAATGTGAATGATGTTTGATTAGATTTCTTGTTATAAGTGTGATTAGATTTTATTTTACTCTTATAAATAGTCGCTAGAAAACATGCTAGCGCTTAGCACGAGCAATATAATTTATAATATTTTAAAATAATAAAAATTTTAAATAATAATTAGTCTAAATTATATTTAGATGGCGAAACTTCCAATCAAAATTAAAACCAATAATAATAACAAAGAAGATATTGGTGATTAATTTCACGAGACTCTTTAATATGGCATCAAATAAGATTTGCTTTCCTATGGCATTAGACAAGAAAATCTAAATATACATTGATTGATTAAAGTCAATAGAAGATTGGACTCTTTAAAAGGAAACTTATTTTATATAGGCCACTTTATTTAGATCGGTAAAATAAAAATATTCTCTCGAATCCCTAAGATCTCTCACACAAATAAAGATCGGGTTCAAATTGAAATCAATATTGAGCTTCAATTTCTCAATCAATTGTGAAATCGGGGCTCAATTGTAAAATTGAATCATATCCCTTTCATGTATAATAACAGGCTATTCTCAATAAATCAACCAAAATAATTTGGGCAAAACGTAGTCCATAAATTTCATTAGTCACATAAGAGGAGAAAAATATTTTTGAGTAGATATTGAAAGATTCCAAAATTCCCCTGATCATAGTTGTATTGAGGATATTTGGTCCCTGGAAGTCTGTGTCTCATTTTTAGGTAAGGGAAGACTCTGATGTACCTAAACTTGGACACGAAGAGTGCCTTTTTGGTATCTAAGCGTGGGAGTCCATTTTTACAAAAAAGAACGTGTGAGGACTTTTCTTTTTCATTTTTTTTTTTCTGTTTAGATCTAATTTTAGGGAGAAAGGTAGCTAGTGACTCACTTTTTCAATCAGACATCACTACTCACTGGGGAAACTCACCTGAAAAATGGGAAAACCTTGAGCATTGATAGATGTTGCTACGCGCCCGACCCCAACCCATTAAAAACGGGCCGTCCATGGGTAAAGGATTAATTTCTATTTTGACCATCCATTTCTATTTAGTCATATGCCAATGACCCAAGCCTCCATGCAGGAGAAGTAACAATTTCACAAAATTCAACCCATCAGGCCCAGTTCCATCGGTTCAAGATATGGGCATGAAGGAATTGATTAGACCCAGCCCATTAACATGGCCTCAGCTAATCTTTTAAAAATGGAAAAAAAAAAAAAGAAAATTATTTACTGTGGTGTGGCCCCCACAAATATCCCATAGTAGTTGAAACTGACAAACTGGAACCAGAGCCCCTTTCACTTCAGCTCAATGGACCTGGTAAAAAAATGGCAACTGAGATTCACTTCAGCTCTAGAAACCTTACTTTCTCTGTTTTGAAAGGTAATAAAAAAAAATTGTAGGTAGTAGAAGCGTGATGTTGCATGAGTGGTTTGGTTGATGGAATACAGTCAACTGACCCATCTGGGGGCCTTCCATTGATGAGATCATGTTAGAAAGCATATCATCATGGGTGATTTTGGCCGTCCATTATATTATTGGTGTATCATGGAAAACCCTTAGTGCTTCTTTTGATTCCTGATGCATAAGATGTTCTCTTCAATCGTTTGATGAGAAATAAAATAAAATCATCCTTTGAGACTTCTCCTCCTTTTGAAATATATCCTTTCCCGCCCAACCCCACCTACTTTCTCCGACCACTTCCACTGGTCAACTGCCCCACGCACCTTCCATGACCACCATTCCCCCCCCCCCCCCCCCCCCCCTCTCTACTTTCTCCGACCACTTCCACTGGTCAACCGCCCCACGCACCTTCCATGACCACCATTCCCTTCCGCCCCCCCCTCCCCCTCCCCCCCAACTTTTCTAATCTCTTCTCTGTTCCTCACTCCCCTATCCTCTCCTGTAATCCAGCCTCCTTCCCTCCTCATACGACAAACAATGGCAAGCCATCCCTCACCATTCCTCAATCCATGCTTGCCACCAGTAAAGAATCCTTCTCTTATGCTCTCATAAGTAGATTTGTTGGCAAGCGTCCTTCGATTGAATGGATGGAAGCTAAAGCTAAGCTCTGGCCCTTATCCAGACCTTGCATGGTATCCCTCACCAACAAAGGCTATTTTATTTTTCGATTTAACTCTCTAGAAGATAAGGCTTCAATCCTCAGCCTTTCTCCCCTTTCCATTGACAAGAAAAAAGTTTTCTTCTTACCTTGGACTCCTGGGCAAGATGAATCAGCTTGGCCCTCAATAGCCCCTGTTTGGATCAGACTTCTTGGGCGACCTGACCACTACTGGAGTGAAAACATCATCCTTTCTATAGCCAACTCAATAGGGCAACCCATCAAGCTTGATAACATTACAATGGCTCAAAGAATCCTCACCTTTGCCAGAGTTCTGGTTAATCTAGATCTCTCCAAACCCAAGTCTTCTTCCATCTTGGTAAACCTGCAAGGAGAAGGTGAGCTGGAAATCAACGTCGAATACGAGCACTATCCTTGCCCCCAATGCCTCTCCCCTGGTCACAGTTAGCTCTCCTGTCCCCTCTCCAGTAAATTCCCAACTCCAGCCTCCTCCAAATCTAGCTCTCCTCCCCCTATCCCCCCTACCCACATTCACAATCAGTCATGAACTATGCCACTTTCCACAACTTTGAGCCCCATCTCAGAAGGCACTCCTTCTTTTAACTCATAAATCCTCTGTCCTTGGACCTTGCCCCTCCTCTCTTCCTATTCCAGATCCGTTGTCTAATCGTCAATCCAAGCCTTCCACCTTGGCCACTAATTCTTCCTTCCACCTTGTCCCCACCTGCACTGCTATCTGCAGTAGTCAAACTGCTACCTGCACTACTGCCCAACCTTCCCCTCCATCTTCAAACCCAACTACTACCTCCAGTAGTCGAGCCCTCCTTTCCACCCCAGGTCCCAGCAGTAAAACAAATTCTCTCAATGAGCTCCCTAACGAAGTTGCCTTTACTATCCCCCCAAACTATTCCTTCCCAGCCATTGACATTTCCAACCCGTTCTCAATTTTAGATCATTGCTTTGTTCTAGATCCAGCCCACAACCCATCAATCTATGGCCGTAACCTTCAAGCTTTCTCAGATGCCTTCTCTGATAACAACTCTTCCCCATCGCTGCCTCCTGGATTTGAGGCCCCCTCCAAGCCCCCCCCCCCCCCCCCCTCCTCCTCTTAACTCACCCTCATGTTCAACCAACCTCCCCCAGTCCAACTCATCCCCATGCTGAACCAATCTCCATCCTGCCCCCACCGTCCCTCAAATTTCATTGTCCTCTTCCCTCAACCTTCCAACCCCTCTGGCCCTCACAACAGCCAACCTTCCACCCTCTACTACCACCAAAATGATTTTAGGTAAAGGGAGAAATCACTCCTCCCCAGCCCCATCTAATGGCCCTATCATTAGGAGGTCTAGAGGCAAGAAAAACTCCCCCAAACCTTCCCAATGTTAAAAGTCCTCTATTGGAACTGGAGGGGCATTACCAATCGCCCCACCCAATGTACTTTGGTTAATATGATCCTCAAGCACTCCCCTGACCTCATTTTCATCTCTAAACTCATGGTTCCTCTCACCCCTTCTATCTCCCACAGTTGGAATAGCCTTGGCTTTGATACCTTCCACTCTAATGGCCCCTCTCCTGCCTCCAATACCACCAATCTCTAGTGCCTCTCCAAATCAACTCATCACCTTTCCATTATTGTCAAAGACTTCTCCAATCAACACCTTTCTATGCATATCCATAACTCCTCCTCTGGCCTAAATACTATTATTACTGGAGTTTATGGCTCTACCAACCCCTCCCTTAGAAAAGACCTCTGGGATGTCCACATCGACCACTCCTCAACCACTCTCCCTCGGTGTGTCATAGGGGACTTCAATGCCACTCTCTGTCACGCTAACAAGCTTAGCATGCGCCACACCTCTCCTTCATTCCTCAAAGCTTTCCAATCCACAGTGATGCAAGATGGTCTCCAAGACATTCAGTATGTTGGTAACAGATTCACCTGGTCCAACAATAGGCAAGGTTCCTCTTATGTGGCTGCCAAGCTGGATAGAGCCCCGGTGAATCCCCTATGGATGCACCATTTCCGCGACCCAAAAATCCATCACCTTCCCAAAATATCTTCTGATCATAGCCCAATCCTTTTAGTCCATCACTCTTAAACCCCTCTATCAAATGTCCCCTTCAAATTTAAAAATAAATGGTTGCTTCATCCTTCCTTCCTTGAGACAGTCAAATCCAGCTGGGACACCCATATTGATGGTGATCCCTAATTCTCGCTTGCCCAAAAGCTCAAGGCCCTCAAGCATTCCCTCAGGCTCTGGAGTAAGTCCACTTATGGTAATCTTCTCCAGAACATCAATGCTACTGAACAAAAAGTCTTGCATTGCCAATTCCTTATTGACTCTGCTCCTTCTGACCTTGCCAGAGAAGCCCTCTTGTCTGCGAAATCTAATCTTCACGATGCCCTCTTTGCTCAAGAAATCCACTGGAAGCAAAGATTTGGGATCCAATGGCTGAAAGAGGGGGATCAAAATACTAAATTCTTTCACCAAGCAGCTAAAGCTAGGAGTTCCTTTAACTCTATCCACCATATCTCTGTTAATGGCACTTTCACCGAGGACCAAGCTGTTATCCAAGCCCACGCTGTGGATTTCTTCTCCAATTTATTCAAGCCTCATAACAGCCAACCTAATCCCACCCTCTTCCAGATCAACAGCCCAAAGGTCTCTGTCGCAAACAACTCTTTCCTCACCTCTATTCCCTCTCCTGATGAAATTAAAGATGCCGCCTTCTCCCTCAAAAAGAATAGCTCCCCCGGCCCTGATGGTTTCAATGTAGCTTTTTTTACTGCAACTTGGAGCATCACTGGCCATTCAGTCTGTTTAGTTGTGCAGCACTTCTTTCTTACCAAAAGGATTCATCGAGCTTCCAACACATTTTTCCTTACTCTCATCCCCAAGTCCAAATCCCCCAACACCTTTGCTGACTTTAGACCTATCAGCCTGCTTAACTTCACCTATAAAATCATCTCCAAAATCCTTTCCTCCAGGCTCTCCAAATTTATTCCTAAGCTGATCTCTCCTAACCAGGATGTCTTCATCAAGGGTAGGAATATCCAACATCACACCGCTATGGCTTTTGAACTCTACCAAAAATTGAACTACAATTTCAACAAAGGCTCCCTGTATCTCAAACTTGATATTTCCAAAGCCTTTGACAAGCTAAATTGGACCTTCCTCTTCTCAGCCCTTCATTTCTTCCAATTCTCTGATGACTGGATCTCTCTTATCAAAGAATGTATCTGTACCTCCAAAGGCTTTGTGCTCATCAACAAAATTCCCCAAGGCTTCTTCAACTGCTTCTGTGGCCTAAGACAGGGAGACCCTCTTTCTCCTTACCTATTCATTCTAACAGAAGAAATCTTGAGCCTCCATCTTCATAATCTCCAATATCAAGGCTTTATTTCCCCTCTTTCCAATGTCCCCTCCTCCCCTTACCACTTGCTATATGCTGACTACATTCTCATCTTCATGAAAGGGGATACCTCCAGTGTTCTAATCTTACAAAACCTCTTGGAAATCTACCAGTCTGCTACGGGTCAATGCTTCAACCTTCAAAAAAGCCAATTGCACTTGGGTAAATGTGGTTTAAGAAGGAAAAGGAGAATCAATTCTATTCTAGGCATTCAAGAAGCTACATCTCATCTAAAATACCTGGGCACTCCGATCTGCTTTGGCTCTCCCAAGAGGCGCCACTTCCTTCCCTTTCTGGATGCTATTCAGTCTAAGCTCTCAGCTTGGAAAGCCAAATCCCTGTCGTTTGCAGGTCGTCTTATTTTGATTAAACATGTCCTCTCTAGTTTGCCAATCCACATTGCCGCCATTATTACTCTGCCTGCCTCAATTTGCAAAGCTATTGAGAGGACAATGAGGCTCTTCCTCTGGTCAAGCAACTCTCCCCACCAAAAGTTGCTTCATATTAGTTGGGCAACAGTTACTCTCCCAAAGGCTGAAGGTGGCTTGGGAATAGAAAAGATTTCAGATGTCAACTCTGGTTACTTCCTCAAGTTAGGCTGGCAAGCAACAACCTCCAACTCTCTCTGGTCCAGATGGGTCAAAGATCGCTATTTCAAATTCAAACCCATCTAGAGCTCGGCAAATTCCACTTATGGTTCTTGCATTTGGAGGAAAATTCGCAGCTCTGCCCCTCTAATTCATCAAGGTAGTTCCTGGTCCTTCGGCAACGAACAGAGCATCAACGCTTGGCACGATTCAATGCATGCAGGCACCCCTATTTCTTCTTGCTTCCCCCAGTTGCAATTTCCCAGGGATCAACGTCTCTCTTCCTTGTACCAATCTGGAACGTGGGTCCCCTCATTGTTCAACAACATCTCCTTCCTCTCCTCTCGAACCTCTCCCCCAACCCTAGAATTAGCGACTCCCTTTGCTGGAAAAACACTCCAGATGGCAAGCTTTCTACAAGATCCGCCTGGCAGAAAGTCAGACACAGAGCAGTTCCTCTCCATTGGCCCATCCTTATTTGGAACAACATCTTTCCCCACAGAATTAATTGCTTCGGCTGGCGCTTGATGCACAACAAAACTCCCTCAGAAATCAGGCTGAAACGCCTAGGTTTTTTGCTGGCTTCTAGATGCAGCATCTACTACGCCTGTAACGCCCCACCCTTCACGCATGCATGATATTGTCCGCTTTGGTCCACGGGCCTCACGGTTTTGCTTCTGATGGGCCTCAACCCATCAAAATGCCTCATGCAAGGTAAGGGTGTAAATTCTACATATAACCCCATTCACTTTCCTCTCTATAGTCGATGTGGGACTCCGGGGCGTCACATTCCACCCCCCTTAGGGCTACACGTCCCTGTGCAGTAGCCTGCCAATCCCTGTAGCCTGCCAGCCCTCTTAGCCCGCCCACATGGAGACCAGCCTACTTACACCAGACCACGGTAGGGGACCCACACTCGAACTAGTCGAGAGTCGGCTCTGATACCATTTGTAACGCCCCACCCTTCACGCATGCATGATATTGTCCGCTTTGGCCCACAGGCCTCACGATTTTGCTTCTGATGGGCCTCAACCCATCAAAAGGCCTCATGCAAGGTAAGGGTGTAAACTCTACATATAACCCCATTCACTTTCCTCTCTATAATCGATGTGGGACTCCGGGGCGTCACATTCCACCCCCCTTAGGGCTACACGTCCCTGTGCAGTAGCCTGTCAATCCCTATAGCCTGCCAGCCCTCTTGGCCCGCCCACATGGAGACCAGCCTACTTACACCAGACCACGGCAGGGGACCCACACTCGAACTAGTCGAGAGTCTGCTCTGATACCATTTGTAACGCCCCACCCTTCACGCATGCATGATATTGTCCGCTTTGGCCCACGGGCCTCACCGTTTTGCTTTTGATGGGCCTCAACCCATCAAAAGGCGTCATGCAAGGTAAGGGTGTAAACTCTACATATAACCCCATTCACTTTCCTCTCTATAGTCGATGTGGGACTCTGGGGCGTCACAACGCCGATGAAGATTCTGTCGGTCATCTCTTCTTCTCTTGTGCCCTGGCGACATCCATTTGGTCTTGGAATGCGCATGCAGCTGGGCTTCAGCTTCCTCTCTCCCTCTATGCCTCTACAATTTGGGAGATCCTCTCCAAAGAAAACGACTCCAATGGCCTCAAATTCATGGCTACCATCTTCATCACAGTGCTCTTCTACTTGTGGAAGGCTAAAAATGAAGCTTTCTTCAATGATCACAGACCTTCCCTCCTCTCCACTCAAGCCACCATCACGGAAGCAGTCTCTTTCTCCTTGAAGCAGCTCGCGAAGCCTTTCATAAGCCCTCAACTCAATGCTCTCCTTGCTTCCCTGCGTATTGCCTTCAGCTCTTGACCGCCTCCCTTGCTGCCTCGGCATCTCCTTCTCCTTTCCTCCTTCTGTTTCTGCTGGCTACCTTGTGGGTTTTATTTTTTCTGTTTTTCCTCTCTATTGCCCTCCCCATTATAACGGTTTCTTTGTAGTTTGCTCTCTCTTTTTAATTGCAATTTACCTTTACAGCAAAAAAATAATAATAAAATCAAAAGAAGATGAAAAATTATTAGAAGGAAATATTATTTTATACTAATTTTCTAAACCTAACATTTAATCTTTAGTTTTAACTAGTAGTGGTATGAAATATATAAAAGTAACTATACCTCTTCAAATACCTGGCAATTGGCATGTTTGGTGGAGCACAGAAAATTCAAGGGCAAGTGTGGATTCTCATTGATAAAAAATGAACTACTTCTAATTATCACTTATCCACTGACTAAATCATGCATGGGCTCCAAAATTGTTAGAAGAAAAGGCAGAATTCAGACGGAGATGAATAGTTTTCAATAAAATCGCGGGAAATCAAACTCAGTTTGTGTTGCATTTGCACCAAACAATGACAAATTTTATCAACGGAATGGACACTTCTCTGCAAAAACATGGCTGCACAAGGATGCCCTTTAGGTCCGTTTACGTGGACATTTTTGTGTAAGACCAATTCAATCATGGGAGTCACTTTGGGGACTTTGCAGATGATGGATGTTTACATTAGTTACATAAAAAGGAAAATTAAGTAATAAAAATAAATAAAGGCCAACACTCCCAATTTTATTGCCTCTGATTGTTTCACTGCAATAATTCTTTTCATTTTAATACGAAAGGCCATTTTTTTTTATAAGGATATATCATGACGTGGGAAACCCTTCTTTTTTCTCCATGTGTTATTTTAGCATCGTTTGGTGGATGTTTTTTCCTGCCAAAGTTAGAAGTTTGTGTGACATTAGGAAAACCATTTTCCTGAGGGCACATCAGTGTACATGCTCTTTTCATGAAAAGAGAAAATTGTCACATCAACAAAATCCATGATAATTGGAGAGCGTAGAAATGGATTTGATCTGCTGATGTTGGAAGTTGGAAACTCATGTTTGGTGTGAGTTTTTTTTTTTTTTCTTTCTTTTTTTCTTTTTTTTCCCTGCAATGAAATGGTGCTTTTTACATACGTATGGTGCATGTGCAAATTTCTCAGTAAAACCAATGATTTTTGTTTGGTGCAACAGTATTCCACAGATTTAGAAAGCAGAAGTCATCTTATTACAAAAATAAAAAAAATGAAATAAAAAAATAATGATGAAAATATGCTATTCATATATTTTGATTGCATCCATACCATGGGCCAAACGCATAATTACCTACAGAAACTTAACTGGGCTCCTAATTTATCTGGTTAGTTAAACCAATTAATTGATTGAAGTTATCAACACATGCTTCTTTTTCATTTTTATTATTCCCTTGGTGTAAGAGTAGCATGACAATCAGATGCGTGAATTCTTGTTTTGCTAAGTTTTGGATCATTTCTGAAGACTGCATGCATTCAGTATTCCATGCGGACAAAGAGAGTTATACATTATTAAGATTTAAGAGGACTATTACGTATTATTAGTGGAGTATGACACAATTTATACACAGAGAATGGATTCACATTCTGATTAATTTCTTTATCTCTCTCCTCACTTCTCTTCACGATAATTAATCCCAGCTCGTATCTCTTAACGTCTCAACTACTCTCTACCATCTCATTTCCAGTATCATAACACCCTCCCGCAGTAGAACGATCCTTTCCAAAAAAAAAAAAAAAAAAGGGATTATGCAGATTGGTTAAAAAGTAATCTCTAAATGCAAACACCGACAAAAATGATCATAATTGATTATCGTGTGTCTGTAGAACCCAACATTGTTACTTGGCCTATTAGATTAAATATGTTGTGATCTCTTTTAAAAGCTTACAATTGTGAAATTTAACAAAGACAACAAGATCATAAGGCTTGGACAAGTGGCCGGTCTGATCGTTCGATCGCTAATGCTTTCCATCAAAATTTATACGAAGAGAGTAAAAGAATAATGTAAATCCAAAAACCCAAACTAACCCCTACCTCCAGAAAAAACTATCATATTATCTCTAATAACATAATGTTCCTATTATGTCTAACACCCTTTCACTAGGGATGTAAATGGGTACCCAATTCTCCGATTATCCAGAGGTTCCGACCCATTAAAAACCGGGTCTGGGTCCTTATTTAAGCCTCGATAAGTAAATGAGTCTGGATCCAGTTCCACCTTGGTTCGGACATGTGGACCCGAGACCCAACATATTACCTCAATTTTCTAAAATCCCCCCTAAAAATCATGTTTTTTTAATATCATTCTCTACTTAAATCCGGATCCGGATCCAGACCCGTCCCATATATGGTTCTAGTTTCCGTTCCGGAGCCAAGAAAGCGGTTCCAAAATGGTTTCGGGTCCGGTTCCGGTTCCACCTTCTCCTTAACAGTTTCAGTTTCGGTTTCGGTTCCAGTTCCACCATAAACTCGGACCGGAATCAACCCGTTTACAACCCTACCCCCCACAGTGGTATGGTCCTTTCATGGAAAGATGCTATTAACATAAATAACACAAATCCTAATCTTTCTTGATATTTTGCATGGTCGTTATCTTTTCTGATGTTAACCATCTATTATTGGTGGAGTCCATCGCTACCGCAACCCACTCTTTTTCAGTCTATCCGTGCAAGTTGCCCACGTGAATAGATCTGCGTGATCCTTCCAAAAGCCTTCATCAAGCGACTTCAGGCAGATGATGAGGTTATAATGTCTGAATGGTTCATGACGAGGGATGGTCAAGATTTAAGCCTGAGCCCAAATTTGAATTGATTCTGTCAACTTTTGTTTGACATGATTCACAGTCTTGTTTCAAAAATGTTAAAAAAAAAGTGTGATGTTATGATGAAGTGTTCTTTTTTCTTTTTCTTTTTCTTTTTTTATGATTGATTTGATTTATTGTGATTTACTTTTAAAATATTTGATGACAATTTTGAAAGAAAAATTCTACAAATTATTTATTGAAAAATGCAATTATGTGTTTTTAGAAAACTTTTTATTCTAGATTTTATAATTTTTACAAATGAATATAGCTTCTTCCTTATTGGTGATTACAAGTGAAGTCTATAGTATTTTTACTTTTGAGTAAGAATGTTATAAATTTAAATTAAATAAATTTATTATATTTTTTAATATAATCTATTTTGACTCTCAATTGATTTTTACCTGCTTTAAGTGATTATCAATTCGGACGTGATTTCCAGACCCGATAGGGAGTGGAAACACAGTGTTATATGGGGCGATACTTTGAAGTATCGGCTGATTTCGAGTATTCCCTACTAATCCTCAGAACGGTGGAAAAATGTGATCCAGGGTTGCTGAATTTCAACGAAAATCCATTTTTTGTACATTTTCCTCTCATCATGGAGATTTAATGCAATTAATGGCTCACTACCTTGCAACGGCCAATCAAATTTCAAGAAAGAGTTACAAATCCATAAAATTAAAATGTGTAACTCCTCCCATCATGGAGGTTTAATGCATTCAATGCATTCAAAGCCCTTAACCTCTCATATGCTCCACCAAAAGCATATAAAAAGGGCTCACCTCCAACATTCCAAGGCATGATGCAAATAACACACAAAGTCCCCCCAATCGTTGCTCCCATGCTCCTACAACGGTCTCTCATTCGTTGAAGAAGTTCTGCAATAGCATCACTACAATGTGATTAAAGACCCTGGGGGGCCAACCCCCA
This sequence comes from Cinnamomum chago, assembly GCA_038049695.1. Taxonomy (NCBI): domain Eukaryota; kingdom Viridiplantae; phylum Streptophyta; class Magnoliopsida; order Laurales; family Lauraceae; genus Cinnamomum; species Cinnamomum chago. The sequence continues at coordinate 29,734,522 of CP142451.1, read as the reverse complement.
AGGCCCTTGCCTTCTCTCTTCATAGCTTAGACACGGCTCTTTAGCCTGTCAACTTGGGTTTCTATTGAATATAGGATCTCTTTTCGATCCTTATTCTCTAAAAACTCAAGGATCAAGCCACGTCAAAGAATAAAAAGCATTTCATACCTAAGGCCGTCAATCGTGTTGTATTAACGAATTCAGATTACGGGTTAACGAATTTGGATTAAAATCACCTCAACTCATATACGGGTTAATTTAGTGGGTCAAAAAATCCAATCCGGACAAGACCCATTAATTTAACGGGTTACACGACTCAACTTCTTAACTCGTTAAGTAATTAAGTCATTTTGAAAATTAAAAAAAAAAATCATACAAAAATATATAAGGAGAAAAATATATAAGCCACACGAAACTGCAAGTGAGGATCTCGAATGGATCCCACCTTGAACCCCACTATAAAATAATAAATTTCAATTTCTTCTTTATGAATATAAATTAATTCTAGCTACACTTAGGGACTAAAGTTTTTTTAACAAGTTAAGCAGGTTATTAACAGGTTACTAATTTAATTCGTACACGACCCATTAACTTAACGCGTTAATTGGTTTGACCCGTTAACAACCCGAACTCATAAAGAGCTCACCTGAACCCGTTAATATTATGTGGGTTCGTATTGTGTTAATGGGTCGTGTGGCATTTTGACCTCTCTAGACCCCCCCCCCCCCCCCCCCCCCCCTTTTTTTTGTTTTGTTAAAATAGGAAGTCCCCACCTCGTTATACCGTAGCTATTCAGAGATATTTTCGATACATGCGAGACTACCTACCCACCCAGGGATCAATCCGTGGTTGGCTGTGTGAGATGAGCCGCGCATCTCATTTTTCTCTATTGGGGTCTGAATTGGTCTGGAGAATCAGGATTTTTTTTTTTTTTTTGGTGGGGTGTGGGGTGGGGGTTTGGGGCCAAAAAGAATCTCAACTCTAATAAAATGCGCCCCATCTCGTATAGGCCTTATCTACATTTCAGTTAAATAGGAGTTGGGACCACCATCAAAACATAATACATACACAGTAACACTTATGAGTCCTATTGGATATGCCCCATCTAGTGCAATACTTTCAAGTAGGACACTCTTTAGTAAAAAAAAAACAGTGGGACACTCGGGACAGTTATCAATCATCAGTTTAACCCAACCAGAGCCGCAATTTTATTAAGGGTGGGTTCACTAGATGGTTTATCAGGTTTACTGGTGGGTTCACTCCAATTGAAGGTGGTTCACTAGAGTGTTTATCATCAGTTTAACACAACCAGAGCCGCACTCTTATTGGAGAAAAGTTTTTTTTTTTTGCTTTCTACAAACTTGTGGAAAACTCACGTTTTGGGCCAGGGATTTACACTAAATCCAACTAGGGCTGTTCATGGGCCAGGCCACCCAGAGCCTTATCCCAGCCCAGCCCAGCCCACTTGAGTAAATAATATGGGCCCATTTAGTATCTGGCCCGGGATTAGATTAAGTGAAAGAAAGCCCAAGCCCATCCCGGCCCAGACCGACTAATAAGTGCATGTAATTTAATATATTTGATCCAAACAACCAGTAGAATGCCCGGTTTGGCCTGGCCCGACCCTTGAACAACCCTAAATCCAGCCCTTCCTAATAGGATTTGGAAATCCTCACTAATGAAAATTTGTGCACCAAAATTAATTTTTCTCAGTTATATACATCATTATACATTAATATCTATGTAAAATCCTCACCTATACAAATCTTTAATGGGGAACCCGTAATAAGGAATCCTCGTATCTGCAAGTACCGTATGGATTCCTTAACTAATATCAAACATGCTCCTAGGTTTTAGTTGCCCGTAACCCGCTTCGCCTTGTCCGTGACTAATATACAAATTAATGACTCCAATTTGATACATAAAATTTTAACAATAAAAGTGCTATTGTAGAATGAATTTGGTATCACAAATTATAAATCCATGACATCATCCATTTCAGGCACAGAACAGAGGCGTTGATCAAGTTAAATTCCGGGTTTGGCCGAGCCTTTCCAATACAATTAATCCATCATCATCCATGTGTCAAAATGAATGAAGCGTTGGCAATGTAAAAAAACAAGTCAACTATTGGTAAAGACTGTGGAAAGGTACACCATGGAGATGAAATATGAATCAAACAAGTCCCTTCATTGATTAATAAAATATCTTAATTTTCTCAAATGTGTCAAGACAGTTTTACCCTTCATAACCATTTAAGTTTTTTTTTTTTTTGGGTAAAAAATAACCATTTAAGTTGTGAAATGCTTAATGGTGCACTGAAGCTGTCTAGCAAAAATATGATTGGCTAAACTTTTCAAATCATTTGATCTTAATTTCAGTCGTGTGTGTTTCATGTAATTTGATTCCCAGGAATTTCAAGACTTAAATATTTTTATAAATGGGTTTTCTTCCATAAGGCCACCGTTAGTTATGGATAACCCCTACTTGTGATGAAAGTTGAGAAAATTCCTCAAATATTTTCCGTACTGGTGCTTTTTTACAATGTCACAAAATATCTTTAAGGCACTTTTATGCGATAGTGCATAATCCAATTAAAAGTTTATAATATCACAAAAAGGTAACATTATGGAGAGCGTCTAGGTAATTTTCTCAACTTTCGTTATAAGGAGGAGTTATCCATGACTAATGATGGCCCTAATGCAAAAATCCTTTTATAAATGACTGGAAGTAGGTTAAAGTTTCAATTCCAAAACATATTGACTTAAGTCCAGGTTGACTCGCATTACAAATGTACTCATGTCCAAAGAAAATTTTCAAAGCAAATGAAGGATGATCAATGCAAGGTTTCAGGAAAAAAAAAAAAAAAAACAACTCTGCAAGAAGGCTTTCCTGAATAAAATAAAAATCCTCTAGAAGGAAAAAACAAAATTCCCTTCAAATGACAAAACTGTATTCGATTCTCTCTGAAAGAAACCCTAGTAAATCTAAACCATTGGAGATCACCATAAAAAACTAAATCTTTACCATTAGAATAATTTCATAATGAAAGAGTTTGAATAGCACTATAAACATGAAAGAAGGAACAAAAAGAACGATCAGACTAAAAACTTTTGTCCATCTTTTGGACATGCAAACCCATCAACGATGGCGTCCCTTTTGGCACTGAATTTGGGGAACGGCCTTGTTGACTTGACTGTGCTTGGACCTGGATCAGTGCTTACTCCTCAGCTTGGCTGGGTTTGTATCTGGATCCATCCTGTCTGGGCTTCAATCCCCTGGGCCGTAAAAGTGGAGCACTAAAGTTATGATGTGATGTTTTTTAATTTAACTTATTTAGTTGCAAAAGTGGAGTGAAGAAGTGAGGGTATGATAGGACACCACTCGCCCTTTTACTCCTCTCCCTAACCTCTTTTTTCTTATTACAAGAAAGTGCGATAAAAAACTAGTGGGTGCAGTAAACTTTTCGAGAAAATATGACTTCCACTTTTTAACATATTTCATATTTACTTTTTTCATGATTTGACAACTTCATCTTTACTCCTCCACACATGTAAATAAATAGGCCTTTTGAGTCTACACCTCGATTAAACATATACCTATGGCGCTTTGTTAAATGAACTCTCCATATTACAAATATAATGTCCAAGAAGTCGAATAAATCCTATGGTGTTTTAACTCATCTCCCTGAAAGTTTTCTATATTAGTTCTCTTGCAGAGCCCCAGGTTAAGGGGTCAGCCAAGTTTTGATTTGATGACATTGAGCAATTGGAATTACTTTGGCATTGAGCAATCCGCTCACATAGCTATATCTCAGTTCAACTCCCCGAGACTTACCATAGCACACTTCAATGCACAATGCAATAAAGTAGCCTAAATACCATAACATGAGAAATTGGCAGCGTAGTTACAACTCTCACATAGTGTCTTTTTTCTTGGTTGCAAGAGATATATAAACTTGGACCCCATAGTAGAACCAGTCGATTCATATAAATCTGTTTCTTAAACCCCCACCGTTATTGCAACCCCTCCAAAGGTGTATATCAAAGTACTCATGGATTTAGCATCATCAGAATCTTTATTTGATCTTAGCATCACCATATCTTACCAAGAATCAGAGGATACCTAACACAGTTCAATATATAATGCATAGTTTCTAAAGATATTTAAGAAGGGAGATGCTCTTATGAGAGCATCTCTCACATTACTATGAGAGATAAAGTGGGAGCCCTCACATTTAAGTTGTTGGCATTGGATATGGATGTGTGGGCCATCACATTTAAGTTGTTGGCATTGGATATGGATGTGAGGGCCCCCACCTTATCCCTCATAGTAAGGTGAGAGACGCTCTTATTTAAGAATTCTCATTGACATTCTAATGCATTAAATTAGGATTATTAGAACACCCAAATAATTTATCGACGACATAAATATAGGGTTCAGCACAATGTATGACATAAATTGAGATACTAATAATTCTCATGTCATTCTACTTATAATATGATGCTCTGTTTTTAAGTTACTTTCATATTTTTGTCAAGGAGAGTAGAGTTCCACAATCAAAACTATTGTACCTGTATAAAATCCTATGTAATGCATCTGAGATTAAAGTACTCACTACCATTTTGCATAATGTTCATGTGTAATAAAACTTTAGCAATCCCCATATTTTAACTATGAAAATGAGTAGATAAAAACTTTCTTTTTTTTTTACCTGAAGGAAACCTTCCTCTCCTCTTTCTTCCTGTTTTTTTTAGCACGCTCTGAATGATGTAGACAAACAATGAAGACATCATAAAAAGCTTTGTATAGCAATTTAGATGTACTGTCTGAACATCGCCAGAGAAACTTTTTTTTTTCTTTTTTTACTTTTGGTGTTCCTCTAATTAACTGGCTTGTACATTTATCCTAAACTATAGTTAAGATTTTCCGGGAAGCACAAAAATAAATATTGTCAAATATAGTGATGTCCAGAGTCTCAATTTTATTGATACTTCTCATGTATATAAATATAAAACCTATATTGTATTGTTGGAGAAAATATTTTACCGAACAAAATTGGGACAATTGAGAAAATATTCTATAGCTTAATCCACCTGCAAATGTAATGAATCAAATAAAAGCTTCAGCGAGCAGATGTTTTCGATTTCTCAACCAGAACAATTCGACCATTCCACTCTGTCTGGTCAAGAGCTCTAATAGCTGCATCAGCATCTTCATCTCTTTCCAAGGACAAAAATCCAAAACCACGAGAATCCCCCGTCCTGAAAGAAAAAGATGAGAAGACATCCAGGATTAGCAGTAGTAACAGATCAGAAAATTGTAATGAATAATTCAAAAGACACCTCGGGATTTCTCATCAACCAGTCATTTGCAAGTCTTACAGACAGGATATAAGCTAATAATTAAAAGATGGAAGATTTTCACCTATGATGCCCAGATACGGGACGGGTACGCTATAGACATGGTAGGGACACAGATTTTACAAGGAAAAAGTGAAGTATCGGATACGATACGTCACCCATTTTGAAGTATCCGTGCATCATAGATTTTCACTCGGACAGCATACTGTGTGCAGTCCAGCTCATAGAGCATACTTGGATGCGTTCCCATTATTGGGGTTGGGAAGGATAGAAAAGCCTCTTCATGGATAAGGGTCATGCAAAAAATCAGCCCCATCGGACTATCCTTTCCTTTGATTTAACAAACTAAAAGTTAACAGTCTTTAAAAAATAGATTTTTTTAGATTCAATCCAACTTTGAGTGAGGGTTTGGTGAACATAAAATTGGGCATGATTGCATATCATTGGAGGATAAGAGTGTGAAAGGAGTAGCACTGATCAAAAGTGGGCCCAAGTGGGCCCCATAGAGCTGGACTGCACACGCAATCTGCTCGTCAAAGAATATTGTCCATTGAAAGATATCCAAAACCAAATTCATTGAGGAAAAAAAGGCAGAACACTTGACCAATTGGGCTTGCATGAGCTTTGGGACAAGAGAATAAAGCAGACTATTATTTGTATTTATAATAGCTTATAGCTATATATATATACAATTGAATTATATTAATCTCCTCCAAATCTCTGCGAGAGAAAAATGGAAACTTACACATTAAGGTAGAACAAATGTGATATTCAGAACTACGCAAGCTCCAAAGCTATTAAATTATGAGTCATACAGTGAAGCTTGGTAGAGAATAATAGTGCTACACCTACAAGATCTAGTATTTCTACGAATGGTGTTGGTTTATGCCAAGTAGGTTAACTGCACAAGCCATATGGCAAGATGATGCAAAGCAGGCTACCACTCCACCAATGGTCCCACCCAGCATATTTTAGTCGCTTCCTAATTTTATTCTAATTAGGATTAGTATTCTAATTTATTTGGTTTCCTAGTTTGATTAGGATAGTTGCTATTATTAGATTAGGTTTTCTTAGGCCCTAAGTTACTTTGCCTATTTATATTACATTGTAGAGATAATAATCTTAGATTTGGAGTTAAATAAAATTGGGATTTTCCCTTGGAGGGATTTTCCTTGTGTTAGAAATCTCTACGGAGATAATTTGAGGTGTCTTTGACACATGCTTCGGCATCTACGCAAGCCCTAACCCTAGGGCCTGCATCAAATTGGTATCAGAGCGAAGATCCAAGTCGCTCAGATCCGTCTCCAGTCACCGATTGGAATACATCGCCCCTTCCCAGTGGAAACCCCATTCAACTGAACACTGTTCATCCATACCACCCCCTCCCCTCTCAACTTCGTCAAAGAACAATAGTAAGGGACGAAGAACAGCAAGGACCTTCTCATTTTCTTCCCTGCTCTTGCACAGCGACAAATCGACCCAAATCCCTTCGTCCCTAAACCCTAGGTGCGCCCAGACACCCAAAATCAGACCAACCCAAAAAAAAAAAACCCTAACCCAAGTCCCACCCCGCTGCTCCCTGCGCTACCCAACTCTTGCCGAAACCACCCCACGCTTTCCGCCTCCCATTCGCCCTTCTTCCTTGTCGAGCACCAACGGTGCACCCTTTCACGACCCACCAGCCCTCTGCCTCACACGACCCAACCTTACCCATCACAACCTTATCCATCACAATCGCCCCACAGAGATCCATCCCAGAACCCACCACAGAGGAAAAAAAAAAAGCAGAGAAGAAGTCAAGCAGAACGACAAAGAATAGGAAAGTACCGTGCACTGGTTGCTCGGCTCCAGCAGCGCCATCACCAAAGCCCGTCCGCCAACTCCAGCTCCATCTTCTGCGCTTCATCTGCATGGAGCGAAAGCAGCAAAACGAGAAGAAAGGATTTTGAAACCCTATTCACGTGTGGATCCAACTTAAGGCCTGATTGGGCCTGGTTTCTAGTTCGGCCCACAGGTGGATCCAACCCATTAAAAAGCCCCACAACAAAAAGGAAGTCGTGTAGCTTTCTTTCTGCCCCCATTGAAGCATTGAAGCCCAGCACCATTAGCAGTAGTGTGCGACGGCCAAAATTTCTTCTTGCGAGATCAGGCTCATCTACCGTCCAATTTCATATCTGTTTTCGCCAGCGTGATCGTGGAGCGCAAATCTAAACATCAGGTCAGTCAACATTTTGAATTTGCATAAACAATAAAAAGATGCCTCCCAAGAAGTAGGTAGAAGTGGAATCTTCCCCTCACAATGATGATGAATTGAGGGGAACCGTTGCGGAATTATCAGCAAATGTTAATCAACTATCCGCAATGATGATCCAAATGCAAGATACTCTTGCAAGGATTGACACCCGATTAACTACTTTAGAAACTAATCGGGGTGAGGATAATCATCAAGCTCATGGAGGACATAATCGGAATCAACGAGATCCACATGCAATCAATGTTGACCGTGATTTGGGCATTAAGCTCGTGATTCCCGAATATGATGGAAAGTTGAAACCGGAGGAATTCATGGATTGGTTAGTGTGTGTTGAAAATATTTTTGCACACAAGCCAATGACGGATGGTCATAAAGTCACTTTAGTGGCAACTCGATTGCACAATTATGCTGCGATTTGGTAGGCCGAGTTGCAAAAGAAACGAAGAAATCAAAATATTGACCCCGTTGAAACATGGATCGAGATGAAGAATTTATTGAAGCAAAAATTCCTCCCTATGAATTATTCAAGAGATCTTCGTTCAAGTTTTCAAGATTTAAAGCAAGGTTCCAAAACTGTGATTGAATATTCTGAGGAGTTCCTAACCATGCAAGCTCGTTGTGGCTTGAATGAAGATGATGTGTTGGTTGATCGATATTTTCATGGGCTGCGTATTGACATACAACATATCCTTACATTCAAGAATTTTGATAATGTTGATGAAATCATCCCACATGCCATCAAAGCCGAGGACATTGCTAATTATCAAGCTCGAAAGTTTAGTGTGTCTAAATGGCCTGCACAAAAGACCCCAACAAAGCCAGACTTCAATCCAAGTGCCGGTTCCTCAGAAAAGTTTTCCTCCAAGTTTGAAGATCAGAACAAGTTTACATGTTTTCATTGTAAGCAAAAGGGTCACCGTGCGTTTGAATGCCCAAAAAGAATCAATTTAATAGAAGGTGCACCAGAAGAACCGGAAACAAAAGATGATCCTAAAAGTGAAGACTCCGATGAAGTGGAGGACATTTCAGCTGACACAGAGGGTGAACTTCTCTTGGTGCAACAAAAGTCGTTTCCCACTGTTGAGAAGAAATGGTTGCGGAAAAATATTTTTCGTTCCACAGGTACAATACATGGGAAAATTTGTACAGTTGTCATTGATGGTGGAAGTTGTGAGAATATTATCTCTCAAACTCTTGTTGATCGCTTGAAGTTGAAGGTTTACAAGCACAATCGTCCCTACTTTGGCAAATGGCTAATAACAGGTGATGAAGCGCAAGTGCGACATACTTGCCAGGTTACTTTTTCAGTTGGTAATGATTACAAAGATACAATTTGGTGCGATGTGCTACCAATGGACAGTGGAGATATCCTATTGGATCGCCCATGGATGTATGACAAGGATGGCACTCGTGGGATGCGCAACAACACGTATACCTTCATACACGGTGGACAAAAAGTTACTCTTCATCCAAAGAAGCTAGACTCACCGAAAAAGAAATCAAGGGCCCCTGCTACAAAGGAAGTGCTTCACGTACATCATATATATAGAGGCAACTTGAAGAAAACCCGAGTTCGAGGTCGAACTCTTCTTTCAACCTGGGGGGAATGATGCAGAGCAGGCTACCACTCCACCAATGGTCCCACCCAGCATATTTTAGTAGCTTCCTAATTTTATTGTAATTAGGATTAGTATTCTAATTTATTTGGTTTCCTAGTTTGATTAGAATAGTTGCTATTATTAGATTAAGTTTTCTTAGGCCCTAAGTTACTTTGCCTATTTATATTACATTGTAGAGATAATAATCTTAGATTTGGAGTTAAATAAAATTGGGATTTTCCCTTGGAGGGGTTTTCCTTGTGTTAGAAATCTCTACGGAGATAATTTGAGGTGTCTTTGACACGTGCTTCGGCATCTACGCAAGCCCTAACCCTAGGGTCTACATCACAAGATGCAAAGGGTAGCTAATCTGAGGGCGATTCATGAAAAATGCAATCCCTACTGAGTGAATCCAAAGTATACAGACATGTACAAAAGGGCAGTAGTGTGTTACGTGTAATTTCATTGCAGGAGTTGGATTGCATAAGGTCCTTTTTTAGCATCCATTTATTTACCTTCTTTATGGACAAGTAATGACAGATATCAAGATAATGTTTCATGATGTATGTTCTTCTCTGACGAAGTGGTCCTAATTAGCCAGACCAGAAAGCAAGTGAATAATAAGTGGCGAAGGAGAAGGGAATTCACGCCCAATCTGTGAAAGAAATACAGTAGTCCTGTGGAGCATTATACTCACAGTATAGGAGCACTTTACTCACCCAAGCCTAAGTTTTGTACTCTAGAGATGTACCATACTACATGCAATCTTTTAGATTAGACTGTAATTTCTAAGATTAGATATGACTACTGAAATCCCTTGACAAAGCAATGAGTTGCTCATGAATCATGTATATAAAGGAAAGGCACCCAAATCTTTTTTTCTTTTCTTTCCTTACTTCCTTTTATCTTAATTTTTTTTCTTTTTGTTATACTCCGTCTCAGTGTGTGCGCACGTCATAGGCACCCAACTCTGTTCACTCTCGTGTTCTAATGCATTTATCAAGATATCAGAGCAGTAAAGTAAAGCGATTATTTCTTAGAATTGGTGTGTGGGCCTCAATCTTGATTTACTAAGATAAGCCTCATCAACACAACCTACATTTGACTTACGTGTTTTGCAGTGGTTTCCAATTTCCTTGTGATAAAGATCGTGTATTCTTGTGTGTTTCCTTAATAGGCCCCCAATTTACTACTTGAAATGAAGCCAAGACCATTCTTTTGTCACTTACAAACTTCTTGGCTGGAAGCCTTTTTGAGCCATAGTAATGGGATTGGGTAACAACACCAAAACCTAATCTCATCTAGGTTTGTTTCCAAAGCCAGGACTCCTCTTGCGAGTATTTTGGGCCACTTGCCAAAACCGCGAACCAGCACCATCTCCCTAAGTTTACATAGGGTTTACTTGTGAAAACTCCCCACAGACGAAGCCACCTCTCCAGTGACATTTCAGAGAAATATCATAAATTTCATTGTCTGACTATATTAAGAGAACACCATTACATTAATGATGCCCAGAAACATGTATGGATACAAACACAGATACAAAGATCAGAGGTACGGCTCTGAGCAAGATAGGGATACGGATGTCCTATTCATAACATGAAATTCCATATCTTATATTCAGATTTTTATACAAAGTACTATTTTTTTCCCTTTAACACATTTCTAAATTAATAAAGTTATCATTGTTTACATTCTTCTATTACATTTTTAATGTTAAAAAGTAGGGAAGGTAATAGAACTATGTGAAAAAATGGAGCCTTTAGACAAGAGCCCTAGGAACTGTGGAAGGTGCTCACTAGTGCATTCTTAAGGTTGTGAGTTACGCGTTCAAGTCATGCTACCAATTGAAAAAACCAAAAAAAAAAAAGATAAAAGATTAAAAAAAAAAAAAAAGAAGAGAGACTAATTACAGTAGAAAATGCAGAACTTGTACTCGAGAAGTAGCAGCGCAGTATTGAGTGCCAGGAGTATCATATCAGTATGACATAGGTACACTAGGCATAAACACTATCCAAGTATCATAGATTATATAGATTACAAGGATTACAGGGGTAGAAATCCAAAGATAATTAAAGATCAATCATAATACAATCCTAGCCCCATTAGAATCTTTCTAAAATATCCAGACACCCTGTCACATTCTATATGATAAAGTTGGAGTTTTGCATAGAAGTGTATTCATGAATCTGACGCTTACAGATATGGCTGACTGCACGATGGCCTATATATAAAGTCAGAGATTGATAGTGCAGAAGAACGACAGTGCTGATAATAAAAAAGTCAATGAATCTACTATCAATCCAGGGCCTCCAGGCCCAATCCCAATATAACAGGCCCATTTCTATGTAGTTTAGTTGTTAGCTATTAGTATGGATCTAAATCCAAGTGTATTTACTGGATAAGTATGATTAGAATGTAATCAGGAATTAAACCCTATAAAGATATATCTCAGTCGACCATGAAGGGTACAACATTCATCCTCTCTCTCTCTCTCTCTCTCTCTCTCTCTCTCTCTCTCATGTCTGTATGCTTCTCTCTATCAATGACATGGTATCAGAGCAAGGTCGATCATCTGAAATCTTCTCCCAAGTCATCTTCCAAGCATAGGAAGCCAGTCTGTGATCATTCTCCTCAGCCTGATCATCTCAGATCAGGAGTGGCCCACCTATGATCATCACCAGCACATCAGCGGAACACTCCCATCTTGGTCGCCTGGAGCTTCCTACATTTCTGAAGATTTTTTTCTGATTTATTGATCATCAGAGGTAGGTTTTATACCATTTTTTTCTGAAAATTCATTCTTTTTCACTAGTTTTCATCTCGGCCGTCCAAAATCCTGGATCTGGATTTGATCTGCCTGCGACCACTTCCAGTAGTCGCATAAAACTACTCTCCTTTCATCTCCACACTCCGATCTGTGTCAAGATCACCAAGTGGGGCCCACGTGTGGATTTACCTCGTGCAGACAGGGACGGTTTTTTCCCTGTGCACTATTGCTGTGCCCCTGCTGCTTGCCTTTGCTGCTGCTGTCCTTTTTCCATCTACTGCTGAAGGCTGCTAATGATTGCTGCTGTTAATTGCTGCTGTGTATTGCTGATGGCTGCTGTTTACTGCTGTTATTGCTGCTGTTTATCTCTACTGCTGATTGCTGATTGCTGCTTGCTGTTCTTTTCCTCTACTGTTACTATTAAGTTTGCTGTAGCATTGCATCATAGGTTGATTACTGGTTGCTTTTCTGGATTCTCCACTGTCTTCTGTTCTATTGGTGACCGTGTTCTACTGCTGGTTTCTGGACAATACATTATTCTACAATCATGGATAAACCTGAAAAATCAGATCCCTCTATTGTTCGATTTAATGGCAAAAACTATGTGTCTTGGGCAATTCAATTCCAGGTATACCTTGAAGGAAAGGAACTGTGGGCTCATATTGATGGATCTGAAACAATCCCTGCTGACAATGCCAAGAAAATTCTTTCTTGGAAAACTAAAGATGCAAAAATAAAGCCTTGGATTCTTTCTTCTGTAGAACCAAATTTTATTTTGTATCTAAGACCTTGCAAAACCTCGAAGGAAATGTGGGAATATATGAAAAAGGTATATTATCAAAATCATGTTGCGTGTCAATTTCAACTGGAATTGGAAATTTCAAATTACTCCTAAGAGACGCTTTCCATCCAAGATTATTACTCTGGATTTCTAATCCTCTGGTCAAAATATGATGAAATTAAGTTTGCTACTGTCTCTGAAGCACCGCTACCCAAGCTACTTTCTTTACAACAGAACAGCCATCGGGACCAATTACTCATGAAACTGCGCCCTGAATACGAGACAGTGCGATCCAACTTGATGAGCCGAGCTTCTCTCCCCAACGTAGATGATTGTCTTCAAGAACTTCTACAGGAAGAACAACGCCTTGTTGCCAAAATTGCAATTGAACAACAGGGCTCCATTGAAGCTCCGCTTGCATATGCTGCTAAAACCAGACCTCCTCGGGACATTAGTAAAGTACAGTGTTACAACTGTCTAAAATATGGCCATTATGCAAATCAATGCAAGCTGAAAGTCTGTAAATATTGTAAGGATGTTAGTCATGGTATTAAAGAGTGTCAGAAGAAGTCTCGCAATTATGCTTCTCGCCCATATGTGCAGTCAGCTCCAAGTGCTTACATGGCTACCACCCCACAATATGCATCATCTAAATTCAGTGGTTCACTGCCGTTTGATTCACCATCACAGCCTGGTTCCTCTTCAAAAACACAGTCACCAGCTCCAATTACTCCGGCTATGGTAAATCAGATGATTATCAATGCCCTGTCATCTATGAACATTTCAGGTACTGGTCCGTCCCTTTCTAATACATGGTATTTAGATTTTGGAGCTAGTAATCACATGACCTCCTCACCCACCAAACTACATCATGTTGTCCCCTACACTAGCACTCTTTTGGTTCAAGTTGCCAATGGAGACCACCTTCCAATCATCTCTGTGGGTGATGCCCCGGGCCCTTTTCCATTAACAAATATTTTTGTGTCCCCTCATCTTGCTACCAATTTAGTTTCTGTGGGTCAATTAGTTGAGAATAATTGCGATGTCCCATTTTCTTCATCTGGTTGTGCTGTGCAGGACTAGGAGTCGGGGGCAGTGATCGCAAGGGGGCCTAAACGTGGCAGACTTTATACTTAACTAGTATCTCCAGTTATTCAGAATAAACCTTGGCATCAGTTGTTTTGTTTTTTACTTCAAAATAATTCTCGGTTATGGCATAATAGACTTGGTCATCCAAATGCTGCTACATTGTCAAACTGGATTATTAAATAAACCTCTTGATTCTGTTTCATTTGAGTGTGATGCTTGTAAATTAGGAAAAAGTAAAACTTTACCTTTTTCTACCTCTACAACTCGGAGCAATGAATGTTTTGACTTAATCCACAATGATGTTTGGGGCATTGCTCCTACCATTTCTCACGGTCATTTCAAATACGTTGTTACATTTATTGATGATTATAGCAGGTTTACTTGAGTTTATTTGTTACATTCTAAATCTGATGTTCTTACTGCATTTAAAATCTTTCTTAGCTATGTTGAAACCCAATTTTCCAAATGCATTAAAACGTTGCGATCAGATTCAAAGGGGGAGTATGTCTCCACTGATTTCCAATCTTTTCTAAAAACTCAAGGACTTATATCTCAACGTACTTGTCCATACACTCCACAACAAAATGGAATAGCGGAACGGAAAAACAGGCACCTTCTTGATGTCACGAGAATGCTTCTCATTGAATCATCCATTCCTCCTCGTTTTTGGACTGAAGCTCTCACCACTGCAGTACATCTCATTAATTGTCTTCCATCACCCACCATTGCACAATTAACACCACATTTTAAACTTTTTGGTCACCATCCATCGTTTAATCATCTACATACCTTCGGGTGTGTTTGCTTCGTTCATCTGCCTCCCCAGAGTGCACAAAATTAATGGCCCAATCTAGCAGGTGTGTTTTTTTAGGATATGCAACTAACTAAAAGGGTTTTGTTTGTTATGATCCAAAGGCTCGTCACACCAGGATCTCTCGTAATGTTATTTTCTTTGAAAATCAATATTGTTTCCAAACACACTTGGATTGTCCCTCTCCATCTTCCTCAACTTTAACTGGGTTTTCCGAAGAAACAAGTGTTACACGGTTTAATCCTAATTTTGTTTATCATCTAAGGGAAAGAACTGCCACTGCAGATGCCCACCCTCCTGATCCTCCGGCAAATGGTCCCACATCTACTAGTACCTTGCGTCGCTCCTCCAGAATTTCTCGACCTCCTGAGAGGTATGGATTTACCCATGCTTCCTTGATGACAACATTATCCTTTGTTTCCATCCAAAGTTCTTATTTGCAGGCTGTGCAACATGATTGTTGGAACCAGGCCATGAAAGATGAATTAGATGCATTGACCCAGAATCACATCTAGGATATTATGGACTGTCCTTCTTCAAGTTAAACCCATCGGCTGCAAATGGATCTACTCGATCAAACTAAAATCTAATGGCTCCTTGGATAGACAAAGCTCGACTTTTGGCACTTGACAACCGATAAGAGTATGGCATTGACTATGAAGAGACATTTGCGCCAGTTGCAAAAATGACAACTGTTCGGCTACTTCTCGCCATTGCTGCTTCTCAATCTTGGCCATTATACCAAATGGATGTCAAGAATGCCTTTCTACATGGGGACTTGAAAGAGGAGGTCTATATGCGGATACCACAAGGAGTCACCTCTCCGTCTAAGAAGTTTGTATGTCACTTACGCAGATCTCTTTGTGGTCTCAAGCAAGCTCCTCGAGCGTGATTCAAAACATTCAAAGACCGTTTAGGCACGATTGGCTTTACTCAAAGTCCTTACGATCCATCTCTTTTTCTGAGGCACACGCATCTACCGGCTTTACTGTTCTTCTCGTATATGTTGATGATATCATTATCACCGGCACTGATGATGCTATGATAAAATCCCTCCAAGCCTCTCTGAGATTCATTCCATATGAAGGATCTGGGTCCTCTACATTATTTTTTGGGCTTAGCGGTACATCAGTCTCCCAGAGGCCTGTTTATCAATCAGCACAAATATGCGACAGATCTTATTAAGCTTGCTGATCTCGATGAATCTTCAAATCAGTTGATACGCCTCTTAAAGTCAATCTTAAGTTGAGTAAAGATGATAATGATCTTCCTGATCCACATACATACTGGAGACTCGTCGGCAGTCTTGTCTATCTCACCATCACCAGGCCTGACATATCTTATGCTGTCAATCTTGTCAGCCAATTCATGACGTCTCCTTGCCACCTTCATCTGACAACCTTGAAGCGAATTATCCGGCATTTATTGGGCACTAGAGCTTGTGGTTTATATTATCCAAAGGATACTAATCTACTTCTGACTGCTTATGCAAATACTCACTGGGCAAGCTGTCCGGATAACAGACGGTCCATCACTAGTTGGTGTATGTACCTCGGTCAAGCTCTCATTTCTTGGAAATGCAAGAAACAAGAACGGGTCTCCAAATCTTCCACAGAGGCTGAATATCGGGCCATGTCCTCTGCTTGTTCTGAAATCCTATGGCTTTGGGGGACTTCTTTCGGAACTTGGATTTACATAGGCCTCTTCTATTTCCTTGAATGTAGATAATACTGGGGCAATCAGAATCACTGAAAATCTTATTCTTCATAAACGCACAAAACATATCGAAGTCGATTACCACTTTATTCAAGATGAATACAAGCGTGATGTTATCAGTCTACCTCATGTCCCTACAGAGTTTCAGTTTGTAGATATCTTCACTAAGGGACTCCCTCGACCTCGACATCAATTTCTTGTCTCCAAATTGTTGCTTTATGACTCTCCCGCATCAATTTGAGGGGGGGGTGTCAATCCAGGGCCTCCAGGCCCAATATAGTAGACTCATTTCTATACAGTTTAGTTGTTAGCTATTAGTATGGATCTAAATCCAAGTGTATTTATTGGATAAGTATGATCAGAATGTAATCAGGGATTAAACCCTATAAAGATATATCTCAGTCGACCATGAAGGGTACGGCATTCATCTCTCTCTCTCTCTATATATATATATATATATATCAATGACATCTACAATTACCCAACTACCCAAAGGTTCACGAACCTCTTTTTGAACCCTGTTGATAATCAGGTCCATACCAAAATATCAGGTAACATGACAAATATGTACAAAATATTATAAAAGATAGAATACATTAATAAATAACATATTAATATTATTTTACTTAACAATAGACAAATAAATGCAGATATGATGGATGGTAGAGGCATCCTGTCGGACCCACAAGATCCTATATTCAACTCCCAATGGCACTCGTGTCATTATACTTAAAATAAATACTATTTTGTGTTAGACCCAGAGTTGGGTCTGGGTCCAATTGGATACAACAGAGTCTGGATCCACCTAAAGATTTAATCAGGTCTGATTCCAAATTCAACATAGACCAGACCACACCCATTTACGTCCCTAACTGATAATAACGCTGATGATACCAAGGTTCATATGAGATGAAGCATATACATCAAGAAAAAGATACAGGCATGAGAGTAGCAGATGATCATGACCACCAAACAATGAATCTATGTAAATCCAACAGATTGCAAAGGCAGATGAAAAAAAAAACCAGAAACTGACAACTAGATTAAAAGAGTTTATCCAAAAGTAATTATCAGATACAGTTATCTTATCCAAAAACTGATGAAGAGATCTGATCCAGTTCCAAATTATTAGAGCTGGCAAGAATCCGGTAAACATATGAACCCCGAATCAAGTCCAACCAGATGATTGAATTCAAAAATCAGATCCAAACAAAGAAAGTATGTTCAAACGTCAAAACCACGAGGTCAATGATCCATAACCAAACAGCTGCTGAGACAAAAGTGAAAATGAAGATCCAAGTCTGAAACCTGATCTATGTAACAGTTGATCCGTCTAAAAAATTGTCATACAATGTTACCCCGAAGTTGAAAAGTAGTTCAAGTAGAGGTGAGCAATGACGATGACAAAGCCACAAGAATACACTATAAAGAGTATCTTCAAATTCAGTCAAGTTGGAAGAGTAACCGGATCCTGTCTACATACATTGGAGAGGAGCACACAGACAAATTACCCCATGCAAATTATATAGAATGAGTTTGGGTTTGAATGTGCTGAAGTAGCAACAACAATTCCTGTCATCTATGGCTGAAATGAGGCAGTGAATGAAGACCAGCTGCAACAAGATGCAACGAGAAAGGATGGATAGAATCTGGAAGCAGAAACAGGTGGCAAATGATGTCTGAAAAGATATGGCAATCTGAATCAGAGATGGAGAGTGAAAATTGGGAGGCTGTAGCTGAAAGTTGAAATGCATAAAATGGATCCCAAGGAGGTGACAAATGTCAATAAACACTGCAATGACAGTAAGTTCAATGATGGAGAATAGGTTGTCATCACAGCAGATTGATCAATGGATGACAGAAAGTAGAAGATCAGATATTGCATAGATCCTGTTCATATTGCAATAGTAGAATCAAACCAGATCTTCATGGGGTTCTGATGACTGGAAGGCGGCAGCTGCAGTAACAAGTAACGATGATGAGGTTGAACCAGGAGGGGTGACACAAGCAATTAATAGCAGCAGAGAACAGCAGAAGCCATGGGAATAGCAAGTGATGACAAGAGGCAATGGAACAACCTCGATGGGCAGAAGAGCTATGGTTTAGGATGAGATGGCAGCAAATGAATAAGAATGAAGAGATAATGCGAGATGGCGATGTTACCTGTCAGTGCTTGCTTGGCTGTTGCAAAAGGAAGAGTTTATAAAGAATATTCAGAAAATATACAGGAGAGGTGGCCAAGATTCAAATAAATACGTCTGCAGCAATGAAAGTTTTCAACATGGACACTGCAGTAACATGGCGGATCTGTTTATCTTGAGGTGAAGGCATACTACCGTAGAAAAGACAGATCGAAACAAAGCATTTGGCAGCAGAAAATGAGCAGCACCTGATTGTGGTGGAAAAAAAAAACACAAACACACACAGCAGCAACCAAAATTCAGATCCGCAGGGCCGCCCGTAGGTTACCTGGTGACCAAGGGGCTGAGATCAGCTTGATTGATTGATTCTCATATCAATGAATGACTAGTATCAAACAAGTTCCGATACCATGTGAATTGCAGATAAGTTTCATAACTTCATTGTCTAATTATATTAAGAGAACTTTTTTTTCAGAACAATTATATTAAGAGAACATCATTATAATGACTACAAGGAATACAAGAATGGATATCCATCACAATCCAATCCTAAGCCTATTTAGATTCTCTCTAAATTTTATCAGATCCAAATGATCATCTTAATTATACAAATAAATCTAACATCCTGCAAACAAGAATTCATGATGCTGACCTTAACATAGTTTGATGATCCCCCAACATCCTACAAACAAGGTCCCCTTAATAAGAACAGAAGGTTATATCCTCAAAATACGATTTTGTCTAAGTATCACCGTACATCTACAGATCTCATTACTCAGTCCATCGCATCTGCAGATTTGTTCAACTTTTAAGAGGCTGATCAATTCTTTGCAGAAACCAGATCTGATGTGATTGCATCTACATTCTCTGTTGTGATAGTTCCTTTCAGAAACCAAAAGAAAAATTATTCTTGCTTCCAGTTCCTATGGATAATTTTTTGTTAGACTTGATCCTCGACTGTATAACCTTTCTTCCTTATAACTCAACTGGACCCTCCGATCAGACCAGTTCCTGCAGAAGAGTTTCTTCATCGACTGGTAAATTGTGCATAAGCACTTATTTGTTGGGAGGACATTCTTACAGGTACATTTAAAGGGTTTTTGTGAGGGGGCTGTTATGGGTTCCTATCAGAGCTTTCGCCATTGGCAGTCGCTGTTTGAATTTGGCTTGGCTCAGATTTGTTTGACTTGATGCAAACTTTTAGGCTATGATACCCAGATACTTGTACAGGCCCAACGTATCCATATTGAACTGACACAACACTTGTATTGGTACCTAATACTGCACCGATACTTCTAGGGAACTAGTTTAACATATCTTACTTATAAAGTCCTTTATTTCATATAGTTCTTTTAATATTTTTACTTCTCACCATAAAAAATGCTAGAAAGGGACGAAAACAATGATAATTTCATTGATTCAAAAGTGATCTAAATAAAAAATTAGGACACAACTATCTATATCCATGTCCTAGTTTTTTCTAAAGTGGGGAATCGTATCCCCGATCCCCATATCAGTGTCCGCATCCATATCCGTATCTAGGCATCATAGCTTTTATGACAACATGTGCTTTTATCTGCTTTGATAAAAGCATATCCCTTTGATGCAAATTTCGCTTGGTAATTTTTCACTGCTTGGTAATGAATCTTTTGTTCTGATTAAGGCATGCTGAAGTTTGGGCACTTATCTGAATTCTTATGACTGTCCTTTTGCCATCTTATTTAAGAACCAATTAAATTGGGTTGATTATTTGCTTCTATGAAAGAAAAATGTTGCTCCTGCAAGGAGTTCGGGCATTTTCCTATCAATATTGTAAAGAAACCAACTCTTTTGAAGGAAAGGCAAGTGCAGGGTGTTCTTTTTTTTTTTTTTTTTTGTTTGTGTGTGTGTTGGGGGGGGGTGGGTGGTTAAGACCAGCTATTCGAGGCACATGGCGACTTTTTTCAGAAAAACAAAAACAATATCAAAACAAGCATATTCATCATTTTGGTACTAGATTATCTCTGTCTTCACATAATTCCTCTGCTATTGATAAATATATTGGTTCATCTAAAGTTAATACAGCAGACAGGGAGAAACTTGATATTACTGTTCTTGGAAAAGTTAATTTTTCATCATCTAAACCGATAGACCTGAAAGACCCCCATTTATCTGGTAGTTTACTTTCTATTGAACATTTGGTTGATAAAAAGTCTATTGTTCTTGTTTCTCATACTTCTTGTTTCTCATACAGGACCAGGCAACTGAGAGTCTGAGACCACTGAAGAGGGGAAAGGATGGTTGACTTTTTTATCTCAACATGAAATCTACTATACAACCCTCTAATTACATTTCCTCCTATCTCTCTCTTTCCTTTTTTTAATGGTTCTCTCTTTCTTCAAATTATAAAACAGGTCTGTGCAAATTATGGCATTCTCTTCTAGGACATCCCAATCCCAAAAATATTATCTATGAGGAACTTCTGAATAATACTTCACCATAATTATCATTTGTTCTTATCTGATGTTTCCTTCCCTAGTGACAATTTAACTGTGGGAAAAAGTAAGACCTCATCCTTTCTTATACATGTTGGTTGGTCTTGCCGTTATTTTGAATTAGTTCACACTGATGTATGGGGCTTTGCACTATCCCACTCTGGTTATATTAAGAGTACAATTCGCATGCTCCTACATTGTGTTATATGGTTTCGTTTTGCGATTTTTCCTTTACTATTTCCCCCTTTTGTATTTTGTAGATGTCCGCTTTATATAAATTGGATTAATATTAGGTTAAGACTCACAATTTCCCCTTAATCATGTTACATGCTACCTATCTTTCTCCATTTCTTTCTTTGACATCTGGTCTCCTGCCGACCTGCATAGTACCCATAAAGGTCTAATAGCCTAGACAGATTTATGGGCAAAAGCAGAATCGTATTCATCCCGCATTAGAGGCACAGGTCCAGTTAGACCATGCTCTTAGGTCCCCAGGAACAGTTTGGTACATATCTGGAGTTGTCAGCAATTGCCAGTCCCGCGGGGCTGCAATCTAGTTCGCAAATTCTATTAAAAAAAAAACAAAAAAATGCATTTAAGATTTGTTTGATTCAGTAGGGTCCTAATAAAGTTGCTTGATCTATACAAGTACGCAGATTCAGCCAGGCTACTATCAGATCTGTTGAAGATTGGTTTGTGGAAAGTACTATAGAACCGTGAGGTCTTAAGGTAGTTTTAGGTTCAATTTGCAACTTTTGTGTTTATCTTCAGTCAATTATCAGTAGAAAAGTTCTTGTGGTTCATAAATTGTTTCAGTATAATGACTGACTCGTCACACAATGGGACTGTAACCATCAAAAACACAGATAATAAAAATCTGTTGTGTATGATGAATGGGAAGATCCAATTGGGCCCAGCCCATGCATGAAGTTTCAAGTCAATCCCATCATCCTAAACCCCCTTGATCAGCAGCCCACAAGTTTAGCAGTTTTAAAATAAAAAACTTCACCATTCAAAAATAATTAATTAATTAATTAATTTAATTATCAATTTTGATCCAACAGTCCAATCCAGTCCATTCAGATGGGTGTAAACCCCATGGGATCCAATGACATATTTGGCTTTCTTTTTTTCTTTTTTTTTTTTTTTGGTGTTTTTGGAAGAAGTGGTGGGGGAGGGGAACGACGGTTTGGATTTGATCAGCTGAGCCACACAAACCTGTGACCCATTGGTCACCTTGCCAAACTGTGACCCATTGACACCCATTGGTCACCTTGGCAGCCTATGACCCATTGACACCAAACCACACACCCAACCACCCACACCCACAAACCCAAAAAGAAAAAGAAAAAAATGAAAAAAAAAAGTCGCTACTCTATAATTGCCGGTCACCCTAATTTGACACTCAAACACTATTACACATCACTAGATTGGAAGTCAATAAATTTATGCCTTTAAAACCATTAAACATTTGAGTATGATGGGCCAGAATTTTCGAAGCCTAGTTGTCTAGTATTTGGTATGGTAGTCTTCATGACGGCAAATGATTTCTTATGGATCAAATAAAAAAAAAAAATGTTCTGATTGAATTGATGGGATTGGAGAATGAGAAGAAACATTGGTGAGTATCAGTCATGAAGTTCGAGACTAACAATCATGACAAACTGAACTCTTTCAACCAACCTCTGTAAAAATGGCATTATTTGCACAAGAGACAACCTCAACAAACCTAAATGTTTAGAAGATCTACCCACCGGTTTTTCATCACTTCCTCATATCTACCCATTCGTTTGCTATCATTTCTTCAATCCCTTGAAGTTGTGATAACCATCAATAGAGGTCCATTGAGCAAGTTGTCATGAAATTGTCACTATAGATTGAAAACCCAATTATCATTAAAAGCTGTGAATAACCACCAATTGAGTATCTTGTGCTTTAGCTTGGGCAGGCTTGGCTCTTGCAATTGCGGAGAGGAGTCTACTGCAGAATGCTGAGGAGAGGTTTTCTGTCTAAAGGCATCTCAGACTGATCTGAGTAGGTGTCAACTGACCATCTTTTCATCCACTGCAAGGTTGCCTCTTCCATTTGGAGCCATTTCTTCCAACAGTGCAGGATTGCTTGGTGTGTTCCAGGCTATGATGCACAGATACGGCATGGACACGTCATAGTCACAGCAGGGACACGGATTTTACACATAAAAAGTGAAGTATCGGATACGATACAACACGATACGTTGCCCATTTTGAAGTATTTGTGCATCATAGGTTCCAACATCCTTAGTGGAGCTTGCCGAGTCTTGGAGGAGGGCGTTGATCATTGGATGTGCTCTTACCCTTTGGAGGATTTCCCTTTTGCTGTTTTGGGGTCAGTTTGAAAAGAAAGGAATAATAGGAATTTCAGGGAAGCTTTGTTTTCTATTTTGGATCTAATCTCAGCAGTTATTCTTAGGATTGCTAAGTGGGGGCCTTGGTAAAAAAAAAAAAAAAGGAGTTTGATAACCTCAACATGATTAACCTGTTGTTTAATCGGGAAGCTTGTATGTTGTATGGTTTGAGCAACAGGAGGAAGGATGTTTCTTGGTTGTCCCCTTCCCCCAGTGTGTTAAAATTTAATGTGGATGGTGCAGCGCAGGGTAAACTAGACCCAACAGGTATTGCAAGGTTTACTCGATCATAAAGGTGTAGTATTGTGCTTGCTCTCTAAAGCATGGATGAAAATATCGGCCGCAGCCATAGCGGTGCCACCGCCATGCTATGGCCGATTTATTGGTCGTCGCACCCGTAGTGGCCGCTACGCCCGCTACGGAACCGCTACGAGGTGAGAAAAATTCCTACTTACCAATTTTTTTTTAAGTGCATAATAAGACTTATTTCTTTTCTTCTTCTCTCAAAATAACATTTTTATACAACTCTTCTACCCTTTCATGTTTAAAAGAATACCAAAAAGCACATGATCTCGCTGAATTACAGTCGATACAGAGAATTCTTCTCAAGGATTCTTCTCTAAGTACATCCTATTAGACACCCTCTTTGGTAGATGTATTTTTTTCCAGAGGTACTCTAAAGTCTTGACTTCATGACATAGTTTTTTCTTTTATGAGCTTTTCATTAGTTTCAAAGTTAGCATAACTAAGCAATATGAACACACGTGAAAAAAATAATCATTACTATTATTTTCTATTTATACAGCGATACAAGACCTCATACAATGAGAGGATCGCTACGCCCCCTTATCTTAGTTACTTTTGCAAAAAAAAAAAAAAAATCTCTCATTTTCCAATATTCTAGATTTTCTACAATTTTTTTCATATTTTTTGACGATTTTTCCAAATCACACAGCTACACTACGTAGCACCCGCTACCTAGTGTTTTGGCAGCGGGCGTAGCCGCTATTTTCATCCATGCTCTAAAGGAGTGGTGGTCAAAGATTCTAATGAGGCCGAGGTGTTGGCAATTATGGAAGCCTTGAGAATCTTTTCTTGGTCTTTCCAGCTTGATAGTGAAGAGTGATTCCTCCAACGCAATCTCTTGGGTTATTCATGATAAATGCAAGCCTTGGAAGTTGGAAGCTCCACGTCTATTTCAATGAGATCAAGTCCTTGGTTTTTGTCTTCAGGTTGTCTACATTATGAAGTTCAGTCTGCTAATGTGTTGGCAAATACTTTGGCAAAGCAAGGGTTTGTTAGAATTACACCTAAAGAGGTGTGGTTGTACTTTTTGTATTTTGGTACATGTCTCCTAATAGCCTTTTTTTTTGCTTCGGTTGTAACCTGTCTACTTTTTTACTGTTAAAATGTTTCTTGCTACCGTTCAATAAACGAAACTAAAGGTTGATTCTATAGGTATTCTAGAAAAAGTCTTGAATTGTTAAAGAAGAGTTGGAGGAGCCAAAGAAAGAAGATTCCAAGGCCCAGTTCCTCTCCAAAGTTCCAATTTAAAAAGAACAATGTAGTCTTATCAATGATGAAAACTTTCTAATGTTGAACGAGAATAGGGTTGAAATTTCGTTGTTTTTTGAGAAAAAAGTACAAAGCACAAAAGTAATAACTCGAAAGACATTGAATATGATTGGACTCAGGCAAATGGAAATAAATATCAGATCCAGAATACATTCAATAGGATCAATCCAAGTTAAATGAAAATAAAGTATTCCACCAAATGGAGAAGATCTAAACTCAAGGGCCTCTCTCCAAGCCAAGCGAGAAGGATGCAGTGCATTTGTCTCATTTGAAAAGGTCTATTATTAGGTACTTTTAAGAGTTACAATTAATTATTTTTTTCATTGATTTTATGAGTCACTTTTTAAAGCCTACTCACAAGTTGCGTAGTTGGATGGATTTTGGTATCTATGAAATGGACTTTAGAATTTATTAGTCCAATATGTTAAGTTATGGAACAATCATTTTTATTTGTTTAAGGTAAAGAAGAAGAGTTTAGGGTATTAGTAACTTCTTATTTGTATAGAATTAATGTCTGTAAATAGAAGTTTGAATGAGTTATACAAAAATGTCTGAGGGTTCTTTTAGTAGTAGCTCATCAATTGTTAAAGAAAATTATTTGCTCACATTTCTTCCTCTTCTTTGGTGGAAGGATCTCATCTCTTTCTCTCTTCTCATATCAACATAGTCTCCTCCGTCCGATCTATTTCTATTATGTATAGTCTCCTCCATCCGATCTATTTCTATTATGTAACTTCTCTTCCCTCTACTTCCTGACTTCCATAAGATATCATTTTCGTATTTATTGTGATATTTGAGCAGGCTGCATAACCATCCAATGGCCCTGGTGTCCTGGACTGAATCAATATGGGTGCTTCAAGATTTTCGTTTTTGTTTATAACCTTAGTCTCTATGGGGAAGACATTTTTCTGCATTTAACAAGGAAACAAAATATGAGTCAGATACCATCGCAATATAGACTTCTATCATCAGTGCGCTTTGCGCCTTGTCAGAAGAGTAAACACATAAGATATTCTTCATCTTTGTTTGATAATAGAAATATCGTCCACTTCTCTATCGACATCTTGCAATTGCAACATATATGTACGGTAGTATTTTAGCCACCTCCCAATTAATGGGATAAGACTGACGACGATGGTTATGATGAAAACAGCGATGACAATGATATGTACAGCTGCATTTTATTATAAGTTTGGATCAGTATCTTTTCTTCTAAGTGGTAACTTGCATTGTCATCATTCACCCAAAAATAAATAAAAAGAACTAACACATTTCACTGCACAACAGCAAAGAAGTTAACCCTAATAGAGGTGACTTAAAAAATTAAGCTCAGAGACGTGACCCCAAATGAATGGGATAAGGCTTTGATAACAGTGATAGTGATAAATATAATAATCCATTGTATAACACACTTTAAAATTAATAATCATAATAGCCTTGGAGAAAGATATCTCAATGCAGAAACCAACTAGCACCAAGAATGAAAAGGCACCATCCATCACGAACACATTACCAAATAAGAGATTAAAAGCGCATGTTCTAAAAAGAAACAAAGAGCACATATAAAGCCAGCCAGTTATAATGCTATCAGTGCATTGGTTCATCAATTAGAATAAACAAAATGCAAATCAAGTTACCTCTTATCTCGAACAATACGAACACCAGTCACACGCCCAAACCTAGAAAACTTCCTTTCCAAGTCCCTCTCTGTAGTGACAAAACTGAAACCTGCCACAAATAAGTTCTTTCCAGGTCTCCCAACTCCAGTGCTCCGGTTAGGAGGTGGCGACCAAGGCCTCCTCCTTGGAGAGCGACGAGAATGATGCCCACGAGGAGACCTGCGACTTGGGGAATACCCCCTCCTGGTAGATCACAATCATGAGATAGCTAAAATTAGAAATGAAAAACACACACACACAGAGAGAGAGAGAGAATGAAAGTGTTATGTTCAACATCAGTAACCTTCTCCATCTTCTATAGTGAAAGAAGAACATAAAAATATATATATATATAGATATCTATTAAGTCATTCAGACAAAAAATCACCTCGATGGTCTGTGACGATCCCGTACATGTGGGGACCTTGATCGAGACCTATCACGGTAGTCTCTCCCACGAGGAGAAGCTTTCCGCCTAACTGGCGATCGTGATGTTGATCTGGTCCGTTTCCGATGCCCTATAGGTGAACGTTGCCTTCTTGGTGATTCAGACAAGCCATTATGAGGAGAATGATCCTTCCGCTTGGTTGCTCTCCGTGGAGAAGTAGATGCCCCTTCTGCAGAAGGAGATAAATGCTCCTGTGAACCAACTCTTGTACTATCCATAGTAGGTCGTTGATGAAAAGGTGAATGTCTCTCTCTAGACAAACGTGGAGAATGAGATGATTCTTTAACGGCCTTCACTGGAGAAGACAGGTGCTTCCCTGAATATGGTTGGATGGAAGGAGAGATATCTGGAGAACCTGAAAGCAGCTTGACTGGTGAAACTGATCGTTTACAGGATCTTCTAGGAGAATGGGAATCTGAATTTTCTGCTTCTATTTCCCCATTTTCAGTGGGTAGTTTATCTGAGTACTGAGAATTTTCCTTCTTCATTACAACCCTCAAGGAGGACTCATCTTTACCAGTGCAATGATAAATCTCACTCTCACATGCAGATGCAGAGTTCACCTTCTGAACCTCTGGGTTCCCTAAAAAGTGATCAGAATATCTATTCACTTGCCCATCAAGAGGAGATTCTGCACCATGCAAGTCATGACTTTCCAGCAACCCCTCTATCTTTGCATTTGCAACCACTGATAACAAAATATCTTCGGTTTTCTTGTCATCACGGCATGCTTCCCTCTGCAATGAAGAGGATGACTTACCAGAATAATCACCACAACTAACGTCCTCTGGTTCACCACTTGAATGGTTATCCTTAGGTGGAGATGGCAATATATTCAGACCACACCCCAAATTTATCTCCTCCACATCATCGAGGTAAGATTTGCTCGGAACCAGCAAAGGAGGTTCCTCAGTCTTTCTTGCCACACGATGCAAACAGTCAGTATCCGGAGATTCTGAAGGGAACATTGAACTGGGCTTTATTTTAGGAGATTCTCCTCCTCGAACACTGCCATCAAGAGGCAACAAGGGAGAACATTGACGTTCCTGGTTCAAATCCATTTCCATTTCATGGCTACTATCATTCTGCACAGAGTTTTGACGACTAAAACCATTTGCCTCTTGATCTTTGATTGCCACAAGGTTAAGATCTAATGTTCCATTAAAATCAGAATCCTTCTCTACTTTAAGATCATCGGTCACATCCAAGATCTTATCATTAGAAACCAAATCCATCTCTACCTAAAATCCAAAACAGAATAGGAAAAGAATTATATAAATTTACACCATCAAATCCAAGCATCATCAAAAAGAAACTCTAGCTCTAGCCAAATAATTATGTAGTTCAAACATTCATACGGAAATCAAAATCCTATATTTCATCACGTTACATCATTTCCATCCCTACAGGAATCTATGCTGAGAGAAGAAGATCAAAATTAACGATTTCATTTTATACCGCAGGCATCACTAATGTTCTTCACATCTAAATTCAACACAACAATTACCTTCATCATATGTTCACAAAGCAACAGTTCAGTTTGTGTTTGAATCCAACACTTACTTTCATCAAATGTTCACCATTAAATCATTTCCAGAAACCCCACAAATCAAAATCTCTCCAAATTGAAGAAGAAGAAAAGGGACATGACAAAAACCTAATCCTACCCCAAAAAACGAAAACCCCATCCTTGAAATGAACTTTCTTTCATCGAATTCCATTCCATCAAATCTTCCTATACAAAACCCAGAGATTCATTCCCTTCCAAACGGTAGAAAAACCCTAATTTTACCCAACCCTCCAATTCAACCTAAGCTTTTTCAGGGATTATTTAAGGAAGAAACTCGAGTCATAACTTCATTCATTTTAAGGGGGAAAAAACACAGAACACATCAAGAATTACAAATAGAAAGAAAGAAGAAGGAAACAGACCTTTTCTCTACCCTTTGGTAAATAGATTTTGTTGTAAAGCATGAATGCAGAAGTGAACAAATCAAAAGTTAAATAGAGTCTCTCCTTTTTAGCTTGTGATATACAAATGCTGGGGCATGTTCCATTGAGCTCCATATCCCATTGGAAATTTTTAAAACAGACCTCGTTTTTTTCATCCAATATTGAGCAAGTGCCCTGTGTTACTCATTAGTAGGGTTGTAAATGGGTCCCGATTCTTCGATTACCCGAAGGTTCCGACCCGTTAGGTTCCGGGTCTGGGTCCTTATTTTGGTCCTGATAAGCAAATGGTTCCGGTTCCGGATCCTTTTTTTGGAACCGATACCTAAACGGGTCCGGTTCCGGATCCACAGTAGCTCAGACCCGTGGACCCGAGACCCAACCCAATATACACTAATATAAGGTAACTTTTGTATATGAAAATAGAATCCTTTTTACTTTTCTACTTTCTGAGTTTTTTGGTTAAAAGTGCATGTTATTGATAGACAAAAGTCACATTAGTGTTTGTAGGTTATCCAATTGAAATATGGAAAAAGCATAAATTTTTTAAAAAGAAAAACACATGTATTAGTCTAGACTCGGAACCAAACCCTCCTCACAAACGGGTCCGATTCCGGTTCCGGACCCGTTTAAAATTATCGGAACCGGTTCCGGAACCAGTTTCCTGGTTCCGATCCGGGTCCGGTTCCCCCTCTTACTAAACGGTTCCGGGTCCGGGTCCACCCTGGACCCGGACCGGAACCTACCCGTTTACAACCCTACTCAAGAGGTGGCAAATCGATCTGGTTGGGCTAAACAGGTTGGACCCGTTTATTAAATGGGTTAGATGCTCCTAACCCACTCCCGTTGATTAAACGGATCAAAAACTCCTAATCCGTGCAGACTGCCGGTTAATTCGACCAGGCTTGTCTTAACCGGCATAACCATTGTGAGTTACTGTGGGTCGGGTTGACCTACATAACTTGTACTGAAACCTAAATTTATTAACGATCCTCTGTGGATTTAACCATGCCCAAAGTTTGAATCACTACACCAAAACAGGGCTTTTACGGCGCGCATTTTGCGCCGTAAACCAAGTTTCACGGCGCAAACTAGCGAGCCGTAAAAGCTCCAGCCGTAAAAGGGCATGTGTATTAACGACGCGCATTTGCGGGCCGTAACATACTCAAATGCATGCCGTAAGTGAGGTTTACTATGACTTTCCAAACGTATTCACGGCACTAAACGAATGCCGTTAATGAAGGTCTTTTACAACGTACACGCGCACGCCGTAAATTAATTTTGTAAATCGTTGTTACGGCGTGTAGGCGTAGGCCGTAAGTGAGGTTTGCTATGACTTTCCGAACGTATTCACGGCGCTAAACGAATGCCGTTAATGAAGGTCTTTTACAACGTGCACGCGCACGCCGTAAATTAATTTTGTAAATCGTTGTTACGGCGTGTAGGCGTAGGCCGTAAATGGGTTTTTAGAATGAATTTATGGCGTCCAAAGAGGGCCGCAAAAGGATTGGAAAGATCTAATATATGGCGTGCATTGCGCGCCGTGATTGTGTTTTTTTTTTTTTTAGAAATTGAATGTAAACCATTAATATCCTGTTAAATTGAAACTAAATTCAACCAATACAAAACAGTTGTGCCCATACATGAATGAAATAAATTAATCTCAAGCTCAAGCTCCAATTCAAATTCTACAAAACAGAACCTTAATAAAAGATTAAAAACAAAATGAACTGGATTACACCATCAAAACCAAACCCACAGATCAAAATCTTCAATCAGAATTAAACCACCAAAATGCATAAGAGGCTGAAAGTAAAAATATTTCAACATATTTCAACATATCAACGTTACCAATACAATTTTAGAAACAAAAAAATTAGTATTTGTTCTTAATACAACAAAAGTGAACCACAAAAAAAAAAACTCCTGAGAAAGATACCCATGAAGCTCGAACTAAAATTGTGTTCTTCCAATACTTATCAGCAAAATCTGCACAAACAAATAAAATTTGATAGAATCATTACTCCAATATTAGGTAGCACGTAACTTCACCACCCCAAATAATTAAAGAAAAAGTGAAAGCAAGGTTTAAAAATCCAAGTAACATGTAAATCAACTCATCAAGTCATCAGTATTGCATAAACAAGTACATCATTGTCAAACTACTTATGATTAGCTGGAGGTAACTGCCACAAAATCAAATAAAAATGTATCTTAGGTGCATTGACAATGGGCACAAAATAAAAAAAAAATGCACGGCTTCATCATCACAATCATAATCATCATCCTTACCACCATAGATTTGTCCCATCTTAGTTGGGTCAGCAAACAATAGAACATATAGCTTATTATATTAAAAAGATAGTTCTGGTAGAATGCTAGTCTTTATGAGTTCATTGAGCCATGTGCTTATCCCCATGTGCTTAAGGATGCCTTGTGTGACAACGATCACATATAACATCTAAAGCTATACAGCCTCAGGCATTCAATGTCTCACAGCAAAGGAACAGTCTGTGCAAACTGCAAAATGAATGACTCTGTAGAATAGAAGGGCAAGTGAATCAAGTGATTTCTATTTGGCCAGCAGTTTGCCCCATGAGAAATTTGTTTACTTTGAAGTAAAAAAAAATAGTGGACAGACTGCAAATGTTCTTTTTCCTACCATTAGAAATTGACGCTTCCAACTATCATATACCAAACTCAGAAAAAAAAAAAGGAAGCTATATGGCACCAACAGAACCATACAGTTTTGTGCAGATTGCTAACCTGAGCACACAGCCACTCCACCAAACCTTTCAAAACATCATCAATTGTCGTGAGCTTGTTCTTTGACTGTGAGGCGTCTCCATTTTCAACAAGACCATTTTGAATTTTTGGAAAGCAGCATAATAGAAGAAGAGAATATTTTTCTTTATGTTGTAGCAACAATGGTTACATAACCTATATGCATGATATCTTTGCAGGACCAGCTAAGCACACTTCAAGATTCCATTTGAAGACATTACCTGCCAATGAAAAAAAAAAGAAAGCATGTCTCTGTTATGAAGGAATATGCTGTAAAATTTTGTAGCTTTTTTTTGTTTTTTGTGATAGTGAAAATATTACACAACAAAAAATAAAAAAAATAAATAAAATTCAATACCGAACAAACTATAAGAAATTTCATAGCTGAAGGCCAATGCTGCTACTCATAGATGGCCTAGAGGAAGGCAGATGATCTCGGGTCAGAGGAGAATAGAACACTACCAGGCCAATGCAAATTGGATAGGACCTGTTACACTACCAGGAACTGGTGTACAGTTTAGAGTTACTTTAGAGTAATTTACATTCATAGTAATGCTCCAATAAAGAGTTCCAGTAAATTCTAACAACTTCCATATTGTTCATGGAGGAATCATTATAAATCAGGCTACAGTCAGTCAGTCCCATCCCTCTAGATCGGCTTCAAAGGAGCTCTAAAAAAGAAAATCAATCAATCACCAAAGACAGAGACATAAACATAGAAAAGATTTATTTCCCATGCTGTATTGCCACCCCTGCATGTACAGCAAAGCTCCCACGCAGGCCAAAGCAGTCCTGATAGCTTTCCAATTCCTAATAATTTCTTTTGGGTGATATTGTCCTGTTTTGAATTGTGGAATTTCTCTCTTTCAGTGTGTGTGTTTTTTGGAGGGAGAGAGCTGTGGGTTTTCCATAGTGCTATTGGTCCAAGGACAACCCCAAAAAATAAAGTCAGAGCAAGGACAGCAGCCGCACGTTAAGCCAGACTATGCTGCAGTAAACAAAGTGCAGAACCCAGACTAATGAGAACAAAACCTGCAGTAGAGACTTAAGACAACACTTGAAAACCAACAAAACAAAGCTATACAGAACAGATTTCCATTATCAGGGAGCAGCAATGTTACTAACAACAACGAAGGTGAAGATGCACATGAGTCAATGTCCAATCTGAAGTATTCAGAATCCAGTGAGGCTAACAGAATCTGATGGTAAGGTGACTTCTTGCAATTATCAGGACCAAATTTTGAATTCACTGAGTCTTATAACTGGAATTTTGAATTCACTGAATTCACTGAGTCTTATTACTCAATCAGTCATTGCTTACACTGAGTCTTATAACTGGAATTTTGGATTCTGTTTTAAAGCTAGTAATGTTTCTTAGGATATGTGAGCTTATAAACTAGGTATCAATCTTTCTAAGGAGAGTTCTCTCTTGCTGACGTTCCCACATACGGACCATTGTCCTGGTCCCTCTATGCAACAACAAGAGAGAAACCAATTACCATCTGTAAATCCTCAAATACAAATAAGAGATTCAAATATTAGAATTGGGGTCAGAGTCCATTAGAAAAAGAATGCATGCATGGACACCCAAACTAGCCCTTTACATGGATCCAACATCCACCACAGCACTCCCAAGGTGAATAATACGAAACACAACGAGCTGTCCTAATATTCAATAGACAAGTTCATGAAAACTCATTATCATGCAAATTAGGCAATAGACAAGTTCATGAAAACTCATTATTCAAACTTTAAACTAAGTTGCAGGTAGCATGAGAAAGGTTTAAAAGTCCAATCCTAATTCCCACAAGCAGGTTCAAGATAATATAGACTTGAAGATTTGAAACCCAAAAACTCAATCGAAGATTTTTACCTCTCATCTTCTAACAAGGTGCGATGTACTTGATGGGCCATGCAATTGTGCTTCCCAGTACTTCATTCAGAAGAAAAGCTTCCCGAGTTGGTCGATAGAGAATCAAACTCTCATTACCCTCTACTACATGTTGCACAGAAACTTTCCAACATTCAGCACCAAGAGGAACATGATGAACAAGTGATGTTGAATCCCTTGATAGAATTTCACCGGTTGCAACAACTTTAGTTGCGTCGAGCCAACTTAGCAATTTGCATCTTGAGCTCCCCTGATTGGAATTGCAAACACCCGTCGTATGTTCTTTTCCCTTACTTTGTGTTGTCCCATGAACAGAATTCTGCATTGCACTTGGAGGTTCAATTCTGTTGCTTTGTGACATGTAGTCGTTTGCAGAATGTTGAACACTTCCATTATCTTTTTGCTGTAATCAACTTATATTCAGCTCAACGAATAAATAGAAAAGTCACATAATAATTAAAAGCAATATATTTGAGTACTTACTGTAGTATTTCCACCTTTCCCGACCATTGCAATGAAACTGTTCATTTGGTTTTTCAAGGATAAAAGTTCATTTTCTAATTTATTAAATTTGTCCCTCATTTGTGTTTGACCCGCCACCTTTGAAGGTGTTGCTCCATATCCAAGCCCTCTTACTCGTCCTCGTGGATCAGGACCAAGTACCTTCGCAACAGCATCATCTCTAAAAGAAGAACCATTTTCTTCTGCTTTGTGTTTCTTGACTTGTTGCTGTATTTGTAAAACCATAAGTGTACATCAAATTAAGAGAAAGAAACACAAACATAATGAGGGCAAAAGTAGTAGAATACTTCTCCATTCATCCCTATTCAGTGATAAGTCCTGTGTCACTCCTAGCAATCCGATTGAATAGAATTAACTAACATTTACAAATCTCTGCTGTCTATATATATTTGGATTCGGCTGTTACAATTTGAGCATCTGATGCAAATTGGATTGGTCAGACCACATTTAGTCTGGATAACTCGGACTTCTGAGTTTTGACTCAAATGAGGCCTCCCTAGAAGTGCTGTGATGCTGAATTTAAGGTTCCAGATAAATTCAGCAACTAAAACAAATTCCTGCTGCTGTAGACAACTTTCTTTTCTTTATCTAAGGCTTGTATCGTGCTAGAAAGAAATTTAAATTCCTTCTACTAATGGATTGAAGAAAAACAAGGCATCCTTAATGGTTATGATGAAATCATACTAGACATAAATGAAGGGGCAGAGATGAGTGCAAGAACTGTGTGTGGGGCTACGTTTGTCCCGATTTGAGTGGGGATTGCTAAGGGCTCGCTTTGAGCCTAAACTTATTGGCCTTGGTTATGGATAATATATCAAAAGATATCCAAGAAGAAGTTCCACGGTGCAGTTGGTTGCAGATCTCATGGTTTTCATTAGTCAGAAAACTGGCTGATCCCAATTTGAGTGGGGATGAAAGTAAATGATAAGCTAGAAGTTTGGACAAATGTATTCTAGTCAAATGAGCTGGAAGCCTGAAAGTTAGCAGAAATACATTGTATATGGAGTGCAAGTTTTGTGGATCAAATGAACTGAAAGTTTGGTCTTGTATTTGGATGTTTTCTTCTTCTCTAACAATATAATTTTTTGTTAAAAAGAAAAAATAAGTTTTGTGGATCTGAGAGGAGATGAGTCAATCAAAATTGACAATAGATTAGTACCACATTGCGATTGATTTCAATATCTAGGGTCAATTATAGAACAAAATTGAGGTTTTAGTTGGATATAGCGAACAAGATGACTGGGTGGGCAAAGTGGAAACAAGCTAGTGGAGTGCAATGCAATTGCTGATTATCACTTCAATTGTAGGGTCTTTTTTTTACAAGACAATAGTGGACTCGCTCTCTTGTTTGGAGCTGAATGGTTGAGGTAACAATTGAAATGAGATGCCAGAGTACATGTGGTGGAGAGGCACATCATATGATGGATGTGTGGAATTACAAGAAAGGATGGAATTATGAGAAGTTCTAAGAGGAAGTCTATGTGTAGTTTCAATTGAAGGTCAAGGAATGACATTCAAGATGGTTTGTGCATTTAAATGCAAGGCCACAATCAACTCTTGTATCATGTGTTGAAAGGTTACAAGTTCAAGGAACTAGAAGGGGACCAATGATGACATTGGATGAAGCAGTGGTGAATAGGGAAAGGCATTCTGGACTGCAGAGGTACCTTTTTTGGATGTGCACAATTTACTGTCATTGGATGAAGCAGTGATGAAGCAGTAGCTTGACTAACTTTTTTACAAGGTTTGAAGTAAATTAGGTGGAAGGAACTTCAATGAACAGCAAAGTAGTAATTACACTCAAGGATATTGACTTCGTAATCTCATAGTAATCAATGTTATTGCTAAGAGTTGGTCCAAGCAGCCTAAGTAGTCTATATACATTGATTGTAAATTAAGAAAGGAGACTTCTAGCTAATGTTGTGATCTGTAACATTGCACAAAGACCAGCATCTATATAGCTAGGCGCCAGCAGTGTAAATGAATCCATGAATTAAAAACCTGGACAGTTAAAAATCTGAATGATAATACCTGAATCTATGGCTATAGTTGGAGAAAAGGTTTCCTCTGTCCATTTTGAAAAAAATTATGAGGCATATTTAGAGATAACAATCTCAATGAGTTCTTTGATTCCAAAAGACAGGGAAAAAAAAGGCTAAATATTTGGAGGACACCTGCATGTATTATAAGAACTGCATGAAGAATTCATTCTTACCTGCATTTTTTTGAATTAGTAGCCATGTGATTCAAAATCTTGCAGCCTATGACCCAACAGCAGAGAATTTAAACATGAGCAGAGCCGAGCCAACCCAACCATAGCCAAACTCAAATTTGGCTTCAACATTAAACAGACCAAACTATCATCATTCAACAGAAATGAGGCCATTTAATCTTTGACTGAGTAAGAATGAAACCTATTTAATCTTTCTGTCTTTTGGTAACATTAGATGTCATGTTTTGCGTTTAATTTTTTCACAATTTAGTGTGGTGCAGTACTTTTTTGGATAAACTTTTTTTAAAATTATTGCTCTCATAAAATAAATATTTTGCTTATTCATGCTCCCCACATAAATGAATTTCCATAGAGTGAAGCAGATAATCAGAGTGTTAAACAAACAACCCTGCATGGATTGCCTTGAACATACTCCAACCAAAATTAATAAAAAGGATTAACCCAAATCCTGCCAAAAAAATTATTATTTTTTTATTTAGGCTGAAGGTTCAGATGCATTTCATGAATAACACTCTCTCTTGTGAATTCAGGGGATATGTCACTGATTTGGGCAGCAGAAAAGTGGTATTAATTACTTTCAGTGGAACACAAGATGGGTACAGCTAAATCCAAAAACCTCTCTCAGTTTCCCTGTCTCTTCTCTTTCTCTGCTTTCTGTGGTCTTATTCTAAGCAGTTCATCTGATGAGACATAAAAATGGATAAGGACTCCTCATCTTGAATCCAGGAGTGGGTCCATACTTGATTAATGATCTGAAACAAAAGTCTTTACTAAAAAATACCACATTTTAAACTACTTACCACTATCTCGGGATCCTCTATCTCATCATCCTCATTATTCTTCTTCTTTCTTGCTTCATAGCCACGAATCCATACATCAGACCTTGATATTGAATCTGGTGTTTCACTTTCTTGTCTCTAGAAAAGGAAAAATATATTTGTCATGTCCACAAATTCACTTATTGTACAGATTCAATTATTTACTTACCATTTCATCCTCTAGCCGTGCAAATCCTTTGCGACTCGTTCGATGAAGTAGAGTTTGTTGTGCTCGCATCTCTTTGAACTTCTTATTTGTCGCCTAGAGCACAATGACAATTTAGGGACATTGTGAGATGATCACCAATGTGCGACAAAAAATAATAATATAAAGTGCTTACCAATTGGGTTGGACTGGTCCGTGTTTTGATAAAAGATAGCCAATCTTCCATGGATTCTACACTATCAGGTTTCAAGAGGGTAGCAGCGCGTTTGATGCCCACCAACTTCGCTTGGTCCGACACTTCCTTCATCAGCAAATTTCGATGATCTCTCCAATGCCTTCGTAGCTTTGCAAATGTATACTTTTTATAACATTCAGCAAAACTGAACTTTTGCTACAAAAGAAAATTAAAAATTGCATTAGAAATAGATTTAAACCACACTTAAATTTGATACTTGTAGAAATATACCATTATGTGCT
Source organism: Cinnamomum chago (assembly GCA_038049695.1). Lineage (NCBI taxonomy): Eukaryota > Viridiplantae > Streptophyta > Magnoliopsida > Laurales > Lauraceae > Cinnamomum > Cinnamomum chago. Next base: position 29,696,641 of record CP142451.1, on the reverse strand, counting down.
CCCATATTTGTGCGATAAACTCATCTGTAAGGTCGCTCCATTTCTTAAGTGTCACTGGTATTAACTCTCTTGCTGTGATTCCAAGGAAAGAAGAAAAAATTGCTGCATTCTTTCTAATCGGCTGGCCCATTTCATTGAACTCAACTTCAAGACGAGCTCCCTTTCCTTTTCCTTTGGTAAAACACAAAACTTGTGCCTTTCCTCTGGGTTTTCTTTTTGTAGCATTAGGATTATTCTCACCTTGAACATCTGGGACATTAGGAACTACAGCAGATGGAGAATTAGAACCTTCACCCGATATCTGAAAAGGGTGATTCTCATCTTCAATGGCTACAGCTGCTGCATGTTTTTTTTGCTTCTTTCCACGCCTTGCTATCTTCTTCGAACACTTCACATTAAGGAATTAACTTTAGAAAAAACTATGAAAGCCAGACTATGAAAAACAAACCTGCAGTAAACAAAGTGCAAAACCCAGACTAAGGAGAACAAAACCTGCAGTAGAGACTTAAGACAAAACTTAAAAACCAACAAAACAAAGCTAACAAAAAAAAAGACAGCAGCCAAAGAACAAAAAAAGTAACTTCACATCTCAAAATACAAAAGCACAGAATCAAACTTCCCTTTTACTGACTACTGGTTTCAGGTTCAAGTGAATTACCACACTGTAGTTTTGTCCAAAAAACAGAATAAAGCAATGACAATTTAAAAAAAGATTATCTGCAAAGAAAGGGAAGAATCCAATCATCACTGAACACAAGATCACTGGAAGCATCTTTCTGTCTTTTTAAAAAAAAAATGGAAAAACCTTTCTCTTACTTCCAACTGACACATTATAGAGGAATCTTACTAATTGCTTTTAAATGGGAGAACAAATAGAACAATCATTGTGGGAAAATTTTTTTTAATGAAAGAGAAAAGTGCTGGACCTCCATTATAATTATTAATCTCTTTACATCAAAAGGCCATGCAAAGCAAACAAAAGAGATTAGCAAAAACACCACATTATTAATTCCTTGAGAGAGAGAAATAAAGGCTTTTAAGATGTGCAGTTAACTAATTCAGAGTGGGTGGTATAAGTTTTGAGTTTTAGTACTGTATGAAGTTTCTGAAATTTCCTTTGTTGTCCAAGTGTTGATCATTCAATGTTTTCCATGATGCAGATGAATCCGGCTCATCTAGATCAAGTCCTAAAAAGCCCCGAACACAGATAGCAAGTCCACAAATGCTTGCATTTGGTAGAATTTGAATTTAGAAAGTTATTTCTAATATTAAGCTACCTTGGGAAGTGAGTTATGTTGATTCTGTTCAAGTGCTATTTGTACAAAGAAGCACATGATAGGGATAGAGTTTGCTAATTTTTCTTCTTTCCCTTTCTCTCTCTCCAGGAAGAGGCTTGAAGATGTAATATCGATGGAGATGATACAAAAACTGAAATGCTTGCCAATGGCTGAATTTGAAATTAAATTCAAATAAATCCAAATCTACAAACGATGCTTACCTCACCAACATCACCCATGATTTAAGATGGTTGAACCTGCATAGCCAAATTAGTGTTTAATATCAGTATCTAACTCAAGACATAACAAAAGCATCAAATTAATGTTAATAACAGTACCAAATCATCCATGACCTCATAGTCATGTCTTTCATAATCTTTGTCCTCAAGAGTAAGATTGGAGACATCTAATGGAGCAAATGGTATACAATCATTCCCATTAGTGTCAGACTCAGAAACTCCTCTTCGTGGTGCTTTTAGCACCACATACCAATTTGAAGTATCATCATGTCTAGAATAAAAGACTTGGTTTGCTTGTGAGGCAAATATAAACGGATCGTTCTCAAATTGATGCTGGCCTTGATGAAGGTTAACTAATGTGAAACACTCTTCAACTTTGACACCACTTCCTATATTTGCCCAATCACAATGAAAGATCGGGAGTTTAAACTTGTGATAGTCTAACAAAATTATATCTCTTATAACACCATAGAACACAATATTCCCGCTAACATGTGAGGTATCTCTTGCGCTTGATCGACACATTGTCTCTGCTTCAAGAGAAACACCAGAATTCTGTGTGCAATTTTTAACATATCTTGTGTGGAATCGATTACCATTGATGATATAACCTGAATAAGATTCCACATTTGGTTTGGGTCGACACCCTATCCACCTCACAAGTTCTGACATGTTACTGGCATCTCCAACCTTGACTTTATTTGCTAACCATGCACTAAATGTGTCCCTATGCCTCTTTCTTAAGAGGCTTTCATTCCCATGAAGACGTATATCAGAATGTCGAAGTTCCTCTAAGTGTAATCTGAAAAAGACAAAGGTATATTTAGAAATTAAAAGTGCATAAATAGAAACAAACTAAAAATACCAAAGATGTATATCTTTCATGAGAAACTTACTCTCTATACGGTTCTACTTCGGCAGTATTCTCTAGGACATATAAATGGGCAACTTCGAACATGTTAGGAGACAATTCCTTCAATTTAGCCTTACCAATTGGTCTCCCTTCTAATATATTACGTTCTTCATATTCTTCATATCGACTTTGTTGAACACCTACTTGAGCTGCTTCCTTTATGTAAGGAGCGCAAAAACTTGTGCACTCTTCTACGTTATACTTTTCAACCATACAACCTTCGGGATTGGAACGGTTTTTCACAAAACCTTTCAGTACTTTCATATACCTAACTCAAAATGAAAGACAAATTATTAATAGCTAACTCAAGCAGTAACTAAACCAAAGAATTGACTATATAAAACATTGGAGTTACCTTTCAAATGGGTACATCCAACGAAACTGCACTGGTCCACCTATCAGTGCTTCTCGAGCCAAGTGAACAGTAAGGTGCACCATAATGTCAAAAAATGAAGGGGGAAAAAACCTCTCAAGCATACACAAAGTCTCAGCAATTTGGTCTTCAAGTAATTCCAACTTATTTTTGTCAATCTCTCTTTGACATAAGCAGTTGAAAAAAGCACATAATCTAAAAATTGCAACCCTAGGCCCCTTGTCTAATAGTCCCCTTAATGCAACTGCCAAAACTTGTTGCATTAGCACATGACAATCATGGGACTTGAGCCCATAAATTTTACAGTCTTTTAGTGACACATGACTTGCAATATTGGAGCTATAACCATCTGGCAACCTCAACTCAGAAAGTCTTTTACAAAATACTTTTTTCTCTTTGTTTGACAACACATAAGGGGCTCTTTTGCAGCTAGAGCCGACACCATTTTCCTTCAAATGCAATGATTTTCTGATTCCCATATCTTTCAGATCTTCACGAGACTTTAAACCATCCTTTGTTTTGCCTTTAATATTCAATAGAGTGCCTATTAGGCTCTCGCAAATATTTTTTTCAACATGCATGACATCCAAATTGTGCCGCAACAATAATGACTACAAAATAACCAAACAAAAAGATGTTAAATTCAATAAATAAATTTAAGAGCGAACAAGCACATTGACTTACCTCCCAATATGGTAGTTCGAAAAACATTGATTTCTTTTTCCACACTGATTGAGGCTCCACGACAATTTGCTCTTCGTCTTCATCCCCTCTCTTCCTCTTCTTTGCCTTTTTTTTATTAGCCTTCCCCCAGTCATTTTCAATAGTACTGATCACTTCAAATACTTCTGAACCAGTCAAAAAACGAGGTTTTCGTCCATGTTCTTCTGTCCCATCAAACCAAGATTTCTTTACCCGAAATGGATGATTGTAAGCTAGAAATCTCCGGTGACCCATGAATACGTGCTTGTGGCTGTTTGTCAACCATTTTGAGCATGTCTCAAGTCCACATGTCGGACATCCTTTATTGGATTTAACAGCATACCCAGACAGATTTCCATATGCTGGAAAATCGTTTATTGTCCACATCAAAATGGCTCTCAAATTGAATGTGGATTGAGTAAACGCATCGTAAACACTTACTCCATTCACCCACAGCTCTTTCAAATCATCTATAAGAGGTGCTAAGTACACATCAATGTCATTTCCTGGTTGCTTAGGCCCAGGAATGAGTAATGTCAAGATTAAATTTTCTTTTGACATGCATAACAAGGGAGAAAGATTGTATGTGACCAGAATTACAGGCCAACAACTATGTCTAGAGCTAAGATCACCAAAAGGATTGAATCCATCCGAAGAAAGGCCAAGTCTAAGATTACGAGGATCAGATGCAAATGAGGGCCACTTATCATCTATTCTATTCCATGCCAATGAGTCCACTGGATGTCGCATAATGCCATCCTGACTTTTGTTTGAGTAGTGCCAAGTCAATTGTTCACTCTTTTCTGCTGACTTAAACAATCTCCTAAATCTTGGAATAATTGGAAAATACCTCAAAACCTTTGCTGGAACTCCCTTCCTTATCAATTTGGTTCGTGCATTGAATTTCCACCGTGAAGAACCACACTTTGGACATGTCTCAAGATGCTCTAGATCTTTTCGAAACAAGCAACAGTCATTCTCACATGCATGTATCTTCTCATACCCTAGATCAAAAGCATTAAATAGCTTTTTGGATGAGTAAAAACCATCCGGAAGTATGTTATTGAGTGGTAGCAATTCATGAACAATCTTGAGAACATCATCAAATGCTTTGTCAGACAGACTGTGTCGAGCCTTTGCCTTGAATAACATAAGTGTTGCTGACATCTTAGTGTGTGTCGATCCTGAATATAAAGGAAGCTCTGCCTCCTCGACAAGCTTTTGAAAATCTTGGTAGCCTCTTTCATCTATATGATCCACATCATCATCTTCGAAACATGCATCTCTAAACATTTTATATGATGCTGGAATTTCAGCATTTTCAGTTTCCCCTACTGCGGTTGGTTTTTCTCCATGAAAAATCCATGTGGTGTAAGTAGGATCAATTCCATAATATACTAGATGGTCGTAGACTACATTGTAATGATGGTATTTCAAGTTTAAACACCTGATGCAAGGACATTGAATCTTCTCTGGATACCCTTTCTTTTCTTGAACCTTATCTGCAAACTTTCGTGCTCCCTCTCGATATGCTTCTGATGGTCTAAAATAAAGAAAACCCAAGTTTTTTACTAATTAGATCCTAAATAGGTATGGGACATCAAATATTTTATAGTGCAGGGCTTTGGAATTGCACCTTGGTAGATGAATCCATTCTTTATCCATAATGGATTATTGTCTTACATTGACAATGCTGTGAAACTATGCAGGTGCAATCTATTAATTTCAGAAACATGGAATTAGATTGAAAGGGTATTGTAAAGCATGCATTTGAGAGCGTTGTTGCAAAGAGAGCTTGCCTTAGGAGTAGAAGAGGATGCTCTGCTTGGGTTCAAAGCTTCCAATCGCCTTTTTAGTTCCTCAAGTTCTGTAAACTGACGGCAACTGCTTTCTTGAACCTATTTACAATAATAGAGTATCATAAAAACCTAAGCCGAATAACATCACTAAAATTTCCATATGGGAAGTCTTTTTCTCTCCCTCTAGTTATCAGTTATCACTATTTCCATACAGACATCACATATATGGAGTTCATACAGGCAAGAGATATTTTGGACTATATATATGTGCAACATGTACACTGAAAAGCTGCTCATAACTTAAAGAAAAAAAAAAAAAAAAGAAAAGAAACAGAACACCTAGTCTGGTCCTTTTATTTTTATGTTGGAGTTTGTATGCTTTCGTGTTGCTCTGTGATCAGATGCCATACATAATTTTGTGCCTTGCATTAGGTAGTGTTGGCATTGATATATTCTGTTTTCTATTGTTTCCATGCAGGGCAAACTACAGAGCCATCAAGATCTTTCTTCTCCTTGCAAGAGCAGATATCTGAACTCCTAGCAATGGCTAAGGTAACATACAGGAGCAAGCCAATCTCATACTGGATCTTGCTGGTTCTAAGCAGTAGTGCAATGCTCATTGCATTTCCTGCTTCTTCCCTCCTATCCTGTCTCTACTTTGCTGATGGGGGAAAGAGCAAGTGGATTATTTCATGGGTAGCTGTGGCTGGGTGGCCTCTAACTGCCCTTTTTTTAATTCCTTTATATATCATGGATAAAAGGACACCCACTCCCATCACTCACAGTCTCGCTATTTGTTATGCAGCATTGGGTTTCCTAAGTGCTGCTGATAACTTGATGTATGCCTGGGCATATGCATATCTTCCTGCATCAACTGCTTCTTTACTTGCATCATAATCACTTGTTTTTTCTGTGCTTTTTGGATACATTACTGTTAGGAAAATGCTTCAGGACTTAAACATGTCAATTGATTGAAAGAAGTTTTAAAGTTGCTTTTGAAGACAAATATTGTCTAATTTTAAGATGCAACCAATCATGATATTTTTAAAGTTAGAATGAAAGGCACAAGTTTTGCTCTAAAACCATTGGAGGAGCAAGCAGCTTTCTCAGTCAAAGAGAATATCACAGAAGTTTGGCACAAAAGGCTCGGGCATTATCACCACCAAGGGCTGCTACAAAGGAAGTCCAAGATGTAAATATACAATGCTCATATTTACTGTCTACATGTAAATAAAACAATGGCAAGTAATATATTGATTAAACCTCACATCTCCCTATCTTTCTCTTTTCAGATTCAAAGTGAACAAAAGAAAGAAAAAAGCAAAAAAAGAAAAAAAGGTAATGAGGGGGCCGGTGGTCCACTGGGCAAAGAGGGGGAGGAAAGAAATCAGAAAGAATGAGAGAAAGAAACAGAGAGAGAGTGAAATGGATGGGTGCCCAGTCACGTTGCTAGGAAGACTGAATGAGGAGGAAATAAAGAAAGGAAGAAAGAGAGAATAGAAAATCAGATGGGAGATGAGATGAATGAGTGGAGAAGGGAGAGGGAAATGAGAGAGAGGGCTGCTGAGAGCATGGAATGAGAAAGGAGAAAGGGAGATAAGGGAGAAGGAGAAGGAAGAAAGAAAGAAGAGGAGGAGGAAAAGGCGGCTGCGCAGTGCAGAGGAGGGGAGAGGAACAGGGGAGGAAGAAGAGAAGAGAGGAAGACAGAGAGAACCAAGGGAGAGAGGGAGTGGTGCGCAGGTGGGCGCAGGGCAGAACAGAGGAGGAAGCAGGGGAGAGGGAGAGAAACAGGGGAGGAAGAAGAGGAGAGGGAGAGAGAGAGAGAGAACCGAGGGAGCGAGGGAGTGCTGTGCAGGTGGGCGCTGCAGCAAGCGCAGGCGAGGGGAGACAGGGGAGGAAGATGAGAGGAAGGGAGGGAGAAGAGCAGACAGAGAGGAAAGAGTGATGGGGAACGAGGGAGAGAGAGAGCAGAGAAGAAAGAGAGAGAAGAGGGGGAATGGGGCGTGAGTGCAGGAAGAGGGAGGGGTGTACCTGGTGCAGGGGAGGAGTCCGCGGCGCGAGGAGGAAGATGAAGGCGTCCGGGGGTTGCTGCGAGCTCTTGGCGATGCTGCTGTGGTCGTCGTGCAGTGGAGAGGGAGGGAGAGATAGAGGAGATGGGCTGATGGGCTCTGGAGTGGGCGATGGAGGCGGGAGAGAGAAATAGGTGAGAGAGAACGAAATGGGTGAGGAGAGGGAGAGCGCGATGGACGCGGGAGAGAAACAAATGAGAGAGGAGAGAGAACGAAAGGAGGGAAACGGTAATTTTGAGAGGAGAGAACGAAAACGCGGGATTAAGAATTTCGCTGGCGGGAGAGGAAAAGGAAACGTTGACTATTGCCCGCGAAAAACTAACGCCGAAAATACTTTCCACGTCCTTTGCCAGCGAGAATACCGGTTAGCATATTAGGCTATTACGGCGTGCGGTGGACGCCTTAAAAAACGTATATGTATTACGGCGTGCGGTGGACGCCGTAAAAAACGTATATATATTTCGGCGTGCGATGGACGCCGTAAAACATGTATTCATTTACGACCCACTTATTCTGCCGTAATTGACACTTATTTACGACGCGAAACACGCACGCCGTTAAAAAGAGTAAAAAAAGGACTTTTACGGCTCACATTTCAGGCACGCCGTAATTGTATATCATTTACGGCGTGCACCTAATGCAGGCCGTAAAATGCGCGCCGTAAAAGCCCTGTTTTGGTGTAGTGAATGAAACCAAAACCGAAAAGTTAATTCATAAAAATGAGACAAGATCTAAATGAACCATCCTGAACTTTCTAAATCCTATTGGTACAATTTGAAACTTATCATAATATGCAATATGGACAAGCTTTGTTTGGGGAAAAATGATATTTGGACCGACCCTGGGGACCGATTCCTGGCCCGGTCCCCAGGGAGGACCCTTGGATCCCATGCCCCATGGGATCCAAGGGTCCTCCCTGGGGACCGGGCCAGGAATCAGGAATCGGTCCCCAGGTCGGTCCAAGTAGAAGGGTTGTTGTTTGGGTTATGATAAGCTTAATGTTAATTCGTTTTCTTATCGGATCTTAAATCAAAACTAAGCTCAACTGATATTGGGTTGAAAATTTAGGCCTAGGCATGGGTCATGATGCCATAATACACCCTTCTTCTTGGTTTGTACTAGCTTGAAGAGAAAATAATGTGGAAACTAGTATGAATTCAACCATTACTTTATAATTTTATTTTATTTATGTCATATTCATTGTATTTTCTTCATCTCCACAATCCTCTTAAGAGAAAAGAACGCACAAAAATATTTATAAGCGAGTTAACAAAGGATCTACTTGAGAAAAAAGAAAGAGAATGAATTATTTATACAATGAATATATTATACATTTTTTTTAATAGTGACTATAGAAATAAAATTAAGTTTTCATAAAAACTCAAAAAACGTCATATCAAAATAAATATATGTACTTCATATAATTAAGTATCGAGTATAAGTTTTTGTTGCGAGAAGGACAAACAGGTTATGCGAGTCATGCGGGTTAAATGAGTTAACCATAACCCAACCCGTTTAAATGCGCTTCAGGAATGTTTGACCCGCAACCGGCCCATATATGATACAAGTCGGGTTGTGTAGGTCATATGCAGATCAGGTCGGGCTGGATTGACAATCGAGTTGGCTTTTGCCAACTTTACCTACTAGTCACAAAATATCTAAGAAGGGGCTCTTCTATTTTTAGATATTAAATTCAATAGGATCACCTCTCAGGCGAAAATAAAGCTAACAAACCCAACTTTTGGAGCCAAATTGGATTATATGAAGAAAATTGGGGGTTCTCCACTGGGTGGATAGATGTTGAAAAAAAAATGGGTGGAGAATCATGTTACAATCAATAGTACTTTTGTTGTGTTTGGATATGATAAAAGAAAACAACATAGGAAAAAAATTGAACTTTAAATTAAAAATAGAAGTTTTTTATTAAATTAAAATTTTTAAAAATAATTGTTAGAAATTAAATATCACTTTTAATGAGAAAAAATTAATTTGACTAAGGAGAAAACACTCTATTGAGGAGAGAAGAAAATTCTCCTACCTTTTGCAAAATGTATAATTAAAAAAAGAATTTTTCTCCTCTTAAATGAATGGAATTGAGGAAGTATTTAAGCATTTAGAGTTTGGACCTTTTTACTAATGAGGTTCCCTCATATGTGGTCTCTAGAAGGTCCCAAGCTTCTTTACCTGTTGTCTATGTCATAATTCTTTTACACTCTTCGTGGGACATAGCACAAACAATGGCATTTAAAAGCCTTAGCATCATAGGCTCAAAGGTTCTTATGGTTTGAGGTCCATTTAGAGTATTCAAGGGGTCTAATGGTCGCATCTTCATCATCTTTTACCATGGGCGATGACCATCCATTCTCAACCACTTCCCAAACAGACCAATCAAAGGATTTTAGGAATATGGTCATGCGGGCCTTCCAAGATGCATATTTAGTTCCATCGAATCACCTCACTCCCTTAAGGGTTTCTAGCTGATAAGGATCTACTCCAAGCTATTAAACTTTAACAGAGTAATCCACTCTAATACCAATTAAAAGTGCAACCTAGACCTATGCATGCCCGGGGGGGGGGGGGGGGGGGGGGAGGGGGTAGAACTAAATTAGTCGCTTTAGTTCAATAAACCACAAGCACAAATTCACTTAAACTGCACAACAAAATATAACTATGTAACAAAAACAATCCAGTGAGAACCTGCAATAGGCGTGTTCCAAACACTTACTAGTATTCCAATATGTTCAAGTTGATTTAGCACAAGTGGGTGTGTGTCAATTCAATTAAGATGTAAAAATCTGACACTTGTATCTCTATGTATAAAAGTAAAAGAGTAAAACATATAGAGAGATAAAGACAAATAGATTTTATAGTTGTTCAGTCCAAGATCTACATCCACTCTCAAGAGCTTCAATACTCTTGGTTCCACTATTTGAGGTAACCACACAGGTTCACCTCCAATCACCTACGCATACAATTTTTTGATACGGCAGTTTGATCATTAAGATCTAATCTACCAACACCTATATTTTCTACCGGTTTGATCACGAAGGTCCAATCCACTTTACAATGATATTGAAATGAAATTAACTTTAGAACACTTGTCTCTAGATGATAACCAATATCTTGAGAGTATTCTTGATGCTTGAACTAAAGTTCCAAGCTTGACTCCTTTCTTTGCTCCCTTGGTGTTGATGATGCTCCAATGAGTGCTCAACCAAGAGGAATTGGGAATCTAAGTCTAGGGTGAGTGAGGATTATGACTTGAAGTTTCGTTAGAGGAGTGATTCCACTAATCAGCTTAAAGAGAGCTTTGAATGCTCTAAAATATGCCTATTAGGAGCCTAAGTGTGAGTGGAATTGGGTTTTGGGAGCTCTAATATGTTATTACTTAGTGGACACTTTGTGTTGGAATAGAGTCTCAAAATTCCAAAAGATGTGGCTATTGGAATGGGTTCATGTATATATAGATGAGTTTCCGACGGCTAGTCCATGCTTAGCTTATATTTTATGGTTAGCCGTTAAACCCCAACAACTAGCTTGACCCACAGTAAAAAAAATAGCGATTTTGTTCTACGGCTACCTTCACGGTGAGCTGTAGGGCATTTACGGCTAGCCGTGAGGCCAACCAAGAGCGAACCGAGAGTACTGAAATCGAAATTAGTTAGCTATTAGAAAGCTGACCGTGAGCTAACCGAAGAGGCTCGCTGTTAACCATATCTCTGCTCCAGAATTGAGCAAATCTACTACTCAATTAAGTCAATTTGCCCTATTAATTTAACCATTTGATCCAAAGGTTTTAAGGGTCTTTTCTTGGTTTGTCTAGGGCCCAGTTTACCTAAATAGGTTGGCACATTGGAAGATGTTCCTTGTTGAACCATGGCCTTCAAAGACTTGAACTTTTGCCTTGAACTTGATCTTCCATGGAGAGACTCTAGAGGCCAAGGTCTTAGTCATTTGACATAGAATTGACAACCCAATGGTAGTGCATATATGACTACCGCACCAACAGCCACAACTTAAAGAACAAAAAGAAAACACAATAAGAAACAAATTTACACTAGAAAATGTAAAAAATGCACCTTTATTTCTTTCCCATTTTTATTTTTACATTTTTATTTGGGTTCTACATTCCTCACCTCCCGCATGCAAGCTGTTTACATGTATTTATTTTACAATTTCCTTGTTTGGCTTAAGAGATCAAAAGCCAAGAAGATACATGAAAATACAAAAAATAGAATACCGTGGGGGGTTGTCAGGCGATGTTTGGCTTGGCCGGCAGTCCTCTGTAGAGATGTAAGTTGGGCGGCAATCTATAGTAGAGTTTTGGCTTGCTTCTTTCGTCTTCTAAAGTGGTCGGAAAACGCCTAAGTGGGCCTTTTGAGGGCTATCAAACTCGGGATATGGAGGTAGTGGGTTAAGATGTCCTTTAGGCAATCATTGTGGCCTATCACTTGTTTTCTCGGGGATGCGGAGTGCGAATTCCAAGGAAGTTATTGGTTTTTTACCAACTGAGAGAATCCAAGGTTGTGTCGCTCTAGACCAGTTGTATGGTAGGTCGGAACTATGAACACAGCGGAGTCAAGGACCTCATCCCTCCTTAAGTGAAGAAGACAAAGAAAGTCCTAGAAGACAAGGAAGTTTTGGATGTATTATGGATTTGTCATAGTTCTACGTACTGCTTTTGAATTCTCAGGTTGCATTCCCAGAGGTGAAGTACCTAGTGTTGGAGCTTGAAGGTGCTGGAGAGAATTTGTCGAGAATTTGTTGGAGTTTCCCCTTCCTTCCGAACTTTACTGGAGTTTTTGGAGAGTTTAGGTGAAGTGATGATGATGATTGATGCCAAGTGCGACCCAAGAACTCCTATTTATAGCCCTCTAGGGAGTGAGCAGTTGTTGTAAATTTACTAATAAAGTCAAGTTAAGTTAAACATCCCATCAAAAACACTTTTTACAAAAATTCCCTCCATCTTTTCCAAAAAAAGTCAAAAAGCAACTACATTTATTCACTAAAAGACAAAAAATCTACATTTTCCCATACAAAAAGTCAAAAATATTCCATTCCAAACAACTAAAAACAAAATATCATCATAACTTACTTATATTTTATTCATTCTTTTCATTTCACTTCACTCCACTTTATTTTAAAAGTAAATTACCAAACGGGCCCTGAAGGAGTGGAGGAAGTAGAGAAAATAGAGAAAGTGGGGTGAAGTGGGCGCAAAAATGTGCACTGTCATGGACGCCGGGTGTTCTAGAGTCTGTCCGGTGGCTTGAATCATCCAGTGTGGGCAGTCATACGTGGGTGAAACTGCTTCAACGTGTGAAAACTGTATGGCAATGGTCAGCCGGCTATTTGAAATGGTTGATGTCGGTGGGCCGGGCCATGTGCCCGGTGGTCCCAGTCCACTGCCTTTCGATTGTGAGGAGCAATCTGGAGCAGTGAAGGAATTTGGCATTTTTCCTTTTATTTTGACCTTCATTTGTCTTGAAATCTTGAAGAGACCTTCTTAACCATTTGCTTAATCTTCCTTGAGCTTTGACATTAGAAGTTGACCAAACTTTGACCCTCAAGTGGTCAATTATCTCCTGCTATGCTTGTCTTTGACTTGATCTTTTTGTGAATTTTTTTTTTAATGCCATTAAAGATATTGACAAACCAAATGCCATGATGCAAATTGGCCATTTATTTATGTAGTTCCTTTTATTGTACTTGTAAAGAATAGAAACAAGTTATGGACCAAACACAAGCTTATTATCATATTAGGACTTTTTGTGTGTGTATGAGAGATTCTCAAAAACTCCCCATTTTAAGAACTCCCATTTTTGCTCCCCTATGTTTTTAGGGCATGGAGCCCACCTTGAGCTAATTTAATCATTTCAGACATATTACCCCACCGTGAATTGGTAGAAGCCCAAATTTGATACTCCTCCGACTTTTGCTCATCGTTGGATTGAAATTATAAGAAAATGATGCATCTAAAACCATGAAACTTTAGGCCATGGATTAAGGGGTTAAGATGATCTAATGGAGTTGAGAATTTCCACATTTGTAGACCTCATCTAGATTTTTTTTTCATCCAACGACATTCTATGGTTGTAATACACCATAGTGGACCCTACTAGGAGGGGCATTTTTTGTTAAAAAAGAAAAAAAAACTCACTGTGAGTTTTCTAGTGCTCCTCTATAAATAAATAAATAAATATAAATATGTATTTATGTCTTGAGCATTGCAATCCGTCCCCCATAAAAAGTGGGTTTTCTTGTAATATCTTAATGATATCAATACAAGAATTGTCTCTGTTTTTGTTCATACAAAAACTGGCACACCTAGTGGGACCAATTTCCCTAACTATTTCTTTTAAAAATGCATATTTTAGCTGACAAATTTACAATAATGGCAACTAAACTCATCATAACCTCTGGAAAATCAAAGTTCATTGAATTCCTAATTTGGGCTTGTTTGGCAACTCTACTAATAGAGTTAAATAAAGTGATGCTCGCATTTTTAAAAGAAAAAAGTCACATCAAAAGCGCTTTAATTTCAATTTTTCGTCATATTTTTTTTAAAAAGAGTTAAAAAAAACATCATTTCTTCACTAAAAGACAAAAAAACTTTACTTCTCTATACAAAATTAAAAAAGAATACATAACAAATAACTAAAAATAAAATATCATCATAACCCACTTATATTTCATTTTTTCTTTAAAATAATCTTTACTTCACTCAACTCTATTAGTAAAGTCCGCAAACAGGAGCTGCATTCGTGTGTTTGAAGTTTGGCGCAGGAAGCCCAAATAAGCATTGTACTTTTGATGGTCGCAATTTTAACCTGTAGCCAAATGCCATAGTCGTGCAACGATGATGGTTACAAGTTAGAATGCTGTGGGTGGAGCTTTTACTCGACCAAAGTTTCAAAAAGTTTTCGTACCATCGTCGGAGATAACTAATGTTCCCTTGGGACTCTCTCATAAACCCAAAAATATTTTAGTATGGGGCCGCCTGTCGCTCCCTATCACAAATTACAGTATATTACTTCCCACCAAAAATTTTTATACCCCACTTGCGATGATAAAAGCAGAAAGTATCCAAGATGATAAATTCCACAATGGCCCCTTATGAAAATGAAAGGCTCATGAGTTGCCGCTAAAACTTTCACAGGCTGTTTTTCACTTCCACCGGCGGCCGACAACCCCCGCTAAAAGTTATTTTGGCCGTTCAATCTACCAAGGAAAATTTTACTAGTGGTTAGAAATGCCAAAAAAAACAAAAATCAAACCGGCAGCCTTTGGCCACCGCTAAAACTTTTACCCACGGTTCCTACACCATCAACTACGGGGGCTTCTAGCGACAGCCCCAAATAAGTTTTCTTTTTAGTGTCATTAATGGTAACATTTGCACCCGGCTTTGATGACCTGCGAATTGTCATAAAGAAATGTGTTTCAGCAAACTTTTATTTGCCTAGGAAAACTAATGAAGGAAAAGGTGGTCTTTTGACCAATAATCGGGTGAAGTGCTCCATCAAAACTCATAAGAAAAGGTTGAATAGGTGGCCACCCTCCTAGCAACTTGGTGGGTTTACTACATGAGGGTCACCATGTCCCAATGGACCATGACTGCTGGTTATGTTGAGCAAGTTAAGTCCCATTCGAAGCAAGCTCAATTTCAACAGTCTAGGTCCAATCCAAACAAGCTTGAGTCCATGTAAAGCAAATCCATCCCAAATTGAAATACTTGAGAGGACTATTAACCAAGCCTTTATGCCATTTGTGCCCAAGTTAGAATTGTCACCTTCTTTGGTGATTCGAGTAAAAGGAGCCGGCATGCATAGTGCAAAAATGGTTAAGAAAATACAACAAAAGATAGTATGGAGAAAGAGGAAGCTGACCCAAATGCACAAAGCATAGGTAACCTCCATGTGCATACCTAAACTGTATGAAGAACTGATGATGTCCATTAAAATAGCCGGAAAAAGGGAAGAAAAAGAAAAGCCATCTGCCTATGCTAAGGAAATGGTTGAATTGTTCGATCCCCAATGACCACAAACAAGAAATATCATGGCGGCTCAAGTAAAGAAATCAATGGAGACAAATCTGCTCATGTTTGACACTATCTCGGGCTTTAGGTAAGCAAATGAAGCTCATTTCATCAGAATCAAGTGTAGCTGTGTCTATATGGCAATGCATGGGGGGATAACCATTAAGTGTAAGAGTCATATCCAACACTAGGTTTCATGTAGTATGCCCCAGACACAAACAAACGGTTTTGAAGAGATGATGATGATGGTCACTCTTCAGGGGATAACCCAAAGGGAGTCCGGGCAAAATTCTCAAAGTAATCAAATAGATGTGACGTAAGAGAAAATCATGATCATAATGACTCTAGGGACCATAATTAATGATGGACATGAAGAAGAATCGAGTAACCTTGAATCACAGCTGAAGATATCTAGAAGATTATTGAAAATACTACTAGAGGATCAACATCATCCAAAAAGGAAACAACTGCACCCTATTTAGCCTATTTAGCCTGGATGGATGATAAGCCATTTCCGCCAAAATTCAAGCAAACATTGGAATTTACGACCTCTCACTTCTTAGTGCTCTAGAAAGGCTATCCTTATCATTGCATCACATAAAATCTTATACAAGAATTTGTTAGAAGATGTAAAAAGTTGTAAGATCTCACATCGCTTATGAGACTGCTCAGAGACTGGGCTAATATGGAGGACACTGTGTGACTTAGTATGAAGCCTTTTGGAGCTTAATGGGCTTCGAAAACAAAACCTTGAGGCAAGATTGGGCAAGAGCCCACGGGGCCCGCTTATGAGATTGCTCAGAGACTGGGCTAATATGGAGGACACCGTGTGACTTAGTATGAGGTAGTATGAGGCCGTTTGGAGCTTAATGGGCTCCGAAAACAAAACCTTAGAGCAAGATTGGGTCAGAGCCCACAGCACCAGAGCCACATGCGCCAAAAAATTGTTACAAAAGCAATTATAGATGTGGCACGACCTCAACTACAATTCATGTCATGGTCAGAACCACGGTTCCCCGTTAGCAAAAAAAAAAATACATTTTTACAAATGATAAGGATCCAACAATTAAGAACAATAATAATAATAATTAAAAAAAAAACCCTCATCAAGACCCATGACATCATTTTATTCTGAAAGTGTTGTTCTCACGGTGAGCCTGCTTTACATTTATCCATTCTATTTTTATTTTTTCATAATTTTTTATTATCTTTATAATTTTCAAACTGATTATTTTTCATCTTTTGTGTATTTTTATCGTGTTTTATAAGAAATCAATCTAATAGTGGGCCTGGTAAGAATTGAGAGTAAATTTCTCCCGAAGGATATTCCACAGATATTATACAAATGTGCCTCTAGTATATAGGTTATAGGGGCATGTAAATAACAATATGTATATATGTGCAGCGCTACACAGCTCCTAAAAAATGCCCCTGATCTTAGTTGGGCCCACTGGGATGCATGATGATCATGGAAGTCCGTTGGATGGAAAGATCCATATGAAGCCTACCTATATGCAAAATCTTCAGTCCATAAGATCATTCTAACATTTTAATTTATGTCCCTAAAATCTAATGGTTTAAAGGAATCATTTTATCATGATTTCAATCCAACGGTGAGAAAAAGTTGGATGAGTGTTAAATTTGGATTTGTAACTATTCATGGGGGGTAGTGTATGTGAAAAAACTAGATTGACTCAACATGACCTCCATGACAAAAAAAAAAAAAAAAAAAGAGGGACAGTAAAAGGGCATATTTTAGAATCTCCATTAATACTACAACCATGGATCGATCCTCAGCTGTTTCTTTTGAGGGGAGATGCCTTACAACTAAGATTCCAATGGATTGGCACATGTATCTTTTTTTTTTCTTTGTTCTCTACATTTATATTTTGGGAATTTACCATTATTGGGGCTTGCACTTGCAAAGATTTTTCCCTATCCGATTTTTTTACCAAATTTCAAATGTAGATAAAATACTTTTTCTTTTAATTTTGAAAACTTTCACCTTAAAATCATATTAAGTTCTTTGGTAGCAAAATATTAAAAGTGGACTTTGTATCAACTTCACCTTAAGTTCTTAAATACTCTTGATTTTTCTAATTATATTTTCAAGATTTGACCACTTTTAATAGAACCTTTTCCATATAGCTTACTTCTATAGATGACTTTTTCCTCCCCTTCCCAAAGTTTGAATATTTCTCTACAGCTATAATTACACCATTTTAGGACTAAAATACCGATAGTGTGGGCTATGGCATAAGAAAAATGCATTCCTCTAAATAGGTTTGGTTTTTTGGTCAATGAAAACATTCAAACTTGTATTGTTGCATTTGTGGACTGAAAATGCATCCGTGTAAATGAGGAGTGGTGATCTAACATGCATTTTCTTATATTATTTTGGAGCTTAGGAAATGTTTGGATCTAACAACATGTTTTACGAACTCAATTAAATGAAAACAAAAAAAAATTAATTATATTTTCAAGATAAGGAATTCATGGTAAAGTGGGTTTATTTGATTTTCTAAGAACTCTACTCATGCAAAGAAATATGTTATAAGTCTTCAAGATAAGAGATCTCATGGTAAAATGAGCTCCTTTCAATTTGTAGGAACTCAGTTTCACGTGAATAAATAGGTCTTATATTTCATGGCATTCTTTTGAATTTTTAGAAATTCAGAATCTTACTAATAGATTAGCCCAATATTATTTTAACGATAATTAATTCATTTCTTTAAATCCTTCATAATTCAATTCAATGCATATAAACAAGCCCTGCTATATGCTTAGAATAAGAAATTAATGGTAAAGTGGTTCCTTATAATTCGTAAAAATTATTTTCATGCAAGCACAGTGCCCTTCAGCAAGACAAACAACTAAAATTTTATGAGTCTTCCATCCTCACCTTATATCAATCAATGTGATCTTTGGTGTTAGGACCCAAAAAAATTACATTTTCGGATCATGGAAAAAAGTGCAATTTTTATTAAAAAAAGAAATAGAGAAATAATTAATTTATCTTATTTGAGACCCACCTTTCATTGTTCAAAGCTGGTCATATGAACAACCACGCCAAATATGTTCGTTGTATCAAATTTCATTTCAATATGTAAGGGTAAATTGTACATACAAAGGTGGGCCACACACGTTGCAATGACCAAATGTTTGGTAGATAAAAAAAGAAAAGAGAAATTATACCAATAGAAAATAATAAAAAAAAAAGGAAAAAAGAAAGGAATGGAGGTGCCTAAAGAAAAGAAGGTTTGGGCACTTTTGTCATTTCCCATATAACATATAGAAAGTCTAGGAAAAGTGAATTACTAAAACACTGATTTTTTCTTTCCCCACACTATTTCTCTTTACACTCACCACTTAAGTTAAAAACTTTACAAAACCAGTCTCTACACACTCCATTTTCCCTAAGGGCAGAAAGATCGAGCAGTAAGCTAACGTACATGCCCTATTGTAAACTTGGTAGAATGCTACAAGCACGATGCGTGATCCCAACCAAACCGGGTGTAGTGAAAATCTCGACCGTTGGGAGCCTGCTTTATTTGACATCACTTTACATGTAAAATTACCAAACGGGCCCTAAACTATGCATACACATTCTCTCTCAACTTCTCTCTACACTCCTTCTCCCTCCTTTTTTCTGCTCGCCTCCGCCCCCTCCCTCTCTCCCTCTCTCAACCTCTCTCTACCTCTCATTCTCCATGTCTCTCTCCCTCGCCTTGTCTCTCTCCCTCTCCTTGCCCGCCCTTTGTGCGCTACCCGCCCTCCCTCTCTCTATCTCTCTCCTTCTCCCTCCCTCTCCTTGCCCGCCTCCAGCTGTTGCCGCCCACTGTCCCTCTTTCTCTCTCCCTCTACCCCTCTGGTGGTGATGCCAGAGGCACTGATGGTGGCTGGGGTGAGAGTAGGATGAAGGTGGGTGAGCGTAGAAAAAAGTTGGGGAGAAAGGGATTTTTAATAAATGTCCTTTTAGGTAATTTAATACAGACGCATATTGGTAATAAAAAAAGAGCAATGTGGAAAAAATCAGTGTGCTAGGGAAAAATCATGAGAAGTTAGAGGGAAAAGTCATCTAAGGTAAGGTACATGAAAAAACCTCCTTTTAATATTTTCTTATAACTAACTTTTATTCTTTTTTTTTTTAATGCATATACAGCTTTTTCTTTAACAAGTGGTCTAGCTAATCAAACTTCTAAAATGAGCAACAAGCCAGCGTGGCTGATTTTTCCCATAGATCTAGCAAGAAATAAGATCTTTCTCCACCACCCCCACTATTCTCAATCCAGAGGGTCCCGCAGCAACGAGGCGCTTACCAAAATTCCCTAGGCACGGTGCTTGGATCACTGCCTCATGTCACCAAACAATATTTATACTTGCAGAAAGAAACAGAAACATACAGTGAATGAGATGCGCAGAGAGAGAGAGAGAGAACACGGCAACGACAACAGCAGCAATACGAATCTATGTACCTGACAATGTAAATCTAAATACAAATTATGCATTTTGTAAGGTTACTTCCAAGTCTAGAAGTATACAAGGGTGGATATTTTAATTTTTGATCTTCCGATCTGTGGCAACTTTTCATTCGAGTCATGTGGTCCTTACGTTACACCACCCATTTCCTGCCATTTACTATTCCATTCTCTTTCATAGGGTACCTCCCCACATCTCCCTACATTACAATTGGTCAACGGACTAACGTGGAACCCTTACAAGCCATGGAGATGGAGAAGCAGTAGATCGAATATCAGTTTTCACAAGAGTGAGGATCCAATGCACCCATGGCTGGTGGAGAGAAATTACAGTCAACCCCACATTCTATTTGGGCCGATCAAGGTCCGGATTGACCCAGGCCTGTTTCGGCAGGGCCAAGCATGAGGATGGATTTTGACTAGGTTTACCAGAGCCTATTTATTTCATGGTCCCCTGGCTAGACAGACAGCTGCTTAATCAACACAGAGAGGGGTTGAAATTTGACAAATATGCCGTCGTTCAGTATATGGGCTGGACCCTATCTCACTTTAGGCTCAATAACTAAATGCATGGTTAGTGAACAACTTTTGGCACAGCCCAACCCGGCCAGCTTTACATCCAATATGGACCAAAATAATAATCTATCCAATGGAATCCACCTTGACTGGTCACCAACGAATAGCTTACCAGCTATTCAAGATCGAAACCATCATGCGTAGAACGCCCTACCCCACCGAGATTGGCTGTTATCCTAAGTGGCCCCACAAATAGGAATACAGCATGATACATCAGGTGAATCATTCACTGTATTTTTTCTTTTTTTTGGTATCCCAGCTTTGGGGGGCTGGGCCGGGCCCCTAGCCCTCTGGCCAGGAGAGTAAACCCGCATGAGGGGATATGACCTCTGGTGAGGTAGCGCAGCCTCAGGTGAGGAAATGTGCCTGCACAGGTTTGACATACACGCGAAGCATTCACTGGATTTAAGTTGGTCTTCTAGTGTCAAATGGCTTAAAAAAACCTTAATAAAAGTTCCCTGTCAAACAAATCAGGGTCACCAATTCCCATCCCTTGTTAATTGCAAGACCTTTAGTGTATAATGCAGTAAATAAATATTGCAGGGCTGTTGATGAACTTGATGCATCATAGGACGGATATACCTGCTAGTAACCAAAATCTGCAACTATTACTGCTACTAACAAGGAGATTCATAGGACAGAAAGAAAAGAGAGATTGGACAGTGATGCTGAAGGATTCTTATCTGAGCTGAAAATAATTCTTCATAGTACAAAACTTAGTAAGCAAGTCTAACCAGGTGTTGTCTATAGATTGTTCAGCATTCCTCATGCAGCCCAGTTCATCAAATAGAAGGTTCTCTGAAGAGTAACTTGTTGTACAAAAGATGGAGCACATACAAAATCAAGAAACCCAATTCAGGCACATGATATCTGATACATTTTAAATCTTCTGTTTAAGAACTTGGCGCAGCTGAACCTTTTGGCTTTCCAACCTTGCTTCCAGAAGTTTTGCCTTCAAGCTATTCTTTTGGGCTCCCCGAGGCCATTCGATGCACCCTTTCATCCCCCGAGTTATATGATGATTTCCAGATTCAGGTGAGCTCCAATGCCCCATACTAGGTGGGCTGAAGGCTCCATTCCTCGATCCTTTGTCGGGAGACAATATCCCATTAGAGAGCCTTCCATTTGTCACATCAGCTGAGATTGTCTTGCAGATCTCACCATTATTTGGATGCGATCTCCAAAGCCTAGATATGGACGATGCCTTTTTCCTCGGTTGCCTTGCTGATGCTGAGTAAGTTTCGCTGATTTCGGTATTTAGCATATCATCATCTGCAACTTCCTCCCACTCAGTTCCACTCCCAGACACATTACTCTCTTCACAGAGACCATTAACAGATGGATCACTCCCTTCCGGTGAATTACTGGAGCCCTGTTCCTCACCATGACTGACGGTCTCCCAGCCACTACCTTCCTCATCTACATCCCCATTCCTATCTGTTCCACCATTCATATACCTCTTCACTGAGTTCTTGTCAAGCGCATTGATCTCAGGACTTACAGTATGTATCCTGGAGGTATGACTTGCAGGACTGTCACCATAACACTGCTCGATCTCCCTCCCATTAGCTTCACCTCCATGTAGATCTTCTAATACGGAGAAGATGTCCTCGGAAGTTGGAGGTTGATAAGAGAACTCCTTGATGTCATGAATCTTGACAGAACTGGCTGCCTCTCTGAGCACCGCTGCTTCTCTCGGGTCCACTTCAACAACGGTGTTGCTTCTTGATTTTAGAAAAGACTCTAAATCCGCTATAAGTTTGCTTAACTGGGAATATTTGTCTTCCAGGATTAGCTTTGCCTCGATCAGCTTCATCTGAACCCTTTCTTCACGCCAAACCTCAGCCATCTGCAACATCCTCCTCTCTTCTTCAACTTCCTCGCGAATCTTCATTGATTCCCGCTTTAGTGCTTCAACTTCAGCTTTGTCTTCCCCAATTTCCTTTGCCAGCTCATCACAGACCTCCTCCATGAGCTGTCTAGCCTTCCATTCTTTCTCATAGTCTTGCGAGAACCGCTTTGCAGAGCGCTTAGCCTCTGCAAGCTCATTGACCAATTTGGAGTTCATGATTTCCAGCCGTTGACTTTTTTTCCTTTCTTGTTTCAAATCGTTCTTGACATCATCAATTATGGATCGCATCTTTTCATGCTCTCTGCTCCTCCATGCTGCCTTTTCCTCGGTGAGTTTTCTCAAGAAATCTTCGAGCTTCTTCTTGGAGGATCGGCGCTCAGTCTCGAGCTCATGAATGCGTGATCGAGACTGCTCAAGTTCTGCCTGCAGAGACGAGATGACAGAAACAGAAGTGATCTGATGGTCTTCAAGGAGCTTCAAGTGACTGTAGAAACGGTAAACATCATCAGATGTTTCCGTGCATTCAGGATCCCATTTTGTTGCCCTCTCCATTGCAGAATTGATGAATTTAGCCGCAGGTTCAAGCTAAAACCAAAATAATTAAAAAGTTCAAGGATCAGATCAAGCAAAAGAACAAGGATCCAATTTTAGGAGCACACATGCAAAATGAAAAGACAATGTACCTTGAAACCATTCTTTGGATGAGAAACAGAAAGAAGGCTGTGTGACTGATCCTTCATAGCCAAATCATACTCCGTGCTATTGGGATTGCATAGATGCGGACCTCCTACATGCCCAGTAACAGACTGTGACAAGGAAGAAGAAAAGAAATGAGCAACACCACTAAAAAAAACAAACACTAGATTGGCAAGTTAAATGCATCTCCCACATCATATTCTTTATGTCTATTAAGAAACCATAATTTACAATATCCATGGAAATTGGAACCATGAAAAGAACTACAAAAGTATTATTGGCCCAAAAATTCTTCTATTCTACAGCAAAATGAATTAATCCGACTTGGAAAACAACACAGTAGAAAGTAAAAAAAGAAAAGAAACGAAATAAACAATAAAGATGCAATAACCAATATAAAAAATCCAACAGGTACAATCAAAACAGAAAGTAAAATTTGAAAGAGGGTTGATCCACAAGATTGGTGCATTCAAAATTTCAAATACCACACAGATGGCACCTATAAAGTTGTAACTTGACCGAGATATCAATCTTCTGGATGACAAACTGATTAATTGGAAGGTTACATCATAGATGGGCCAATGGTTGGATTTTGTAGCAATCAGGCATTTCAAACCATTCTTCTAATGATACCCAGTGCACAGTCTTGACCTTCCAAATTAACCAAGTACAAGTTGGAAGATTAAGAACTTCCAAATGGGCAAATTATCAGCCCATGACTCACAAAGAAGTTATGAAATGGTGTGGTGGATCAATCACCATGCCAACCCATAAACAGTTAAGACCAGTTTGACTGGTACTTTGAAGGAATGCCTTCCTATCATACAATTAAAGGTAACGATCCACAGAGCCATCGAGTAGTCTCCCCTTTAGTAGTAAATGATTGCCCAGCTATAGAACCAGCAGATCAAACCCTAAGATAGTGAGGTCTGATCTACATCTTGAGCTTATGTCCTTCCCTCCTCACCCTCTTTAATACTACAAATTTAGAACCAACTTTACAATGAATTCCTAAGATCACAATTAGATAACTGAACATCTGATTCCAAAACCTGAGAATGAACAAAACCACGTAAACAACAAGAGACAGGCAAGAATTTTGATCAAATAAACCTTAAACAACAGCATGCATTTTGCGAAAACTAAATGAACACTCAAGCCTGGGAAAGATCAAATATTTGTTTCAGTTTACCCTACAACTGCAGATCAGGTAGAAAATAATGAATCAAAATCTTTCTTTTTTCAACTAACAAAGGGCATTGACCAAAGAATGAAGAGCATCAAAGGCAACATCAATCTAAAATCATTTTCAGCTAAAGTCTTTCAAGACCTCAAAACAGATCATACAACAGCAGAGAGTTTTAACCCACTCTGATCAATGCTCAAAACAAATACACACGTTCCTCAGAGATTTCTTTAAAAACCCTAAAAACAAAAAACAGATCTTTGCTTCTAAACCCCTAACTCAGCTGAATTAATTGCAAAAACCCTAATTTTTTTTCAAGCAAAAAGAGAGAGAAATACCTCAAATCCCAACTGATATGAAGGTTTTGAAAGGCCCTGCCCACCGACAGAAGCCTCCGGAAGCTGCAAATGCCAGAGCCCAGCAGCAAGCTTTCGTGCCGAAACCGAAAAGTTTCCAGCATTCCTCACTTTCCGGCGGGATTTCTTCCCCCATTCCGGCTCCTTGCAGGAGTCGACGGAGACATCTCCGTCATTGTACTTCCACCGCAGCAGGGGAGTCGCCGGGCCGCTTCGTTTCCCGGAAGAAAGTCCGTCCCTTCTCAGCCGGATTCCTGATGAGGAGCTAGGGTTTCGGGATCGCCGCCGGTGGGTCTTCCGTTCGCTTTTCCGATCTGGAAGATCCGAGTTGGGAGAGGGAGTTGGTTTTTTCGAGGAGATGATTGCCGGAAACTGACGCCCGCCGGATTTCATCATCTTCTCCGGCTTGATTTCTCCGCCATTCCTCAAAAGGAGAGAAAGAGGAGAAGAAGAAGAAAGAAAGAAAGAAAGAAGAGGAGCAAGGAGAGAGAGAGAGAGAGAGATCTGAAGAGATGAGGAGGAGAGTGGGCAGGTTTTCTCCTACGAGTTTCAGTGACTTTTGTCGGGAGAGAGCTACGCGTATTTCGGGTATTCTACGGGCGTGTATATTGTGACGATACTTTACTGTAGATAATCGGGTGTTCGATTTTGAGGATCCTATGCAATCAACATAAATATTACACCGGTCAGGATTCTTTGCTTTACATAGAAAACTCCATACGTCAAGCAGTGGAACTCCATGGTAGACAATTAGGGTACGGAAGGTGTTAAAGCTCGTAATAGTAGAGAGATATATTTATTGCAAAACTGTTCAATCTGTATTGCGTTATCTTAGGGATGTAGGATATCTCACAATCACTTAAACAGTCCATTTTTTTATTTTTTTCATTGACTGTGGGACCAGCAAACCGCCATCCAATCCAAATCGTTGGATGGCTGTATGAGTGTCATAACTAACATCGCACCAAATTTGAATCGTTGAACTATCATAGTTATTGAGAAATTTGCAAAAAAAAAATGTGTCGAATTTTTTTTTTGCAAATTTCTCGATAACCGTGATAGATCAACGGTTCAAATTTGGTGCGATGTTAGTTCTTACACTCATACAGCTATCCAACAGTTTGGATGGTAGTTTGGTGGTCCCACAGTCAAGGAAAAAAAGAAAAAAAAATAAACTATTCAAGTTTTCATGCTTCTGATTGTGAGATATCCTTAACATCTTCCGTACGGTAATTGTCTCTAAATCTGTAACCGTTTAAAATAACTTTTTTTAAATTTTTTATGGTAGTCTCAAAATTTTATAAGTTTGTAATTTACTCTACTATTTAATTGTCTTTTCAATGAAAATGTGATTAAGAAAATTTTCATTGCCAAGCTTTTCATCAAAAACTCAGCCCAAATGTAAAGAAAAGTTGGGTTTATGTGAGATTTGAGATACCTCACCTATCAGGGGCGGACCCTGGTATAGTGATCTAGGAGCTGAAGCCCCCACCAAAATTAAAAAAGTCAAAATTTTTTAAAAACCTCTCTCCAAATTCTGAGAATTATTACGTTTTTTTCTTTTACATTTGCCCCTCTTTCCAATAATATTTTTTTACATAGAGCCCCCAAGTCGAATTTTCTAGATCTGCCCTTGATTTGGAAAGCATTTATTTTAATTGGTTTAGATTTTAATAGAAGAACTCCACTTTTTTAACTCAAGATCTCTCTATGCTGAGGCCTTGAGAATGAGAATCAGGACTCATAAATTATAGATGGAGAAATCTTACAAGTGCAACTCGATGGGAGTGCAAATGTGAGAATAAGAGGCTTCAATGCTTGTTTCCTAAAAGAATAAACAATATAAGAAAGATATACGTTTTGAAAATAATATAAGATAAAACAAAATAATTTCACCATAAATCATTTATCTTTCTATAAGACATAACTGGAGAAGAACGATGAAGGAGAAGAAGGAGAAGATGAGGAGTAGGAGTAAAGGTAGAAAGCAATGAAAGAAGATGAAAAACATGAGTGGAGGAGTATGATAATAGAGTGGTTTCTTTACAGTGAATCTTCATTTACAGTATTGCGATTATTCTAATTTGGGTAAGCTGAACCAGTCTAAAACAGTTACCCCCTGTGATGAGAGGTTCAAGATGCTGCACCTAGATTTAATTTTTTGGATAATGTAAAAAA
The DNA here is from genome assembly GCA_038049695.1 of Cinnamomum chago. NCBI lineage: Eukaryota > Viridiplantae > Streptophyta > Magnoliopsida > Laurales > Lauraceae > Cinnamomum > Cinnamomum chago. The sequence goes on along the minus strand of CP142451.1, from coordinate 29,669,912 downwards.
AAAAAAAAGGACATATGTGTTGTTTACAACGGCAGTGCGAGAGCAAAGCTAGGAGAATACAGAAATTGACACCATTGTGGCACATTTTGGTTTTAGGAGTATGGCCCCATATGTGTTGTCTATGAGGGTTTTTCTCGTATATTTCTCAAAACTTTATCATCCAATAGACAATAGGGGATTCAAAGCTTTTGATGTATTGAGATTTATTTTGTAAATTTTTTTTAAATTTTTTTTATGGTGCATTCAACATTGGAGAGACTGGATTCTAAGCATCCGATTTATTATTGGAAATGATATTTATAGTTTTAATACACTCCAATCTCTCGACAATGTACCTATATCCTTGGCTAAAGAAAACTCTTATCCTTTTTATTGATTACACTCTTAGGTCTGGAATTTACAAATTACATCATTTTTTTAAAAAACTTTCTCCTTTCCACTTGTGCTTTGATTACATTGAATTCGAGGAGCCAAAAAAAAAAAAAAGGGTAAAAGTTATTTCCTTGGTTGCAATCGTTGACACCGGATGCGACCTTCACTCGTCAATGTAGATGACACTAACAAAGCTTGAGCAAAGACATGTGGTCATGAATGGATCAAATCCATTTGTACCATTGTCAAAATGGTTGCTTTAGCCCATACAATGGCTTCTCAATTTACAAAGAAAACTTTCCTTATCAGAAAATTGAAACTTCACTTCACCTACCTTTGGAATTTCTTCCTTTTTATTGTAGTCCCACTAGCATCTAATGGCCCAATGCCTTTCAAGAAGCTTCACAAGTTTTTAAATCAAGATTTCATCAATAGATTCTAATTCATCACCCCTAATCGCTGCATGTTGACCACATTCTAGTTCTTTTGTTGTCTTTTGAAAAGTGGATGACTACCTCGTTAATCTATATATATACAACTACTATCTGAAGCCGATGCATATATCATCATGACCCCAAAATCGATCTAACTAGCAGTTTCCTAATTCTCTAGGGTCTCCTTGTCCATTGCATCCACTGTTATATTTGTTGTATCTACTGCTCATATTTTATTATCCTCTGTTTGTTAAGAGGAGTCAAATGCACTATTTTTCCTTTCTTATATGCCTGATTCTACTTAAGATCCAAAACATGACAGTAGAGTTCAATGAAGGATAAAGAAGACATGTCTAAGGAGGTTTTTCAAAAGTTTCAAAACAAATGAAAGCCAAACATGCTCACAAAAACAGTCAAAATCCAAAATTTTCATCCCCCCTCCCCTCTCCTACCCGAGCAACAGTGCAATTGGCGGCTGCACCGGCCAATTGTAGTTTTAGCAGTTTCTGACGTTTCACCTGTCAACTAGTCAAGTGTCATTTTTTACTGATAAGTGAGAACTGACTCCTGAGTGCCCATTTTGAATTCAGGTCTACTCCAATTGTTGCACTCCAACTGTTGCAACCACTCGTGGAGGTTATAAATAGACCCCTTTTGCGAATGCTTTTGAAGAACCATATTCAACAAGAAGAGACAACTTCAATAAAACCTCGCACAATTCCTAAAACATCATGTTCTAAGAGGAAACTTTATCAAATCTTCTCCAAAACCTCTTCAACTTTGATTTCAAGGTACTTAACACCCAGAGAATCTCTCCAAAAAGTTCAACTCAGTACTACGGCTTAACCAATTGCCCATAACATCCATAAATCCCATTACCTTTTAGGATTTTATTTGCTTCCTCACTTAAGGAGTATATATGTCCATGACCATTCTAATACATTTGTGTACGCCTATTTTGGCTTCATTCTCGCGACCACTCATCGCCCCAAAACGACGCAACTTTGGAAACTCCAATGAGCTTATTCCTCACAATTCCCTTGGATTTGTAGTTTGCCTTCAAGAAATGCAAGTGATGGACTTCAAAGATGTTTAATCGGCTAAACTAAGTCTCATCCATACTACCCCCTGGATGTACCGGCCCACAACTTACATCAATGATTATCTGGTGGCATTTTTTTTTTAATTTTTGTTTTCAATAATTTTGAGGCCATTTAAGGCTAGATGGGGAGATGTAAAAATTTAAATGTAAACAACTTGCACCCACAAATCTTGAACATTGAACTCATGCAATATAAATTTGATAACTAAGGGGAAAACACAAATTTGTGAAAAGTATCCTTTTTCATATTTCCTATCATCGATCATTGAGGAATCTATATACATAATTTTCACAATTCTCCTCAAGACATGGGACATACACTTCAAAGTTCTCAAAGTCCTTCGAGTCAAAGCCATTAATTAGGTTAGATGAGTGTTGACCAATACCAGGCTTTGAACACTTGAATGAATGTCAAATTTGTTCGTATGCTAATTGATGCGAGCATAAGGATGGCCCAGGTGCTCCCCTTGGGTCATGCCATTCATCTGCTGAACCATTCAAATGCATATTATGTAAATTTGATGTGGTATCAAACACAAGCTTTGAGGAAGTAAATACTAGTTTCTCTTTATTATTTTGGTAAGAAGTGAATATTGTTGAACTCATTCAAATTATATATATTAAAGCAAACGGGGAGGTGGGCTGTGAGGGGTGCCACCTCAACCCTTAGAAATCTCTCATTTAAGAAAAATACTTATAAAATCACACAAAGCTTTGAGTTTAAAGTGGGCCACTGCAGTCCTCCCAAACAAGTCCCTCCCTTAAAATCTCAACTCAAACAAATCTCCTCAAATCCTAGGAATAGCTATAATATTAAATCTAATGACTTAAATCTAGATTACACTACTATTTCTAGCAACAAAACTCCTTGGATTCCATTTTAAAGTAAATCTTATTTCATTTTCCGTACAATATAAGAATCAACTCCATTTAATAGACGTCTGTGGGGCCCACTTTCATGGTGTTGGCAGTCAGAGAGAATGGGCAAGACTAAATTATCATGATCTGAGAATAGATCAATCATCCATATAAAGTGGAAACAACAGATGGATTTGTGGGAACCACTTTGATCTCCCGATTGATAGACACCTTCAAAAGGCACCACCATCCAACTTAGCCCATCAAACCAACAACATGAATGATGGAACACCCAACAAAAGAGACCAACCAATATGGAGTTCTATCAAGATCATTATTTTCATGATCTAAACTGTTAATTACAAGGTGGAATCCAACGTTCAACGAATAGAAAATAATGGACTCTAATGATCAATTATATTTTTTTATTAAAATGTATATTAAGAATACATTTCATTTCTAATTATATATACACGAAATAATATAAGGGTTGATATGAGACTTGCCTTTAATAATTGTTGTAGACGATGCCACCTTTAAACACATCATAATGCACCTTAATGAAATAGGATAAGAGGCCCACTTTTAAATATTACATCATGTAACCCCACCAATGCTCATTGGAACACCACATCAACAAGGGCCTACTATCCAAATGTTCAATTAGACGCACCTTTAAATATTTGGATATGGGCCTATCTTTAGATATTACATCATGTGACCCTACTAAGGATCCTCGGAATGACACATCAGCAAGGTCCTACTGACCAATTGGACACACCTTGAGGGAATTAGGATATGAGGCCCACCGTTAGATGTTACATCATGTGACCCCACCAAGTTATTTTTTTCTTTTTTTTTATTAAAGTTATATATATAATAAATATAAACTACTTATTTATTTCTACTAAATCTGTTCTTTTCCAATAATATCTAAAAAAGAATCACATATTTCATTATATTTTTTGAGCCTGGGCACTATACCTCTCTATTTAATTCTGTAAGCTTACGCTTGTGGGCCCACTCTTGGTCCATCCAAATGGACTAAACACGCGACCACCTTAAATTGCACATGTCCACTAGCTTTTGGTCAGATCCGAATTTATTGAACTGTTGAATCGACTGTGTACCAATCCGAATGGATCGTTGACCATTAAACTTTTAGGGCTAGATGAAGATGATAGAAATCACGGTTGTGACTAATTTTTTGAAACAGAAGAGTCCTAGAGAGTCTTTGAGATCCCTCACCTTATGTAAGTCGCAGGGTGGGCCACACCACAAACTTGAGCTTACATTAACCTAATCTTTAGCTTATGAGAGCTGTCTCTATATAGACATACATTCATACTTGTGTAATGATCACTGCTCTTAAATTCAAGAAGTCGTTATGTTATGTAAGTTTATTTCATTTTATATTTACTTTCATTACATATGAAAAGATTCTAATATTCAAAAATAATAAATTTTCTTTTTTTTAGACTTATTTTATCTTAATAATATTTTAAAATAATTCTTAAAATTTTAATATATTTTTAATTTTGGCCCGGGCTTGGGGTTTGTTGCTGGTGTATATTATGTAAATTTGAGGTTGTTTGAAACACAAACTGTGGGAAAGTAAATACTAGTTTTCCTTTTTTTATTTGGTAAGAAGTGAACACTGGTTGTTCTGATGAATCATGGTGTACACTACAAAGGTGAACACAAGACTGATACATCCTGAAACGGTTTGGATGTTCACAAAATGAGCTGATCATGTTCATATTCTATTTTTCCTGGACCTAATTATTTTTCTTAAAAAAAAAAGTCCAATCCAAATAGCGATTGATACAATGAATCATGGATCGACGTAAAAGAGATCAACATGAGCAGACAAATCTTCCAAATGATCTAAAATCTTCACAAAGTAGACCGACTCCACTACACATGTACGAATCAGATTCGACCTTAGTTGAATTCCATACAATCAATCCCCACAAATATAATTACTATAATCATATAAATTTAGCCAAATAATTCGGCTCAGGGTCCAATTGGGCACTCAAAAAACATGGCTCTAAGCTCAAGTCCAGGTTGTACAACATGATCAGATCCAACCCAAATCAACCTATTCCTTCTAAATATTTACATCTTAACTTGGAAGCTTAACAACTAGAGCAAAGAAGTCAAAATGACTTCAAACGATGGTCACCCACAAACTTCCTTGACTTTCAAACTTCCAATCTGATTGGAGATTTCAAGTGCTAGCCAGCCAGCAAAAGATGGGCTAGACCCAGTGTTGAGCAGAGTCCAACCCACCCATTTGACTAGCCATGCGGTCCGGCTTTAAACAAGGCGGGCACTGCGTTCATTCCTAACCCCACCTCTATAAATGGAATTTTAGAAACAAGAGAGAAAGGAGAGGTCTTGAAAGTGGGTCCCACCAGCAGCCCCCACCCACCCCCCAATAATTGTTTATTCCACCTCCTGTCCTAGCAGGTTCTGGCTGGCATCCCTGTCTTCTTCCTCTTCTTCTCCACCTCCTCCATCATCTCTCCTCTTTTCTCCTCCTCCTCACTCTTCCCATTACAATTACAAATTACAATATGATTCTTGATCTTTCCCAACCCTAACCCTCTACTTCCAACCACCACCAAACAAGAAATTAAGACAAAAAAAACAAGATGGATGATTTTGCAGCTATATCCATGTACATCATGACCATCATTTCTATGATGATTCTGACCGTCCAAGCCAGCACAAACAGCTTTTATGATGTTCTGAGATCACACGGTCTACCGATGGGGATTCTTCCAAAGGGAGTGACGGAATTCAGCATCGACGAGAAGGGAAGGTTCGAGGCGCATCTTGAGAAGCCCTGCATGGCCAAGTTCGAGAACGAGGTGCACTACGAACGCAACGTATCGGGCACGCTCAGCTACGGGCAGATGGGCGCATTGTCTGGCATCTCCGCTCAGGAACTCTTCCTCTGGTTCCCAGTCAAAGGAATCCGCGTAGATATTCCCAGCTCTGGACTCATTTACTTCGACGTTGGCGTCATCTACAAGCAGTTCTCGCTATCCCTCTTCGAGACCCCGCCTGAATGCCGCGATCCCGCCGCCGCCGATCCCGTCGAGGAGAAGGTGATTTCTTTTTAGATCTCTTAGACTTGTTTCTATCATCCTTGATTGTTTCTTGTTTTTGGTTGTGTTTTAATCTTCTAATGAGAGTTGTTGAAATTTGAAATCTTTGTATTGAATTGAAGTAGGTTAGCATCTCCTCTGCACTCTCTGATCTGGCAGAGGTGGTGTAGGATTTTGATTCGAGATTTTGGATTTGGTTTGGAGCGAGCGAGTTCTGATTGATTTGATCGGGTTAGAGCAGGCATTCTTGATTTATTTAGATCGCTGTTGTTTTTTGTTTGGCTGTTGGTGAATTGAACTGGTTGGATTTTTTTTTAAAGGGAATGATGCCATGATTGTTGCAATGGTTGGGTAATGTAGATGTTGGTTCATATGTGTTGGATTTTGATTCAAGAATGCTGGAGCAGGGCGCGGTCGCACATTGGATTGAATTTTCATATCTGAATTAATGGGAGGAAAAAAAAAAAAGGTTCAAACATATTGTTTTCGAGTGTAGTAGAGTGTTTTCTGGTGGGGATAGTAGATATGTGATCGGATTCGCTTTACTCATGAGTTGGACAAAAATGAGCTTTGTTTGGGCTGGAGTGAGCAGGAGGGCACCAGAGTTTTCTATGCTGGGTGGATCTATCTATTGAGAATTAAGAAGAGTTGATGACATGGCCTTTATTCCTTCTCATTTTGTGGTCGGGGTGAGATCTGGAAGCTTGATTCGGTGGATGACTTCTTCGAATACAAGAGGAAGCAGTATTGGGGAGATTTCAGTGGCGTCTTTCTAGTGATATAGGGTTTTTGAGAATTTTTTTGATGGAAATGGGACCACATTGCTCCTAGCTGAAAATGTTATGGTACTGGGTTGTTTTTAAGCTCATGATCTTCGTTTGTGTTCAAACTCCTCTATAGAAAATGCTCCCTGCCAACTGTAATTCATACCCCCTCTCTCAATGCATTTCTAACTCTCCTGTTTCTCTGCCTTAATTCTCTCTCTCTCTTTCTCTCTCTCTCTCTCTCTCTCTCTCTCTCTCTCTCGCACACAATTAAGAAATTCATCCTACTAGTGGTCTCTTCATCCATGTGAGTGTATTTAAATTAATTGATGGCAAAATATGTCTGTCTTTAGGATTGTACCTGCAAAAAGAAATAGGAGACTAATTTTACATCTTATCCATAGTTAGGAGATTATGAATGAGAGGAAGTGGCATTTTCTATGTTCCCTGTTCTTTTTTATTCCAAGGTGAGAGCTTTTGTGTGACTATTGTGTATGATAAACCTCGTACAACAGTTCAATTCTCATAAGATGCAATGGCACGGCAAAGTACAGCAATGCCATTTTAAAAATATTGTTGTAATTTTAGTCAGTCCACCATCAACTTACGATGCTGAGATGCATCATTTGGTCATTTCTCATTTTTACTAATACCTTTGTATTTGCAAACTAACTAATAGTCAACCTAATAAAATTGATCATCAGATAACATATCTTCACGCAAATAAATGAACATTAGCCCATGATTCTGCACAGCTCACACAAAAACAGTTGCATGAATACACTGATTTACCAATAAAAAAAACACACACACAGATAGCAACATCAGGCAATTCAATCACATAGAATGGATCAAAAAAGTTGTGCTTTAGACCATAATTTCATTAAGAGTCACATGATGTTAGTCTTCCATTGTAACCTTGTAGAAAATGGTGATAGATGATTATATTAGCTATGGTTATATCAATGACATGCGTTTATTACACATGTTGCTTTTTAGCTCTTCTCATTGATACATAATCTAAAGTTCTTCAATTCAAATGAAAACATGTCACTAACAGCTGGCAAGGAATTGTATGATTTTGTGTCATGAGTAACATGTACTGGAATTGTATTCTCCTCCTCCTCCTCTTCCTCTTCTCTCCTTTTCTTTTTCTTTTTCTTTTACACTTTTTGGTGATTATCATATTCCTTTTAAAACTATTCATTTGAGGGTTGCATCATCCTAGGAGCCTTTCAGTGATACCCTGAACCATGCATTGCATGGGGTTCTTACTAATTTCAATACTATAAATCCTTGTATCACTTAACTTCTACATTTGACCTGCCACTTAATATATATCAGCGTAAATAGAAGGGAAAATAAAAGAAGTTTCATCATCTGAACTATGATGCATACCCCTTTCTATTTTTAAATAATAAAAACTATTTGGACCAACCACTCAAGTAGCCTGTTATCTGTTTTTGATGTTAAATATGAAGAGGAATATAACATATAGAGTTATTCTCTCTCTCTCTCTCTATATATATATACATATATATATACATATATATATATATATGTAGGGAGGTGCTCTTGTGAGAGACGCTCTTAACTTACTATGAGAGATGAGGTGGGGGCCCTCACATCCATATCCAATGTCAACAACTTAAATGTGAGGGCCCCCACCTTTATCTCTCATAGTAAGGTGAGATTGTCTCTCACAAGAGCACCTCCCATATATATATAATATGGATATTCATGTGCATCCATCCCTCACCATATTATGACGAGGGACAATATAGTGGGGCTGACTTTATGATACATCCAAACCATCTACACACATGGGACCCCATAAATTGCATTGGATCCGTTGAGTTATCACCTATCCAAATCGATTGGACCGTTGGATGGGGGGTCTATTTTTTTCCTTCAATATAGAGTCGTTAAATTTGTGGGCCACAGATGAAATATATATATATGTGTGTGTGTGTGTGTGTGCATGCGCGCGCGCGTCCCAACTATGTTGGGGTCAACTACACAAATTATGTTTCTCCATTCCGATTTATCTTAAACCAAATTCTCAAATAAGTCACCTATATATGTGTGTGCGCGCGCGCGTGTGCGTGCGCAGGTTGCAACTCAGGAGGGTTGAGTCAGGTTAAACCCAACACAAATTCTAGAAGTCCCAACCCAAAACATAGTTTGATCCAAGTTGTCTACTACCCTTGTGTTAAATTTTCGAAAATACCCATCAGGTCATTTGGGGGGGATTGGGCTCAAACAAAGTTGAATATCTAACCCAACATGGGTGAGTTCCATGATATCTTTGAGCCTTTCTTTTTCATTGCAGCATACATGACTTATTATATAAATGACATTGAATGATAAGCAATTTGGTGTATGCACCATACCTCAAAAACCCTATGATTAAAGGCCCCTCTCAACATCCACAGTCATTGTAGAAAAGTTCTAAAATTGGATGGTCAGATCATCACATATGGGTTTCTTTGTCTATCTGTGGTGGGCCCTAATTAACTTGGCTTTAAGAATTTTAAGTTTTAAAAAAAAGAAAAAGAAAGAAAAGAAGAATGAAGAAAGGAAAAAGAAAGACCCTAAAAAACTGCCAAGCTCATAAAGTGGGACATGCCTATGAATCAATCCAAGCTCATAAAGTGGGACATGCCTATGAATCAATCCAAACCCTCTCGTACATCCATCCCCATGATCATTACACAAATACAAAATTTGACGCTGATCCAGCTATTATCCACCTTCAAATTGAAGCATGACAAAATATTTAGTTAGAAGTTAGAGCATCATTGAATTTGAAATGAAGGTTTAAGATGATCTGATTAGATTGATATTTAGTGAAAGAAAAACATGCAATGAACGGGCCCACTGTCTCATAAACCTCTAATCCACTCTTTTTTTTCCTGAATGGACTCGTAAACTCTCCTGTTGTTTTAGTTTATGAGATTGGTCCCAACTGAAATTGTTTTGTGGCGGTACTTTTCATTTTGATGCTTGTGTTCTGTGCAAATTTTTCTGCACATTAAATCCATCTCAAGCTTCTTTTCCTATCTACTATTTGTTTGTTGGCTTGAATACTTGTGTGTCTAATGAAATTTATTTCAAGAGCCATTGTTGTGAAACTGTATGCAATCAATTGTCTGACTGTTAAACTCCCTGTTGCATTCCACAGAGTAAACCTGGAAAGCTACTCTACAAACTCAATCAAGAAGAAAGGGACGTCATCTAGATTGTGCTGTCATGGAGTCTGGATAGTTTAACCTTGGGGTTCCGTTCCAGTTAAAGACTGTTTCAGAGTCTGCTTTGGCAGGTCTTTTCCTTCCATCGTGTGTGCTTGCAGTAGAGTGCAGATTAGTCAGGCTCGCTCCATCTGTGCGAGGAGAATTTTGACCGAGAGGAGAGGATCTCTGCTACCATTAGTATGAGATGAGAGGATGAGAAGGGTTGATACGGATGGAGTCTCGGGTCTAGGTGATTTCGGTTGATGATTCTCATAAAGCTATGTTGGTTGTCCATTTTGAACTTATATAATATGCTCTTTGAAAGGATGTATCTTTTGTCTAAATAGTAGAGAGTCGTGCTGTCTCTGCTGTCTCTTCATTTGGGTCCATACCATAATGGCTGTTAGTCATGCTACAGTGAGTGCGGGATCAAGTCTCCGTAGATGTGGGAATCATCTGTCTTTTTTGTATTATTCTGAATATGTTAGACTGGGGTAAGAAGCACATATCTTGACAGGAGGAAATAATGCTTTCTCTGTCCATGCTAGTGCATTGGCATATCTGCTGCCCGTGAGGATTTAGTTTTCTAGGAATTTTGTTTCTGGATCGCTTTCTTATATGGTGAACGGGTGGGAGAAGAGAGAAGTGATTTATACTCAAATCTTTTTTCTTCCTTTTCTGGGTTATTTATTTATTTATTTATTTTCATTTGTTCTTTTGCTTCATCAATCAACTAGAGCTAATGAGAGTTGAGAATTTGGCCTCTTCTGTGGTGAGAATGATGGTCTCTTTTTTATATATAAAAAGAAAGCATTAAAATGTGCTAGTCAGTGAGCTTTGTTTCTTGAGGCTTAACCCTGGTAACAGTTCTTGCTTGTGGTTTCAGGTTGTAAATTATGTTGTACGTTACCTCTCCATTGAACTGCTCATGATAGTTTTTGCTAATGACTCTCTCTCTCTCTCTCTCTCTCTCTCTCTCTCTCTCTCTCACACACACACACACACACACACACACACACACACAAATCTAATTGGAGATGCAGAGGCATGAATTTACATATTTGTCATTGGTTATGACAGTATAAAGATCAACTCTTCAGTATGAAAAGATTGTTACTGTAGAAGCCTAGAAGGTATATGTTTTAAACTGGTATGCATGCATCATTGTTTTTTTGTAGGAATATTTGTCCATCTTGTACAGAGCAACAATCTGCATTCCTACTTTTATCACGATACTCACTCGGGCAATTCTTGTTTTATTGAGTACGCGTGCAAGCAGGTATACATGCATGGATGCATTTTTTAGGAATATTTATCCATCTTCATGGTGTTCTTTTGTGACACATACTGCACAAAGACTCAAGTGCCTAATGTCTAAGCTAAACCTTTGTCCCCATTTGGACCTTCGCAAACCAAGCACACACAAAATTTATGCGGAAATGAGCTTCATAAGTTGGATAACCTGAGTTACATGTTTAGTTAAGAGGTTTTGTTGGTTGCCGCCACTCATTGTATGCAGATATGAGCAAACTTATAGCAACTTATGCAGATCAGAACAGGGTCCGCCTTTTTTTCTTTCAAACAAGTCATATTCTGGAAGCTTGATCCTTGATACATCTGCACCATCTACCACCCAAGATACTTGTATTTTAACTACTGGTTCAACAATATGCATCATATCCTCTGTAGCCATTACCCCATCAATGTGAAGTTAAGTGATGCTTTTCTTCAGAATAGACTCCAAATCGGTTTAATGAGATCTTTGGCTGATTGTCTGATGTCAACCCTCCGTTTTATGAGCTTCAGACCACCACATATTGATGTGAAACTCAAGGTGAAGGAATTGCCAGAAATGGGACAGTAAAAAGAGATTAGGTACCAAAATATGGCATGTGAGGGACTGATGCAGTGTTCTCAAAATGTTTGCTGGGAGAAAGGGTCAGATGATAAGGGACCACAGAAGGAAGAGCTACCCTTGGGGAAGTTTAAAGAATGGATTGAAGCCGTCATAGGAGATTTTCAGTGGGAGCTATTGCTAGATCATTAATTCCTCACCAAGCTATCATTAGTTCATTAAAGCCTCACAGAATAACATCTTTGTTGAATTCAAGTGCATGTTTGTTATGTGTAAGTGAAAAATGACTAGATTTCTCTGGCTGCGCATGAGCTGCTGCTGCAAAGTTTGTATCCATGTGAAGTCAGTATCTTCATTATCTTACATAAATGTGAAGGTCTGTGACTTTATGCAAACATTTAGATCCTTGCTTGGTCCTGTATAGAGTACAAGGTCCAGGGAGTGAGATTTAAGAGTCATGCAGGTGGTGCTGATTTTGGCCTGCCTAAACCCATCCTAACATTGGAGAAAACAGATCTCTTGGGAAATCCTGCTTGGGTCAGTTGAGAAATGGTGATAACTGGGTAAATGATAGTTGGGTACATGTTAGGAGAAAAGATTTTTGGCAGCTGTACTTAGATCTCCTGGGAAATCTAGTAGAGGCCAGTTGAAAAATGGTAATAGTTGGGTACGTGTTTGGGTTGTCAATGAAGTTGCATGTGGAAAGGATCAAACTCCCAACCATCTTTGTCAAGAAATTCCAACTGGGGCCGGTAAAAGATCTGGCAACTGAGCAACTTTTTTAGTTGTCTATCTTCAGCCTGCATAAGTTTATTTTGAAATGGCATGCCAGGGAAAAACCCAAATATCCGATCTGAATGTGGACCTTCCAAGATTCGTGATTTTTCTTGTTGGCTTCGACTCTTGCAGAGATATGTTTTGGAACAAATGTTGGGGAAGACTATCATTCTGAAGTTTTACTATTTGGAGGAATTCAACTTATGCATTCTGACATGAGAGGTATGGCTGTAGAGGAGATTGGAGCACTATGATGAGACCTGATGACCCAAACTAAATCGCTGTAGACGACTTTTACTGGTGGGGCAACTCCTGTTGGCTGTCCATGCATTGCATTGGGTGATCATGGACCATGGTGGTGCCATCAGGGCCTCTTAATGGAAGGATAGAAGAATATGAGTTGAAGCTACTCTGGAAAAAGAAGAGTTGGAAGGCAGAGCAATACAGAATGGCTTTAAATAGGCTCAAGTGAAAAGGATGAACTAACATAGCTGACTAAAAGGAAGGATAACTCATTGATGATGGTGACGGTGGTGGTGGCCGCGGCAGTGTTATAGATATAACAATCCACTGGTTGCTCAGTGGTTAGGCACCTCCCTTCCACATAAACAACCAGGGACCATTCCCTTGTTGTAGCCCTCACTGTAGCATTGATGGTGAGGGACTTGGGTGAGTGTGTGAGTGTTTACTGGATAAAGAGGAAGAATACAAGAGCCCTTTGAGCAGTAGTCATCCCCTTTGGAACTGTTAGTTTGTGATTTCTTGATTCTGTTAATTTTGGTACTAAAACTCTTCAGAGGGATGCACCAGGTAAAGGATCCATTTTGTTGAAATAAAACATGTTTGGGAGAGTACATAATCTATGGGCATGTTCATGCGTTTTTGGGACTGCTTTCCACTGCAGTTAAGAGGGTTGGAGTTATATATATTAGAGCTATGTATCACATGCTCACAGCTCCTAGACACCCACAGGACAGCGAGGTGCACAATGGCAGTGAAGGATGCTTGTAACAGTCACAAGGACTGACCACATGGTGGGAGTTAAAAAAATCATTAATTAAAACAACCGAAACAAACAATCCAAAAGAAGGCTAGCTCCCTCCACTAGAATTACCACAAAAGACACCCATTCAGGAAATCTCCTTCCCAACAAAAATCCCTCTTTAAAGAGGAGCTGCCCCCATTAAGATCTCTAGGAATATAAGGGAACTCTTGGTAAGAGGTGAGAAAACAGTGAGGAAATCTACAAATCTAAGGATTCTTTATTACCCATTGAATAGGGATTCCTCACTTAGGATTTCAAATCAATATCGGTGCATATCGATGCCTATGGCTTAGAAAAATTAGTTAGACAGGTAAATCAGCAAAAGTGAGGATTTTCCAAATCTTTGAGGATTTACAATTGCCAAATAATTTTTCATGACTTTGTGGAAAGTGAGATTTTTTTTCAAGGATTTGATTGCCAAACACGATGTGAGAGAAATCAATAACAGAGGAAGATTTAGTCACAAGCTATGATGCACGGATACTTCAAAGTGGGCAACGTATCGTGTTGTATTGTGTCTGATACTTCATTTTTTATGTGTAAAATCTATGTTCCCGCCGTATCCATAGCGTATCCCTATCGTATCCTTTTCGTATCTGGACATCATAGGTCACAAGTCTAATTTCCAAAATGATAGGCAAAATGGTCAATTATCTTTTACTTTAGTCCCATGAATAACCTCCAATGCATCACAGAACACATGAGCTCTGGCATATAACCCCTCTCTTCCATCATCTAAAGCAATGAGGATCGACTTTGCTTCTGCATCTTTAGAGGAAGAGACCCTTGGCCCAAAAGTAGACCTGCAAGAATAGTAGAGTCAGTCACCTACATAATAAAATCAAAACCAGTCTTTTCCATCAGCTGGCCTGAAGGTTGCATTAGAAAAGATTTAAGACTGTATCTTCTAGGGTTTCCAGTATAGGGCTCCAATTTGAGTAGACCGAAGGATTGTCTTCATTATCATCTGCCGGTAAATCTTCTTTAATAGTGTTGTAAGCCATCTTAATAACACTATCAAGGGGCACAATGTTACCTTTAAATATAAATTTATTTATGGTATTCCATAAAGCCCATCAGATACCAAGAACCCCAACTCTAGTACGATGATCTATCTACCTACATGGGAGACCCACTATCTAGCTCCAAGTGTTTTTAACACCATTCCAAATTATCACAATCTTTAAGAGTATGAGACAACTCCGCCTATGTTGGGGTATCCTTGACATAGCCGGTCTCAAGCCCGAACAAAGGAGGAGGGTTGTGTGTTAGGTAGCCGACAGCCAGCACAATATTCAGTCGGATTTGTTTATGGATTTGAGACCTAATGAAATTTCGTGGGGGGTGTCCCCTATTTAGCGACGCGCTCTATGGTCCGAGTACAATGATAAGTGAGCAAGGACCGCTGCATCGGCGCCCGGGTGCAATGCTAAATAGGCAAGGGTCCTCACACTTGGGACGAGTGTGGGGGGTAAGGAAACTAGTCCAAAACAGAAGCCTGAGATTAGGTACGTGGAACATTGGGAGCATAACTGGAAAACTTATGGAAGTGGTAGATACAATGGAAAGGAGACGAATTGCAATTGCTTGCTTGTAAGAGACAAGGTGGGTGGGACAGAAAGCTAAAGAGATTCAGAGGACTAGGTATAAGTTATGGTATACGGGACTTAATAGATCGAGGAATGGGGTCGGCATAGTGGTAAGCAAGGACTTAAAGGAAGATATAGTTAGTGTAAAGCACTATAGAGATAGGATTATTGCAATTAAGTTAGTGTTAGGAGAAGAGATAGTGAACGTAATTAGTGCTTATGCCCCCCAGGTGGGCTTAGGAGATGGACATAAGGAGAAGTTTTGGGAAGACTTGGAAGGAGTGCTACTAGAGATACCCCAAGGCGAGATGGTCTTCATAGGAGGAGATTTGAACGGTCATGTAGGACGCGACGTAGATGGATAAATGGGAGTACACGGGGGACATGGATACGGTAATAAAAATGAAGAAGGGAAGGATATTTTGGAGTTTACAGTGGCTTATGATCTCATGATAACTAACACCTTTTTTAGGAAGAGAGATAAGCATTTGGTGACTTATAATAGTGGCTCCTCAAGGACACAGATTGACTTCTTCTTAATTAGGAAAAGACACCGCTTAGCTTGTAAAGATTGCAAGGTTATACCGGGGGAGAGCTTGACTTCCCAATATAGGTTGTTGATCATAGATGTGCAGCTACAAAGGTGGACTAGAAAAAAGAAGTTGTATAGATGCTCAAGGACTAAACGGTGGAACTTGAAAGGTGATAAGCAACTAGCATTAAGGGAAAAAGTACTAGAGGAAGACGTTTGGGCGGTAAATGAGAGTGCAAATAATATGTGGGATAAGGTAGGAGAGTAGGGAAAGAAGTCTTAGGAGAATCCAAAGGGGGTGCTTCGGCACAGAAACAGGCATGGTGGTGGAGCGAGGCCGTCTAAGACAAGATAAGAGTTAAAAGAGAGTGCTTTAAAACTTGGCAAAAGGATCGAAATGAAGCGAACTTGGAAAGGTATAAAGAAGCAAAAAGAGAAACCAAAAAGGCAGTTAGTGAAGCCGAGGCAAAGGCATTTGAGGAGCTATATAGGCGACTTGACACTAAGAAAGGCGAAAGAGAGATATTCAAGCTTACCAAAGCTAGAGATAGGCGGACCAAGGACTTAAACCAAGTTAAATGCATTAAGGATGAGGATGAAAATGTGTTAGTAAAGGATGAGGAGATAAAAGAGCGTTGGAAAAGCTACTTCTACAAGTTATTTAACAATAGCAGTAGTAGTGACATACAATTGGGGCAACTCACCATTTCTAGGGAAGAATCGAATCATATGTTCTATAGGAGAATCAGTAGGGAAGAAGTTAAAGAAGTATTGAAAAGAATGAACAATGAGAAAGCGGTTGTGGCATATGGTATCCCTATTGAGGTTTTGAGGTGCTTGGGGGAGGATGGCATAAGTTGGTTGACAAAGCTTTTTAATGTAGTGCTAAAGAGCAAGAAGATGTCTGATGCATGGAGGAAAAGTATTCTTATACCCATATACAAGAACAAAGGAGATATTCAGAACTGTGCGAATTACCGCGGGATTAAATTGATGAGCCATACAATGAAATTATCGGAGAGAGTTATTGAGAGAAGACTACGAAGAACAACAAACATCTCAGAAAATCAATTTGGTTTCATGCCTGGGAGATCAACCATGGAGGCTATCTTTCTCCTGAGAAGGTTAATGGAACAGTATAAAGAAGGTCAGAGAGATTTACATATGGTGTTCATTAACTTGGAGAAGACCTATGACCGGGTTCCTAGAGAGATTCTATGGAGAGTACTGAAAAAGAAAAGAGTGTGTGTCGCATATATTGAGGCGATAAAGGATATGTATAATAGAGTTGTGACATCTATAAGAACGACTGGCGGAGAGACTAAAGAGTTTCCTATCACGATTGGTCTACACCAAGGCTCAGTGTTAAGCCCGTACTTGTTTGCCCTAGTTATGGATGAGATTACAAGACATATTCAGGATGAGGTGCCGTGGTGTATGCTATTTGCAGATGATATTGTTTTAGTGGATGAGACGAGAGAAGGAGTGAATGCTAAGCTAGAATTATGGAGGAAAACGTTAGAAACAAAATGGTTTAGGCTAAGTCGATGCAAGACGGAATTTATGGAATGCAAGTTTAGTCAAAGTAGGACACCTGGTAACTTAGAAGTAAGTTTAGGCACACAAAAGATTGTAGAGAAAGAAAACTTTAGGTACCTTGGATCTATGGTGCAACAAGATGGAGAGATTGATACTGATGTAAGTCACAGGATTCAGGTCGGGTTGACCAAATGGAGGAGTGCTTCGGGGGTCTTGTGTGATAGGAAAGTCCCCCTAAGGTTAAAGGAAAGTATTATAAGGTGGCGGGACGTCCATCGTTGTTATATGGATCAGAGTGTTAGGCAGTAAAGCATAATCATGTTAAGAAGATGGAAGTTGCGGAGATGAGAATGCTAAGATGGATGTGCGGGATCACAATAAGAGATAGGATTAGGAATGAGGAGATTAGAGGCAAAGTAGGAATAGCACCGATTACAGATAAAATCAGAGAAAATCGACTGAGATGGTTCGACCATGTTATAAGGCACCCAACGGAGGCACCCGTTAAAAGGTGTGAAAGCATGAAGATTACCAAGAGCTGGAGAGGGAGAGGGAGACCCAAGAGAAGTTGGAAAGAAACTATTAAACATAACCTTGCCTACATAGATCTAACAGAGGACATGACCCTAAATAGATTTGATTGGCTTCGTCAAATCCATATTGCCGACCTCACCTAGTGGGAAAAGGCTTGGTTTGGTTTGGCTTAAGAGTATGAGACAAAATGCCCAAATGAGACCCAAATATTATAAGGTTCAAATGAATCTTGAAGACTCTTAGGGTAGTCTTTGACTTGTGTGGAGACATTCGAAGTTCTTATGAACTAAATTGAGATTAGCACCAAACCCGTGCTAAGCACGGGTATGCACATTCAGTTCAAATTAAACAACAATAGATTAAAAAAATAATTTATATTGCAAATTAAGCATTCATGATTGGTTTTGCTTATCTATAATAATAAAACAACCCAAAAATATGTATGCCATATGTGGCAAATCAAATATACAGTAAACCAAAAAAAAAAAAAACAAATGGTGCACTTCCCACTTCCTCTCTGAACCTCCAGAATTGTTTGTGTAACTTAGCATAATAAAAGACCAAAAGGATCATATAAAGAGGTAGAATGGGAAATGAGTGATTGATGAGAGAGGAGAGAGTGAATGAAGAAGTAGAAATTATACAGGTGAGTGGGTTGCATGTTTGTTAGAAGTGGAAGGGAGTTGTATAAGTGGGAGAGTGGATGAAAGAGAACATGCTAATAGTGGTAAAAAGTGAATGTAACTTCTAGGCAAAATAGAAAGTACGGTCAAAATTAGATCAAAACCTTCCACTTTAATACAGTATAATGTATAGAGAAATATATAAAAAAAAGTTTAAAGAGATTTGGTAGAGTTGTATAGAAGATTTATACGGTAGGGTCTAAAAGGCGCTTATTCATCGGATGTGTAGCATGGAATAATCTTAACCACTGACCTATATAGGTAACAAGAAACAGTAAATAAGCAATACAAGCTCTTAATTCTTTTTGTATCTCTATGTATGGTGAGTAAATGCCCATGATCTTGAGGTAAGTGTTATGGGTCAAGGGGTAGATTACCTGTTCTTGGTCTAAATGGTAGCCTTTGGAGAAGGCCAACTCATGAGCAAAGAGGGGTAAAAAAGTGTTGATGGGCTAGAATAAGGGGATTCACTCTATCAGAGCTAAGTTTTCAGGGGCGGAACCATTTTTTCTTCTAGAGGAGGGAGGTATGAAGTGAAAAACTTTAAATAGGATTTAGTAATAAAAATAAAAATAAAAAAGGGGATTTGACAGTACAGGTTAGAAAATACCTGTATCCCTTAAAATGGTGTTGACTAAAAAGTTATCCCAAATATGGCGATCGTACAAAGTGCCTCTCTCTCTCTTTTTTTTTTCTTTTTTCTTTTTTTTTTTCTAATTTTACCCTTTTTGTGCGATATCGCAAAGATTTGTGATATCACAAAAAATGAACAGTCATTATATAATCGCTGCTCGTTTTCCCTCCCGTTTTTCCTCCGTTTCTAGCATAAAGCATGTCGTTTTTCCTCAATGTTTTTATGTGGCTGTCTCCATCGTTTGAGGGAGGTTCTCAAGAGAATTAAGCGATCACTCTTTCATTTCTTCAAAAGCATATGAAGGTTTCTCTACTACTACTTTTCCCTTTTTCTCTTCCATTTGTTTACTTCTTTGCTGTAATGAATTTAGCTTTAACAAGGGATAGATCCATGAGATCAATAATTTATGGGATTTTGCTGTTTATGTGCCCTTGTTAGGAACTGCTTCTCATGAAACCATCTTCATGTGATGGGATGAGGAAATCAAGAGTTGCATTCCGTTCACTTCTGTGCCAAAAATAAGAAAGAAAAAAAAACATGGGTTTTTTTTTTGACTTCCTGTTTGTTCTTTTGTTTTTGTCATATTTTATTTTGATAAACTAAAAACAGACTCAAACAAATTCTCCTAAATACTTGTTCTAACAAGACTTATTCTAAACTCTTAACACCCTCCCTTAAACTGAATGTACTTCTGACAATCAGTTTAGAGATAAACATCAATCACCCTCCCTCAAACTGTAGTATCCATCGAACACAGTCAAAGGTAGTTGCCGCAGTGTCACGAAAATGGACAGTTTGAGGGGCTTGGTCAGAATATCTACAAGCTGGTTCTCAATTCTGCAGTAGATTAGATCAATGGTTCCATCCTTTGAAAGATCACGTACAAAAATGATACCGTACATCAATGTGTTTACTTCTTCCATGTAGAACAAGATTTTTTGAGAGTTTGATTGTTGAACTATTATCACAGTAGACTGGAGTGGTCGCTTCTTGGTGCGTGTAGGGTGCGATCCTGTTGACTGTAATTCACCAAATATAACATCTAGTGGATGAGGTAAGCTTGTGGAAATGGAATGTGGTGGTCGTGGTTCACTACTTTCTTCTTCCTCAATATTAAAATTCACAGGAATTTGTTGCCCTAAACTATTAACAGTTTGTTGCCTTGAACTATTAACAGTCCATGTCTTTTCTTCATAAAAAATGACAACTCGATTGATGATGAGCTTCTTGGTGATGGGATTATATAATTTGTAGGCCTTTGAATTCTCACTAATCCAGAGCAAAATACACTTTCCTCCTTTATCATCAAGTTTCTTCCTTCTTTCATCGGGAACATGTGCATATGCGATGCACCCAAAAATCCGCAAGTGATCGACGCTCGATTTTCTACCACTCCATGCTTCTTCAGGTGTAATATTTTTTACAGCTTTGGTAGGGCTCCTGGTTAATATATGAATACTCCACAAGACTGTCTCAGGCCAGAAACGCTTAGGAAGGAATGATCTATGCAGCATACTGTCACGCCCCCGAACCGAAACCTCGGGGGCGGGAAATGGGATTAAGCATAAATGTATTTTACTTCTCCCAGGATCCGCGTGTGTGAAGACAACACATTCTGAATATTTTGCGGAAGCTTTTGTGGCGTTGCGACCCGAAGTCCGTGGCCATCGGATTCCGCGTCGCACTCAACCTTTAGCATATAGCTAATATATCAAGAATCATATCAGACTGGAGTAACCATCACAATAAATTACAGAGCTGACAGTAACAGGATATTACATTCCCAAATATGTTCAAGTTACAATTATCAATGTACATTAATTAAGAATCCCAAGAAAAGGCTAATAAAAGCCATACAACAATAAGCTATAAACTACTGCCCAAATGTGACGTAGCTCCGATGTCAAGCTCAATGTCTACATGACATAGCCGACAAAACAACCTGCAAGGCATGGCTCCACAGCCAAGAAAAACACTCAACTCGGGGCGAAGAAATCTGAACCTGAGTACCAAAAGTAGTGGGTCAGACACGACGGTCTGGCAGGTGGATGAAAAGATCATAAATATACTGAAGAATAAAACATATGATAAATCATGCTATTCGATCAAATGCTGCATATAATTAAACGGGTGCAAAGTCGAGAATCTCGGGGAAAACTTGTATTCATTTCAAGCATGGGTAAAACATGAATATCTAATAAAACATGTGTTCACTTACATCATCTATAATCATAGATATTTAACAATCGGGTATTCGTCTAAAACATGTTTAAATATAGTGGTTTGACAAAACAAACGTTCATTTGAAACTTAAGTAAAACACAAGTATACAACAAATCAAGTATCCATAACAGCCTGGCAAAACCAAAGTCCATTTGAAAGATATGTGAGAATACAGATATTTAACAAAACCGGGTATTCATTTAAAACCGGTGTAACCAAAGAAATCTGTCAAAACTAGTGTTCATTTAAAACATATCTCAAAGCAGGGATATTTAACAAATTGGATATTCATTTGAAACCGGTATAAACACAGTGATCTGGCAAAACAAGTGTCATTTGAAACATATTTCAAAGCATGGGCATTTAACAATTCGGGTATTCATTTAAAAACAGGTATAAACATAGATATCTGACAAACCAAATGTCATTTACAACAAAGCACGGATATTTAACAATTCGGGTATTCTTTTAAAACATGTGTAATCATATAAATCTAGCAAAATCATTGATCGTTTGAAACATATGTAAAAGCATGGTTATTCACCCAACCGGCATTCATTTAAAACATGTGCGGGTACAAAGAATAACAGACAATATAACAATAACTGAATTTACATTGGAGAATATTAACACTTGTTTAAATAACAACTTTCATAAAGGAAATGAATCATTTATCGGAAAGCAAGTAAGCAATATAAAACATGTCGGGTATCCAAGGAATCGGGAACTGGCAAGATGGCAATCACAAGAAGCTATGTCCTCTATCACCGAAGTGACAAGAGTATAACGGGATGTTGGTCTCAGTTACACAAGGTGAGGAGACTCAACGCAAATCATATATACAATATAAATATACGGGAACGGGACCACGGTAGCGAACCGGGTATCGGGACGGGACCACGGCAATAACCGGGTATCGGGATCCAAACTGCAGCTGGCGGGACGGGAGAGGGATTTCCAAGTCGGTGGATCAAACCGACAAGGTATCCAAGCTTAGTGAT
This sequence comes from Cinnamomum chago, assembly GCA_038049695.1. Lineage (NCBI taxonomy): Eukaryota > Viridiplantae > Streptophyta > Magnoliopsida > Laurales > Lauraceae > Cinnamomum > Cinnamomum chago. Next base: position 29,647,618 of record CP142451.1, on the reverse strand, counting down.
GCCGACTCATAGGTCAAAACCAATCGAGACATATGCAAGTAAATCAAGTACAATAAATAAACGGGTAAAACAGGGGTGCTCAAGGGCACACTGTCATTTCATATCGGGAATACATCTCGGGACAAATAACTGTTACTAGAGTAACTTCAATGCTTTCGGGAACACCAGTCATGTAATGCAAATCTCGGGAAAAGAGGTGAAACAATGAACTATAACAATTTCGGGTAAAAATATCGGTTTCAAGATCTATTTAAGTGAATAGGGGTCCCGTATGTCGATTATAACAATTACTTGGTACTCCTTGAGTTCGAAGACATTCCAGGCTCCTTATGCACTTTTACTACTTTCAAAACTTAAATGAGCTTATGGGTAGTACTAGATGTTACAATAGCAAAAATCAAGATTATAAACAGTCCATCCTAGGCATGACATTAATCCGGAAATATCGAGCAACCGATTCAGTCACCGAAAGGAATAGAATCCGCGATAACCAAGGGAAAAACTTGTGTTTAGATATAAAGAAGATATCGCGTCGTTCCATCCCGTTCAAGATTGAAATGGATTGCACTTCGATGCCACCGAACCAACCGTGAGGCGTGTCGGCTCAAGACATTCTCACACATGGTCCAAACAGTCCAAAAAGGGTAGTCAGGGTCCCACCTAAAACCACGAATTAGTGTCTAAATCAACACCATTCTTTTCTTTGAGTTCCCTAGTCTTAGGGACCTTAGATTAGGGCATAATTGGTCTTAACACTAAGGTATATACCCCTAGGACTCATAGAAAGCCCAAAGGTTTCCAAAAATAAACAATATCAAATTTCATTGGACTCAAACTGAGTCCTCCAATCGATCGGACCGAAGGGCCGATCGATTGGCCGAAATTTCTGCACCAGCGTGACCTATGCCAGGCAGACCGCATCGCTCGAGCGAATCGAAGAGTTCGCTCGAGCGAACCCATCGGTCGAGCGGTTATTAAAATGCGTTCGAGCGACCAGGCTACTGGAAAACCCGTATCCCTTTCTGGATAGGTCGCTCGAGCGAACTGTCATGGTCGCTCGAGCGAACTGTCCAGAAATTGAATTCCGGGCAGTTCAGTTCCTCTCTTTCTCTTCCTTTTTCCTTTCCAACACTTATACAAATGAGTTTTTCCTTACTTCAACAACATCCTAATTACAATAAAACTCCCATCAAGACTTCAATGAATCATTAAATCCAACCTCTTTCTTCACATTCAATCCCCAAACAAGGAGAGGAGTTCCCATCATAGACAAGGGTTCATTTGAGTCAACATTTATAGATAAACAAGGTCTATTGATCACATTTCCATAACCAAAGATGTTTTAGCAAAACTCTAAAAATGAGTATCAATTTCAAATCAATGTAACTCATAAACATAACCATGATTAGCCAAATCAATCCTATTCTTTATAAAACCATATGAGTAAACTTGATCAAATGAAATGCATACCTCTCCAAAAGATTAACAAGATAGAAACAACCATTAATGTGCAAATTTCGAAATCCATATATATATGTGACAAGGAGCATATGTGCAACATGTATCCAATGATCAAAAACAGGAAATAAACTTGGGATTTTCTCATAAAACTTTGATAACATTAAAACCATCCATTCATCCACTTGCCTTGGGTTCCAATCTCACAAACCAAGCTCCTAATCCCTTCTTAAGCTCACTTCCAAGCTACAATAAAAAACCCCCAAAAACAACCCTAAAATGGGTTACACAAAGAATGAAAATGAAAGAGCTTTCAATAATACAAATGGAGCTTCTCAAGAGCTAGAGGAACACTAATCTAGGAGATGGGAAGAATCACTTACTTGGAAGGTCCTCTAATGGCAAGAGTAAGCTCAATGGAAGCCTTGAGATGGAGGGTTCTCTTTACAAATGATACCAATGGAAAGCTTGTAAGATGAGGAAGAAGATGATGATCTCTATTGTTTGATTGATGAGCTCTAGGTGTGGCTTGGAGATGGAGAAGCAAGAAGAAGAGGAGAAAGCAAGAAAAGCCCTAGGCTCAAATGTGTGCTGGAACAATGGAGAATAGGATGAAATGGAGGGGATGGGTTCTCTTATAAGCAAGGAGGTTTGGGTCTCACAACTTAAAGAACTTGGGTGGCTGAAATCATCTAATTCGGGACCTCGGATGGATTCGACGAAGAAGGAAGAAATGATCGTCGAAATATCTAGTTTCCAAAAAGTACATGTTTCACGGATTTCGAGAATATCGAGATTTGGGTACAGATTTGGTGTGAAATGACTGTTTTGCCATCAAGGCCAAGAAATCGGGTTTCGGGTTCTCAAATGGATACGGGATCAACATGAAAGTTGTAGAGGTTACCAAAACAAGTCAAATGAGGCTAAAACAAGAATTATCGAGAATTTAGAATAACCTCCCAATCACGCGCAAAGTCACTAAAAGAACCCACAAAGGGTCCCACAAATCACAAGGCCCTCAAAATTCCCCAAAACTAGAGAAAACCATTCTAGCTCACAAACTCAACCCAACAAATACTAATCCCACTAAAAGAAACTAATCCACAAAATAAAACAACACTAATACAAGAGATTAGGGGTCGGGTTCTCACACATACTCCTCACCATATTTAAGAATGTTCGATTCTTCCTCTCTGCAACCCCATTTTGTTGCGGGGTGTAAGATGCTGTGAGTTGCCATTTGATGCCATGATGCTTGTAGAAATTTTCAAATTCCTTGGAGTTGTATTCTCCACCACTATCTGATCGAATAACTTTAATATGTTGCCCAACTTCTTTTTCAACAAGAGCTTTGAAATGTTGGAATACTGAAAAAGCTTCAGATTTTTCCTGCAAAATATAGACCTATGTTTTCCGACTAAAGTCATCAATAAAAGTAATAAAATATCTTTTTTTGCCATTAGATGGTGGATCTGTAGGCCCACAAATATTGGAATGGATTACCTCCAATGGCATTTTGGCTCGCCATGCTTTTCCTTTTGGGAAGGAATTGCAACGTTGTTTGCCAACAACACACTCTTCACAAACTTGCGGATGATGATCAATCTGTGGAAGTCCAACCACCATATTTTTCTGATAAAGTGTCTTCAGACCAATGAAGTTAAGATGCCCATAGCAAAAATGCCATAACCAAGCTGAGTCTTTCAACATAGTAGAGAAACAAGGAAGAATGCCGTTTTGGATATATAAGGGAAACATTCGATTTGCTGTCATCTGAACTTGAGCAACCATGCCCTTTTTTGGATCATGTATTCGACAGGTCCCATCCTTAATAAGGATTTCATAACCCTTTTCTTGAAGTTGACCCACACTCAACAAATTATTTTTCAAACTTGGAACAAAGGTGTAAGCATCTGTTTATTTCAAAAGGGTGAGGTGTTCGTCTTCCAGTGAGCCTGATTCACTTCCAGCGCAATGTTGGAGATGACAATGTGGTTAGTATGTCAGCATTGAACATGAGTCCATATATACTGATGTCCTTGTCAAGGCCTTCCAAGTAAACCAAGAAGTTATTGATTTTCTCTAGGTCCGATTCAAGACGAACCATGTAGAATATGAACAAAGAGACTTGGGGGTGCAAAAGGCATATATATATATATATATGTATGTCTGTGTGTGCGCATGTGAGTTATAACATATATGTGGTGAACTCCAATTCTATCAGAAATGTCTTAGAATGCTACTCATCAATTTTCTAATATTTGATCCAATTTTGAACTTCTTTGTTATTACAGGATGTCCGAAAATGAAATATGTTTGATATTTCACTTTAATGGGGATTTGAATATTGATCATCTAAATCCGGTATACATGGGTGGCGAGTAGAGAATCATATTCGTGGATAACAACATAAGTTATAATGCAGTAGTTGAACAAATAATTACAGAGATGAATTGGCATGAAGAAGATGAGTATCCACTGATACGATACATGTGTCATATCAATCAGATATTCACATTGGTCGATCTAAAAGGCGATGGCGATATGCGGAGTATGCTCAGATTAAACCGTGAACGAACTGACTCTATATTATTGTATCTCTATAGAAGTTCAGAAATTTTAGAAAGAACTAAGAAGCCCATTGCATGGTACGCATTAATTTGTTTTATACATTTTTCTCAATGAAATTTAAATTTCCTCTTATCCATGAACTTCTTCCTATTGTTCATTTTGAAGTTGTTCAAGTCGCACATCTCCGAGGGCACGCACAAGTTGCAGAATATTTACGGAAGTTGACAACGAAAGAGTTGCCCCTGAAGCAATGGTTTGTTCCCATAGGTATGCTATGGCTAATACCATTGAAATCTATTCTATTTCGAAATATTTTTATAGAAGAAGGCGATCTTATTGCTCAATTAATTATGCAGGAATAATCTTCCAGTGACACCATCAATTCAGCTAGATTCGAATAGACCATCACCATTTGATGATCATCAAAATGAAACCACACGCATAAATGGTGATGTAGCACAAACATTTTCTTATGGTGATGGCCTTGACTCAATTTTTCAAGAAGATTGTCATAGTGATCCATTTAACTTGATTGACTTGAATATGAATATGCATCTTCCTCAACAACCAGAGATAACTTCTATTCAACAAGAGATTATTAAAGCGCCATGTAATGCAACTCTAAATTTGAATCTAGTAGACACATTGGTACCTGATTCCCTTGTTCTAGGAGATGATCAGAATATTAACTCCATGCATGAGATGTGGAAGGGAAAAAAAATTTCAAATCACGTTTCTTTTAGAGAAGCACTTGCAAAAGCTGCAATGTATGATAGTTTTGCAATGAAACGCTTGAGAACATCTCCAACAGAAGTTACAGCACGGTGCAGTGAAAGTAACTGTCTTTGGCGTATCCATGCAACACTTGTTAACTCTGGCCCAGAATTTCAAGTCAGGGCGTACAATGATGCTCATACCGGTTCGAAACCAATGATGGGGTTTGGACATGGGGAAGCAACATCTAGATTCATTGCAAGGTGGATCATAGACAGAATACGTATCCATGAGTCATATACACCCAAAGAAATTATAACTGACTTTTCAAAGGAGTTTGGGGTTCAACTTAGCTACACAAAGGCATGGAAGGCGAGAGAGATAGCACTCGATGAGATACGGGGTTCATATGAACAGTCATTCAGCATATTACCTGACTATTACCATGAATTGAGAAGGACTAATCCTGGCACTGTGACGCATGTGATCCAAGAAGAGGATTCAACATTCTGCAGATTTTTCTTTTCTTTGGGATCAAGTATAGAATCATTTCATTCCACGTTGAGGCCATTAATTGCAGTTGATGGGACACACCTTCGTGGAAAATATCCTGGCATGCTACTCATTGTTGTGACTCATGATGGAGACCATGGGATATTTCCAATAGTGCTCGGTATCGCGGAGATTAAAATTTCAAAACTTGGGAGTGGTTCTTGGCCGCTTTCTCACTAGCATTGAGGCCGCCCCAAAACCTAACAATTGTGTCTGATCGAATGAAATGACTCACAAGGGCTATTGTGGAATGGTTTTCAGATGCCAACCATTGTTACTATGTGCGTCATATTTCAGAGAACATTCATGAAAGATTCAAAGATGATGGTATTTATCGCAAGTTTTGGAATGCTGCTCATGCGTTTGGACCATGTGAGTATGAGCGTCATATGAATGACATTAGAGCAGTTAACAAGGGGGCATAAAAATACATTGAAGATATTGGAAGGCAGCATTGGGCAAGCGATATGACATGCTCACGACAAATTATGCCGATGACACAAATAGTTTACTAAATGGGGTGAGAGAATTGCCCATAACTAAAATGGTCGAGGCAATTCGTTCTTAACTCATGGAATTTTTTGAGCTTCGTCGATGAAAGTCTCATGTTCTTAATTCCAAGTTAACTCGTTATGCTGAGTCTATGTTGAGGAAAGAGAGTGAACATGCTCGTAGACTGGGTGTTCATGCAGCCAGTCCAACTGAAATCGAGGTCCACTCCAATGAGTATGTAGACATTGTTCACTTGGACCGTCGTTCTTGTACCTGTCATCGGTGGGAATTGCTTGGAATTCCTTGCTCGCATGCTGTAGCGGCACTTAAGATGAGAGGTCTCGATCCATATGACAACTGTGAGCAATGGTTTACCTCTGATATGTATAGAAGGACTTACAACTTTGTTATACACGGTGCGAGAGATATGAACCAATGGGATGTGAGAACTGGTTCACATGTGCCTCCTCCTCATGGAAAGAGACAAGCTGGTAGACCGAAGAAGAATATGATACATACAGAGGATCGTGGGAGGAACAAAGTCACTTGCTCCAGATGTAAGCAGAAGGGCCATAACCGTCAAACATGTCGCAATCCACCTATACAGGATTGAGTTTGATCCAAATGGCTCTTAGACATTTTGTGCCCACAAATTTTTTTTTTTTGTGAGATATTTTGTTCATAACGTTTATGATGATGAGATATTTTGTTAACAGAGTTCTTTTGGCTTGGTATGCTCCATTGAGTTTCTTTAGCAGTTTATGTTGTAACTCCTTGGAGCATTCAAATGATTCTTTTTACACAATATTTGGACATGTTTGGAATTTTTTGTATACTCGGTCAAATATTATGCTAAAAATGGTTGGGCATTGAGACACCAAAAACTTATGGTCATGGAGATATTTTGGAATATATTTTCAATTTTTTTGTTTGGTTGTATTAGATGAATAAAAGATATGAAACGTCCTTAAAATGCATTTTTATTGTGGCTTTATAACAAATCATACCATGAGTTATTTTGTGGTAATGTAAAGAACAAGACAGGTACAGTTGGTCACAACAACTAGGACTTTATAACAAATCATAATGTAAAGAACAAGACATGTACACTTGGTCACAACAACTGGGACTTTCAACGTTTTATGACACAGCCCAAACTGGGAGTTAGACTTCATATATAACAAGTAAAATCCACAGCAAACCGGGAGGCTAATTCAGTGCATTTTGTACGATATTGCATAGTCTCAATATTATTTGTGACTTTAGTTGGGACTCTATTTGATTTTTTAAGTAGCCCAGACCTTCTCTTATGAAGTAGGAAGCATGCAGTTAGACTTCACTTGAATCAAGTAAAATCCAAAGCAAACATGGGAGGCTAATTCAATGCATTTTGTGCGATATCGCACAATCACTTGGCATCTTACACAAATACAGAAGTTCTAGAATGCTTCACTGTATTATTTGTGACTACAGTTGGGACTCTATTCGATTTTTTAAGCAGCCCAGACCTTCTCTTACGAAGTAGGATGCCATGCAGTTAGACCTCACATGGAGCAAATAAATCCATAGTAAACATGGGATTGTAATTCAGTGCATTTTGTGCGATATCACACAATCACTTGGCCTGTTACACAAAAAATGAAGTTCTAGAATGCTTCACTGTATTATTTATGACTATAGTTGGGACCCTATTCGATTTTTTAAGCAGCTCAGACCTTCTCTTACGCCTCTAGGAAGCATGTAATTAGACCTCATTTGGAGCAAATAAAATCCAAAGCAAACTTGGGAGGCTAATTCAATGCATTTTGTGCGATATCGCACAGTTACTTAGCCACTTACAGAAACACTGAATTTCCAGAATGCTTAACTTTAATTTTGTGACTACAGTTGGGACTGTAATGGATTTTTTAAGTAGCCCAGATCTTCTATTACGAAGTAGGAGGCCATGCAGTTAGACCTCATATGGAGCAAGTAAAATCCAGCAAAAATGGGACTGTAATTCAGTGCATTTTGTGCAATATCACACAGTCACTTGGCCACTTACAGAAACATTGAAGTTCCAGTAATAGTTACCTGTAATAGTTGAAGCGGCCCTGTGACTGTCTTTACTCGATCTTTGATTCTGGATACCTAGGTCAAGCTCCTATATAGATTTGCTAGGCAAGCAGGCCCCCAAGCATATGATTTGAAATCTTTAAAAAGCTCGATTGTCACGCCCCCGAACCGAAACCTCGGGGGCGGGAATGGGGATTAAGCATAAATATATTTTTCTTCTCCCAGGATCCGTGTGTGTGAAGACAACACATTTTGAATATTTTGCGGAAGCTTTTGTGGCGTTGCGACCCGAAGTCCGTGGCCATCGGATTCCGCGTCGCACTCAACCTTTAGCATATAGCTATCATATCAAGAATCATATCAGACTGGAGTAAACCATCATAATAAATTACAGAGCTGACAGTAACAGGATATTACATTCCCATATATGTTCAAGTTACAATTATCAATGTACATTAATTAAAAATCCCAAGAAAAGGGCTAATAAAAGCCATACAACAATAAGCTATAACACTACCCCAAATATGACGTAGCTCCGATGTCAAGCTCAATGTCTACATGACATAGCCGACAAAACAACCTGTAAAACATGGCTCCACAGCCAACCAAAGCACTCATCTCGGGACGAAGAAATCTGAACCTGAGTACCAAAAGTAGTGGGTCAGACACGACGGTCTGGCAGGTGGATGAAAAGATAATAATATACTGAAGAATAAAACATAAGATAAATCATGCTATTCGATCAAATGCTGCATATAATTACACGGGTGCAAAAGTCGGAAATCTCGGGGAAAACCTGTATTCATTTCAAGCATGGGTAAAAACATGAATATCTAATAAAACATGTGTTCGTTTACATCATCTATAATCATAGATATTTGACAATCGGGTGTTAGTCTAAAACACGTATAAATATAGTGGTATGGCAAAACAACGTTCATTTGAAACTTAAGTAAAAACATAAGTATACAACAAACCAGGTATTCATAGCAGTCTAGCAAAACCAATGTCCATTTGAAACCTATGTAGAAATACGGATATTTAACAAACCGGGTGTTCATGTAAACAGGTGTAACCAAAGAAATCTGACAAAACTAGTGTTCATTTAAACATATTTCAACGCATGGATTTTTAACAAACCGGGTATCGTTTAAAACAGGTATAGACGTAGGAATCTGGCAAACAAGTGTCATTCAAAACAAGGCACGAATATTTAACAATTCGGGTAATCATTTAAAACATGTGTAATCACATAAATCTAGTAAAACCATCGATCGTGTGAAACATATGTAAAAGCATGGGTATTCGCCCTACCGGCATTCATTTAAAACATGTGCGGGTACAAAGAACAGAAGGCAATATAATAATAACTGAATTTACATTGGAGAATATTAACACTTGTTTAAATAACAACTTTCATAAAGGAAACGAATCATTTATCGAAAAACAAGTAAGCAATATAAAACATGTCGGGTATCCAAGGAATCGGGAACTGGCAAGATGGCAACCACACGAAGCTAAGTCCTCTATCACTAAAGCGATAGAGCAATAACTAGGCCCTGATCTCAGTCACTTGAGGTGAGGAGAAACAGGGGATCTCATATAAATACATATACTAGGCACTGATCTCAGTCACTCGAGGTGAGGAGAAACAGTGGATCTCATGAATGCATATACATATACTATACATGACCACGGTAGCGAGCCGGGCATCAGGGACCACAGTAGCAATCTGCGGTATCGGGACAAGACCACGGTAATAACCGGGTAGCGGGATCCAAGCTGCAGCTGACGGGACAAGAGGGGGATCTCCAAGTCGGTGGATCAGACCAACAAGGTTATCCAAGCTTAGTGGTGCCGACTCATAGGCCAAATACAATCGAGACAATGCAAGTAAATCAAGTACAAATACATAATCAAACGGGCAAGACGGGGGTGCTCAAGGGCACACTGACATATCATGTGGTGCAATGCACTTCGGGACAAATAACTGTTACTAGAGTAACTTCAATGCTTTCGGGAAACAAGTCATGTGATGCAAATCTCGGGAAATGAGGAAATATAATGCACTATACCATTTAGGGAAGAATATTGATTTCAAGATCTATTCAAGTGAATAGGGGTCCCGTATGTCGATTATAATAATTACTTGGTACTCCTTGAGTTTGAAGACATTCCGGGCTCCTTATGCACTTTTCGATTTTCAACACTTAAAATGAGCTTATGGGTAGTACTAGATGTTACAATGGCAAGAATCAAGATTATAAACGGTCCATCCTAGGCATGACATTAATCCGGAAACATCGAGCAACCTACTCAGTCATCGAAAGGAATAGAATCAGCGATAACCAAGGAAATAGACTTGTGTTTAGATATAAGGAAGATATCGCGTCGTTCCATCCCGTTCAAGATTGAAATGGATTAACTTCGATGCCACCGAACCAACCGTGAGGCGTGTCAGCTCAAGACATTCTCACACATGGTCCAAACAGTCCAAAAAGGGTAGCCAAGGTCCCACCTAAAACCGAGAATTAGTGCCTAGATCATCACCATTCTTTCCTTTTAGTTCCCTAGTCTTAGAGACCTTAGATTAGGGTACAATTGGTCTTAACACTAAGGTATATACCTCTAGGACCCATAGAAAGCCCAAAGGTTTCAAAAAAAAAAACAATATCAATTTTCACTGGACTCAAACCGAAATTTCTGTACCAGAAATGCACAGGGTCCGATCGATCGGCCCAAAAAGCCTTACAGTTAAAAGACAGACCGATCGATCGGCCTGTAGGTCCGATCGATTGGACCTGGGCGTGTAGCAGGTCCGGGACACTGATTTTTTTCCTTCCTTTTTCCTTTCCTTTCCAACACTTAAACCACTAGCATTTCTTTTCCATAATCACTTCAAATCCTCATTAGAACTCCAATGAACAATTAAATTCAAACACCTCTTTAAATGAGTATCAATTCAAGTCAATGCAACTTATAACATAATCATGAATAGTCAATCCAACCTCATTCCTTATAAAACCATATGAACAAACTTGACCAAATAAAATGCATACCTTCCCAAGAGTTCCAAGAGATTTAACAAGAGAGAAAAACCCATTCATATGCATTTCGAAATCAATAGAAATGCGACAAGAAGCATATGTGCAAACATGTATCCAATGATCAAGAACAAGTAATAAAACTTAGGATTTTCTCATAAAACTTAATAACATTCAAACCATCCATTCATCCACTTGCCTTTGACTCTAATCAAGCAAATCAAGCTCCCAATCACCTCTCAAGCTCAAGATCCACAATCTCTACAAAAAACCCCCAAAACAAACCCTAAAATGGGTTAAACAATGCAATGACAAGGAAACCTTTCAATAATTAAGGTGGAGCTTCTCTAAGGCTAGAAGATTACAAATCTAGAAGATGAAGAAAAACACTTACTTGGATGACCTTCAAATGAGAAGAACAAGCTCAAGGGAGGTCTCTAGGTTGGGAGATTTCTCCAAAAATGGTATCAATAGGGAGCCATGGTGAAGAGGAAGAAGAAGATGGTCTCCATTTCTTGATTGATGAACTCTTGGTGTGGCTTGGAGATGAAGAAGCAAGAAGAAGAAGAAAAGGTTGCAAGAAAAGCCCTAGGCTCAATAGTTGTGCTGGAACAATGGAGAATGGAATGAATGAAGGAGATGGGTTCCTCTTATAAGCAAGTGAGGTTTGGGTCCCACAACTTAAAGAACTTGGGTGGCTGAAATCATCTCTTTCGGGACCTCGGATGAATTCGACGAAGAAGGAAGAAATGATCGTCGAAATATCTAGTTTCCAAAAAGTATATGTTTCACGGATTTCGAGAATATCGAGTTTTGGGTACAGATTTGGTGTGCAATGACTGTTTTGCCCTCAAGGCCAAGAAATCGGGTTTCGGGTTCTCAAATGGATACGAGATCAACATGAAAGTTGTAGGATTCCTCAAGATGAATGCTACGGGCCAAAAACACAATACGAAACAAATCGAGAAAATCTCACAAGTAAATGCAAAGCCGAAAAGGGAACCCCCAAAGGGCCCCACAAGCTACCAAAGCACTCAAAAGCCCAAAGCTAGAAGAAAAATCATTCTAGCTCACAAACTCAACCCAACAAATACTAATCCCACTAAAAGAAACTAATCCACAAATAAAAAAACACTAATCCAAGAGATTAGGGGTCGGGTTCTCACATCGATTAAGTAATTATTACCCCTCGAGCCAGAAGTGTTTGTACAAATCTAAGATGAAACAAGATGAAATAGATATGCACGTGTGTGCCTGATCTCAGCTGCTTGAGACGGTCTCTTCAGTAGGTCTTTGAAGTTGTCGTGAAACCATTTCAAGTTTATTTGTCCCCCTTGGAATTTAGACGGATCGGGGGCAACACCCAAAAGGTCAAGAAAATTTTCCTCCAGAATCATCCAATGGGACCAAACACAGCCTGTAACAACAGGCCCATCTATGGGAAGGCCATATGTATAGGCCAGATCCTCCAATGTGACCGTATCCTCACCCCCCAAGAAAGTGGAAGGTGTTTGTTTCCGATCTCCATCTTTCAATAAGCCCACTGATTAGAGCATGGTCTATCTTAATTTTTTCAATATCAGAGAAATAATGTAGACCTTTTCTTCTTATATATTGTCGTATTCTTGTATTCAATGTCCAAGAATCATTCTTAGTATTCCAAGGAATGTAATGTGCTATTTCTGGCTCCTATGAAATACAAAAAAGAAAAAAAAATCCCGAGCAATAATTAAAAGTTAAAGAAATGTGATTAAACATTGAGTAATCAAATAAAATAGGATATTCACCTTTCCATCTCATACTTTCTTCAAAATGTGGTTCTCCTGTTCAAACAATATAGATTTGTCTTCAGGACTAGGAATTAAATCTTACATCTTTATAACTTAGTATAGAGCTGCACCAAACTATTAAATCATATTAATGCTTATAATTTCAACATGTTAAACGAAATTAATCATAAGAAAAGATAATTCATACACAGAATGAGTCCCAACTATTGAAAATCCCCTCTTAAGTTTGAGATTATTACTTCCACTTGAAATTGTGTGTTTGCACGTGGAAGGACATGGGAAAACAGAGGGGTCACTTCATGAAATCTAAAACTAGTATGACTAGTTACTTGGGTTTGTTCTCTTGGTCCAGTAAGATTTCAGTATGAAAGTGATGCCTGTGGCCCAATGGCACTTGAACACTAGGCACACTCGAAAACGACGCCCTCTTGTCGATGGGTGGGACCCACCCTTGAAATCACTAGCCTGGGAAGAAAATGTTAGCACATATAATGTAGTAGTCCCAAATAAGTCAACCAATCAGCTATCAACATGTAGTACTAGCAAAATTAGAGGGATATTCCATTTAGGTGAATGGTATGTGTCTGAGCAAGTACAAAGGCCAAATGAATAGATGAGGGTAAAGAAGTTGAAAGATCTACTCCATGATTGATCCAAGCAGGGATACAGAATTTCATGAAACTGATATACATTGCCCTTTAGAGCTCCTTTGCCACAGGGTTCTTAATACTTATGAAAGGAAAATTGATGGAGCATAGAGAAGTAAAAGGGATGGCACATGGGAGTATCTCTCCACTAAACAAGCATAACATTTCTTCCTTCAAGCACTATTCAAAAGCTAAGAGAAAGCTACAGGTTATCTTTTCTTGATAGTATTTCTTCCTTCAACTACTATATTCAAAAGCTACATGCTATCTTTTCTTGTAAGAACTAGAGCAAAGATGGATGTGGCCCATACCTTGAGTGATGCACTCTATCTCACAGGTATGTTCCTGCCCAGTTGAGGGACAAATTTGCTAGGCTTAGTTTGGCACTGCTGCTTTTAGTTTTGTGGTGTAAAAGACTTCTTGGTGAGTTGTATTAAATAAAATCTTTGAACATTGCAAATTTTCTAGTGTTGAAATAACTGATTAGTAAGATATAATTGATGGACAATGAGTCAATGATGCAGTTAGCATGCCTGGGCCCACCTGGGTCCATGTCTCAACTGAGAGACCTAGTGCAGGTCAATTTACATTCAACAAATTATGTAAGTTTTTCTTGTTATTGCTGAAACTTATTTTAATTGGGTGTTTAAGATTAAACGGCTCTTATCATTCCAGGCTGCCAAACTGGTTGCAATTATGGAATCCCTGTGCTTCTTACCAAAACCATGCACATGGAAGGTCTCTGCTTTGAGAAGCTTGCTTGATTACGATTAAGATCTATATTTTTCTTAAGGGTTGTTCAGCCCATTTGCTTACTTCCTATTGAGTTGTTCAGGTTTAAGAAGTGGTTAGGCCCTAAATGATGACATGCTTTTTAGGATTAGCTTGTATGGTAGGCCTTAATGAAGTGATCTTAAGTTTGATATACCACCTATTTTATACACACACAAACCACGCTTTGGATAGAGAAAATCATGGCAAATTGCATTGAATATGTACTCAAATTATAAATCGAGCCGCACATAGATCAGGCCGTACATTATGTAGATGCCTAATGTTAAGTTTCTTGTTGGATATGCTGTTTCATTGGCTCCTACAGACCCCAATTGCATAGTTGTGGTACTCAGATGTTCGCATTCAGATCTTATAAATTGCAGAATTGGAGATGATGAATGGACAACATCAGATATCCTTGTGTTTGAAGGGAAAATTTATCTTTTGTGCTCACATTTGCCCAATATAGAGTCTGCTAACCTCTACTAGTACTAAACATCTCAGGGATTTTGTGGCTACCCTTTCCTCATCAACCCTTCCTTACAGGTTCATATTTGGTAGAATATGATGGCAATAAATTGTTGGTTATACAAGAATATGAACCATATTGGCAACACATAACATATAGTTTAACAGTCTTTAGATTGGATTTATTGACTTTATCATGGGTGAGGATGAACAAGATTGGGAATCAGGTCCTGTTCCTTGGACATTGTTGTTCTGTATCATTACCTTCTCTTGAAGACAAAAGTACTACAATAAGGAATTGTAGTTGTTTTTCTTTATCACCTCAAAAGTGTATACTTTACTCAATTACCCACTACCTTACATGTGGGGGCCAATGTTTTTAAATCCAGACCATTTATCTGATAGGGTCCCATGGTTGGTAGCCCTCTGCTAAAAGTTTTATTCACTAGCCTATGAGCATTTGGCTCATTAATGGATGGTTAAGCAGAAAGTATCCACTGTTTCAGGGTGTACAGTAGGGTCATTACATTTATGTTAGAGATAAAAAAAGGAAGGATGGTATTAAATATGGATAGAAATGGGAAAACACAGGGTATTGATTTTCAGGAAAGAATGATTGTAAGAACTAAAGCACTGTTCTAGGAAAACACTAGGCACAAGGTACTGCCTCTTTAATGTCCAGATCAAGTCATCAACATGGAGAGAATATGGCTGTAACACTAGTAATGGACTGTTGCCATCGAACAAAGATGTAATGTATGTCTGCATTGCAGTCACTTGGAAGGGTGGAATTTGATGGTCTTAAACGAAGATCAAAGGTAGGCAATTTTGTAACCCTCTTTTTAAGGGCCCCAAAATTTAAGAGTTATCTACCTCAAACCATTAAACTTTGGGAATTTTGAAAATACTCATATTCTCTTGAAATGATTATTTTTCTAAGGTGGTTGAAAAGTTTCTTTCAAAGAGGTTACTTCTAGTGGCCCCATCCAAACTATCATGAATCAAAGCAGATAACCATCCATACAACAGAGAACTAAATTCTATAAAACCTACAAATATAGGTAAAAGTAAAATTGAATTTTTCAACCTTCTACTAAACACGACACTAGAGTATTCAACTAATGAAGACATCACCAATTATCGATAACTGAACCTCATTGACAATTTCCTCCCTTCCCTTCTTTTCCATTTAAACAATTTCTATTGGAGTCTTTGACTGGTACCGTAGTAGCCCATTTTAAAAAAAAATCCAGAGATTTTTTTTCTAGTCATTCCTCTATGAGAGAGGATACCCAAACAAAACTAAATAAAATCTAAAACTCAAGGCAAAAACCATCCCTACCATATCATAGAAAAGTCATCTCTAATTGAACTAGAACTCGATAACCCCATAACGCTCTAGTAGCTTGTCTTCACGTAGTCTGACTACCCAACGCTGGTTTTCTTTGTGTAAACCAACTAAAAACCTCTGTTTCATAGTTCCTCCTATATGTCAAAACTCATAGCGCTCGGTTAAGAACCATTTACCGTCCAAATATTATATCACACTTCGACAAATTTCTCAACGCAGGTGGTTGCTATTGAGAATGATATTTATAAAATCTGCAATAGATATAGATGCAATCAAGAATTAACTTCCATGAAAATAAACGTGAAATGCATATGAAAAACAACAACAACTCAAAAACCAAAGCAAGTTTGTTAAAACTTGCAAACACCATTGTAGCACGCCATGTGAAGCAAAATGGGAGAGAATAAAGACAAATGCATGTTGCATTTCCTGCTATATACAGACACCAATAGAATAGGAAAGAAGGGACTCACAAAATAGAGATAAGAAACGTCGCAGGAGGGTTGAAGACAAACGCCCCCTTTGCAATATCGAGATGGAATCGATCAACAAGCTTGGTCTCAAGGTAGATGGACTAAGGATGATGGGACTGGGTTTTTCGTTCTTAACAGTGTAAGGGTGAAAGAGTGAAAGAGGCTTCGAATGGATTTTTACAAGAATAGGTTTAAACTTTTACCTTTTAGGGACAAAACAGGAAAAAAAGATGGGGCCCCACTGTACAATACCCAGATTTAATACAACTTTTTAGTCAACGCCGTTTTAAGAAATACATGGTATTTTATATCATGTACGGTCAAATCCCCAATAAATTTTTTTATTGAAGTTGTGCTCGACATTCTTTCATTGAGTTTGAAGTCATCGATATTTGTTTCAGTACAAAGTTTTTAGCAATTTCTCTCTCAATATACAATTGAATAATCAACAACAATTTATCACCCGTGTTGTTGTGAAGTGCAGTCTTGACAATTTTCGTGGCCAAGAATGCTCATTTTGTAATTGCTGTGGAAATTGGAAGAGTTAGTATAAAGAGTATTAATTGATATATGAGAGGACATATTGTTAGGGATTTTGTATTTGCAATTTGATGGATGCATTTTCATATTAGCATCATTTGATTTACACACACTTGCATTGATTTAGAAAATCTTGAAATCTTGATTTTCACATGCATTGGTTTTAAGTCTTTTAGAAATCATGTTTTATGCATTTTTTGTTTTTATACTTGGATGCAATTTGTTTTAGAAAAGAGTTTTATCAAATCAAGCAAGCCATTGGTTTTAAAGTTTCGAATCTTTTTAGGCTTTTTGTGTTTCATGTTTTTAAACATCTTAGTTTGATTTAAAACATGTTTCCAAGCTTGATTTAATGACCCAAAAAACCCCTCCAAGAAAAACCTTCAAATATGCAAAAAGTTAGGGATTTTGGTCCCAGGGGGTCAATCTGCCATGTGGCCGGTCGACCGGCCACACTGTGCAGGTTGACTGGGGCAAAGAGCCGTTGCTCTTCCAACGATCACTTTTTTGACCGTTTATAGCCAGGTCGACTGGGCACTGTTACCAGGTCGACCGGGCACTCGCAGAACTCAACTTTTTGAGTATAAAATGAAGTTCATTCCTTTTCAAAAGTTGGAGATTTTGAAGACTCTTTTGAGGAGCTTTGAGACAAAGAAAAGGGGATGAACTAAGAGAGACCAAAGAGTCATTTGGAGAGCTAAAGCTTGGATTAATGAAGTTAAATCTCTAAGTAAGCTCTACCTCTCTTAATCATAGTTTACATGCTTTGTTTAAGTTATTGGTAAATGATTTTGTGCATGATAACTATGATGTGATGAATCCATTCTTCTCTTAATCTTTGATCTAATTAAGATTGGATTCTTCACTTTGTTTTCAATCCAAGTTGTTTTAAAATCTTCCTTAATCATGCTTAGCCTAAATCTTTGATTTCTTTTCTAGCATGATTCATTTACTTGGTTGAAACAACTTTTGTTGTTTTCATTCATTTAAACCTTAGTTAAATTTATCTTGTTTTGAAAACAACATTGCACATGCATCACATATACTAAGTTAGTCATTTTCATACAACTTGTGAATCTTTGATTTTCATATCATTAACAAGTTGTTTATCATACATGTGATTTGGATTAGACTTCAATCAAATCTTTTATGTGCCTTAGACTTTGAAATGCTTTAAGCATATAGTTGATTGAGTCTTCTTTTTAAACTTGATTGAAGTTATCACACACACACATCATGAGCATACACATTTGCATTCATTTAGTGTTTGTGTGAGTTTGTTAATCACTTTCATATCCGCCTATTTTAGAGGCTAATTCATTGAGCTTTAATTGTATCTCTTAGAGTGTTCTTTTGTGAAGACACTGTCACGCCCCCGAACCAGAACCTCGGGGGCGGGAAATGGGGGATTAAGCATAAATATATTTTACTTCTCCCGAGATCCGCGTGTGTGAAGACAACACATTCCAACACATTCTGAATATTTTGCGGAAGCATTTGTGGCGTTGCGACCCGAAGTCCGTGGCCATCGGATTCCGCGTCGCACTCAACCTTTAGCACATAGCTATTATATCAAGAATCATATCAGACTGGAGTAACCATCACAAAACATTACAGAGCTAACGGTAACAGGATATTACATTCCCAAATATGTTCAAGTTACAATTATCAATGTACATTAATTAAGAATCCCAAGAAAAGGCTAATAAAAGCCATACAACAATAAGCTATAAACTACTACCCAAATGTGACGTAGCTCCGATCTCAAGCTCAATGTCTACATGACATAGCCGACAAAACAACCTGCAAGGCATGGCTCCACAGCCAACAAAAACACTCAACTCGGGGCGAAGAAATCTGAACCTGAGTACCAAAAGTAGTGGGTCAGACACGACGGTCTGACAGGTGGATGAAAAGATCACAAATATACTAAAGAATAAAACATATAATAAATCATACTAATCGATCAAATGCTGCATATAATTAAACGGGTGCAAAGTCGGGAATCTCGGGGAAAAACCTGTATTCATTTCAAGCACGGGTAAAACATGAATATCTAATAAAACACGTGTTCATTTACATCATCTATAAACATAGATATTTGACAATCGGGTATTCGTCTAAAACATGTATAAATATAGTGGTTTGACAAAACAACGTTCATTTGAAACTTAAGTAAAACACAAGTATACAACAAATCAAGTATTCATAGCAGTCTAGCAAAACCAAAGTCCATTTGAAACATATGTAAAAATACGGATATTTAGCAAACCGGGTGTTCATTTAAAACAGGTGTAACCAAGGAAATCTGACAAGACTAATGTTCATTTAAACCTATTCCAAAGTATGGATATTTAAACAAATCGGGTATCATGTAAGAATAGGTATAAACATAGGAATCTGGCAAAACAAGTGTCATCTAAAACATATTTCAAAACAGGGATATTTAACAAATCGGGTATTCACTTAAAACATGTATAAACATCGGGATCTAACAAAACGAGTGTCATTTAAAACACATTCCAAAGCATGGACATTTAATAACTCGGATATTCATTTTAAAACATGTGAAATCATATAACTCTAGCAAAACCATCGATCGTTAGAACCATATGTAAAAGCACGGGTATTCACCCAACCGGCATTCATGTAAAACATGTACGTGTGCAAAGGAC
Source organism: Cinnamomum chago (assembly GCA_038049695.1). NCBI lineage: Eukaryota > Viridiplantae > Streptophyta > Magnoliopsida > Laurales > Lauraceae > Cinnamomum > Cinnamomum chago. Next base: position 29,628,014 of record CP142451.1, on the reverse strand, counting down.
ATAAAACAATATAATAGTGACTGAATTTACAATAGAGAGCATTAACACTTATCTAAATAACAACTTCCATAAAAGCAATGAATCATTTATCTGAAAACAAGTAAGCAATATAAACCATGTCGGGTGTCCAAGGAATCGGGAACTGGCAAGATGGCAATCACAAGAAGCTAAGTCCTCTATCACCGAAGTGACAAGAGCGGGACGTTGGTCTCAGTCACACAAGGTGAGGAGACTCAACGTAAATCATATATACAATAATAAATATACGGGAACGGGAACGGGACCAAGGTAGCGAACCGGGTATCGGGACGGGACCACGGTAATAACCGGGTATCGGGATCCAAACTGCAGCTGGCGGGACGGGAGAGGGATTTCCAAGTCGGTGGATCAAACCGACAAGGTATCCAAGCTTAGTGATGCCGACTCATAGGTCAAAACCAATCGAGACATATGCAAGTAAATCAAGTACAGTAAATAAACGGGTAAAACGGGGGTGCTCAAGGGCACACTGTCACTTCATATCGGGCAATACATTTCGGGACAAATAACTGTTACTAGTGTAACTTCAATGCTTTCGGGGAAACAAGTAAATCAAGTACAATAAATAAACGGGTAAAACGGGGTGCTCTAGGGCACACTTTCATATCATGTGATGCAAATCTCGGGAAATGAGGAAATATAATGCACTATACCATTTCGGGAAGAATATTGATTGCAAGATCTATTTAAGTGAATAGGGGTCCCGTATGTCGATTATAATAATTACTTGGTACTCCTTGAGTTTGAAGACATTCCGGGCTCCTTATGCACTTTTACTATTTTCACAACTTAAAATGAGCTTATGGGTAGTACTAGATGTTACAATAGCAAGAATCAAGATTATAAACGGTCCATCCTAGGCATGACATTAATCCGGAAACATCGAACAACCTACTCAGTCATCGAAAGGAATAGAATTAGCGATAACCAAGGAAATAGACTTGTGTTTAGATATAAAGAAGATATCGCGTCGTTCCATCCCGTTCAAGATTGAAATGGATTGAACTTCGATGCCACCGAACCAACCGTGAGGCGTGTCGGCTCAAGACATTCTCACACTTGGTCCAAACAATCCAAAAAAGGTAGCCAGGGTCCCACCTAAAACCAAGAATTAGTGTCTAATCAACACCATTCTTTTCTTTCAGTTCCCTAGTCTTAGGGACCTTAGATCAGGGTACAATTGGTCTTAACACTAAGGTATATACCTCTAGGACTCATAGAAAGCCCAAAGGTTTCCAAAAAAAAACCCAATATCAAATTTCACTGGACTCAAACTGAGTCCTCCGATCGATCGGCCGAAATTTCTGTACCAGTAATGTACAGGGTCCGATCGATCGGCCCAAAAAGGCTTACAGTTACTGACAGTCCGATCGATCGGCCTGTACTGGGTGCAGCAGGTCCGGGAAAGCTGATTTTTCTTCCTTTTTCCTTTCCTTTCCAACAATTAAACCACTAGCATTCCCTTCCATAATCACTTCAAAACCTCTTTAAAACTCCAATGAACACTTAAATTCAAACACCTCTTTAAACGGGTATCAATTTCAAGTCAATGTAACTTATAAACATGACTATGAATAGCCAATCCAACCTCATTCCTTTGAAAATCATATGAACAAACTTGACCAAATGAAAGTACATTTTCCCAAGAGATTAACAAGAGAGAAACCACCATTAATATGCAATTTCGAAATCAATAGAAATATGACAAGAAGCATGTGTAGAAACATATATCACATTATCAAGAACAAGCAATAAAACTTAGGTTTTTCTCATAAAGCTTAATAACATTCAAACCATCCATTCATCCACTTGCCTTTGACTCTAATCAAGCAAATCAAGCTCCTAATCACCTCTCAAGCTCAAGATCCACAATCTCTACAAAAACCCCTAAAACAAACCCAAAAAAATGGGTTACACAATGAAATGACAATGAAACCATTCAATAATCAAGGTGGAGCTTCTCTAAGGCTAGAAGATTACAAATCTAGAAGATGGGACGAATCACTTACTTTGATGACCTTCAAATGAGAAGAACAAGCTCAAGGAGGGTTTCAATGTTGGTGGATTTCTCTTCTAATGGCATCTATGTAAAGCTTGCAAGGTGGAGAAGAGAATGGTGATCTCCATTTCTTGAGTGATGATCTCTTGGAGTGGCTTGGAGATGAAGAAGCAAGGAGAAGAAGAAGAAGTTGCAAGAAAAGCCCTAGGCTCAGCTGGAACAATGGAGAATGGAGTGAATGAAGGAGATGGGTTCCCCTTATAAGCAAGTGGGGTTTGGGTCCCACAACTTAAGGGACTTGGGTGGCTGAAATCATCTAATTCGGGACCTCGGATGGATTCGACGAAGAAGGAAGAAATGATCGTCGAAATATCTAGTTTTCAAAAAGTGTATGTTTCACGGATTTCGAGAATATCGAGTTTTGGGTACAGATTTGGTGTGAAAAGACTGTTTTGCCCTCAAGGCCAAGAAATCAGTTTTCGGGTTCTCAAATGGGTATGGGATCAACATGAAAGTTGTAGGATTCCTCAAGATGAATGCAATGGGCCAAAAACACAATACGAAGCAAATCGGGAAAATCTCACAAGTAAAAGTAAAGCCGAAAAGGGAACCCCCAAAGGGCCCCACAAGCTACCAAAGCACTCAAAAGCCCAAAACTAGAAGAAAAACCATTCTAGCTCACAAACTCAACCCAACAACTACTAATCCCACTAAAAGAACTAATCCACAAATAAAACAACACTAATCCAAGAGATCAGGGGTCGGGTTCTCACAGACACCTTCTTAGAGAAATCTTTATTTGTAAAGGTTATTGCTTATCCTAGAAAAACACATTGAGAGGTTGTTGTTTAGCCTAGAAAAACAACATTGTAAGGGTTATTGCTTAGCCTAGTAAAAAACATAAATAGTGGAAATCCGGTGGGGTGATTGGATCACAAGCCGGTAGTGGACGTAGGCATTGAGGCCGAACCACTATAAACCTTTGTGTTGTGGTGCTTGCTTTTATGGTGATTGTTTATATTAGCTTCCGCATATTGTTTGGTTAATCATCACATGTGACTAGTTTATGTTAAGAATTAAAATTGGTCTAAATTGGTCATAGTTGTAGCACACCCTATTCACCCTCCCTCTAGGGTTAGGATCCCAGGACTTTCACATATATCTAACCTTCCTGTTTTCACTAATCATTGACAAAGTTCAATTATAGTTTTCATTTTCTTCAAATTTAGATGGTGAAGTACATTGTATTCATAATGTTATAGCTAAAACCGCAACTGAATTTTTTTCGTGAATCTTTAAAATCTTGGGGATAAGATTGATTTATAAGGTTATAAATATCATTCATTTTGAATGACATGTAACTATCATTGGGATCCAAAGCAGAGCTAAGAAAGCACCAAGATTTAAATACCTAATTTTCAAATAGAATGACAAAATTGGAAACACTTTTTCAATTTTATGGTGAACAAATGGATACAACAGAGGTTATTATTGCTCCTCAACATGTCCAACAGTCAGATGGTGTAATACCCCGGGCCCAGTATAAGGGCTAGATTATTTTCTGATATTTAATATTTAATTTTCTAGAATTTTCCAAGAATTATTAGGACCCATAGCTTGATGGAGGAATTCAAGTGGGACTTGTGTTGGTTATACCATAGACTTCTAGTAATGTTAGGAATAGGTTGGCATGTGAGTAGGAAATAATAAAAATTAGGAAGAGGACTTTGAGAAGGATTCTAACTTCTAGCTTTAATATATTGATCAACCTCAAGCCTCTCTCTCTCTCTCTCTTCCACTTTCTTTTCCATCAAGCCAAAGCCTAGTTTAGTATTAGCCTTCAAGAAATTAGGAGGAAGAACCGGTTCTAGTTAGCCATAACAGGTGAGTAGAAATTCTTATCTAATTGTATGGTTCTGAATTTCCGGCTTTGCTCTTGTGTATATGTTTATTTCTCTATTTTATGGTGAGTAGAATTCCCCATATACATGTTGTGATGCAATTCCAGTATGAAGATAAGTGGGCTGATGGCTATAAGGAGTGCGTTTGCTCTATAATATGCACTATTTGTTTTCCCAGCACTGTTGGAGGCATTATATAGTGCTGAATTGAATTTTTCATAACAGATTACATGTTTCAGAATTAAAAAGACAGTGTCGACAAACCCAAACCAAGTTTTGATGACAAAGAATAACCAATTCCTAGTGTTATATGTGATGATTGGTTTTTTATGTTTAAGATGATTCCCAAATGATGTTTTCTTGCCAAGAGAATCAAATCTAATAGGCATTTAGCGCAAAATTTAGAATTTCCCAAGTTCATGCCGTTAAAAACTTGTTTTGTTCGACAGAGGTTGTGCTACACCATGGCCCACCTGATCAAAGATCAGGACCATGTATCTGAAACTGGACCCCTGGGCGACCTTGGGGGTCTAGGACCCATGTGGATTGGGCCCAGCTTGACCCACCATCCACTTTACAAAAAACAGTAGACGTCCTTGAAGTTTCTGCCGATATGGGTTCTCTTTACAAAGTTCAGAACTTTTTGTGAAATTGCAGACAAGGACCTACTATTATGTAGTATTACACCCGACTTGTTGAGTGGTTTCTCTTATGTTTTCTTTTGCTGGAAATTACAAAATAAACCCTATTATTTTCTGTAATTGTTGGTAAACCCTTTTACAACCTATTGACTTGAGTCCCAATTATCTGTAAATTGTAAATAAGGACATACTTTTCCGTATTATTAGATCTAAAACTATTTTAGGTATTTTTTTAGTTCCTGACTTTCGGAAATCACATATAAAGGCTGATCAATCATTATATCTATGGACTGTTGGAGTTATTTTCTTTATTTTGTAACTTCAAGAAGTTTTATTTAGGATCCACTTACTTGAGTAATTATGATTCGAAACATATGATGGATTATCATATATGTTATGTAACATTGTTATTTGGGATTTCATGATTTGTGTATTTATATTTTGTGATTAATTTGGTAATTGAATATTTCCCTCAAAATCGTAAAGGGTGAGTTCCTCTCTCGCCTCGTGCACCAATTTCGATTCGGACTGAGGCAGATTATATCCACATAAGTTGAGAAAGGGTTGATTATGGAATTTTCCCATTACTAATGTTAAGGACATGCTAAATATCATATTTTAATGAGACATATTTGCTATTTGATTGGAAAACTGAGATAAGATGACTTTATTGGTTTGGAGGAACATTTTGGACACCCTTAGACCTCTAGCACTGTATGGCTGATTTTGTGAGGGTTGTTGATGTTGGACCTTTTTGGGAAAGGTCGATTTTGTGGTACCAGTTTGTTGGATCTCAAAATCATTATTTTCTCCGAAATGAGTTTTGGGAACTCTTTGTACATGTGATATCTTTGCGGAACACGAACCTTGGGCTTGTGCTATCAGGTGGTTAGGAGGTTGTCGTTTGTTTGACCCGATTCCAACCTTGGCTTGAATGAGACTTTGGGATGTTACTTTAATTTGTTATGTAATCTTATCTAAGTATATGTTTAAATGCACAAATAGATTAGAATATCTATTCACTCAGTTGTACTGATATTTTGTAGATTTGCCCCAATCCAAGTAACCAGAACTTAGCGACTTAGAAAAATCTTGGTGAGCGGGAGATAGGCTTTGGAATACATACTTGAGTGTCGAAGCCACATAAAAGAAGAAGAATTAGATCTAATAGATTGTTTAGATTATTCCATTTGAAAGACATTGTAGTTATTATTTTTATTGGACAATGTTACACTTGTTTATTAAATTTGAGTTTTTAATACGAGTTGGTTTAAGTTGGTAAATGCCTAAATCTTTATGTGATCTTTGATTTAACCTATGTGTGTGATGCTTACAAGTCTTGGCACGAAATTTGAAGGGCCCCCGGATTCCTGGTCGTTATAGGTAGAGTTGGGTGGGATCTGTATTATAGCAAAATGGGCAGAGCCTCCATCTCAAGTAATACAATGACGGAGTTATCCTTGTATCTTAACTTCGGTATATTACAGATGCAGGATGCATCCAGTGTTGATGTTTTAGCCTGGTGGAAACAAAATGAAACAATATTTTTGCTATTAGCTGCCATGGCTTGTGATTTACTAACCATTTAAATGTCTTCTATGGCATCAAAGTAGGCTTTTAGTGTAGGTGGACGTGTGGTGGATGACAAAAGAACGAATCTATCTGAAAAAGCGGTAAAGTGCTGTGTTTGTATCACATCCCCCAAAATGAAATCGAGGGAAACGTGAATAATAATATTAAATATAATTTTTCTGTGCATTTTTGCATATAATCTTCCAAAATATGGACCCACAAAATTTCAAACCATGGTGAGTCACAATAAACCATAAGTAAAATCTTTGCGGAAGCATTAAATCAATAGGTATCAATATCCAAATCAAACCAACACATAACTAGCTAAATAGTTAAGGTGTAAGTTTTATTAAATAATTCTAAAATCAACTAAATAAAATGTATTTTTAAATCAACTAAGGAGTCTAAGATGTTGATATCTCCTGCGCAGACTCATAGGTTCTGAAGTCATCTCCGGCACTTCACTCAGGTTCGTCAACCGGCTCAAACGCTTGAAACGTTTGACCCTCCTCTGTCTCTTCGGCAACATAGGGATCAGTACCTAAGCACCATTAAACAACGTAAATAACAAGTACAAAAGAATAATTTATAAATAAAATACAAGATTAATGTGAGTAATGACAGGTAATGATCATAAGAGAATAACACTGTGACAATAACGAAGAGAACGTATAACATAAATCCAATCTACACAATAGAGCAATACAATAGTTATGCAAAAGCAATGCCACTAAAATAGTGGTTACCCAAACAGTCCATATCCAAACAACATAGGGTAACCAACATCAAACTAAAGTATGCATGCAAACCCGGAGGTCAAAGGATATCCACAAACCAATCCTAAGGTCAAACGCACGGTCCCAAACCCAACAACACCATAAGAACCTCTAGTGAATAAAAGTCAACACATCCCTTCACAATTTACGGTGCATAGACCTAATTAAGGGTTTTCCATTAGAGATATGTTGAAATCTAATTCACTAGAATCCATTCAGGATCATACAGGAAACTGAACCCTACGTTAATAAGATACCGTGTGCCTAAGCGGTATTTACAAAAGTCCAAAGATCCTATTAATAAGGTCCAAAAGATAAATTTGACTTATCAAGACTTGGGGTATATTTCAAAATAACTAGCAAATAATAATAATAATGAATACAAGCCTTAGTTTATAATTTTTGAAAACTTAGGACCTCATCTTAGTATATTTCCAAGAATATAAGTCTTTAAGGCCTAAATGGGTTCAGGTCTTTTTCTAAATCCTAAAAGCTAATGAAGAGATTTTTGAGGATATATCGACAGAGGAGCTAATGAAAAGTGCTCAGAGGAAACGTCCTTGTCCTTCACAAAATAGGAGGGATGTTAGGAACAATAAATATGATAAGAATATGGAGCTCCTAGTAATTATACTTGAAGAAAATAAGAAAGAAGAAGGCGGAAAAAAAGAAGAGAGTAAAGAAGAAAATAGAAAAAAAGAAGAGCAAAAAGAAGAAGAGAGGAAGCGAGGTCCTACTATGCAGGATTGTATTGATATTTTAAAGCAAATACCAAATATCCAAGCGACCTCAGAATTGTATTTTTTTGGCACAAGGGCATTTAAAGAGAAGGACAATAGAGATATTTTCATGCCGTTTGAAGTAATGATGCCCGCCTCTACTGGCTGAATACGATAATGAAGCATGGGCCTTGATGAGTTTTATGTGAGTATTATGGGATGAATGTTAGAACACATGACTCATCACTTTTGTAGCTTTTTATTTATTTTCTTTTTTTTTAATTAGGGGGGATTATGGAATGAATGTAAATACTCCAAGTGATTTTTTTTTTGTTATTGTGGGACTGAATGAATATATGAACTTATGATTTTCTTTTTTATTAAGAGATGAAATGAATTAAGAGCTTATGATTTTCTTTTTTCTTATGAGATGATATGAATGTAGGAACTTATGATTTTCTTTGTTATTGTGAGATGGAATGAATGTAGGAACTTAAGATTTTATTTGTTATTTTGAGATGGAATGAGTGTACGAATTTATGGTTTTCTTTTTTATTGTGAGATGAAATGAATTCAGGAACTTATGATTCTCTTTTTTTTATTAAGAGAATGAATGTAGGAGCATATGATTTTCTTTTTTATTATGGGATGGAATGAATGTATGAACTTTTGGTTTTCCTTTTTAATTGTTGGATGGAATGAATGTAGGAGATTATGGCACCAAGGAAACAAAAAATAATAGCACTTCTTGCTTTATTACTTGTAAAGAAGCGAGGGATATACATATCGAAGGAGCCATGTAGGACTTCAGTTTTATCAGGCCATGTTTTCGTTCAGGGGATTTTGGAAGCTAATCGAAGAGTATGTTTGGAGCTACTGCATATGGAAAACCATGTTTTCTTGCAATTGTGTGTGGTTTTACGAGAGAAAAGGCTACTTGAAGACAATTGATTTGTTTCAGTAGAGGAGCAAGTGACTATATTTCTAATGACAGTTGGGCAAAATCATAGGAATAGAATTTTACAAAATATTTTTCAACACTCAGGTGAAACTATCCATCATCACTTTCATGCAGTTTTAGTAGCAATGATTCACCTCTCAATGGATATTATAAAGCCGCCTTCATACGACCAAATACCAAAGGAGATATTGCATAATCCTCGATTTTATCCATATTTTAAGGTATAATCCTACCCTTAATTATATTTGCAATTTTTTTTCAATAAAGTGACCTTGTTTCTAAAATCTTATGTTGATTTTTTTTTCTAAAGTATTGTGTTGGGGCAATAGACGGATCACTCACTCATAAATGTTGTGATCCCCGTTGAGAACCAAGTACCTTATAGAGGAAGAAAAGGAGAATGCCAACAAAATATTCTAGCGGCTTGCTCATTTGATATGTTGTTTACTTTCGTTATTGCTAGTTGGGAAGGCACTGCACATGATTCACGTATTTTATTGGTTACTATCTATAAACCAAATCCAAATTTCCCAAATGCCCCTCCAGGTACTTAATTATTAGTCAATTATAAATCATATTACATTTTTTATCATAATATATTTTCTCTATTCAGGTAAATATTATAATGTTGACACTGGATTTACGAATATGCATTGTTTTCTTGCTCCATACCTTAATGTTCGGTATTGGCTATCAGATTTTCGGGTCGGTGGTCGTTCTCGTAATGAGAATGACCATTTCAATTATGTTCATTCATCTTTAAGGAATGTAATAGAGCGTTCTTTTGGAGTATTGAAAGCTCATTTCCCAATTTTAAAAATGATGCCTCCCTACTCATTTTGTGTTCAAAGGAGTATAGTAGTCGCTGCAATGGTTGTGCACAACTTTATCAGAAAAGAGGCTATTGCAGATGCACTCTTTATAGAGTATGAGAATGAAGAAATATCTTTAGAAGCAATTGATAATGATGATAGTGGCACCTCCGGCACCGAAGTAGTGGTGGATATTAATAAGAATTTGAAATTTGGAATCTCTTTCTCAGTGGAGAAAGAGTTATATGTGTTTTGTATTTATATACAGATTTATAGTATATCAGTTTCTGATTTTCAGTGATACGACAGTTACACAGTAATTTAAATCTTGCCTAAACAAAGGTTAATACAAATCATGCTAACAGTAGATAAGGCTATTTTTCTGGATCTGGATTGCTTTGAATTAATTGATTGATTCTTCCTTGATTTGCTCTTGACCGGGTCATTGTAAGGTCCGAGGACCCGAACCCTAGAGGGGGGGGGGGGGGGGGGGAGGGTGGTGAATAGGGTGAGCTTCAATTATGACCAATTTTAATCAATTTTACCTTCTTTAAAACAAACTAGTCACATGTGATGATTAATCATACAAGATGCGGAAGCTAACAAAAGAATCACCACAAAGCAATCACCATCACACAAGTATTTATAGTGGTTTGGCCTCAATGCCTACATCCACTACCGGCTTGTGATCCAACACCCCACCGGATTTCCACTACTTATGCTTTTCAATAGGCTAAGCAATAACCTTTACAATATGCTTTCCAAGGCTAAGCAATAACCTTTACATTGATGTTTTTCAAGGCTTAACATCAACCTATACCTTATGCTTTTTTAGGCTAAGCAGTAACCTCTTCAACCACAAGGTTGGTTATCTCACTAAGATAGTGTCTATAAACACTTGATGGAGATTCAATTAAGCTCATTACAATGCCTCTTAAATAGGCGGATATGGAAGTGAAAAACTAATACACACTCACACTATGAATGCAAAGATGAAAGTACATGAAGTGTGTGTGTGTGGTCCTCAATCATTTTGAAAATGAAAGCTCATAAATGTATGCCTAAGGCTTTTGAAAGTTTTAGCTCATAAAAACATTTATGATTGAGGATAGAATGCAATCACATGTTAAAAGTAACAACTTGTTAATGATATCAAAGTTACACAAGTTGTATGAAATTAATTAGCTCTAAACATGTGATGCATAGGGATGTCAATCAAATCAACAATGAAGCTCAAAACATAAAAATAGATTTGATTGAAAATAGGGGACAAATCATATGTAATTATAAATACAGCTTGAAAGTGATATACCTATCAAAGTAAGGCAAGTTGTGAAACTTTAAAACAATAATACACATATGATTTGTAAGGATGTTGAATCCAAAACGTAAGATACATTTGAAAGAGATTTTCTTATGATGGAAAAACAACACCCAAATATTCAACCAAGTATATGAATCATGTTACATATTTCATTAACATGATCTACTTAGATTTACCAAAGATAAAGTACTACTTGGATTGAATCAAATGGTGATGCATCCAAAACAATAGATCTATTCAAAGTATAAAACATGCTAAGGATACAACACATCATAGTTTATCATGTTACTAAAGATTTACCAATGATAAAACAAAACACGAGAAAACATATGATTTGTAAAGAAGTTGAGTCCAAAACATAAGATAGTTTTGAAAGTGATTTTCTTATGATGGAAAACAACAACCAAAGATTCAATCAAGTATAGGAATCATGTTACATATAATTTCAAAGGTTCTTTCAATAAATGATCTACTTAGATTTACCAATTCAAGTACTACTTGGATTAAATCATATGGTGTTGTATCCAAAACAATAAATCAACTCAAAACATAAAACATGTTAAGGACACAACACAAACATAGTTTAACATGCTAGAAATGATTTACCAAAAATAAAACAAAGCATGAAAACATATGATTAAGGAAAGTAAAGCCTACTTGGTGATTTAACTTCATTAATCCAAGCTTTAGCTTTCCTAATGCTCCCCTTCATCCCTTGGTTCTTTTCCCTTGAATATGCCTCAAAACCTCTCAAGGAGGGGCTTAAAATTCCCAACTTTTGGCAAAGGAAAGAACTCATATTTATAGCAAAAAGTGCCCAACGGCTAGTCCTCGGTTGACCTGCACACAGGGCTCGGTCGACCGGGAACACACAACGGTCAGAAAAATGACCGTTAGTGCGCCCAGGCACATTCTGCTTGCAGTGGTCCCGATCGACCGGGACCTCTGCGCTGGTCGACCGGCGACACTGCAGAGGCCAAAAATTCCACCTTTTCATAAAACAAGGATTTTCTATGTGGAACTCTTTGGGCCACTAAATCAAGCTTAAAAACATGTTTTAAATCATTCTAAGGGTTTTAAAACATGGAACATAAAAAGCCTAAAATATTTTGAAAGATTTAAAACTCATAGGCTAGCTTGATTTTCTAAAACTCTTTTCAAAACAAATGCATCCAAGATTTAAAAGCAAATCATGCATAAATCAATACTTTTACAACTCTTAAAAGTAATGCATGAATAAATCAAGATTTCAAGATTTCATAAAACAATGCAAGTGTGTAAACTCAAATGATGCTAATATGAATATGCATCCATCAAATTGCAATATACAAAAACCCTAACAGTCATATCTTCATTCTTATTTATACTCCCCTGCAAATTGGGCCTGGGTGACTGAACAAGGCCCAGTTTGGAACACAACATGCGAAAGTGCAGCTTGGGCAATGATTTAGTAAACAAGTCGGCAAGTTGTTTTGATGAAGAGATAAATTTGGTGACAAGAGACCCAAGGGCAACTTTTTCCCAAACATAGTGGTAGTCCACTTCAATGTGTTTAGTTCGAGCATGAAATATAGGATTTACTGTCATGTATAAGGCACTGAGGTTATCACAGTAGAGTATTGGTGGAGCAGAAATGTAAGCGCCTATATCTCGTAGAACATAGGATAGCCATGTGAGTTCAGCTGCCGTGGAAGCCATGGCACGATACTCAGCTTCAGCACTAGATCGGGCCACAGTGGGCTGCTTGTTAGCACTCCAGGAAATACATGTGTTGCCAAGGAATGTGCAAAAACCAACAGTTGAACGATGAGTGGGGGGGCATCCAGCCCAATCCGAATCGGAAAAGGCACAGAGAGTGGGAGAACCTGATGAAAATATTTGAATGGCTTGAGGTTTTGGTAGGAATGGCTAGCTAAAGAAATTTAATATGGTATCAGAGCCAACCGGTCGTGAGTTCGAATCCCAGGAGGAACGACTCGGCGCAAAAAAAGAAATGCGTGTTGCCAAAAGTGCGCCGGCCGGGTTCCACCTGAGGGGGAGTATTGAGAAGTGGGCTCCACCCAAGGGGGAATATTGAAAAGTATTTCCGCTGCCTCTACTAATGCCTTGAGGTTTTGGTAGGAATGGCTAGTTAAAGAAATTTAATATGGTATCAGACCCAAACGGTCGTGAGTTCGAATCCCAGGAGGATCGACTCGGTGCAAAAAAAAAAAAATGCGTGTCGCTAAAAGTGCGGAGGCCGGGTTCCACCTGAGGGGGAGTATTGAGAAGTGGGCTCCACCCAAGGGAGAATATTGAAAATATTTCCGCTGCCACTACTAACGCCTTGAGGTTTTGATAGGAATGACTAGCTAAAGAAATTTTATTCCCAATCGTCATAGCAGCCAGTGCTTTAGGAATGTCATCTGGAGTATAAGTTTGATTGAACTTGTGCCAACACTTAATTGCAGGATGTCCACACTTTCCACAAATTTGACAGACAAGATTAGTAGTAGAAAATTTATAAGAGTGATTCTTAGTAGTGAAGACTTCTTGAGTTTTGTCACCACTTAACTGTTCTGCCCTGTTATTTTGTCCAATTGGAACAAAACCTTTTCCTTCAGATGTGAATTTTGCCTTGTTAGACTGTCCCCATTTTTTATTTTTTCCTCCATTGTTGGTATGTTGACCAACAAAGGCAACTGTCTATGCTGATTGGTTTTCAACGCAATGAATCATATTCCATGTTTCATGACTTTGAAGGAGTGGAATTACCTCATTATAAGATGGAGTGGTGGTTTGAGCATGGTTGTAACAAAGGACTGGTAGTCACGTCCTAACCCATTAAGCAGCCAGAAAACCTTTTTCTTATCCTCAACTGGTTTACCGATAGCTGCAAGATCATGGCAAATGCTTTTAAAATCACGAATGTAATCAGAGAGTGTGGTCGTAGCCTTTCTATGAAGTTGAAGACGCTGTTGCAGATGGAGTTCTCGTTCTTGTGATCCCTAAGCAAACGAGTTATTCAACGCCTCCCATACTTCATGAGCAGTATTCAGACCAACGACGAGACTCGGAGCTTCTTCATTCATTGTTCCAATTAACCAGCCGCGTAATAGCCTATGAGAATAGCGTCAGAGATGAAACTCTGGGTTTTCAATCACCTTCGTGCCGGATGAAGACGAGCTATCCGGGGCGGTGATTGTTTCTGATGGTGCAGCAAGGGTTCCATCAACAAAACCCATCATGTCTTGGCTTTCTATGAGACCAAGCATTTGGGTACACCATAGAAGGTAATTGGTTTGGGACAGTTTAATGGAAACAAAGTTTCCAATGTTCAGATTTGATGGATATGGATATTTCTTGGTAGGTGAAGGGTAAGACATTTTTGTTTGAAAGAAGAGTAGGAAGATTGGATGGTTGAGAAAGAAAAAGAAGGCGGAAGCAAAAAGGAGGATCACACACGAGCTTCTTCGGTGAAAAGCTCTGATACCATAATAAGAATTTGAAATTTGGAATCTTTTTCTCAATGCAGAAAGAGTTATATGTGTTTTGTATTTATATACAGATTTATAGTATATCAGTTTCTGATTTTGAGTGATACGACAGTTACGCAGTAATTTAAATCTTGCCTAAACAGAGGTTATACAAATCATGCTAACAGTAGATAAGGCTATTTTTTTGGATCTGGATTGCTTTGAATTAATTGATTGATTTTTCCTTGATTTGCTCTTGACTGGGTCATATCTTCATTCTTTATAGATATTGTAGAACAGATAGAAATGTCAAAAGTTAAAAATGCAATAGCAGATGCCCTCTTTCATTCATGATGATAGTGGCATCTCCTTGTCTTCAATTCGCTCTTTAAGAAACAGAAGACGAGAAAAATGAGGACATCTTCTTTGTTTTTCTCTCTAGCAATGATTCTCTTGATGTTGATGATGATGGGTGGTTCTGTAATAGCTGTGGAAGGCCCTTGTCAAACCCCCAAACCCGATTAATGATTAAATTGGATCCGGGGTGTGAAATTTAGGGCTAATTAAAATTTTTTCCCTTAATGCCCAAGGATCGAAGTCCGCTGTGAGGATCGTGGGGTTGAGCCTCATTAACAAATTAGTCAACGGGACTTGTCCGGTAAACACATTCATTAAACCTGTAGAGATATCAAAGCAAGTACGGTATTCATCCCATTATATATTCAAGTTTCAAAGTATAAAACATATAAAGTTTATATACATCAGGACCATCCCAAAGCTTAGGTCCTTGTACAAAAGATATACAAAAGTGTGGTAAGTACAAAAGTATAGAAATCTCCAAAAGATGAAAAGGAGTGGCATGGTAAGATATCCCTGTATAACGCGCACTAGTGCCGGGAGTGATGATGCTAAACTACGTCATCAGCACTCCACTCTTGTACCTCATCCTCCTCCCCCGGTTGAGGATCCTCTGTGATTGCCTCAACATCCGGGTCGGTGTAATAGTAGTAGTTGTCTTCTGCACACCATGGAATAAAGGATCAACAACATGTTGGCAAGAAGATAAGCAATATACACTATTCATAACATGTTTCAAAGAAGAGTAAAGATAAGTACATGATTATAAGATAGCAAGGTACAAGCTAGGCATGAAAGCATGAGTAATACGAGAATCAATTAACAATGTAAATCTTAGCAAGATAACCAAGAATAACCATCCATGAAATGCAATGTCAAACAAGAGGAGACTCCGAGCATGTCCAAGCCACCTCCCGGGGGTATAAGTGACGTCCAAGCTGACTACGAATACCCAAAGTCCGGCTCTAGGGAGATCCTAGCTCCCGGCCCTAGGAATAGCAGCACAGTCCAAGCCCGCTCCCAGCTATCCATGCCATGGACGCCCTCCAAAGCCGACAGCCCACCCTAATGTCCGGTATCCGGCCCACTTTATAATCCTCAGTATGCAGCTGGTCATGAATGCAAGATGAGAATGAAGATGGTTTGTATACGACGCAAGTTCCAAGACAAATACACGTGGATAGGTTTCCAAGTACAAGATAACAAGTTGATGGCTACTCCAAGTCAAGCCAAGATACAAGTCAAGTTTCAAGTCCCATGAGTAGTCCTCTTTCAAGTCTATCCACATGTGTTTATCAATACAAGACAAGGTACCTAAGTGACCGAATTGCCTGCGGGTAGCCGAATTCTGGATAGAACCACGAGTTTTTGAGAAAAGAAATCAATCATTTTGAGTGGCTCCTTCTCCAACCTCTTTTCAAACCTTTCCAAAGACCATAACCTGCACAAAGAGCCACCATGCTCTCCTCCAAACCACATTTCATCCATTCATCAAGTCATCCACCCATAATAAAATTCATTCAACCCATTAATCCAATTTTAGCATGTGTAATCCAATTAACCATGACAAGCTTAGAATTTAGGGAAAATCTAAACAATGAGTTAACAAGAACAATAATAATACATGCATGCCTAATATATAAAGCAAATTGACTTGCCTTCACCAAAGGGAGTGAAAGAGATGAAAATTGAGAGAGAAATTAAGGAGGAGAGCTCCCTCACACACGCTAGCCAAAATCACTTCCCAAGAACCCTTCTCCTACACCCAAGGAACACCAAGGAAGAAGAAGAAAACGATCTATCAACATGCAAAGTGGTTACAGCAGCAAGGAAAGAAATTAGAGGAGAAGAAGTTGGGGAAACTTACCAACTTTTTTTGGATCAAACGATAGAGGAAGAGAGGAAGAGATTGATGAGCTTGGTTGCTTGAATCTCCACTCCTATGTAGCACATGCAAGAGGAGAAATGAAGGGGATGAAGAGAAGTAGAAGGCCAGCAGTTGTTGCACTCTTTGAAAAAGAAGAAGAAATGAATGTAGTGGCTGGGTTTGAGTTTAAAATGAGGATGGGGAGGAAACGACCAAAATGTCCATTTGAGTGAAATGAGAGAAATCTAATTATTTGAGGGACTTTAGAGCGTCGTATCGTGACGAGTCAAGAATGAAAAGTGACGAGCACGACGAGATCTTTCCAACACACCTATATTCGGGGAAAACAGAATTTTTCGGAAAAATACTCAATTTTCCTATTAACCACAACCTAGCCCCCTATTAAGACTAATCGCACTAGGAATCAAATGAAACTTCGGGAACATCTTACTAATGATAAATTGGACCAAACATAGGCCCCACAAGCATGAGCTTAAGTGATTTTATTCTAAACTTGAGCTTATAAGAGCCTTGCTCAATGAAATATAAGTAGGTTATGATGGTATTTTATATTTAGTTGTTTATTATAGAATCTTTTTGACCTTTTTTTTTAATTGATGGTGAAGTTTTTTTGTCTTTTAGTGGAGAAATGAGGTTACTTTTTTATTTTTTATTTTTTTTGAAAAATATGATGTGAAATTTAAATTAAAATGCTTTTGATGGAAATATTTTTTTGAGAAATGAGGACTTTACCTTTACTTGACTCTAATAATAGAGTTGCCAAACAAGCTCTGTGGTTGAATGGTGGGCCAAACAAGGTCCACCTCACACGGGCGCATCTCTAATGTCTTTGCGTCACGTGGGGAGTAAACAATAGAAGAGAATGAAATAATCCGAACGTGCTCGTTTCTCCGCTTCTCACTACTCCTAACAACCTTCATCGACTTGTTCTCTCTCTTACAGTTAGAGAAAACTCTCGGAGAAACAGGATTCTTGATTGGGTTTTCGTACCAAATTCCAAAGAAACTGCCTTTTCACTCCTTTTGATTCCCATCTCCTATTCAAGTTGCAGTTTCTAAGAGAAGGAGAAGAAAAAAGAAGAAGAAGAAGAAGAAGAAAGTTGGCACCTTTGGACATAATTACGAAGAGAAGAAGATGAAGGAAAGGCTCCTTGAGAGAGATGTCGTCCTTGGGTACCATTCTGAACAAGGCATTAGATCCAAGTTCGTCTGTTTCTCGAGCTTCAGAGGCTGGATTTCAAAGCTGTGGAAGCAGCTGCGCAATCTCATCTCTGTATGTTGGGAATTTGGACGTTCAGATCCTAGGAAGGCCATCTTCTCCGCCAAGATGGGTTTAGCTCTCACTGTCATCTCTCTTCTCATCTTCTGGAAAGATTCCGACAAGGATACCAGCCGTTACTCCGTCTGTGCCATCATCACCGTCCCCCTCGTCTTCGAATTTAACATTGGTAAGATCACTACCACGAGATCTCTACTTTCCAATCATTTTTGTTTTTCTTTTCTTTTCTGGATTCTGGTGATAATTCCGGCCTTTTGAGGTGAATTTGGATGCACCCAGATCATGGATTAGGAGAATTTTGAGGAATTCTTGTTGGGGGAATTCCAGATTCTCCTTCCAAATTATCTGTGCTGTGCTGTCTCCCTCATAACTACATTGGGTTAGGGATACTGTTTTCTTTTCTCTGCAAATGGTGATTTTCATGGTAATGATTTGGGCCAACGAAAGTAGAGGAGGAACAGCATCCTACCTATGATCTAAACATGTACACAAGATTAATATAATCATAATCATCTATAAGACAACCAAATGGAATGCATCCAAAGTCCAAACACAGTGGAATAATTCAAGAATTTGGTTCTTTCTGAGTAAACCTTTTTCCCCCCTCCCCCACTATCTGTAGGAGAGACACTTAATAGAGGACTTAATCTAGCTTTGGG
Source organism: Cinnamomum chago (assembly GCA_038049695.1). Classification (NCBI taxonomy): domain Eukaryota; kingdom Viridiplantae; phylum Streptophyta; class Magnoliopsida; order Laurales; family Lauraceae; genus Cinnamomum; species Cinnamomum chago. The sequence goes on along the minus strand of CP142451.1, from coordinate 29,609,633 downwards.
GACGATGCTTGGAGGTGGGCTTGCTCTTGGCATTGCAGAATTATCAATACTGACAGGACGCTTTGAGGAACTTTTTATTCTTCTCAGCATCTTCATTGCAGGTAAGGTCTTCGTTTTTAATTTATGGAATGTTTTGGCAGAAGTCAGTTTGCCCTGAAAATCATGAAATTTGGCACCTTACTAATGTATTTGAATCCCAAAAAAGAAGCAGCAGCAGCAGAGAATGTAGAGGCAGTTCTTTTTTTTTTTTTTTTTTTTTTTTTTTTTTGTGGAAAAGGAACTCTTTTTACTCATTAAAAGCAATCTAAGATTCACATTTTTTTTTCAGTATTTCTGAAGGGAAAGGCTTTTTCTATCTTCATATTGTGTTTTCAGGTTTTTTTGCAACGTTCTTGAAATTTTACCCGACACTGAAGCCATATGAATATGGATTCCGGATTTTCATGCTGACATACTCCATCATAATGGTCTCTTGTTATGAGACAAGGGAATTTATCCATACGGCAGTGGCTCGATCCTTGCTCATAGCACTTGGTGCTATTGTTTCTTTGGTTGTAAATATATGCATTTATCCCATCTGGTCAGGTGAGGAACTGCATAATTTGGTGGTGAAAAATTTCATGGCTGTCGCCAACTCACTCGAAGGTAGTGAATGAATGACTTTGTCTTGTTATGTTTATGCCATTTTTGTTTCTACGACATCCTTAGCTGATACTTGTAGATTTTCTTAGGTTGTGTTAATGGGTATCTTCAATGTGTCGAATATGAGAGGGTTCCTTCGAAGATTCTTACATACCAAGCTTCGGATGATCCTCTTTACAAAGACTACAGGACAGCAGTGGAATCAGCTAGCCAAGAAGAGAATTTGGTATGGTTATTGTCTCACAAAAAAGTGTCCACTGATGGCAATTTGTTAATGTACCATTCATTTGAAAATCTCATGTTCAGGGGGGTTTTGCCACCTGGGAGCCACCCCATGGCCCTTATAAGATGATGAGATATCCTTGGAAGAACTACATTAAAGTAAGTGGAGCACTCAGGCATAGTGCATTCATGGTGATGGCACTGCATGGATGCTTACTATCAGAGATACAGGTATTACTCTTTCATTTAGTTATCTAGTGGTGTTGCTGACAATAAAATACTCTGCTTTCATGCGGTATACTTTGAAAATCTGCTCCTGCATTTTCCTTTCTTAGGACGTGAACAAATGAGGTGTCCACGTCTAATACTATTGACTTGATTTTAATGAGATGATCGTAGTGGAATATCCCTCTTATTCCTCGTCAGGCTTGAGCAATTCAATCCTAGCACGGCTCCGAAAGCAAGTTTTAGTTTATGCAATGATCAGATTTCCATTTCTTTATTATATGGTCCAGCATGGCCTAGATGGTCAATAAGCTCTCATGTTTAATTGGCTTTCACTGGCCATCAACATGAGGACTTGGCTTTACAAGGGAGACGAGCACTACTGAAAGTCCATTGATGAATGTTAATCATTCCATCTCTATATCAGAAAAAGAAATTCTGGCCTTACTAGATTAAGTGGAGATAACTACCCTTACTAAGAGATCTCAAGTTTGTTAACCAACACACCCAAAATGCCTAGGCGTTAAAGGTGTGGCGAACTAACTACTTAACACTACCCTTCAGTCGGGTGTCGAGCGGGACACCATGCGGATTCGAAGCACACACTTGCATAAGATGCGGCAGGGGGCCTTTTTGGCCTGCTTACATACGGCCACACACAAGACAGATATGTTTGCTCTGATACCATCTCAAGTTGCTAACCAATACACCCAAAAAGCCTAGGCCATAAAAGGTGCGGCAAACTAACTACTTAACAAGAGAAACACCTATGTGCCCTAGCTCAATATTAAAACCCGTTGAGGGACGAAAAACTTGTTAACTAAATTGAAGATTGATCCCAAAAAATCAATTCTGGTATCCATTTGGTCCCTTTTGGAAGTAGGATTTCACACCCATTTTCCCCCAGTCATTCAATTCAATTTCTGATTGCGTCTTTTTATTTTAGTTATACTTTTAACTACCAAAGGGGGAAATGACACGACCCGAGCCCGAGATTATGATTAATCCGAGTTAACCTTGAGTCGCGTCGCATACTTACTCCCGTGAACCTCAATCACCTTAACATTGACAAGGGATAACAAATATACATTATGCGGAAATAATCACAAATATACATTGCTTGTGTATGACAAAAATCCATTTACACTATATACAAACTAATCACTTGCCTATTTAAATACAAGCCAATGATTAAAAGTGTAAAAACTCATTCCAATCCATAACAAAGTTTCTTATCAAGTATTCATTGTGTTCCTTTCATTTCCATTCAACTAATCCTCTTGGAGGAACCGAATTGGACGCCTCCCATGGCGCTGTAGCCTCAGAAGAACAGACATGGGCAGTTGTGCCTGTAATGCCATTAATAACACTATGAATTTGGAAATTCAACAATGTATAAACAAGTATATCATTAAACATGCTATTTACATATTTAATTTAGCTAACTCATGGTTAGACATCACAATTTCACTTCATAATCAATGAGAGTCTTTTATTTGGCAAACTACAATAGCATTTTAATTTCAATTCATATTCTATCTTCCATAATAGGAAGGATTTCCATCTTACACACGGAAGGATTCATATCTTGTGGGACTTATCAGAGTCCGGGCCAAGGACAACTGATATCACCACGGAGTTCCGGAACACCCCAAATAATCCGCTGCAGTAGACACAACTCCAATGAGCTTACAGAAATCACCATGTAGTGCCAGACTCAAAAGTAACAATCCAAGAATTCCGTTCCAATACAATTAATGGATTCAATTTAATTTCGATTTACAATCCATCTTGGATACAATTCAATGTTCCATTATCTAATACCAACCATTAGGATGTAATCCTCAGTTATTTAATGTACGTGTTATTTTCGATGACATCACAGTTTATGTGAATTTTGTACATTAAAATCCCCTTAATCAATATCCATGGTGGTAAAACAACATTATTAGCCTTGAGATGATCAATAGACTTTATCTTTCAAATTCATAAACACATTCTGAAATTATAGTAACTCCGTACAAATTCATTCACGTATTATCAATTAGCTTTGGAAGCTAATATTACCATCGGATTACAATTATTAACCTTGGTTACCCTTTTGGTTAACATACACTTCACTTTGGATTAAAATCCAAAGATAATATTTTTTGGAAATATTAACAAATTCCTTATTCACTCATCGTACTATAATTAGTCTTTAAACTAATTTTCCTAGACCATTTATGATCCTAAAACCAAAATTTAACTCAAAAGAGGACAAATTTCCATAGTTAAGTGACAGTCCGATCGATCGGATAACAGTCCGATCGATCGGACCTGCAACAAATTCAGTTGCAGTATCCTAAATTTGCTTTTCTTCTTTCCTCTTTCTCTACATTCAGTTCATAATCTACATAGTCAAAATGGAACCTCCTGTTCCCCCATCAATAACCATCTCCATACACATCAAAATCACACTTCTATTCATCATACAATCCATATAAACAATCTACAACTCAAATAAAATTCCAAACACAAGGTTACAACTAAGTTACAATAAAATCCAAGAAACACCATACTTATTAGCATATAAACACAAATCATTGTTTATACTTGCCTTTCGCTTCAATTTCAAGACAAAACCCCTTCTTTATGAGCTTGACTTGGTATAAACCACCCAATTGAAACCCTAACACCATATAACAATTCCAAAACGAATCTAATAAGGTTTTTGGAATGAAAAAAGAGTCTAAATAACTCTATTGGAAACCAAAATCACTACAAGTACTTACTTGTAGCTCAACAAGAGAAATCACAGCCTTTCCCTTTAACTCAATCTCCAAAGAAACTTGAAGAAGATGATGGAGGAGATTACAACACTAAAGTCATCTTTGAGAATCTCTTTCAAAAATCCCTCTCTAAGCACTTGAGAATGATGGAACGAAGAACAAAGGAAGAAGAACTCAAGCTTGTTGTGTTTCTCTTTCTCTCAAAGTTGCTGGGATGAAGCCACCTCATTACATGAAGCTTGGGTTTGACACATATCATATGCATTTTTGCACATTAATCCCCTCTATTATGCATATTTCCAGTTTGAGTCAATTCAAGGCTCCTTTGACTCATGTTAAATCAAATGAAAACACGTGTATTATAAAACTTGTTGTACTCATTGAGATACACACGATGGTACCAAATTGCATTGCATCTGACGAAATACGTATAAATTCGTATTTCCGAAAAAAATCCTTAATATCACCATTGTGAGTCTAAAATCAATTCAAGTAAGACAATCTCTTTTAAATTCGTTCATTACGCTTAATTCATCCATTTAAGACTAATTTGATCCATTTCAATCTTTAATCACTATCAAATCGACTAATTATGCTTAAATCACGTTAATCTTGATTAATTAGAGTTAACCTTGATTAACTCGGGTTGGGGTGTAACACTTTCCTAAACTTTTAGAATCATTCGGTCCTCCGAATGAAACATAAACACAATAAGTATAAATACAATAAGTAAAACTCACCTGAACGAACAGCTCTGGATATTTTCGAGCCATTTGTTCTTCTAATTCCCACGTGGCTTCATTAGGTTCATGATGTGCCCAAAGGATCTTAACCCATTTGATTGTCCTTGTGCGTAGAACTTGCTCCTTGGTATCAATAATTCGAACTGACTTCTCAACATATGTGGTGTTCGGTTGAACTTGAATTTCATCATAATTAATGATATGAGTAGAATCCGCCACATATTTTCGAAGCATAGATACATGAAATACATTGTGGATACCAGAGAGCTGCGATGGAAGATCTAGACGATAAGCCACATCTCCAATTCTACTCTTGATTTTGAAAGGTCCAATATACCTTGGTGAAAGCTTTCCTTTTTGCCCAAATCGAATTGTACCTTTCATTAGAGAAGTCTTCAAAAATACTCAATCATCAATGGAAAATTCCAAATCATGCCTACGATTGTCAGCATAACTTTTCTACCTTGATCGGGCTACTCTCAATCTGTCTTGTACCTTCTGAACTCTTTCAGCTGTTTCTGCAATGATCGTAGGACCATGGAAACTTCTGGTTCCCACTTCTTCCCAGCTAACTGGAGTCCTACATCTTCGACCATACAATGCTTCAAACGGTGCCATCTTAATACTGGAGTGATAACTGTTGTTGTATGCAAATTCATACAACGCAAGATGTTCATTCCAATCACTACCAAAATCCATAACACTGGCACGAAGCAAATCTTCCAATGTTTAAATTGTCCTTTCAGACTGCCCATCTGTCTGTGGATGATATGCAGTACTAAACCGAAGTTTATTGCCCATTGAATTCTGAAATGATTGCAAAAATGTGGAAACAAACTAACTGTCTCGATCTGACACAATCGAAATCGGTGTTCCATGCAATCTAGTCACTTCTCTCACAAACAACTTGGACATTTCAATGAATCCCATATCCTTTCTGAATGGAAGAAAATGTGCAGACTTCGTAAGACGATCCACAATCACCCATACAGTATCATGATGTCTTCTGGTCATTGGCAAACCAGATACAAAGTCCATAGTCAAGTGTTCTCACTTCCATCTAGGAATATGTAAAGGATGAAGTAATCCAAGTGGCTTCCTATGCTCAAACTTCACACGCTGATAGGTCAAGCATGAAGATACATAACCTGCTATCTCCCGCTTCATATTATTCCACCAAAACCTGTCCTTTAGATTTCTATACAGTTTTGTACTTCCAGGATGCATAGAATATCGGGTGTGATGAGCTTCAAATATTACTGCATGTTTCAAATCTTCTTGTGCTGGTATATACAATCTATCTCTGAAGTAGAGAACTCCTTCGCCAACACAAAATTTGGTCTAGCTGCAATGTTATCCTTGATTTTCACCAATTCAGGATCTTCGAATTGTTTTTCCTTGATTTGCTTGATAAGAATTGGTTCAAACACTGACATTGTTGTAAACATAATTCTATTGTCCACTAATTCAATGGACACATCCAAATCTCTGAATTCTTCAATCAAATACCATCCACCAACCAGCGATGCCAAGTTAGCCGATTTGCGACTCAAAGCATCAGTTACTACATTACCTTTTCCAGGTACATAAGTGAATGGAAAATCATAATCTTTGATCAGCTCTAACCAACGGCGTTGCCTTAGATTTATGTCCTTTTGAGTGAACAAATATTGAAGGCTTCTGTGATCACAATGAACTTCATAAACCTCTCGATACAGATAATGCCTCCATTGCTTCAAAGCAAATTCAACAGCCGCGAGCTCTAAATCATGTGTAGCATAATTCTTCTCATGTTCTTTTAACTGATGCGAACCATTGGCAATAACTTTGCCATTTTGGATCAGTACACATCCCAATCCTATACCGCAAGCATCAGAATAAATTACAAATCCTCCTCTTCCATCAGGTAATGACAAGATTGAGGCTGAGACTAATCTCTGTTTCAATGTTTGAAAACTGGACTCACATTCATCATTCCATACAAATGAAATGTTCTTTCGAGTCAGTTTTGTCAATGGTGCTGCAATTCTAGAGAAGTCTTTTACAAATCTCCTGTAATACCCAGCCAATCCTAAAAAACTCCACACTTCAAGAACAGTCTTCGGACTTTGCCAATTAGTAATGGCTTCAATCTTAGCTGGATCCACTGTTAATCCTTCTCTAGTAATTATATGACCCAAAAATGACACCTGCTGCAACCAGAAATCACACTTCTCTAGCTTTGCAGACAACTGATTGTCTCTCAACAATTGCAATGCTGTTCTCAGATGATGTGAATGTTCTTGCTCTAACTTTGAATATACCAGGATGTCATCAATGAAGATCACAACAAACTGGTCTAAATAAGCAACAAAAATTATGTTAATCAAAGCCATAAACACTGCAGGTGCATTCGTTAATCCAAAAGGCATAACTAAAAATTCGTAATGCCTATATCGGGTCCTAAATGCAGTCTTCTGCACATCCTGATCTCTCACACGAATCTGGTGGTATCCAGATCGGAGATCAATCTTAGAAAAATACGATGCACCCTCGAGTTGATCAAACAACTCATCAATTCTAGGCAACAGGTACTTGTTCTTTATTGTTATCTGATTCAGTTGCCTATAATCAATACACATACGTAGGGTGCCATCCTTCTTCTTAACATACAATATAGCTGCTCCCCATGGTGATACACTAGGTTTGATAAAACCTTTGTCAAGCAAATCCTGTATTTGTTTCTTCAACTCATGTAATTCAGATGGTGCCATTCTATATGGTGCCCGCGATATAAGTGCAGTACCCGGCACAAGTTCTATAGTGAAATCTACTTCCCTTGCTGGAGGTAGACCTGACACTTCTTTCGGAAACACGTCTGGAAACTCACAGACTACAGGAATGTCGTCCAATTCCTTCCTTGGTTTCTTTTCAGTAATGAATGCGATGTAGCCTTCACAACCACTTTGCATCATTCTCTCAGCCTTTATTGCTGAAACGAGTCTTGTATTAAACTTCTTTTATGTGCCCTCAAATAACACATTGACATTGACTTCATCTAATTTAAAAGTAATGATTTTGCGGAAACAGTCAAGACAAGCTCTGTACTTCACAAGCCAATCCATGCCAAAAATTACATCAAAATCATTCATAGTCAACACTGCTAAGTCTGCTGGCATTGACACCTCTCCGATTTTAACACTACATTGGTGTACATATAATTCACATACCACTTTTCTTCCCAATGGAGTAGTCACAGTAAAATCATAAGACAGTTGTCTAATTTGTTTTTGCATATCACAAACAAATAGAGGTGCAACAAATGAATGAGTACACTCAGGGTCAAACAATGCAATCGCTGGTCTATTATCAACATAAATCATACCTTCCACCACATTAGCTGCAGCTTCAGCTTGTTCTCTGTTCGCAGCATAGACTTGTCCTACAACCTGATGCCTATTTTGTTGTTGCTGTTGCCGAGGTTGTTGTTGTCTCTGACGTTGCTGTCATTGACGTTGCTGCTGTGGAGGAGCAGGAAATGCTGCCTGTCTTTGAGGAGGCTGTTGCTGTGGAGCTTGGTTATCTCTTCTAACTCTGGGACATTGAGCCATTCTATGTTCCATTGAACCACAAGTTAGGCATGCCCCAGTGTTTCTCCAGCAAGCTTCAGTTTTGTGAGATTTTCCACATGTCTCACAAACTGATCTAACGTCAGTTTTAGCAACAAATTTCTATTTCTTATTCTTGAATCTGTTTCCCTTTCTCATCCAAGGGCTACCACTCCTTTTAGGACCAACAGTTGATTCTTGTTCTTGGTTTTCTCTATGAACCTCTTCAGCAGTATATGCTTTATCTACTGCATCATCAAATTGTGTAGGCTGCTGTCCAGCCATAACCATTTTCTTGTAAGCTGGGTTCAAACCATTTATGAACCTCTTGATTTACTTCTCCTCGATATCTATCAATTCCGAAGCATACTTAGACAATTTGATAAATGTATGCACATACACTGTCACAGTCATATGTCCTTATTTCAAATTCAGAAACTCTAATTCCTTCTTCTGTCTAACATGCTCTGGAACAAAGTTCCTCTCAAATTGTTTTCTGAAAGTCTCCCAAACAGTAGCTGTAGGTGTTTCAAGTAATGCATCTTTGATACCTTTCCACCAATCCTTTGCTACATCTCGTAACATGGAAGAAGCAAGCAACACCCGCTGCTTTGAAGTACAAACAATGGTATCAAATACATCTTCAATGTGTTGTATCCATTCATCAGCAACTAATGCATCTTCTTTACCTTGAAACTCAGTAGCTCTTCGCTTCCTAAACTGTTCATAAAGAACATACCTGAGTACCAACATTAGGCAGTGGTTGAACTGGTGGTGCTTGTGGAGTCTGAATCTGAGTTTGCAATTGACTTTGCACTTGTAGCATAGCATTAATCTGAGCTTGCATATTCAACTGTGCCTCATGACTTTTAGCCATCTGCTCTAATATAGCAGTGAATTTAGCATCACTATTTAGAGGAGTAGGAGGTGTAGGTGTAGGACCTTCATTCCCACTATAATCAGGATTATCATTCTCTCCGTTTCCTGATCCATATGCCATTTTGAAATAACATAGGAAGTTAAGATAGATATCGTTATACTTCCATCACACACATATCACATATAGTGAAAGCAAACCACATTTAGTAAAAGCAATAAATGACAAATCCAAAAGTAGGATTTGATTCGTAATTCCGTTTCCTCACCGTGTCCTTATACTCTCTAAGGATTTTAAAGTCTTCCTAACTCTTTCACTTAGCTCTGATACCATACAATAAGTATGACATGACCCGAGCTCGAGATTGTGATTAATCTGAGTTAACCTCGAGTTGCGTCGCATACTTACTCCCGTGAACCTCAATCACCTTAAAATTGACAAGGGATAACAAATATACATTATGCGGAAATAATCACAAATATACATTGCTTGTGTATGACAAAAATCCATTTACACTATATACAAACTAATCACTTGCCTATTTAAATACAAGCCAATGATTAAAAGTGTAAAAACTCATTCCAATCCATAACAAAGTTTCTTATCAAGTATTCATTGTGTTCCTTTCATTTCCATTCAACTAATCCTCCTGGAGGAACCGGATTGGACGTCTCTGGTGGCGCTGTGACCTCAGAAGGACAGACATGGGCAGTTGTGCCTGTAATGCCATCAATAACACTATGAATTTGGCAATTCAGCAATGTATAAACAAGTATATCATTAAACGTGCTATTTACATATTTAATTTAGCTAACTCATGGTTAGACAGCACAATTTCACTTCATAATCAATGAGAGTCTTTTATTTGGCAAACTACAATAGCATTTTAATTTCAATTCATATTCTATCTTCCATAATAGGAAGGATTTCCATCTTACACACGGAAGGATTCATATCTTGTGGGACTTATCAGAGTCCGGGCCAAGGACAACTGATATCACCACGGAATTCCGAAACACTCCAAATAATCCGCTGCAGCAGACACAACTCCAATGAGCTTACAGAAATCACCATGCAGTGCCAAACTCAAAAGTAACAATCCAAGAATTCCGTTCCATTACAATTAATGGATTCAATTTAATTTCGATTTACAATCCATCTTGGATACAATTCAATGTTCCATTATCTAATATCAACCATTGGGATGTAATCCTCAGTTATTTAATGTACGTGTTATTTTCGATGACATCACAGTTTATGTGAATTTTGTACATTAAAATCCTCTTAATCAACATCCATGGTGGTAAAACAACATTATTAGCCTTGAGATGATCAATAGGCTTTATCTTTCAAATTCATAAACACATTCTGAAATTATAGTAACTCCGTACAAATTCATTCACGTATTATCAATTAGCTTTGGAAGCTAATATTACCATCGGGTTACAATTATTAACCTTGGTTACCCTTTTGGTTAACATACACTTCACTTTGGATTAAAATCCAAAGATAATATTTTTTGGAAATATAAACAAATTCCTTATTCACTCATCGTACTATAATTAGCCTTTAAACTAATTTTCCTAGACCATTTATGATCTTAAAACCAAAATTTAACTCAAAAGAGGACCAGTTTCCACAGTTAAGTGACAATCCGATCGTCGGACATGCAACAAACCCAGTTGCAGAATCCTGAATTTTCTTTTCTTCTTTCCTCTTTCTTTACATTCAGTTCATAATCTACATAGTCAAAATGGAACCTCCTGTTCCCCCATCAATAACCATCTCCATACACATCAAAATCACACTTCTATTCATCATACAATCCATATAAACAATCTACAACTCAAATAAAATTCCAAACACAAGGTTACAACTAAGTTACAATAAAATCCAAGAAACACCATACTTATTAGCATATAAACACAAATCATTGTTTATACTTGCCTTTCACTTCAATTTCAAGACAAAACCCCTTCTTTATGAGCTTGACTTGGTATAAACCACCCAATTGAAACCCTAACACCATATAACAATTCCAAAACGAATCTAATAAGGTATTTGGAATGGAAAAAGAGTCTAAATAACTCTATTGGAAACCAAAATCACTACAAGTACTTAATTACTTGTAGCTCAACAAGAGAAATCACATCCTTTCCCTTTAACTCAATCTCCAAAGAAACTTGAAGAAGATGATGGAGGAGATTACAACACTAAAGTCATCTCTGAGAATCTCTTTCAAAAATCTCTCTCTAAGCACTTGAGAATGAAGGAACGAAGAACAAAGGAAGAAGAACTCAAGCTTGTTGTGTTTCTCTTTCTCTCAAAGTTGCTAGGATGAAGCCACCTCATTACATGAAGCGTGGGTTTGACACATATCATATGCATTTTTGCACATGAATCCCCTCTATTATGCATATTTCCAGTTTGAGTCAATTCAAGGCTCCTTTGACTCATGTTAAGTCAAATGAAAACGCGTGTATTATACAACTTGTTGTACTCATTGAGATACACACGATGGTATCAAATTGCATCGCATCTGACGAAATACGTATAAATTCATATTTCCGAAAAAAGTCCTTAATATCACCACTGTGAGTCTAAAATCAACTCAAGTAAGCCAATCTTTTCTAAATTCATTCATTACGCTTAATTCATCCATTTAAGACTAATTTGATCCATTTCAATCATTAATCACTATCAAATCGACTAATCATGCTTAAATCACGTTAATCTCGATTAATTAGAGTTAATCTTGATTACCTCGGGTTGGGGTGTAACAGGAAATGACTGAAATATTCAAGGGATGATGATCTAATAGATTAACAATGGAGTGAGAGCTAGGATCAGGTGCAGTCAAGTGGCTTCGAGCAACACACTTGGAAGTAGCAGAGATAAAGCTCACAGATCAGGCACAAAACTAAGAGAAGCCCCCTACCGAGCACAAGAAACACTAAGATAAGATGAGCTTAGCAGAGCGTCTAGACAATGAAAGAGCCAAGGAAAGAAAAAACAACCTAAAGCGTAAATGTGAATCAATCTACCTTGCAACCTAAAGCATAAATGAGAATCAATCTACCTTGCGGTTGAGTTGCTGTAGATCTTTGGACTCAATCTAGCTTACCAGTTACTGCATTTAGTAATTTGAGAGGCAGAATAATCTTTCAGATCGAGTAGCTAGGAGGAGTTCTTCCATCAATCCTACCAAAGACAGATCCATTTGCTATCCCCGACGAGGAATCTTTCTATCATAATCTCAAGGTATACTTGGTTTGAAGAGTCTTAAACTCAGGACTAAATTGTGGATTTCTTTACCATAAATGTAAGATCCCTTACCTCACTCTACACCATCATATATTTTGCCACCCCACTCATTTTTTCTATTATGAAAAATACTTACTCCTTTCTGTTGAAAGCAGTTGGAAGGAACTCACTGGTGCAACCACGAGGTTGCAAGTTTTGAGTCATGTTACTTATCCCAAACAAAAGGCAGGCAGATTGGACACTGGATCCAATTTCCAAGACTTTCATTCTTCTATGATGAAATTTCTCTTGCCTATCATCTAATGATGCCAAAGCCTTGGAGATCATTGTTATACCTGTATCTTTCCTAGCTCGTATAATGTAATTCGTCTCCTTCCATGAGGTTGTGCTCTACTGAATGACCGTGAATGACTTCTCTTATGTTAAGGTTGCTTCATAAAAAATTATACATAAAATTCACACTACGGAAACATGACACAAACCAATGTGGTAATGGTATTTCAGTTGTCTCTGGAGTTATTTTTTTCCTATGCGAGGCTAAGTTACCTGACCTTGTTTGCACATACTATCTTGAGGCACATTTGATCCAACTAACTGCTACCTGCCTCAAATATTTTGTGAATGCACTATTTTCCTCTTGCTCTATGTTTATTACTATAGAAACAGAATAAATAGAAGTCTTCACTGGAGGTTTAATGCATGAGAGGAAGGGGGCAAAAAACTCTTCTTTGTCGGCGGCAGAAGGCTCCTTTTCCCATGTCAAGAACCTAATCCATAGGTCAAATGCTAAAAGGATAGTGAAATGACTAATTGCAGCAAGTGACCTTTTTCCATGGAAGTCTCTTCAAGAGCATTGCAGGCAAGCCATTCTGACGGAGATAAACTATCTGCAAATTTTCAACGAAACTGATGTAGATAGCTTTTTCCATGAAAGTTTGTGTTAGTATGTCTAACATGCTAATTTTCAACAAATCTGTTAACATTCCTTTTACATTTTTCCTAATGACAAAGAATATAAGTAACAAGTTCCAAAAGTTTGTATTTCATAATCATAGTATTGCATGATCTGCCTGGATCATATTTTACAAGCATGATCCTGCATTTGCCCAGTGACAGTGTTGGTATTGCATAATGTTGATATTTGCATGCAGAGAGCATGAACAATTAATTAACCAGGCACCATAGTCAAATTGTCTTATATATTTTGGAAAATGTTTTTGTAGGCTCCACCAGAAAGAAGACAGGTTTTTAGTGCTGAGCTGCTGAGAGTTGGCATTGAAGGTGCCAAAGTGCTGCGTGAGCTTGGCAACAAAGTTAAGGCAATGGAGAAATTGAATCCTGGAGACATCATCCTTGTAGTGCACGAGGCCGCAGAAGAGCTGCAAAAGAAGATAGACCGACAATCATACCTTCTTGTCAATTCAGAATACTGGGAGATTGGTAACCGAACTGTGATAATTAAAGATGCTAAAGCTGATCTTAACGCTATGCAAGATGAAGGGAAACCACTTGCTGCAAAGTCCACAAGTGAAGAAATGCTTAATCTTGGACCACCTGCACTTTCCAAGAATTGGGGTGGTAACAACTCCTTTAACATGATCTCCAATTCCTATACACAGCAGGAAGGGTCCCCTGAAACAAAGTTTCAGAAACATCCCTTGTGCCCCTCACGACAATCATTCCGTTCGGATGGAGCCCCTAGTGAAGTTGAGTCACAAACTTATGAAAATGCAAGTGCCTTGTCTTTGGCGACGTTCACGTCACTTTTGATTGAATTTGTTGCTAGGCTTCAAAATGTTGTTGATTCATTTGAAGAGCTAAGTGAAGTGGCCAATTTTAAGGAGTCTGTCAGTGAACCAGGATTGGAGAGGGTTGGGTTTTGGACCAGACTTAGCAGGTGCTTGAGGTTTTCTGAATGATAGCTTGGGTTGCTTTTGATGACATGAGATGAATTTGTTGGATTTGTTGAAGCTGTGGGTTTCCATTGAGCTCGGTGTACAGAAAATTGTAAATAAGGTGGGAAACATTCAAACAAATTAAATCCACATTCGTGTATACCCTGATCCTGATGGCACTGGTCGAGTAACCTACCAGTAGTTGGCACTCATGGAACCGGGTGCACCTGCATAACCTTTTGGCACTTTACTAGTTAAGTAAAAGTCAAGTAAAACATTCATTTTTCTGACGAGGGGTCACATCAAAAGTATACTTTTTTAAAAATCTCCTCCTTTTTAAAAAAAGAAAGTAAAAAAGCAACCTCCTTTCTCCACTAAAAGATAAAAAATCTTCACTTTTCTATGCAAAAAGTCAAAAAGATTCATACCAAACAACTAAACATAAAAGGGTGCCAACGGTCCTTAAGCACGGTCTTCTAAGGCATCTAGTCCAACAATTTTTTCTCTAATATCTATAGTCCAGACAGTTAGAGATATTTTGGTGAGAGGTCCCTAATACGCCACGTCATTTATTTTCATGACTAATTTGCCCCTTTCAATCCTCGTTCCTAGGCCAAGTCCTCTCTTATTTTCTGTTGTCCCGGAGAACTCCTTCCATCTTCTTCTCTCTCATTTTCTATTTTCTGTTCCTTTCCATGGTTATGGAGTAGAGTTGTAGAGCACCTTCCGTCACCACCATGACTTCCGATTATCTCTCTTTCATTTCTTCAAAGATAGAAATGGTTTTACTTTCGCTTCCTCTTTCATCTGAAGTCTCTTCCAAATCTCTCTCTTTACAACTAATATGAAAAGGAGCAGTTTTCTCTTTTTCTTGTTTTCCCTCTCTCTCTTTTCTCGACTGGATCATGGTCATCAAGTGTTCTTGTTTTGGATTTTGGTTTTTATTAGAATCTGAATTTCTGTATACTGATTTTTGGTATCGCCGAACTCAAATAAATTTAACAGAAACTTTGATAAACTGAACAAAAACTCAGATGAATTTACCAAAACTTAGATAAATTTATTTGATTTTTCGATAAACTTATTTGAACTTCTAGCAAAACTAAAACAAATTTATCCGAGTTTTGAACAATTTTTTTGAGTTTCGAACAAATTTATCTGAGTTTGAAAAAAAAATTATCTAAGTTTTGCCCAGTCCCATGTGCAGATTCTCTAGATGATTTCTTCTTTTCAGATAAATTTATTTGAATTTTGCCCAGTCCCATGTGCAGATTTTCTGGATGATTTATCCTTCTTTGAATTAGTTTTCCCCATTTTCTTTCTCTTACATATAGTAATCCTTGATTTGTGCAATCAAATAATCTTCACGAAATTGATGAATTTTCTCCCTTTTTTTCTCCAAATGAAACTCTTAACGAAATCATTTTTCCTTTTTTGTATACTCCATAGAGTGTATTAAGAGGGGCATTGTAGACTTTTTAAGTGTTTAAAACTTGAGAAGACCTTTGACTTTACAGAAAAAACACGTGGACTATTTGTAATAAAAATCAAAGTTGAGGGACCTCTGATCAAATGTCCCAAAATAAAATACCATCATAGCCTACTTATAATTTATTCTCTCTTGATTTGATGCTTTACTTTATCTTTATTTTACAGTAAAATTACCAAACGGGCCAATGGAAACGAATAAATGGATTATAATTAAATGGGCGACTTTTTAAAGCTTAAGAGTACTGCCATTTTTAATTAAATGGATCCTTGGCACGAGTGATCATGGGGTGGGTATTGATGGAAGAGATAGATGTGGTTACAGTTGTAGGGTCAGAGAAGATAGGGGGCCACAATAACTTGAAGAAGCATGTGGCTGATTTTGAAAAGGAAATGAAGTCTCATCAAAGACAACATGGCGTGAGAGAAACACACGGCCTGTGCATTAGTCAAGGCAACGTTAGCTTTTGTGATTGAGACTGTAGCCAATAAATACGCATCTGGTAGAGTGAAACTCAAGTTTGATATGTGTGTAGGGGCAGAGCGAAGCCATGGGTAACAGGCACACCCAAATACACGTAAAAATGAATATTATGACTGCCTCACGGAAGGGAAAATAGTTGCATTAAGGGTCTTGTAGCCAAGAAATACCATTGTTTAAAGAGGGAAGTAAGATGATAGAAAGGAACTCACTTGTACAATAGTCGATTAAAATACAACCCTCCATCCAACGCCCACAACCCTTTGATCTAAACCATTTACAAAATATATGTTTCAGAAAGTGTTTCCAAGCATTTGTTTGAAATGGTTGTACGCCCTTGGGCAAATATGAGCGAGCCGGATGTAATCAATTTGCAAGAAGGAGTGAAATCCATTTCTTCATTAACAATCAAAACATGGTCATTTGGAAACATAACCCATATCTCAAATTTAATACCATTTGGAATACAAAAATGTTGGAAAAATGGCTAAGAGCTACACTAGTTTTTGTCAACTTTGAGCCAAAAACTAAGTGGGACCCACTTATCCTTTTGGGTGGGAATACATGGGAATATAATCTACTCCATGAGTAGATTATGGACATGTACTGAGTTGCTCTAATCCATTTAGGAGTGAATGAGAAATTGCCTCCTAAACACCACTACTTGAACATGTTAAACATGGAAACAAAAGGAAGTGGTGAACTTGCTTCCCACATTGCTTGGGAGCAAAACATTCCTTGGGTATAAATATGATTACCTTGGTAGTATAAGATGAGCCCCAAGGGGCATCCCACTTTTGTGGAGGAGGGAGGACCTAGACAAAGGTGGGGTCACCACCACACACGTGCGCGCCCCGCACCGGGCCGGGCTTGGGCTTAGGCTTCACGCGGGAGTTGGGCTTGCTTGGCCCACTACCCATTTATAATTTTTGGAGAAATTTTATTTAATAAAATTTTCCTTTTTTGCAAATGGGATGTGTCCTTAGTGGTGTGTCCATTCGCCTTTGAAAGGGTGTGTCCAAACCCAAGAGAGGTGTGTGTAGCATCAGTTTACTGAACAGTCACTGTTCTGAATAGATGCAACCCCTATGAAGAGACCTGATACAAGCTATTTATATGCATCTTGTTCATGACTTTTCATCATCCAATTCACTGCTGTTACAATGCATTTTCGAGTCATCCTCATTGTCAAGAGAGAGTCCTGCTGCTGCACTTTTGGTTCGCCTGTCACACAGTTTGTAGTGCTGCAACTGTTGTGAAATTGATCATTGTATCCTGGAGACAAATGTTGTTGAAGCTCGTGAGCACCTTTGCGGGGGCGAAATTTATCTTAAGGACATAGTGTTAGACACTAGCCTTGATCAAACATCTTTTTGAAGGATACTGTTTTCTACCTTACAATAGAGTACTGTTTCTCTGCCTTCAAACAGTAAGTGATTTCCATTCGTAAATTACATTCTGTAGTTGTATTTTATTGTTGTTTTAATTCACTGTTGTAAGGAACTGTTTCCTGAATTCTGAACTACTACTGTATGTACTCGGATAAACAATCTTAAGAAAAAAAATTTCTTTTCTGAGCACACTTTGTTTTCAGTTTTACTTCAGTATTCTCTGGTTTCAGTTTATGTCAGTTTCACTATTAGTTTCCTTTTCTTCTTATTCTGAAACCAGTATTGTAAAACTGAGTTTCTCTTTTTTATTTTTAACTAGTTACAGAACTTCAGTGTGTTCTGTAAATTGCTTTCTGATTGCCTAAGTATACAGTAACCAATATCTGATTACCATATAGTCTGAGTTTCAATTTACAGTACTGTTAGTTTGTAAATCTGCAGTATACTCTGTGTTTATTTTATTTATGTTCTGTTAACAGTAATGGGTATTGAGATGAATACTCCTGTTGGTACCTTTACCCCTCTTATGGTGAACCATGGAGAGAAACCTAAGAAGTTGAATGGTACTAAGTTCAAGAGATGGCAACAGAAAATGTTGTTCTATCTCACTACCTTGAACTTGGCTAGGTTCCTCCATGAAGAAGCTCCTGCTTTAATAGAAGGTGAGACAGACAAGCAAGTGGTTGCTGTTGTAGAAGCCTGGAAGCATGTTGACTTCCTTTGTTGAAACTATATATTCAATGGACTAAACAACACATTATATAATGTGTACTGTTCATTGAAGACTGCTAAGGAATTATGGGATTCTCTTGATAAAAAGTACATGACGGAAGATGCCGGAATGAAGAAATTCGTTGTTGGCAGATTCCTTGACTACAAGATGATCGATTCCAAAGCAGTTATCAATCAAGTTCAGGAACTTCAGGTAATTCTCCATGAAATTCATGCAGAAAGAATCTCTCTTAGTGAGTCTTTCCAAGTGGCAACAATCATTGAAAAATTGCCACCACTTTGGAAGGATTTTAAGAACTACCTTAAGCATAAGCTAGCGAAAGGAGATGAAACTTGAAGACCTGATTGTAAGATTGAGGATAGAGGAAGACAATCGTGCATCTGAGAGGAAAGCAGGAAAAACCTTCACTGAAGCTAAGGCAAATGTGGTGGAACATGGGCGGAATCCCAAGAAGAGGAAGAACAATCCCAACGGTCCAAAACAAGGTCCCAATGACAACAAGAAGTTCAAAGGGAGATGCTATGTGTACGACAAACCAGGCCACCGTGCTGAGGACTGTCGTAAGCGCAAGGACCAAGGCAATACAAGTAAGAAACCCACGCAGGCCAACATGACAGAATTGGACACTCTCTCCACTGATGTTTCAGACATCAATCTTTCTCTTGTAGTCTCAGAAGTCAATCTGGTTGGTAACACCAGAGAATGGTGGGTGGACACAGGGGCCACTCGACATGTTTGCTCTATTAAAGAAATGTTCTCCACTTATCAAGCATCAACCGGAGAACAACTATTCATGGGCAACTCTGCCACTTCTAAGGTTGAAGGCCAAGGACAGGTGATATTAAAGATGACTTCTGGAAAGGAACTCACCCTCAACAATGTGCTGCATGTACCTGATATTCGAATGAATCTGGTATCAAGCTCACTACTGAGTAAGAAGGGTTTCAAACTAGTATTTGAGTCGAATAAGTTTGTACTTACTAAATCTGGGATGTATGTGGGAAAATGGTACATGAGTGATGGGTTTTCAAGATGAATGTAATGACTATCGTTCATAATAAGAAAAAGTCTTCTACTTATGTGCTTGAGTCTTCTAATGTGTGGCATGGTAGATTAGGTCATGTTAACTATGATGCTTTGCGTAGATTAGTTAATATGGAACGTTTGCCTAAATGCAGTTTTGATTTAAATATCAAATGTGAAACATGTGTAGAAGCTAAACTTACTAGAACTTCTTTTCATTCAATTGAACGAACTTCTGAACCCCTCCAGTTAATTCATTCTGATAAATGTGACCTAAAGTTTGTTCAAATCTTACATTCATTGATGACTGCACAAGATACTGTTATGTTTACTTACTGAGAAGTAAAGATGAGACCTTGGAAATGTTCAAACATTACAAGAATGAGGTTGAGAATCAACTTGATATGAAAAGCGATAGAGGGGGTGAATATGAATCATCTTTTAGTGAATTCTGTTCACAGCATGGTATTATACACCAACCTACTGCTCCTTATTCACCTCAGCAAAATGGTGTTGCTAAAAGGAAAAACAGAACTTTAAAAGAAATGATGAATGTATGTTAATAAGTTCTGGATTACCTCAGAATTTATGGGGGGATGCTATCCTCTTTGCAAATTATATTCTCAACCGAATACCTCAAAAGAAAACCAGTAAGTCCCCCTACGAATTATGGAAAGGCAGAATGCCTACTTACAAATACTTGAAAGTGTGGGGGTGTTTGGTTAAAGTGACGGTTCCTACACCTAAAAAGGTTAAAATAGGACCAAAAACAGTTGACTGCGTATTCATTGGGTATGCTCATAATAGCAGTGCATATCGGTTTCTAATTCACAAGTCTGAGATTCCCGATATGCATCCTAATACTATTATTGAGTCAAGGAATGCATCGTTCTTTGAACATGTATTTCCTTATAAACCATCGCAAGAAACGAGTTCTCTTAAAAAAACTCATGATACTGCTAGTAGCAGTAATCAAAACCAACAAGAGATTGATGAACCTAGACGGAGTAAGAGGGCTAGAGCATAAAAAACGCTTATTTCAGATTTTCTAACATTTTTGTTAGAAGATGAGCCTCAAAGCTATAAAGAAGCGGTGTCCAGTCCAGTCCAGAGGCACCATATTGGAAATAGGCAATAAATAGTGAAATTGAATCCATTTTGCAAAACCATACATGGGAACTTGTAGATCTCCCACAAGGTTGCAAAACTCTTGGATGCAAGTGGATATTCAAGAGAAAGATGAAAGTAGATGGATCAATCGATAAGTACAATGCCAGGCTTGTTGTTAAAAGGTACATACAAAAAGGAGGCTTGGACTATTTCGATACTTATTCACCAGTGACGAGAATAACATCCATTCGAATGTTAATAGCAATTGCTGCTATATACAATTTCGAGATACATCAAATGGATGTAAAGACAACTTTTCTAAATGGTGAATTAGACGAGATATATATGGAACAACCAGAAGGGTTTAATGTTTCAGGTCAAACTAAGAAAGTTTGTCGGCTTGTCAAATCTCTATATGGATTAAAACAAGCACCAAAACAGTGGCATGAGAAATTTGACAGTTTAATGATGTCAAATGGGTTTAAGATCAATGAATGTGACAAATGTGTATATGTCAAGAACACTAACAATGGCTGTGTCATTATTTGTTTATATGTTGATGATTTGCTCATTATGGGTAGTAATGATGATATCATTCAATCTACCAAGAGAAATGTTAAACAATAAGTTTGACATGAATGATTTAGGTGTTGCAAATGTCATACTAGGGATAAAAATCTCTAAAACATCAGATGGACTGATATTATCTCAATCACACTATATTGAGAAAATACTCAAAAAATATAATCAAGATAATAGCAATCCAGCGAGGACACCTATAGATATTAGTATCCATTTATCCAAGAATAATGGAAAAGACATATCACAACGAGAATATGCACAAATAATTGGCAGCCTAATGTATGTGATGAATTGCACTCGTCCTGACATTGCATATGCTGTTAGTAAATTGAGTAGATACACAAGTAATCCTGGATCAGACCACTGGGAGGCCTTAGTTCGGGTCCTAAGATATTTAAAATACACCCAAAACTATGGTTTGCATTACTCTAAATATCCAGTTGTACTTGAGGGCTATTGTGATGCCAACTGGATATCCGATATCAAAGATTCAAAGTCCACAAGTGGATATCTATTTACACTTGGTGGTGCAGCGGTATCATAGAAATCTTCTAAACAAACATGCATTGCTAGATCCACTATGGAATCCGAGTTTATTGTATTGGATAAAGCTGGCGAAGAAGCTGAGTAGCTTCGTCCATTCCTAGAAGATATTCCAATATGGTCAAAACATGTGCCTCCTATCTGCATTCATTGCGATAGTCAATCGGCAATTGGAAGGGCACATAGTAAAATATATAACGGTAAGTCTCGATAAAAACTCAATCACAATAGTTGGTTGGAAATATAAGTACCCATCAGAAAAAGCTAGTGGGTCTCAAAGATCTTCTCATGTAGAACTTGAGAGTCTTGACTACATGTACATCCTCCCTAATTTCTTATATACCATCAGCACCATAATCTAAAGTTTCTTGCCTAAAGGACAAATATCCAAATAGTTAGTCAGTAAATTCCTGTCGTGCATTGATAGATAAAACTGAAGAGAGAAATGAACGAAATTCGCAAAAGGAATCACAAGAAATAGTAGTTTTCAGATCCAAAGACAAATATAGTAGAAAGAGATGGTGGGCTTACAATAGTTGTAAAGCTTTTCCCTTCAATTTCAGTAGAAGCATTTGCCTTCAATTTCAACAAAAGCCTTTTGAGATTGAGAGGCCGATCCCTCAAGTATCTACTAACTTTGAAATAGTTCCATAGATTTAATTTTGTTGATAAGGTTTAGAGAAGTTAAACGGGATGGACAATACTGTTGTGAGAGATTTAAAATAGTTCTTTAGAGAAGATTCGATAGATTTAATTTTATTGATAAGATTTAGGGAAGTTAAATGGGATGTTATTTTTTAGAGAAGAATTGGTAAATTTAATTTTGTTGATAAGGTTTAGGGAAGTTAAATGGGATGTACGGTTGTTATGAGTAGCTTTTGTACAAGATTCGAATTCTTAAGAGGATGTGACGAGTAATGCCACGTGGCATGACCACAATGAAGAAAGAAAATGCCATGTGTCACACTCTCACAAAGAGGGCGCCGTCTTTACATATAATAAATGCGATATACAATTATAATTTTAATGAGTTTGGAGTCCAGACCCAATATCGTGTCCCATAGTAGCATGTCTGGAACTTCACCGTGGAGCCTATTGATATCCCACTCAGTTAGGCCTATCAATGGGACAGGCCAAGCCCGGGCATGGATTGAATATTGGACAGGCCTGTCGAGGTTGTCCAATATCAACCCTAAATTGAGCGGGCCTATGTCAAATCTCATTCCGTATGGAGTCGGGCCTGGACTTTAGCATTTTCATCAAATGGACACATCTTTTTTCTTCATAATGGGTGAAGCTCTGTTAATAAAGATGATAATGATGGACGGACATAGGGTGAGCCAAATTTCAACTTGATCAAATTTCAAAAGGTTTAGATACTGGATAGTAGATATTAGGTCTTCAAAATGAAGGGTGGTGAATCTATAAAAAACTTCATACCTAAACTCAATAGTGAATCTAGTCCAAGTATCAAATTGAGTCCATTGCCAATTCATGGCTAGAAGAAGTGTTAATAAAGGATTGAGAGCTCGGTTATGCCCTATTTGAGTTGCTGCTCATTTAAGTCTCATGGCCAATGGCCCTTATGGGATTAATTCAGTATACAAAGACAATTCCACATAGGCATTCTATAAGTTACCTCATTAATCAAACATAATACTAACAATTCCATATGAGCATTATATGTGTTTCCTCAGTAATCAGGCACAAGACTCACAACTTGAGCAGAAAAACCCATGCCAACACCCATGAGATATCGAGATTGATTCCGATCACATATTCACTTGCAGCAGCATTGTCTGCCTCCTCGCCATCGAAGCCCAGATGACTCCACTTCTCTGTAATGGGGCAAGATAGAGAGTCCAGCCAGGTCTCCTTGAGCTGAGAGTCAGAAACCCTAACCCCAACACTAACCCTAACCACGTACAGAATTCTTCTTGCAGCTTTTGCCATGAAACACCAAATGGGTACTTCCCAAATCAACTAAGGATGTGCAGAAATGCTTGAAATTGGTGGGAGAGAAGAGGGTTTTTGGTGTGGAGTGGGAAGGGATTGAATTCATGATAAATGATGGAGGGAATACACATTTTGGAGGGAGTTTTTGGAGGGTTCCCATTAAAATATATAAAAATCAATAAAATTACCTTGCGGGGAGACCGGGCCGAGCCTGGACGAGCGGGGCATGCTCTGCCCATTCCCAATTCCATTTTGGTCGGGCTTTCAAATAATTGTCCAAGCGGGGCTCAATTTGTTTTAAAAGCCATCTATTTTTGGACTTGGGAGTCTAGATTTTGATATTGTTGATTAATTTGATCCTATCACCAAAACTAGCAGGGTAAATAAGTTATTGCTCATCCAATAATGGAGTATGGTAAATGTATAGATTAGGTGAGAGTATGCCAATTAAAGATAGATTGGTAGCTTTCAGGTTTCAAGTTTGTTGTCCAATCTCTTTGGAAATGTACACTTATCTCTCCCAAAAGAAAAAAGAAAAAGAGTTAGACATCCAACTTACATAGAATTTTACAAAACCTATCATTATTCATTTCTGATGTTGTGATAAATGTCACTAAAGCAAAAAAAATGTCTTGTATTCTGTGGTGATTGATCTTCTAGGGAATACTATACACTAGTCCTTAATAATAGGCTAGGAAGAGTGATAATTTGTACTAAATATAAATATTCTTTAAGTGGATTGGTTAAGATTACAAGAGTTAGTCTATTTCGAGAGGCGTAAGGAGAGGAAAACCCCATAAATTTGTAACTCTGATTTGTTAGGGCTAGTGGAAATTGCCCATATTGCTCCATGGATGTACAAACATACTACCGAACCATGTAAATCTTATTATGTTCTACTTGTGTTTGGCCACATTCTTCAAGGGGGTCATCTCATAAATATGAAGTTGTGTTGATTGTGTTGTGTATTGTTAGTGGTATTATTGGAGAATGTGATTTGGGATTTATCCTTATTTATTGACTCACTTTACGTTCATATGGAAGTAGTATTGTTGATAATATTACCTGCAAAGTGATATAAGTGGATAACAATAAGAGTATCATCTGTAAATTGCAAAGTACCCCATGCTGGCAACAAGTAGCAACTGAAAAATGATAATTCTCTCCACTCGTAAGTTTGTCAAAAGAATAAAGTGGGAACCTCTCACAAATAATATACAAAGGGAGAGAGAATCCCTGTGTTAAAGGCCTCTAATAGAATGGATTCTCCATTGTTACCAGGGATGGAAACGAATGCAGTAAAGATACAACCACGAATCCGTTGAACAAATTTTGCAAAGAATCCAAGGAAAATTTAGTGAAAACAATCATTCAAGAGTGTTATAAGATTTTCTATTTCAAGTTTGATAGACCATGATGATTTTGCTTCATTTGGTGAGTCATTTCTTAGAGCGCGTTTGGTTCGGATTCTTAAGTATCAAACGTCCTTTCTTTAAAGTAGCTTTTGGAAATATACTTCATCAAAGCAGCTTATCAAGAGAGAATATCGTCAAGCTCAGCTTTCATACTTCCTTTCTGACAACAAAAGTATTCAAGATTGTTTGGTTAGTGTGTGGGGATAATTTCATAATACTAAAGCCGTGCTCAGCTCCGGTAAGAGTACCAGCTAGGCATATCCTGGTCTCGGCTTCATGCATCTCGGCAACAGAGCCAGTGCCAGTAGGGGCACCTTCGCAGCACCAAGGTCGTTCCAGCTTCGGTAAGAGTACTAGTTCGGCACCTCGGCTCAACCCACCCGCCCTAACGATACCAGGCGAAATTAGGGTTCCGGAGTTAGAATCGCGAACGAAACCCCATTCTGGAAAGGAAACGGCGGGATCTATGCAAGGTTCCCCTACTGGCACTGGACTTATGTGAGCCAGTGCTATGCAATGGACTTTTTAATTTTTAGGCCGAATTCCATCATTTAGGCCTCGAAAAAGGCACCTCAGCCAGACAGCTCACATCGGCCAGACTCTTTCACCTCGGCCAGACTGCTCACCTCGGCCAGACTCTTCCACCTCGACTAGACTGCTCACCTCGGCTAGACTCTTCCACCTCGGCCAAGTGCTCCATCTAGGTAGCGGTGCCAAATGACAAGACAACCACGCTGCAGTACGAACTGACAGATATGATGGGCGTCGAACGGTCACATCCACTAGAGATCGAGGTATGGGCAGATGGGACATCCCCTTTTCACCTACCTCCACTAAGGAAGCTTCTGATTGGACTTCTCCCTACATATATACAGGCAAGAGGTAAAACTCGATGGTATGTTTTTATGCTCATACATAATACAGGGAGGTTCAGATACACAAGGACCCCCCTTACTCTAAGCTCTCTCTCTTCTTCTCCACCTCACTTCACCCTTTGTTCAGTGACTGCACTAACTCATGCGTCAGAGGGCCTTGCGCTGACAGCAGCCAGGGTCCCTGACCGTTGCTTCTCCTCTCCTTTCAGGTTTCAGGCGTCTGATCCTTCTCCCAAAAGCTTCCAACAGCTCCACAAACCTCATACATTCATCTGAGTAAGTCCGCGAGATTTTTTACACCTACAATTGGCGTCGTCTATGGGAAACGATACAAAAACACCATGCCTCCGAGAGTTAAGAAAGGCAGAGAATAATCAAACGCCTTACCACCACCACCACCTGTGTTGCCAGAGCAACCGTTGGTCCCTCGCCAGAGGAGATCTGGGCAAGATCTGATCCAGCAGGCGTCGAGGGGCCTGTGTCTCAGTTAGGTTCACCTTCAAGGGGGGTGATAGCACCTCCTAGGAAAAATAACCTTCAACTAAAGTAGCCCCGGCCAGACGATCTTCAACTGGACCCTCCCGGGCGAAATAAAACTCCAATGCCATCCAAATCTCTTCAGTCCCATCACCGGATTGACAGAGAAGATGATGATGCTGACTCTCTCCTCACAGGTATCAGGGCCCGAAACCTAGTTATACAAGTACAAGGCGAGCTGATTCGTCACCTTTGGTAGCAACTACGAGAAAGGGCGGCAACTCCAGTTTCGCCCCTTAGGCGCAGCCAAACTGTGGGGCAGAAGATAAAGAAAAAGTCACCAAGATAGAAGAATAACCAGAGACAATTCTTTGGTTCATCTTGGAAGGTCTTCATCGACAGATCCTCGACTTTCAAAAAACAGGCTGATAGCAGATCGATTTTAGTTGCCTCCAGAAGGCACAGACGAAACACCAGGTTAGAGAACTCGGTGGGTACCTCAACAGCTTCGGGGCCTCGGTGATAGCTCCAGCCTCGGATTGCACAGCTTCTGCTCGGTTTCAGCACCAGCTCGCTTGCAACTACCAGCTCGGTGCCAGCACCAGCTCAGTTACAGCTTCAGCTCGGTCGCAGCACCAGCTCGCTTGCAACTACCAGCTCGGTGCCAGCGCTAACTCGGTTACAGCTTCAGCTCGGTCGCTACACCAACTCGATAATAGCTCCAGCCTTAGTGGCACGATCCTCTACCGTCATCCTCGGTGGCAGCGATGTTCGCTGCGGCTCGGTTGCAAAACCAGCTAAGCGATGAGATCGGTTACAGAACCAGCTATGTAAACCCTTAAACTGTTAAGGCACACCTTGTTGCAAAACTCGGTGTCCGCTGCGGCTCAGTTACAGAACCAACTAAGTAAGTCCTTAAATAGTTAAGGCACACCTTGTTACGGAAGTCGGTGACAGCACCAGCTCGGACAGCTCTAGCTCGGTGACAGCACTAGTTCGGACAGCTCCAGCTCGGTGACAGCACCAACTCGGACAGCTCCAGCTCGGTGACAGCATCAGCTCAGTGACAGCACCAGTTGGACAACTCCAGCTCGATGACAGCATCAGCTCGGTGACAGCACCAGCTCTGTTACAGCGTCAGCTCGGTTACAACACCAGCTTGCTAACACCAGCTCGGTTACATCATCAGCACCAGCTTCGGTTTGAATAACTTCAGCCCGAAAGAGAGGTCGCACGTCGCCAACCGACACCAAGATATAGTGTGAGCTTCAATCTCAATGTTCAGAAAGACCTCTCATCTTAATAGCTCCCGACTTCAAAGAGTTAGAACTCTAAGAAGTTAGAAGCTGGGGGGCTATTGTGTGGGGATAATTTCATAATACCAAAGCCGTGCTCAGCTCCGGTAAGAGTACCAGCTAGGCATATCGTGGTCTCGGCTTCATGCATCTCGGCAATAGAGCCAATGCCAGTAGGGGCACCTTCGCAGCGCCAAGGTCGTTCCAGCTTCGGTAAGAGTACCAGTTCGGCACCTCTACTCAACCCACCTCGCCCTAACGATACTAGGAGAAATTAGGGTTCCGGAGTCAGAATCACGAACGAAACCCCATTCTGGAAAGGAAACGGCGGGATCTTCAAAATCCATTACTATGTAATGGACTTTTTGTTTTTCGGCCAAATTCCATCATTTAGGCCTCGAAAAAGGCACCTCGGCCAGACAGCTCACCTCGGCCAAGTGCTCCATCTATGCAGCAGTGCCAGATGACAAGACAGCCACGCTGTAGTACAAACTGACAGATAGGATGGGCATCGAACAGTCACATCCACCAGAGATCGAGGTATGGGCAGATGGGACATCCCCTTTTCACCTACCTCCACTAAGGAAGCTTCTGATTGGACTTCTCCCTAGATATTTACAGGCAAGAGGTAAAACCCGAGGGTATGTTTTTATGCTCATGCACAATACAGGAAGGTTCAGATACACAATGACCCCCCTTACTCTAAGCTCTCTCTCTTCTTCTCCACCTCACTTCACTCTTTGTTCAATGACTGCACTAACTCAGGCATCGGAGGGCCTTGCGCTGACAACAGCCAGGGTCCCTGGCCATTGCTTCTCCTCTCCTTTCAGGTTTCAGGCGTCTGATCCTTCTCCCAAAAGCTTCTAACAGCTCCACAAACCTCATACATTCATCTGAGTAAGTCCAAGAGTTTTTGCACCTACTCTCTCTCTCTCTCTCTCTCTCTCTCTCTTTCTCTCTCGCACACACAATTAAGAAATTCATCCTACTAGTGGTCTCTTCATCCATGTGAGTGTATTTAAATTAATAGATGGCAAAATATGTCTGTCTTTAGGATTGTACCTCCAAAAAGAAATAGGAGACTGATTTTACATCTTATCCATAGTTAGGAGATTATGAATGAGAGGAAGTGGCATTTTCTATGTTCCCTGTTCTTTTTTATTCCAAGTTGAGAGCTTTTGTGTGACTATTGTGTATGATAAACCTCGTACAACAGTTCAATTCTCATAAGATGGAATGGCACGGAAAAGTACAACAATGCCATTTTAAAAATATTGTCGTAATTTTTCCACCATCAACTTACGATGCTGAGATGCATGATTTGGTGATTTCCCATTTTTACTGATACCTTTGTATTTGCAAACTAACTAATAGTCAACCTAATAAAATTGATCATCAGATAACATATCTTCACGCAAATAAATGAACATTAGCCCATGATTCTGCATGGCTCACACAAAAACAGTTGCATGCATACACTGATTTACCAATAAAAAAAAAACATACACACAGATAGCAACATCAGGCAATTCAATCACATAGAATGGATCAAAAAAATTGTGCTTTAGACCATAATTTCATTAAGAGTCACATGATGTTAGTCTTCCATCGTAACCTTGTAGAAAATGGTGATAGATGATTGTATTAGCTATGGTTATCTCAATGACATGAATTTATTACACATGTTGCTTGTTAGCTCTTCTCATTGATACATAATCTAAAGTTCTTCAATTCAAATGAAAACATGTCACTAACATCTGGCAAGGAATTGTATGATTTTGTCTCATGAGTAACATGTGCAGGAATTGTATTCTCCTCCTCCTCCTCTTCCTCTTCTCTCCTTTTCTTCTTCTTTTTCTTTCACACTTTTTGGTGATTATCATATTCCTTTTAAAACTATTCATTTGAGGGTTGCATCATCCTAGGAGCCTTTCAGTGATTGTTACACTCCAACCCGAGTTAATCAAGATTAACTCTAATTAATTGCGATTAATGTGAATTAGACGTGATTAGTCAAGATAAATGTGATTAGTGATTAAAATGGTTTCATTTGAGGAACTTATACATAATGGAATGGATTTGAAAGGAATTCACTTCATTGAGGTGAATTTAAACTCAAATTGATGGACTTAAGGATTTTTCCGTAAATACGAAATTTAGTGTATTTCATCGAATATGGTAAAACTTGATACCATCGTGTGTATCTCGATGAGTACAACAATGTTCATAATACACACATTGTCATTTGACTTAACATGAATCAAATGGGTCTTGAATTGACTTAAATTTGAATTAAGCAAAATGTATGGGATTCATATAAAAAAGTACATGTGTTAAGTGTCAATGAACCCAAGCTTCATGTAATGAAGTGTCTTCATCCCAGCAACCTTGAGAAACAGGAAACAAACAGTAACTTAGCTTTTGTTTTCTTCGTTCTTGGCTTTGAAGTTGTTGAATCAAGAAGTTTTCCAGTGAATTGATATGGAAAAGTGATTTCATCTTCCCCATCACCTTCTCCATCCATCAAGTGGGTTGGTTTTCTTAGAGGTTGGTGCTTTTGATTTCAAAACTCAAGAATCAAGTGGTTATCACAGCAAAAGGCAAGTATAAACTCTTGTTTATGATTATATGTTAGTTGTTTGAGAGTTCATACAAATTTGATTAGTATGGGTTGATTTGTTTAGAATGGAATCATCATTGGATTGATTGAATGATGTTTGTTGGAATAGAAGTAATATCTTGTGTTTATATAGGGTTGAAGAAGGGAACAGGAGGTTCCAAAGAGTTATTGCAGGTCATAGAGTGAAAACAGAATTCTGAATCAGAATTCTGCAACTTGCAGAACGTAGCTCGGTCGACCGGCTAAACGTAATTTTGCTCTCTGAAAACCTGATGAAAACACTGTTTAGGCTTTTTACTTACAATTTTCGGTCGACCGACTGATGTCTCGGTCGACCGAGTATACAGGAGTAGGTCGACCTGGCCTTTGCAGGTCGACCGAGCTCCCAGTTGACGGGTCGACCGGCCAAGGCCTCGGTCGACCGGGTCTTCTGAGAAAGTATTGACTTTTCGAAGATTTTGAATCCTTTTTCAATGTAGTTTTGAAGCTAATTAGACTGCGGTCAATGGCTAATGAGATTGTTATAATTTCCATAAATTATTGTCTTTGGATTGTCATCCAAAGTAAGTTATATGTTAACCAAAGGGAAACTGAAGTTAATCGTAATTCAATGATAACGTCCAAAGCTAATTCGTAATGCATTGATAGATTGTATGAATTTAGCAGGATGTCAGAGTTTAATTCTGAGTTTAAAGGATAAAGCCTATTGAATGTTTCAAGGCTGTTTATGTTCTTTATACCTCCATTGGTGTTGATTCAGGGGACTTTAATGTACAAAATCCACATATCTTGTAATGTTCATTGAGAATAACACGTACATTGAACAACTGAGAATTACACCTGAATGGATGGTATTTGTTACTTATTGCATTGTTTAATTGAATTGTATTCGTTCATTAAAGTTTAACGGTATTGAAATGAAATGATAATTGAACTGTTCATTGAGTCTGGCACTACATGGTGATTTCTATAAGCTCGTTTGAACTGATTCTGCTACAGCATATTATTTGGGGGCGTTCCGGAGCTCCGTGGTGATATCAGTTGTCCCTGCCCTGGACTCTGATAAGTCCCACAATATATATATTCTTCTTGTTGAGGAAGAGGAAATCCTATCCTTTGAGGGAGATGGAAATGAATTAAATTGAAATTGAAATGCTATTGTAGTTGCCAAGTAAAAAGACTCTTATTGAATATGAGTTGGAATTAAAATTAAACCAGTCTAACAATAAGATGAATTGAATGTATCATTAGCATGTTTAATCATGTAAGTGTTTATACATTGCTGAATTGTGAAATTCATAGTGTTATTAATGGCATTACAGGCACAGTTGTCAATGCCGGTTCTTCCGAGACCACAGCGCCACCGGAGACGTCCGAAACGGTTCCTCCAAGAGGACTAGTAGAATGGAAATGAGAGAGAACAATGAGAGTGGAAAAGAACATTTTGTTTTGGAATTGGAATGGAATTTTATACTTTTAATCATTGCCTTGTAATTAAATAGGCAAGTGATTAGTTTGTATATAGTGTAAATCAATTTTGGTTTTACAAACAATGTATATTTGTGAATATTTCCATATAATATATATTTGATATCCCTTGTGAATTTTAATGCGTTGAGTTTCACGGGAGTAAGTATGCGACGCGACTCGATATTATTTCATATTAGTCCTAATCTCGGGCTCGGGTCGTGTCAGTGATACCCTGAACCATGCATTGCATGGGGTTCTTACTAATTTCAATACTATAAATCCTTGTATCACTTAACTTCTACATTTGACCTGCCGCTTAATAAATATCAGCGTAAATAGAAAGGAAAATAAAAGAAGTTTCATCATCTATGATGCATACCCCTTTCTATTTTTAAATAATAAAAACTATTTGGACCAACCACTCAAATAGCCTGTTATCTGTTTTTTATGTTAAATATGAATAGGAATATAACATATAGAGTTATTCTCTCTCTCTATATATATATACATATATGTAGGGATGTGCTCTTGTGAGAGACGCTCTTACCTTACTATGAGAAATAAGGTGGGGGGCCTCACAACCATATCCAATGTCAACAACTTAAATGTGGGGGCCCGCACCTTTATCTCTCATAGTAAGGTGAGATTGTCTCTCACAAGAGCACCTCCCATATATATATAATATGGATATTCATGTGCATCCATCCCTCACCATATTATGGCGAGGGACAATATAGTGGGGCTGACTTTATGATACATCCAAACCATCTACACACATGGGACCCCATAAATTGCATTGGATCCGTTGAGTTATCACCTATCCAAATCGATTGGACCGTTGGATGGGGGGTCTATTTTTTTCCTTCAATATAGAGTCGTTAAATTTGTGGGCCTCGGATGAAATATATATATATATGCTAGTCTTTTCCATCAGCTGGCCTGAAGGTTGCATTAGAAAAGATTTAAGACTGTATCTTCTAGGGTTTCCAGTATAGGGCTCCAATTTGAGTAGACCGAAGGATTGTCTTCATTATCATCTACCGGTAAATCTTCTTTAATAGTGTTGTAAGCCATCTTAATAACACTATCAAGCTGCACAATGCTACCTTTAAATATAAATTTATTTATGGTATTCCATAAAGCCCATCAGATACCAAGAACCCCAACTCTAGTACGATGATCTATCTACCTACATGGGAGACCCACTATCTAGCTCCAAGTGTTTTTAACACCATTCCAAATTATCACAATCTTTAAGAGTATGAGACAACTCCGCCTATGTTGGGGTATCCTTGACATAGCCGGTCCCAAGCCCGGACAAAGGAGGAGGGTTGTGCGTAAGGTAGCCGACAGCCAGCAC
Source organism: Cinnamomum chago (assembly GCA_038049695.1). Classification (NCBI taxonomy): domain Eukaryota; kingdom Viridiplantae; phylum Streptophyta; class Magnoliopsida; order Laurales; family Lauraceae; genus Cinnamomum; species Cinnamomum chago. The sequence goes on along the minus strand of CP142451.1, from coordinate 29,576,588 downwards.
AATATTCAGTCGGATTTCTTTATGGATTTGAGACCTAATGAAATTTCGTGGGGGCGTCCCCTAGTTAGCGACGCGCTCTATGGTCCGAGTACAGTGATAAGTGAGCAAGGACCGCTGCATCGACGCCCGGGTGCAGTGCTAAATAGGCAAGGGTCCTCGCACTTGGGACAAGTGTGGGGGGTAAGGAAACTAGTCCAAAATAGAAGGCTGAGATTAGGTACGTGGAACATTGGGAGCCTAACTGGAAAACTTATGGAAGTGGTAGATACAATGGAAATGAGACAAATCGCAATTGCTTGCTTGCAAGAGGCAACGTAGGTGGGACAGAAAGCTAAAGAGATTGAGAGGATTGGGTATAAGTTATGGTATACGGGACTTAATAAATCGAGGAATGGGGTCAGCATAGTGGTAAGCAAGGACTTAAAGGAAGATATAGTTAATTAGTGTAAAGTAATGTGGAGATAGGATTATTGCAATTAAGTTAGTGTTAGGAGAAGAGATAGTGAACGTAATTAGTGCTTATGCCCCCCAGGTGGGCTTAGGAGATGGACATAAAGAGAAGTTTTGGGAAGACTTGGAAGGAGTGCTACTAAAGATACCCCAAGGCGAGATGGTCTTCATAGGAGGAGATTTGAACGGTCATGTAGGACGCGACGTAGATGGATATATGGGAGTACACGGGGGACATGGATACGGTAATAGAAATGAAGAAGGGAAGGATATTTTGGAGTTTTCAGTGGCTTATGATCTCATGGTAACTAACACGTTTTTTAGGAAAAGAGATGAGCATTTGGTGACTTATAATAATGGCTCCTCAAGGACACAGATTGACTTCTTCTTAACTAGGAAAAGAGACCGCTTAGCTTGTAAAGATTGCAAGGTTATACCGGGGGAGAGCTTGACTTCCCAACATAGGTTGTTGATCATAGATGTGCAGCTACAAAGGTGGACTAGAAAAAAGAAGTTGTATAGATGCTCAAGGACTAAATGGTGGAACTTGAAAGGTGATAAGCAACTAGCATTAAGGGAAAAAGTACTAGATCAGGAAGACGTTTGGGCGGTAAATGAGAGTGCAAATAATATGTGGGATAAGGTAGCAAAGTGTATTAGGAGGGTAGGGAAAGAAGTCTTAAGAGAATCCAAAGGGGGTGCTCCGGCATAGAAAGAGGCATGGTGGTGGAGCGAGGCCGTCCAAGACAAGATAAGAGTTAAAAGAGAGTGCTTTAAAACTTGCCAAAAGGGTCGAAATGAAGCGAACTTGAAAAGGTATAAAGAAGCAAAAAGAGAAACTAAAAGGCAGTTAGTGAAGCCAAGGCAAAGGCATTTGAGGAGCTATATAGGCAACTTGACACTAAGGAAGGCGAAAGAGAGATATTCAAGCTTGCCGAAGCCAGAGATAGGCGGACCAAGAAGTTAAACCAAGTTAAATGCATTAAGGATGAGGATGAAAAGGTACTAGTAAAGGGTGAGGAGATAAAGGAGCGTTGGAAAAGCTACTTCTACAAGTTATTTAACGATAGCAGTAGTAGTGACATACAATTGGGGCAACTTACCATTTCTAGGGAAGAATCGAATCATATGTTCTATAGGTGAATCAGTAGGGAAGAAGTTAAAGAAGTATTGAAAAGAATGAAGAATGAGAAAGCGGTTGTGCCAGATGGTATCCCTATTGAGGTTTGGAGGTGCTTGGGGGAGGATGGCATAAGTTGGTTGACAAAGCTTTTTAATGTAGTGCTAAAGAGCAAGAAGATGCCCGATGCATGGAGGAAAAGTATTCCTATACCCATATACAAGAACAAAGAGATATTCAGAACTGTGCGAACTACCGCGGGATTAAATTAATGAGCCATACAATGAAATTATGGGAGAGAGTTATTGAGAGAAAACTACGAAGAACAACAAACATCTCAGAGAATCAATTTGGTTTCATGCCTGGGAGATCAACCATGGAGGCTATCTTTCTCCTGAGAAGGTTAATGGAACAGTATAAAGAAGGTCAGAGAGATTTACATATGATGTTCATTAACTTGGAGAAGGCCTATGACCGGGTTCCTAGGGAGATTCTATGGAGAGTTCTGGAAAAGAAAAGAGTGTGTGTCGCATATATTGAGGCGATAAAGGATATGTATAATAGAGTTGTGACATTTATAAGAACGACTGGCGGAGAGACTAAAGAGTTTCCTATCACGATTGATCTACACCAAGGCTCAGCGTTAAGCTCGTACTTGTTTTCCCTAGTTATGGATGAGATTACAAGACATATTCAGTATGAAGTGTCGTGGTGTATGCTATTTGCAGATGATATTGTTTTAGTGGATGAGACGAGTGAAGGAGTGAATGCTAAGCTAGAATTGTGGCGGAAAACGTTAGAAACAAAAGCGTTTAGGCGAAGTTGATGCAAGACGGAATATATGGAATGCAAGTTTAGTCAAAGTAGGACACCTGGTAACTTAGAAGTAAGTTTGGGCACACAAAAGATTGTAGAGAAAGAAAACTTTAGGTACCTTGGATCTATGGTGCAACAAGATGGAGAGATTGATACTGATGTAAGTCACAGGATTCAGGCCGGGTGGACCAAATGGAGGAGTGCTTCGGGGGTCTTGTGTGATCGGAAAGTCCCCCTCAAGGTTAAAGGAAAGTATTATAAGGTGGCGGGACGTCCAGCATTGTTATATGGATCAGAGTGTTGGGCAGTAAAGCATAATCATGTTAAGAAGATGGAAGTTGCGGAGATGAGAATGCTAAGATGGATGTGTGGGATCACAATGAGAGATAAGATTAGGAATGAGGAGATTAGGGGCAAAGTAGGAATAGCACCGATTAAAGATAAAATGAGAGAAAATCGACTGAGATGGTTTGGGCATGTTAGAAGGCGCCCAACGGAGACACCCGTTAAAAGGTGTGAAAGCATGGAGATTACCAGGAATCGGAGAGGGAGAGGGAGACCCAAGAGAAGTTGGAAAGAAACTATTAAACATAACCTTGCCTACATGGATCTAACGGAGGAAATGGCCCTAAACAGATTTGATTGGCGTCGTCAAATCCATATAGCCGACCCCACCTAGTGAGAAAATGCTTGGTTTGGTTTGATTTAAGAGTATGAGACAAAAGGCCCAAATGAGACCCAAATATTATAAGGTTCAAATGAATCTTGAAGACTCTTAGGGTAGTCTTTGACTTGTGTGAAGACATTCAAAGTACTTATGAACTAAATTGAGATTAGCACCAAACCTGTGCTAAGCACGGGTATGCACATTCAATTCAAATTAAACAAAAATATATTCAAAAAATAATTTATATTGCAAAGTAAGCATTCATGATTGATTTTGCTTATCTATAATAATAAAACAACCCAAAAATATGTATGCCATATGTGGTAAATCAAATATACAGTAAACCAAAAAAAAAAACAAATGGTGCACTTCCCACTTCCTCTCTGAACCTCTAGAATTGTTTGTGTAACTTAGCATAATAAAAGAACAAAAGGAGCATATAAAGAGGTAGAATGGGAAATGAGTGATTGATGAGAGAGGAGAGAGAGAATGAAGAAGTAGAAATTATACAGGTGAGTGGGTTGCATGTTTGTTAGAAGTGGAAGGGAGTTGTATAAGTGGGAGAGTGCATGAAAGAGAACATGTTAATAGTGGTAAAAAGTGAATGTAACTTCTAGGCAAAATAGAAAGTACGGTCAAAATTAGATCAAAACCTTCCACTTTAATATATTATAATGTATAGAGAAATATATAAAAAAAGGTGTAAAGAGATTTGTTAGAGTTGTATAGAAGATTTATACAGTAGGGTCTAAAAGGAGCTTATTCATCGGATGTGTAGCATGGAATAATCTTAACCACTGACCTATATAGGTAACAAGAAACAGTAAATAAGCAATACAAGCTCTTAATTCTTTTTGTATCTCTATGTATGGTGAGTAAATGCCCATGATCTTGAGGTAAGTGTTATGGGTCAAGGGGTAGATTGTCTGTTCTTAGTCTAAATGGTAGCCTTTGGAGAAGGCCAACTCATGAGCGAAGAGGGGCAAAAAAGTGTTGATGGGCTAGCGTTAGGGGATTCACTCTATCAGAGCTAAGTTTTCAAGGGTGGAACCATTTTTTCTTCTAGAGGAGGGAGGTATGAAGTGAAAAACTTTAAATAGGATTTAGTAATAAAATAAAAAATAAAAAGGGGATTTGACCGTACAGGTTAGAAAATATCCTGTATCCCTTAAAATGGTGTTGACTAAAAAATTATCCCAAATATGGCGATCGTACAAAGAGGCTCTCTCTCTTTTTCTTTTTTCTTTTTCTTTTTCTAATTTTACCCTTTTTGTCCGAAATCGCAAAGATTTGTGATATCGCAAAAACTGAACAGTCATTATATAATCGCTGCTCGTTTTCCCTCCCGTTTCTAGCATAAAGCATGTCGTTTTCCCTCAATGTTTTTATATGGCTGTCTCCATCGTTTGAGGGAGGTTCTCAAGAGAATTAAGCGATCACTCTTTCATTTCTTTAAAAGCATATGAAGGTTTCTCTACTACTACTCTTTCCTTTTTCTCTTCCATTTGTTTACTTCTTTGCTGTAATGAATTTAGCTTGAACAAGGGATAGATCCATGAGGTCAAAAATTTATGGGATTTTGTTATTTATGTGCCCTTGTTAGGAACTGCTTCTCATGAAACCATCTTCATGTGATGGGATGAGGAAATCAAGAGTTGCATTCCATTCACCTCTGTGCCAAAAATAAGAAAGAAAAAAAAACATGGTTTTTTTTTTATTGACTTCCTGTTTGTTCTTTTGTTTTTGTCATATTTTATTTTGATAAACTAAAAACAGACTCAAACAAATTCTCCTAAATACTTGTTCTAACAAGACTTATTCTAAACTCCTAACACCCTCCCTTAAACTGAATGTACTTCTGGCAATCAGTTTAGACATAAAGATCAATCACCCTCCCTCAAACTGTAGTATCCATCGAACACACTCAAAGTAGTTGCCGCAGTGTCACGAAAATGGACAGTTTGAGGGACTTGGTCAGAATATCTGCAAGCTGAAACTCAATTCTGCCGTAGATTAGATCAATGGTTCCATCCTTTGAAAGATCACGTAAAAAAATGATATCGTACATCAATGTGTTTACTTCTTCCATGTAGAACAAGATTTTTTGAGAGTTTGATTGTTGAACTGTTATCACAGTAGACTGGAGTGGTCGCTTCTTGGTGCGTGTAGGGCGCGATCCTGTTGACTGTAATTCACCAAATATAACATCTGGTGGATGAGCTAAGCTTGTGGAAATGGAATGTGGTGGTCGTGGTTCACTGCTTTCTTCTTCCTCAATATTAAAATTTACAGGAATTTGTTGCCTTGAACTATTAACAGTCTGTTGCCTTGAACTATTAACAGTCCATGTCTTTTCTTCATAAAAAACGACAACTCGACTGATGATGAGCTTCTTGGTGATGGGATTATATAATTTGTAGGCCTTTGAATTCTCACTAATCCAGAGCAAAATACACTTTCCTCCTTTATCAAGTTTCTTCCTTCTTTCATCGGGAACATGTGCATATGCGATGCACCCAAAAATCTGCAAGTGATCGACGGTCGGTTTTCTACCACTCCATGCTTCTTCAGGTGTAATATTTTTTTACAGCTTTGGTAGGGCTCCTGGTTAATATATGAATACTCCACAAGACTGTCTCAGGCCAGAAACGCTTAGGAAGGAATGATCTATGCAGCATACTCCTCAACATATTTAAGAATGTTCAATTCTTCCTCTCTACAACCCCATTTTGTTGCGGGGTGTAAGATGCTATGAGTTGCCATTTGATGCCATGATGCTTGTAGAAATTTTCAAATTCCCTAGAGTTGTATTCTCCACCACTATCTGATCGAATAACTTTAATATGTTTCCGAACTTCTTTTTCAACAAGAGCTTTGAAATGTTGGAATACTGAAAAAGCTTCAGATTTTTCCTGCAAAATATAGACCCATGTTTTCCGACTAAAGTCATCAATAAAAGTAATAAAATATCTTTTATTGCCATTAGATGGTGGGTCTGTAGGCCCATAAATATTGGAATGGACTACCTCCAATGGAATTTTGGCTCGCCATGCTTTTCCTTTTGGGAAGGAATTGCAACGTTGTTTGCCAACAACACACTCTTCACAAACTTGCGGATGATGATCAATCTGTGGAAGTCCAACCACCATATTTTTCTAATAAAGAGCCTTCAGACCAATGAAGTTAAGATGCCCATGGCAAAAATGCCATAACCAAGTTGAATCTTTCAACATATTAGAGAAACAAGGAAGAATATCGTTTTGGATATATAAGGGAAACATCCGATTTGTTGTCATCTAAACTTGAGCAACCAGGCCCTTTTTTGGATCATGTATTCGACAGGTCCCATCCTTAATAAGGATTTCATAACCCTTTTCTTGAAGTAGACCCACACTCAGCAAATTATTTTTCAAACTTGGAACAAAGGTGTAAGCATCTGTTTATTTCAAAAGGGTGAGGTGTTCGTCTTCCAATGAGCCTGATTCACTTCCAGCGCAATGTTGGCGACGACTGTAAGTCCTGAGGATCCTAACCCTAGAGGGGGGGTGAATAGGGTGAGCTTAAATTATGACCAATTTTAATCCATTTTAACTTCTTTAAAACAAACTAGTCACAAGTGATGATTAACAACCAAATTGCGGAAGCTTAATGAAAACAATCACCACAAAGCAATCACCATCACACAAGTATTTATAGTGGTTCGGCCTCAATGCCTACATCCACTACCGGCTTGTGATCCAACACCCCACCGGATTTTCACTATTTATGTTTTTCAATAGGCTAAGCAATAACCTTTACAATATGCTTTCCAAGGCTAAGCAATAACCTTTACATTGATGTTTTTCAAGGCTTAACATCAACCTATCCATTATGCTTTTATAGGCTAAGCAATAACCTCTTCAACCACAAGGTTGGTTATCTCACTAATTTAGTGTCTAACATACAATTGATGGAGATTCAATTAAGCTCATTACAATGCCTCTTAAATAGGCGGATATGGAAGTGAAAATCTAATACACACTCACACTATGAATGCAAAGATGAAAGTACATGAAGTGTGTGTGTGTGGTCCTCAATCATTTTGAAAATGAAAGCTCATAAATGTATGCCTAAGGCTTTTGAAAGTTTTAGCTCATAAAACATTTATGATTGAGGATAGAATGCAATCACATGTTAAAAGTAACAACTTGTTAATGATATCAAAATTACATAAGTTGTATGAAATTAATTAGCTCTAAACATGTGATGCATAGGGATGTCAATCAAATCAACAATGAAGCTCAAAACATAAAAATAGATTTGATTGAAAAGAGGGGACAAATCATATGTAATTATAAATACAACTTGAAAGTGATATACCTATCAAAGTAAGGCAAGTTGTGAAACTTTAAAACAATAATACACATATGATTTGTAAAGATGTTGAATCCAAAACATAAGATACATTTGAAAGAGATTTTCTTATGATGGAAAAACAACAACCAAAGATTCAACAAAGTATATGAATCATGTTACATATTTCATTAACATGATCTACTTAGATTTACCAAAGATAAAGTACTACTTTGATTAAATCAATGGTGATGCATCCAAAACAATAGATCAATTCAAAATATAGAACATGCTAAGGATACAACACATCATAGTTTATCATGTTGCTAAAGATTTACCTAAGATAAAACAAAACATGAAAACATATGATTTGTAAAGAAGTTGAGTCCAAAACATAAGATAGTTTTGAAAGTGATTTTCTTATGATGGAAAACAACAACCAAAGATTCAACCAAGTATAGGAATCATGTTACATATAATCTCAAAGGTTCTTTCATTAACATGATCTACTTAGATTTACCAAAGATTAAGTACTACTTGGATTGAATCATATGGTGTTGTATCCAAAACAATAAATCAATTCAAAACATAAAACATGTTAAGGACACAACACAAACATAGTTTAACATGCTAGAAATGATTTACTAAAAATAAAACAAAGCATGAAAACATATGATTAAGGAAAGTAAAGACTACTTGGTGATTTAACTTCATTAATCCAAGCTTTAGCTTTCCTAATGCACCCCTTCATCCCTTGGTTCTTTTCCCTTGAATATGCCTCAAAACCTCTCAAGGAGGGGCTTGAAATTCCCAACTTTTGGCAAAGGAAAGAACTCATATTTATAGCAAAAAGTGCCCAACGGCTAGTCCTCGGTCGACCTGCAAACAGGTCTCGGTCGACCGGGATCACACAACGGTCAGAAAAATGACCGTTGGGGCGCCAGGGCAACTTTCTGCCTGCAGTGTTCCCGGTCGACCGGCGACACTGCCGGGACACCAAAAATCCACTTTTGCATGTTTGAAAGATTTTCTTTGTGGAACATTTTGGGCCATTAAACCAAGCTTGAAAACATGTTTTAAATCATTCTAAGAGGTTTAAAAACATGTAACAACACAAAGCCTAAAATGATTCAAAACTTTAAAACCAAAGGCTAGCTTGATTTCTAAAACTCTTTTCAAAATCAAATGCATCCAAGTTTTAAAAGCAAATCATGCATAAATAAAAACTTTTACAACTCTTAAAAGAAATGCATGAATAAATCAAGATTTCAAGATTTCATAAAACAATGCAAGTGTGTAAATCAAATGATGCTAGAATGATTATGCATCCATCAAATTGCAATCTACAAAATTCCTAACAACGACAATGTGGTTAGTATGTCAGCATTGAACATGAGTCCATATATACTGATGTCCTTGTCAAGGCCTTCCAAGTAAACCAAGAAGTTATTGATTTTCTCTAGGTCTGATTCAAGACGAACAATGTAGAGTATGAACAAAGAGACTTGGGGGTGCAAAAGGCATATATATATATATATATATATATGTCTGTCTATGTGTGCGCATGTAAGTTATAACAAATATGTGGTGAACTCCAATTCTATCAGAAATGTCTTAGAATGCTACTCATCAATTTTCTAACATTTGATCCAATTTCGAACTTCTTTGTTATTACAGGATGTCCGAAAATGAAATATGTTTGATATTGCACTTTAATGGGGATTTGAATATTGATCATCTAAATCCAGTATACATGGGTGGCGAGCAGAGAATCATATTCATGGATAACAACATAAGTTATAATGCAGTAGTTGAACAAATAATTACAGAGACGAATTGGCATGAAGAAGATGAGTATCCACTGATACGATACATGTGTCATATCAATCGGATATTCACATTGGTCGATCTAAAAGGCGATGGAGGTATGCGGAGTATGCTAAGATTAAACCGTGAATGAACTGACCCTATATTGTTGTATCTCTATAGAAGTTTAGAAATTTTAGAAAGAACTAAGAAGCCCATTGCACGGTACGCATTAATTTGTTTTATACATTTTTCTCAATGAAATTTAAATTTCCTCTTATCCATGAACTTCTTCCTATTGTTCATTTTGAAGTTGTTCAAGTCGCACATCTCCGAGGGCACGCACAAGTTGCAGAATATTTACAGAAGTTGACAACGAAAGAGTTGTTCCTGAAGCAACGGTTTGTTCCCATAGGTATGCTATGGCTAATACCATTGAAATCTATTCTATTTCGAAATATTTTTATAGAAGACTGCGATCTTATTGCTCAATTAATTATGCAGGAATAATCTTCCAGTGACGCCATCAATTCAGCTAGATTCGAATAGATCATCACCATTTGATGATCATCAAAATGAAACCACACGCATAAATGGTGATGAAGCACAAACATTTTCTTATGGTGATGGCCTTGACTCAATTTTTCTAAGAAGATTGTCATAGTGATCCATTTAACTTGATTGGCTTGAATATGAATATGCATCTTCCTCAACAACCAGAGATAACTTCTATTCAACAAGAGATTATTGGAGCGCCATGTAATGCAACTCTAAATTTGAATCTAGTAGACACATTGGTACCTGATTCCCTTATTCTGGGAGATGATCAGAATATTAACTCCATGCATGAGATGTGGAAGGGAAAAAAAATTCAAATCTCGATTCTTTTAGAGAAGCACTTGCAAAAGCTGCAATGTATGATAGTTTTGCAATGAAACGCTTGAGAACATCTCCAACAGAAGTTACATCACGGTGCAGTGAAAGTAACTGTCCTTGGCGTATCCATGCAACACTTGTTAACTCTGGCCCAGAATTTCTGGTCAGGGCGTACAATGGTGCTCATACCAGTTCGAAACCAATGATGGGGCTTGGACATGGGGAAGCAACATCTAGATTCATTACAAGGTGGATCATAGACAGAATACGTATCCATGAGTCATTTACACCCAAAGAAATTATAACTGACTTTTCAAAGGAGTTTGGGGTTCAACTTAGCTACAAAAAGGCATGGAAGGCGTGAGAGATAGCACTCGATGAGATACGGGGTTCATATGAACAATCATTCAACATATTACCTGACTATTGCCATGAATTGAGAATGACTAATCCTAGCACTGTGACGCATGTGATCCAAGAAGAGGATTCAACATTCTGCAGATTTTTCTTTTCTTTGGGATCAAGTATAGAATCATTTCATTCCACGTTGAGGCCATTAATTGCAGTTGATGGGACAGACCTTCGTGGAAAATATCATGGCATGCTACTCATTGCTGTGACTCATGATGGAGATCTTGGGATATTTCCAATAGCGTTCAGTATCGCGGAGATTGAGAATTTCAAAACTTGGGAGTGGTTCTTGGCCGCGTTCTCACTAGCATTGAGGCCGCCCCAAAACCTAACAATTGTGTCTGATTGAATGAAACGACTCACAAGGGCTATTGTGGAATGGTTTCCAGATGCCAACCATTGTTACTGTGTGCGTCATATTTCAGAGAACATTCGTGAAAGATTCAAAGATGATGGTATTTGTCGCAAGTTCTGGAATGCTACTCATGCATTTAGACCATGTGAGTATGAGCGTCATATGAATGACATTAGAGCAGTTAACGAGGGGGCATAAAAATACATTGAAGATATTGGAAGGCAGCATTGGGCCAATGCTTTTGTATTGGGCAAGCGATATGACATGCTCACGACAAATTGTGCCGAGGCCACAAATAGTTTGCTAAATGGGGCGAGAGAATTTCCCATAACTAAAATGGTCGAGGCAATTCGTTCTAAACTCATGGAGTTTTTTTAGCTTCGTCGGTGAAAGTCTCATGTTCTTAATTCCAAGTTAACTCGTTATGCTGAGTCTATGTTGAGCAAAGAGAGTGAACATGCTCGTAGACTGGGTGTTCGTGCAACCAGTCCAACTGAAATCGAGGTCCACTCCAATGAGTATGTAGACATTGTTCACTTGGACCGTCGTTCTTGTACCTGTCATCAGTGGGAATTGCTTGGAATTCCTTGCTCGCATGCTGTATCAGCACTTAAGATGAGAGGTCTCGATCCATATGACAACTGTGAGCAATGGTTTACCTCTGATTTGTATAGAAGGACTTACAACTTTGTTATACACGGTGCGAGAGATATGAACCAATGGGATGTGAGAACTGATTCACATGTGCCTCCTCCTCATGAAAAGAGACAAGCTGGTAGACCGAAGAAGAATAGGATACGTACAGAGGATCGTGGGAGGAACAAAGTCACTTGCTCCAGATGTAAGCAGAAGGGCCATAACCGTCAAACATGTCGCAATCCACCTATACAGGATTGAGTTTTATCCAAATGGCTCTTAGACATTTTGTACCCACAATTTTTTTTTTGTGAGATATTTTGTTCATAACGTTTATGATGGTGAGATATTTTGTTAACAGAGTTCTTTTGGCTTGGTAAGCTCCATTGAGTTTCTTTAGCAGTTTATGTTGTAACTCCTTGGAGCATTCAAATGATTCTTCTTACACAATATTTGGACATGTTTGGAATTTTTTGTATACTCGGTCAAATGTTATGCTAAAAATGGTTGGGCATTGAGACACCAAAAACTTATGGTCATGGAGATACTTTGGAATATATTTTCAAATTTTTTTTGTTGTATTAGATGAACAAAAGATATGAAACGTCCATAAAATGCACTTTTATTGTGGCTTTATAATAAATCATACCATGAGTTATTTAGTGGAAATGTAAAGAACAAGACAGGTACAGTTGGTCATAACAACTAGGACTTTATAACAAATCATAATGTAAAGAACAAGACATGTACACTTGGTCACAACAACTGGGACTTTCAACGTTTTATGACACAGCCCAAACTGGGAGTTGGACTTCATATATAGCAAGTAAAATCAACATCAAACCTGGGAGGCTAATTCAGTGCATTTTGTACGATATCGCATAGTCTCAATATTATTTGTGACTACAGTTGGGACTCTATTTGATTTTTTAAGTAGCCCAGACCATCTCTTACGAAGTAGGAAGCATGCAGTTAGACTTCACTTGAATCAAGTAAAATCCAAAGCAAACATGGGAGGCTAATTCAATGCATTTTGTGCGATATCGCACAATCACTTGGCATCTTACACAAATATAGAAGTTCTAGAATGCTTCACCGTATTATTTGTGACTGCAGTTGGGACTCTATTCGATTTTTTTAAGCAGCCCAGACCTTCTCTTATGAAGTAGGATGCCATGCAGTTAGACCTCATATGGAGCAAATAAAATCCACAGCAAACATGGGACTGTAATTCAGTGCATTTTGTGAGATATCGCACAATCACTTGACCTGTTACACAAAAAATGAAGTTCCAGAATGCTTCACTGTATTATTTATGACTACAGTTGGAACCCTATTCGATTTTTTAAGCAGCCCAGACCTTCTCTTACGCCTCTAGGAAGCATGTAATTGGACCTCATTTGGAGCAAATAAAATCCATAGCAAACTTGGGAGGCTAATTCAATGCATTTTGTACGATATCGCACAGCTATCGCACAGTTACTTGGCCACTTACAGAAACACTGAATTTCCAGAATGCTTAACTTTAATTTTGTAACTACAGTTGGGACTGTAATTGATTTTTTTAGCAGCCCAGATCTTCTCTTACAAAGTAGGAGGCCATGCAGTTAAACCTCATATGGAGCAAGTAAAATCCACAGCAAAAATGGGACTGTAATTCAGTGCATTTTGTGCGATATCACACAGTCACTTGGCCACTTACAGAAACATTGAAGTTCCAGTAATAGTTACCTGTAATAGTTGAAGCGGCCCTGTGACTGTCTTTACTCGATCTTTGATTCTGGATACCCAGGTCAAGCTTCTATATAGATTTGCTAGGCAAGCAGGCCCCCAAGCATATGGTTTGAAATCTTTAAAAAGCTCGATCAAGTAATTATTACCCCTCGTGCCAGAAGTGTTTGTACAAATCAAAGATGAAACAAGATGAAATAGATATGCACGTGTGTGCCTGATCTCAGCTACTTGAGACGGTCTCTTCAGTAGGTCTTTGAAGTTGTCGTGAAACCATTTCAAGTTTATTTGTCCCCCTTGGAATTCAGATGGATCGGGGGCAACACCCAAAAGGTCAAGAAATTTTTCCCCCAGAATCATCCAATGGGACCAAACACGGCCTGTAACAACAGGCCCATCTATGGGAAGGCCATATATATAGGCCAGATCCTCCAATGTGACCGTAGCCTCACCCCCAAGAAAGTGGAAGGTGTTTGTTTCCGATCTCTATCTTTCAATAAGCCCACTGATTAGAGCATGGTCTATCTTAATTTTTTCAATATCAGAGAAATAATGTAGACCTTTTCTACTTATATATTGTCATATTCTTGTATTCAATGTCCAAGAACCATTCTTAGGATCCCAAGGAATGCAATGTGCTATTTCTGGCTCCTATGAAATACAAAAAAGAAAAAAAAAGAAAAAATCCCGAGCAATAATTAAAAGTTAAAGAAATGTGATTAAACATTGAGTAATAAAATAAAATAGGATATTCACCTTTCCATCCCATACTTTCTTCAAAATGTGGTTCTCCTGTTCAAACAATATAGATTTGTCTTCAGGACCAAGAATTAAATCTTGCATCTTTATAACTTAGTATAGAGCTGCACCAAACTATTAAATCATATTAATGCTTATAATTTCAACATGTTAAATGAAATTAATCATAAGAAAAGATAATTCATACTCAGAATGAGTCCCAACTATTGAAAATACCCTCTTAAGTTTCCTTGTTTGAGATTATTACTTCCACTGGAAATTGTGTGTTTGCACATGGAAGGACATGGGAAAACAGAGGGGTCACTTCATGAAATCTAAAACTAGTATGACTAGTTACTTGGGTCTGTTCTCTTGGTCCAGTAAGATTTCAGTATGAAAGTGATGCCTGTGGCCCAATGGCACTTGAACACTAGGCACACTCGATAACGACGCCCTCTTGTCGATGGGTAGGACCCACCCTTGAAATCACTAGCCTGGGAAGAAAATGTTAGCACATATAATGTAGTGGTCCCAAATAAGTCAACCAATCAGCTATCAACACGTAGTACTAGCAAAATCAGAGGCATATTCCATTTAGGTGAATGGTATGTGTCTGAGCAAGTACAGAGGCCAAATGAATAGATGAGGGTAAAGAAGTTGAAAGAACTACTCCATGATTGATCCAAGCAGGGATAAAGAATTTCATGAAACTGATATACATTGCCCTTTTGAGCTCCTTTGCCACATGGTTCTCAATACTTATGAAAAGAAAATTGATGGAGCATAGAGAAGTAAAAGGGATGGCACATGGGACTATCTCTCCACTAAACAAGCATAGCATTTCTTCCTTCAAGCACTATTCAAAAGCTAAGAGAAAGCTACATGTTATCTTTTCTTGATAGTATTTCTTCCTTCAACTACTATATTCAAAAGCTACATGCTATCTTTTCTTGTAAGAACTAGAGCAAAGATGGATGTGGCCCATACCTTGAGTCATGCACTCTATCTCACAGGTATGTTCCTGCCCAGCTGAGGGACGAATTTGCTAGGCTTAGTTTGGCACTGCTGCTTTTAGTTTTGCTGTGTAAAAGACTTCTTGGTGAGTTGTATTCAATAAAATCTTTGAACATTGCAAATTTTCTAGTGTTGAAATAACTGATTAGTAAGATATAATTGATGGACAATGAGTCAATGATGCAGTTAGCATGCCTGGGCCCACCTGGGTCCATGTCTCAACTGAGAGACCTAGTGTAGGGCAATTTACATTCAACAAATTATGTAAGTTTTTCTTGCTATTACTGAAACTTATTTTAATTGGGTGTTTAAGATTAAATGGCTCTTATCATTCCAGGCTGCCAAACTGGTTGCAATTCTTGAATCCCTGTGCTTCTTACCAAAACCATGTACATGGAAGGTCTCTGCTTTGAGAAGCTTGCTTGATTACGATTAAGATCTATATTTTTCTTATGGGTTGTTCAACCCATTTGCTTACTTCCTATTGAGTTGTTCAGGTTTACAAAGTGGTTAGGCCCTAAATGATGACATGCTTTTTAGGATTAGCTTGTATGGTAGGCCTTAATGAAGTGATCTTAAGTTTGATATACCACCTATTTTATACACACACAAACCACGCTTTGGATCGAGAAAATCATGGCAAATTGCATTGAATATGTACTCAAATTATAAATCAAGCCGCACATAGATCAGGCCGTACATTATGTAGATGCCTAATGTTAAGTTTCTTGTTGGATATGTCGTTTCATTGGCTCCTACAGACCCCAATTGCATAGTTGTGGTACTCAGATGTTCGCATACAGATCTTATAAATTGCAGAATTGGAGATGATGAATGGACAACATCAGATATCCTTGTGTTTGAAGGGAAAATTTATCTTTTGTGCTCACATTTGCCCAATACAGAGTCTGTTAACCTCTACTAAACATCTCAGGGATTTTGTGGCTACCCTTTCCTCATCAACCCTTCCTTACAGGTTCATATTTGGTAGAATATGATGGCAATATATTGTTGGTTATACAAGAATGTGTACCATATTGGCAACACATAACATATAGTTTAGCAGTCTTTAGACTGGATTTATTGACTTTATCATGGGTGAGGATGAACAAGATTGGGAATCAGGTCCTGTTCCTTGGACATTGTTGTTCTGTATCATTACCTGGTCTTGAGGACAAGAGTACTACAATAAGGAATTGTAGCTGTTTTTCTTTATCACCTCAAAAGTGTATACTTTCCTCAATTACCCACTACCTTACATGTGGGGGCCAATGTTTTTAAATCCAAACCATTTATCTGATAGGGTCCCATGGTTGGCAGCCCTCTGCTAAAAGTTTTATTCACTAGCCTATGAGCATTTGGCTCATCAATGGATGATTAAGCAAAAAGTATCCACTGTTCCAGGGTGTACAATAGGGTCATTACATTTATGTTAGAGATAAAAAAAAAAAAAAAAAGGAAGGATGGTATTAAATATGGATAGAAATGGGAAAACACAGAGTATTGATTTTCAGGAAAGAATGATTGTAAGAACTAAACCACTGTTCTAGGAAAACACTAGGCACAAGGTACTACCTCTTTAATGTCCGGATCAAGTCATCTACATGGAGAGAATATGGCTGTAACACTAGTAATGGACTGCTGCCATCGAACAAAGATGTAATGTATGTCTGCATTGCAGTCACTTGGAAGGGTGGAATTTGATGGTCTTAAACGAAGATCAAAGGTAGGCAATTTTGTAACCCTCTTTTTAAGGGCCCCAAAATTTAAGAGTTATCTACCTCAAACCATTAAACTTTGGGAATTTTGAAAATACTCATATTCTCTTGAAATGATTATTTTTCTAAGGTGGTTGAAAGGTTTCTTTCAAAGAGGTTACTTCCAGTGGCCCCATCCAAACTATCATGAATCAAAGCATATAACCATCCATACAACAGAGAACTAAATTCTATAAAACCTACAAATATAGGTAAAAGTAAAATTGAATTTTTCAACCTTCTACTAAACACGACACTAGAGTATTCAACTAATGAAGACATCACCAATTATCGATAACTGAACCTCATTTGACAATTTCCTCCCTTCCCTTCTTTTGCATTTAAACAATTTCTATTGGAGTCTTTGACTGGTACCGTAGTAGCCCAATTAAAAAAAAATTACCAAAGATTTTTTTTTCTAGTCTTTCCTCTATGAGAGAGGATACCCAAACAAAACTAAATAAAATCTGAAACTCAAGGCAAAAACCATCCCTACCATATCATAGAAAAGTCATCTCAAATTGAACTAGAACTCGATAACCCCATAACGCTCTAGTAGCTTGTCTTCACGTAGTCTGACTGCCTAATGTGGTTTTCTTTGTGTAAACCAACTAAAAACCTCTGTTTCATTGATCCTCCTATATGTCAAAACTCATAGCGCTCGGTTAAGAACCATTTACCGTCCAAATATTATATCAGACTTTGACAAATTTCCCAACGCAGGTGGTTGCTATTGAGAATGATATTTATAAAATCTGCAACAAATATAGATGCAATCAAGAATTAACTTCCATGAAAATAAACGTGAAATGCATATGAAAAACAACAACAACTCAAAAACCAAAGCAAGTTTGTTAAAACCTGCAAACACCATTGTAGCACCCCATGTGAAGCAAAATGGGAGAGAATAAAGACAAATGCATATTGCATTTCCTGCTATAGACAGACACCAATAGAATAGGAAAGAAGGGATTCACAAAATAGAGACAAGAAACGTCACTGGAGGGTTGAAGACGAACGCCCCCTATGCGATATCGAGATGGAATCGATCAAGAAGCTTGGTCTCAAGGTAGATGGACTAAGGAAGATGGGACTGGGTTTTTCGTTCTTAACAGTGTAAGGGTGAAAGAGTGAAAGAGGCTTCGAATGGATTTTTACAAGGATAGGTTTAAACTTTAACCTTTTAGGGACAAAACTGGAAAAAAAGATGGGGCCCCACTGTACAATACCTAGATTTAGTATAACTTTTTAGTCAATGCCGTTTTAAGAAATAGAGGGTATTTTATATCATGTATCGTCAAATCCCCAATAAAAAAATTTATTGAAGTTGTGCTCGACATTCTTTCATTGAGTTTAAAGTCATCGATATTTGTTTCAGTACAAAGTTTTTAGCAATTTCTCTCTCAATATACAATTGAATAATCAACAACAATTTATCTCCCGTGTTGTTGTGAAGTGCAGTCTTGACAATTTTCGTGGCCAAGAATGCTCATTTTGTAATTGCTGTGGAAATTGGAAGAGTTAGTATAAAGAGTATTAATTGATACACGAGAGGACATATATCTAACCTTCCTGTTTTCACTAATCATCGACAAAGTTCAATTATAGTTTTCGTTTTCTTCAAATTTAGATGGTGAAGTACATTGTATTCATAATGTTATAGCTAAAACCGCAACTGAATTTTTTTTGTGAATCTTTAAGATCTTGGGGATAAGATTGATTTATAAGGTTATAAATATCATTCATTTTGAATGACATGTAAAGGTTATAAATATCATTCATTTTGAATGACATGTAACTACCATTGGGATTCAAAGCAGAGCTAAGAAAGCACCAAGATTTAAATACCTTTTCCAATAGAATGACAAAATTGGAAACACTTTTTCAATTTTATGGTGAACAAATGGATACAACAGGGGTTATTATTGCTCCTCAACATGTCCAACAGTCAGGTGGTGTAATACCCCGGGCCCAGTATAAGGGCTAGCTAGATTATTTTTTGATATTTAATATTTAATTTTCTAGAATTTTTCTAGAATTATTAGGACCCATAGCTTGATGGAGGATATCGAGTGGGACTTGTGTTGGTTATACCATAGACTCCTAGTAATGTTAGGAATAGGTTGGCATGTGAGAAGGAAATAATAAAAATTAGGAAGAGGACTTTGAGAAGGATTCTAACTTCTAGCTTTAATATATTGATTGACCTCAAGCCTCTCTCAAGCCATTCTCTCTCTCTCTCTCTCTCTCTCTCTCTCTCTCTTCCACTTACTTTTCCATCAAGCCAAAGCCTAGTTTAGTATTAGCCTTGAAGAAATTAGGAGGAGGAAGAACCGGTTCTAGTTAGCCATAACTGGTGAGTAGAAATTCTTATCTAATTGTATGGTTCTGATTTTCCGGCTTTGCCCGTGTATATGTTTATTTCTCTATTTTATGGTGAGTAGAATTCCCCATATACATGTTGTGATGCAATTCCACTATGAAGATAAGTGGGCTGATGGCTATTAGGAGTGCGTTTGCTCTATAATATGCACTATTTGTTTTCCCAGCACTGTTGGAGGCATTATATAGTGCTGAATTGAATTTTTCATAACAGATTACATGTTTCAGAATTAAAAAGACAGTGTCGACAAACCCAAACCAAGTTGTGATGATTGGTTTTTTATGTTTAAGATGATTCCCAAATGATGTTTTCTTGCCAAGAGAATCAAATCTAATAGGCATTTAGCGCAAAATTTAGAATTTTCCAAGTTCATGCCGTTAAAAACCTGTTCTGTTCAACAGAGGTTGTGCTACACCATGGCCCACCCGATCAAAGATCAGGACCATGTATCTGAAACTGGACCCCTGGGCGACCTTGGGGGTCTAGGACCCATGTGGATTGGGCCCAGTTTGACCCACCATCCACTTTACAAAAAATAGTATTGGGTTCTGCCGATATGGGTTCTCTTTACAAAGTTCAGACCTTTTTGTGAAATTGCAGACAAGGACCTACTATTATGTAGTATTACACCCGACTTGTTGAGTGGTTTCTCTTATGTTTTCTTTTGCTGGAAATTACAAAATAAACCCTATTATTTTCTGTAATTGTTGGTAAACCCTTTTACAACCTATTGACTTGAGTCCCAATTATCTGTAAATTGTAAATAAAGACATACTTTTCCCTATTATTAGATCTAAAACTATTTTAGGTATTTTTTTAGTTCCTGACTTTCGGAAATCACATATAAATTAGGCTGATCAATCATTATATCTATGGACTGTTGGAGTTATTTTCTTTATTTTGTAACTTCAAGAAGTTGTATTTAGGATCCACTTACTTGAGTAATTATGATTCGAAACATATGATGGATTATCATACATGTTATGTACCATTGTTATTTGGGATTTCATGATTTGTGTATTTATATTTTGTGATTAATTTGGTAATTGAATATTTCCCTCAAAATCGTAAAGGGTGAGTTCCTCTCTCGCCTCGTGCACCAATTTCGATTTGAACTGGGGCAGATTATATCCACATAAGTTGAGAAAGGGTTGATTATGGAATTTTCCCATTACTAATGTTAAGGACATGCTAAATATCATATTTTAATGAGACCTATTTGCTATTTGATTGGAAAATTGAGATAAGATGACTTTATTGGTTTGGAGGAACATTTTGGACACCCTTAGACCTCTAGCACTGTATGGCTGATTTTGTGAGGGTTGTTGATGTTGGACCTTTTTGGGAAAGGTCGATTTTGTGGTACCAGTTTGTTGGTTTTAGGCCTTGGTGGTCGATTTTATTTGGGACAGAAACTAATGATTTTGAGATGTGCCGAAATGAGTTTTGGGAACTCTTTGTACATGTGATATCTTTGCGGAACACGAACCTTGGGCTTGTGCTGTCAGGTGGTTAGGAGGTTGTCGTTTGTTTGACCCGATTCCAACCTTGGCTTGAGTGAGACTTTGGGATGTTACTTTAATTTGTTATGTAATCTTATCTAAGTATATGTTTAAATGCACAAATAGATTAGAATATCTATTCACTCAGTTGTACTGATATTTTGTAGATTTGCCCCAATCCAAGTGACCAGAACTTAGCGACTTAGAAAAATCTTGGTGACCGGGAGATACGCTTTGGAATACATACTTGAGTGTCAAAGCCACATAAATGAAGAAGAATTAGATTTAATATATTGTTTAGATTATTCCATTTGAAAGACATTGTAGTTATTATTTTTATTGGACAATGTTACACTTGTTTATTAAATTTGAGTTTTTAATACGAGTTGGTTTAAGTTGGTAAATGCCTAAATCTTTATGTGATCTTTGATTTAACCTATGTGTGTGATGCTTATGAGTCTTGGCACGAAATTTGAAGGGCCCCCGGATTCCTGGTCGTTATAGGTAGAGTTGGGTGGGATCTGTATTATAGCAAAATGGGCAGAGCCTCCAGCTCAAGTAATACAGTGACGAAGTTATCCTTGTATCTTAACTTCGGTATATTACAGATGCAGGATGCATCTAGTGTTGATGTTTTAGCCTGGTGGAAACAAAATGAAACTATATTTTTGGCATTAGCTGCTATGGCTTGTGATTTACTAACCATTTATGTAACGCCCCAATTCGGGATACCGATATACTCGTTTGAATACCCGAAGTTGGCGCGCTACTTCCCGGAAAATCCGAGAACTTCCAAGATCGTAGGCCGCAGTGAGGTCCAATTTAAAACTTTTTTACCCATATAATACTCAATGGTTAAACTTGCGGAAGCATAACAATTAAATAAAGCGGAAGCATTTGGTATCATACATATATGTAAAGTATGAGCAGAACAGTAGTCTAGTTAAAGTATCAGTTGTTAATCAAAAGTTTATACATATTGGATTCTACCCAACTCACTACAAAATTTCACTCAAACTCAAAATAAGATGAGCTCTCAAAACCCTGGTAAATAATCTCCGCCCTCCGGCTCGACCTCCGGGTCGGCCGGACCCCACGCGAACTCTCCAGCTATCGGCGCCTCTACCAGCGCTAGTGCGTCATCAGGGATCTCTGGGTCAAGGCCTAAGCACCAATGAAGGGTCAGATCTAAAAGATCTGGCAAGTCACAGCATACTACTAACATAGAACATATATATCAAAGGAATAGAGACAAGTAAATAAGTTAAAGAATGGCAAGGTAAAGAACTAAGCAGTTGAGCATTTAAATCATAAGGAATCAGGATAAATATAAAGCATCTAATTCTACTACGAAATGGCACATTCACACGAGCTGGATTACCGCGGGATATTATGCCGCGGCCCTCCCAAACTGAACACAGTTGCGGCGGGGAAATCTCACCAGTGCTGGGAATTACTAATCCCGCAAATCACACATCATCTCATCGTACTCATCACTCAAAGACCGAACACGGTATCACACCATCCGTCTTAACCACACAGCTCATCATGATAGCTTCTCAACACTCATACTAGCTCCTACCGGGGATGATCAATCCACAGGCTGAGCTTAAATCAACCGAGTGAATGATAATGCCGACTCAAGAATACTCTAAGGGTCTGTGTCTGTCTAGGCTTTGCCTTGCACGAACAAGGTCCTAACAAAGTCTCTAAGAGGTCTGTACATCAATCAGTCTATAGATTATATTCTAAGTCCAAGCCCACTCATTGGATCCATACCAAGGCCCATCAAATCCGTGGCCTGGTCTAAAACCGTCCAAACGAAGCATCAAATCCATTTACTACTGATAAACAGTGCATTCTAATCCAACATGACTTAAAAGCCCAATCTAAACTACCTCTTCCAACTAAAGGTACACATCTCCATACTTAGGCCCAATAAGGGCCCGCCTAGACACAGACACGGGTCAGTGATCTCCAAATCATACTCACAGGTCACCTCTAAGATATCCTAGGTTTAGGTCCTCCAATTACCGTTAATTAACAGTTAACAGCTATTCTAAAGATCTAAGAATGACAGCATTAAATAAGGTGAAGTGTGAACTTCAACATGAGAATCAATAGGAAAATACAACGGTCCAATCCTAGGTAATGGGCCACGTTAGGTTCAGGTCTATCTCTGGTAATTTGATCTCTAAACGAAGTCATTGATGCCATATAATACTGTGTTTGGTGCTTAGGTGGTTACGGGCATCATTGACAACTCTTAGAGGTCGAATCATCTTAGATTAACAACCAAAACCCTAAACAGTGGACCCCGCGAGTCAAGGTTGAGCCAAACCGTTGACTCGGGCTTAGAACATTGATAAACGTTCATTTGGATGGTCAATGGGCCCCACAACTGATCACAACTCCTAAATGTTGAAAACTGGAAAATCAGGGTTTCCCAGGTGGACCTGAGGTGTAGTGTGCTCGGTTGACCTCCTGGCCTGGTGGGTCAACCGAGTGCACTGGATAAACTGAATCAGGCCTCCTGGAAAGTTTGTTTCATTTCTAGAGGTTCCCAGCGTGTCCGGTCAACCTCCTGGCCTGGGTGATTGACCGCATACACCAAAAACCCTAGAAAGATGGATGTCCCAGCTTTAAACATTTTCTACTGTAAATCCTAAGTATCAGGTCATCTTTTTCCATGAAATTCCAGTCACTGAGCTCGGTCCAGCACTGAGCTCGGCCAACACTGGTCTCGACCATGCACTGAGCTCGGTCCTGCACTGAGCTCGGTCGTGCACTGGTCTCGGCCATGCACTGGTCTCGGTCCTGCACTGGTCTCGGCCATGCACTGAGCTCGGCCATGCACTGAGCTCGGTCATGCACTGGTCTCGGTCCTGCACTGGTCTGGGCCATGTACTGGTCTCGGTCCTATACTGGTCTCGACCATGTACTGGTCTCGGTCCTGCACTGGTCTCGGCCATGTACTGGTCTCGGCCATACACTGAGACCAGTTTTCAGGTTTTCTCCATTTCAACCCGTTTTTCCACCAAATCACTTCCAATCAGTCCCAAACTTCACCAAATCATCTCCAAACATCAAATAACTCCAATGCCCATCAATCCATCACCATATGGACCCATTGATCTTCCAAATGGGGGGTGAAACCCCCATTCATCAATGGCCAATCCATCCAACACAAAACAACTGAGCTCAAGTAATTTTTCTAAGACTTAATCAATAACATTCATGAACTGAAACTACAGAAATCAAGAAAAGAAACACATGTTCTAAGCTAGGAGTAAGTGCACTTGCCTTAGCTTGGAAGAGAAGGTAGAGAGAGATAGAGAAATAGAAGAGAGAACCCAGCCCAATGAAGAAAAAGAGGAAGAAGAAGATACAGCAGTAGCAGCAGCTCCTAATGATTCTCCAGCACAGTAACAGTAGCTCAGGTAGAATGAGAGAGGAAGAAGATGAAGTAGTAGCTGCCGCAGCTTCAAGGGGAAATCCCAGCACAGTAACAGTAGCTCTATGAGAAGAAATGAGGGAGAGGAGAAGGGAGGAAATGAGGAAGGATTTGTTGCTAGGGTTTTTCTTGGGTTTAGTGCTGGATTTATAGCTTAGGGAGGGGTGGATAATGGTTGTAATGCCCTTTAGGGTTTCATGGGATTAGGGTTAGGGTTAGGGGCCTTTTGGACTTTGGGCTGGAAGGTTCTAGAGAGGATACACTTTTAACAAAAAACCCCCTTATAATTAACTAAAACCCCTACTAAGGACCTCCTAGCACTAATTAGCCTAGAATTAACCAAAACACCCTACTAACTAAAATATTAACTCAACTAAGCTAATCTAACTATAACTTAGGAAAATCTAACTAATCACCATGATTAACCTCTAATTAGCACAATTAGCTAGTAATTAGCAATAATTAGCAATAATTAGTATTAATTAACAATAATTAGTATTAATTAACAATAATTAGTATTTAAAATAGCAATTAGAGGGCCCACAAAGGGTGCGGCCTCACAATTTAAATGTCTTCTGTGGCATCAAAGTAGGCTTTTAGTGTAGGTGGACGTGTGGTGGATGACAAAAGAACGAATCTATCTGAAAAAGCGGTAAAGTGTTGTGTTTGTATCACGTCCCCCAAAATGAAATCAAGGAAAACGTGAATAATAATATTAAATATAATTTTTCTGTGCATTTTTGCATATAATCTTCCAAAATATGGACCCACAAAATTTCAAACCATGGTGAGTCACAATAAACCATAAGTAAAATCTTTGCGGAAGCATTAAATCAATAGGTATCAATATCCAAATCAAACCAACACATAACTAGCTAAATAGTTAAGGTGTAAGTTTTACTAAATAATTCTAAAATCAACTAAATAAAATGTATTTTTAAATCAACTAAGGAGTCTAAGATGTTGATATCTCCTGCGTAGACTCATAGGCTCTGAAGTCATCACCGGCACTCCACTTAGGTTCGTCAACCGGCTCAAACGCTTGAAACGTTTGACCCTCCTCTGTCTCTTCGGCAACGTAGGGATCAGTACCTAAGCACCATTAAACAACGTAAATAACAAGTACAAAAGAATAATTTATAAATAAAATACAAGATTAATGTGAGTAATGACAGGTAATGATCATAAGAGAATAACACTGTGACAATAACGAAGAGAACGTATAACATAAATCCAATATAAACAATAGAGCAATACAATAGTTATGCAAAAGCAATGCCACTAAAATAGTGGTTACCCAAACAGTCCATATCCAAACAACATAGGGTAACCAACATCAAACTAAAGTATGCATGCAAACCCGGAGGTCAAAGGATATCCACAAACCAATCCTAAGGTCAAACGCACGGTCCCAAACCCAACAACACCACAAGAATCTCTAGTGAATAAAAGTCAACACATCCCTTCACAATTTACGGTGCATAGACCCAATTAAGGGTTTTCCATTAGAGATAGGTTGAAATCTAATTCACTAGAATCCATTCAGGATCATACAGGAAACTGAACCCTGCATTAATAAGATACCGCGTGCCTAAGCGGTACTTACAAAAGTCCAAAGATCCAATTAATAAGGTCCAAAAGATAAATTTGACTTATCAAGACTTGGGGTATATTTCAAAATAACTAGCAAATAATAATAATGAATACAAGCCTTAGTTTATAATTTTTGAAAACTTAGGATCTCATCTTAGTATATTTCCAAGAATATAAGTCTTTAAGGCCTAAATGGGTTCAGGTCTTTTTCTAAATCCTAAAAGCTAATGAAGAGACTTTTGAGGATATCTCGACAGAGGAGCTAATGACAAGTGCTCAGAGGAAACGTCCTTGTCCTTCACAAAATAGGAGGGATGTTAGGAACAATAAATATGATAAGAATATGGAGCTCCTAGTAATTATACTTGAGGAAAATAAGAAAGAAGAAGGCGGAAAAAAAAAGAGTAAAGAAGAAGATAGAAAAAAAGAAGAGCAGAAAGAAGAAGAGAGGAAGCGAGGTCCTACTATGCAGGATTGTATTGATATTTTAAAGCAAATACCAAATATCCAAGCGACCTAAGAATTGTATTTTTTTGGCACATGGGCATTTAAAGACAACGACAATAGAGATATTTTCATGCCGTTTGAAGTAATGATGCCTGCCTCTACTGGCTGAATATGATAATGAAGCATGGGCCTTGATGAGTTTTATGTGAGTATTATGGGATGAATGTTAGAACACATGACTCATCACTTTTGTAGCTTTTTATTTATTATCTTTTTTTTTAATTAGGGGGGATTATGGAATGAATGTAAATACTCCAAGTGATTTTTTTTTTTTTGTTATTGTGGGACTGAATGAATATATGAACTTATGATTTTTTTTTTTATTAAGAGATGAAATGAATATAAGAGCTTATGATTTTCTTTTTTCTTATGAGATGATATGAATGTAGGAACTTATGATTTTCTTTGTTATTGTGAGATGGAATGAATGTAGGAACTTAAGATTTTATTTGTTATTTTGAGATGGAATGAGTGTACGAATTTATGGTTTTCTTTTTTATTGTGAGATGAAATGAATTCAAGAACTTATAATTCTCTTTTTTTGTTAAGAGAATGAATGTAGGAGCATATGATTTTCTTTTTTATTATGGGATGGAATGAATGTATGAACTTTTGGTTTTCCTTCTCTTTTTTTTTAATTGTTGGTTGGAATGAATGTAGGAGATTATGGCACCAAGGAAACAAAAAATAATAGGACTTCTTGCTTTATTACTTGTAAAGAAGCGAGGGATATACATATCGAAGGAACCATGCAGGACTTCAATTTTATCAGGCCATGTTTTCGTTCAGGGCATTTTGGAAGCTAATCGAAGAGTATGTTTGGAGCTACTGCATATGGAAAAACATGTTTTCTTGCAATTATGTGTGGTTTTACGAGAGAAAAGGCTACTTAAAGACAGTTGATTTGTTTCAGTAGAGGAGCAAGTGGCTATATTTCTAATGATAGTTGGGCAAAATCATAGGAATAGAATTTTACAAAATATTTTTCAACACTCAGGTGAAACTATCCATTATCACTTTCATGCAGTTTTAGTAGCAATGATTCACCTCTCAATGGATATTATAAAGTTGCCTTCATACGACCAAATACCAAAGGAGATATTGCATAATCCTCGATTTTATCCATATTTTAAGGTATAATCCTACCCTTAATTATATTTTCAATTATTTTTCAATAAAGTAACCTTGTTTCTAAAATCTTATGTTGATTTTTTTTTTCTAAAGTATTGTGTTGGGGCAATAGATGGAACACTCATAAATGTTGTGATCCCCGTTCCAAACCAAGTACCTTATAGAGGAAGAAAAGGAGAATGCCAACAAAATATTCTAGAGGCTTGCTCATTTGATATATTGTTTACTTTCGTTATTGTTAGTTGGGAAGGCACTGCACATGATTCACGTATTTTATTGGATACTATCTATAAACCAAATCCAAATTTCCCACATGCCCCTCCAGGTACTTGATTATTAGTCAATTATAAATCATATTACATTTTTTATCATAATAAATAATTTCTCTGTTCAGGTAAATATTATAATGTTGACACTGGATTTACGAATATGCGTTGTTTTCTTGCTCCATACCGTAATGTTTGGTATTGGCTATCAGATTTTCAGGTCAGTGGTCGTTCTCGTAATGAGAATGAACATTTCAATTATGTTCATTCATCTTTAAGGAATGTAATATGAAAGTCCGGGGATCCGAACCCTAGAGAGGGGGTGAATAGGGTGAGCTTCATTTATGACCAATTTTAATCAATTTTAACTTCTTTAAAACAAACTAGTCACAAGTGATGATTATCAAACAAAATGCGGAAGCTTAATGAAAACAATCACCACAAAGCAAGCACCATCACACAAGGATTTATAGTGGTTCGGCCTCAATGCCTACATCCACTACCGGCTTGTGATCCAACACCCCACCGGATTTTCACTATTTATGCTTTTCAATAGGCTAAGCAATAACCTTTACAATATACTTTTCAAGGCTAAGCAATAACCTTTACAATGATGTTTTTCAAGGCTTAACATCAACCTATACATTATGCTTTTATAGGCTAAGCAATAACCTCTTCAACCACAAGGTTGGTTATCTCTCTAATTAGTGTCTATAATACACTTGATGGAGATTCAATTAAGCTCATTACAATACCTCTTAAATAGGCGGATATGAAAATAAAAATCTAATACACACACACACACACACTATGAATGCAAAGATTAAAGCACATGATGTGTGTGTGATGTCCTCAATCATTTTGAAAATGAAAGCTCATAAATGTATGCCTAAGGCTTTTGAAAGTTTTAGCTCATAAAAACATTTATGATTGAGGAAAGAATGCAAGTCACATGTTAAAAGTAACAACTTGTTAATGATTTCAAAGATTCACAAGTTGTATGAAATTAATTAGCTCTAAACATGTGATGCATAGGGATGTCAATCAAATCAACAATTTAGCTCATAAAACATAAAAATAGATTTGATTGAAATAAGGGGACAAATCATATGAACTTATAAAATCAACTTGAAAAAGATATACCTATCAAAGTAATGCAAGTTGTGAAACTTTAAAACAAAAGTCCATATGATTTGTGAAGTTGTTGAAATCCACAACATAAGATATATTTTGAAAGAGATTTTCTTATGATGAAAAACAACAACCAAAGATTCAACCAAGTATATGAATCATGTTACATATAATTTCAAAGATTCTTTCATTAACATGATCTACTTAGATTTACCAAATAAAGTACTACTTGGATTGAATCAAATGGTTGTGCATCCAAAACAATAGATCAATTCAAAACATAAAACATGTTAAGGACACAACAAATCATAGTTTATCATGCTAAAAAGGATTTACCAATAATTAGAACAAAACATGAAAACATATGATTTCTAACAATGTTGAATCCAAAACATAAGATATATTTGAAAATGATTTTCTTATGTTGAAAAACAACAACCAAAGATTCAACCAAGTATATGGATCATGTTACTTATAATTTCAAAGATATTTCCATTAACATGATCTACTTAGATTTACCAAAGATAAAGTACTACTTGGATTGAATCAATGGTGATGTATCCAAAACAATAAATCAATTCAAAACATAAAACATGTTAATGATACAACAAAACATAGTATATCATGCTACAAAAGATTTACAAAAAAATTAAAACAAAGCATGACAACATATGGTTAAGGAACGTAGAGCTTACTTGGTGATTTAACTCATTAATCCAAGCTTTAGCTTTCCTAATGATCCCCTTCATCCCTTAGTTCATTTCCCTTTGATTTGCCTCAAAACCCCTCAAGGAGGGCCTTAAAATTCCCAACTTTTGGCAAAGGAAAGAACTCATATTTATAGCAAAAAATGCCCAACGGCTAGTCCCCGGTCGACCTGGAAACAGGTCTCGGTCGACCGGGTACACACAACAGTCATATTTCTGACCGTTGGGCTTCAGGTACCCAGTCGGCCTGCAGTGTGGCCGGTCGACCGGCTACATTGCTGGTCGACCCCCTGGGACCAAAATTCCCAAAAATGCATCTTTTCAAAGTAATTCTTTGTGGGAACTTTTGGGCCACTAAACCAAGCTTGGAAACATGTTTTAAATCAACCTAAGATGTTTAAAAACATGAAACACAAAAAAGCCTAAAAAGATTTAAAAGATTTAAAACATAGGCTAGCTTGGTTTCTAAAAACTCTTTTCAAAAACAAATGCATCCAAGTTTTAAAAGCAAATCATGCATAAATTGATACTTTTACAAATCTGAAAAGTAATGCATGAATAAATCAAGATTTCAAGATTTCTTAAATCAATGCAAATGTGTGTGAAACAAATGATGCTAGAATGATTATGCATCCATCAAATTGCAATCTACAAAATTCCTAACATAATAGAGCGTTCTTTTGGAGTATTGAAAGCTCATTTCCCAATTTTAAAAAGGATGCCTCCCTACTCATTTTGTGTACAAAGGAGTATAGTAGTCCCTGCAATGGTTGTGCACAACTTTATCAGAAAAGAGGCTATTGCAGATGCACTCTTTATAGAGTATGAGAATGAAGAAATATCTTTAGAAGCAATTGATAATGATGATAGTGGCACCTCCGGCACCGATGTAGTTGTGGATATTGTAGAACAGATAGAAATGTCAAAAGTTAAAAATGCAATAGCAGATGCCCTCTTTCATTCATGATGATAGTGGCATCTCCTTGTCTTCAATTTGCTCTTTAAGAAACAGAAGACGAGAAAAATGAGGACATCTTTGTTTTTCCCTCTAGCAATGATTCTCTTGATGTTGATGATGATGGGTGGTTTTGTAATAGCTGTGGAAGGCCCTTGTCAAACCCCCGAACCCGATTAGTGATTAAACCGGATCCGGGGTGTGAAATTTAGGGCTAATTAAAAAAAAATTTCCCTTAATGCCCAAGGATCGAAGTCCGCTGTGAGGATTGTGGGGTTGAGCCTCATTAACAAATTAGTCAACGGGACTTGTCTGGTAAACACATTCATTAAACCTGTAGAGATATCAAAGCAAGTACGGTATTCATCCCATTATATATTCAAGTTTCAAAGTATAAAACATATAAAGTTTATAAACATCAGGACCATCCCAAAGCTTAGGTCCTTGTACAAAAGATATACAAAAGTGTGGTAAGTACAAAAGTATAGAAATCTCCAAAAGATGAGAAGGAGTGGCATGGTAAGATATCCCCGTATAACGCGCACTAGTGCCGGGAGTGATGATGCTAAACTACGTCATCGGCACTCCACTCTTGTGCCTCGTCCTCCTCCCCCGGTTGAGGATCCTCTGGGATTGTCTCGGCATCCAGGTCGGTGTAATAGTAGTAGGTGTCTTCTGCACACCATGGAATAAAGGATCAACAACATGTTGGCAAGAAGATAAGCAATATACACTATTCATAACATGTTTCAAAGAAGAGTAAAGATAAGTACATGATTATAAGATAGCAAGGTACAAGCTAGGCATGAAAGCATGAGTAATACGAGAATCAATTAACAATGTAAATCTTAGGAAGATAACCAAGAATAACCATCCATGAAATGCAATGTCAATCAAGAGGAGACTCCGAGGATGTCCAAGCCACCTCCTGGGGGTATAAGTGACATCCAAGCTGACTATGAATACCCAAAGTCCGGCTCTAGGAAGATCCTAGCTCCCCGTCCTAGGAATAGCAGCACAGTCCAACCCCGCTCCCAGCTATCCATGCCATGGACGCCCTCCAAAGCTGACAGCCCACCCTAATGTCCGGTATCCGGCCCACTTTATAATCCTCAGTATGCAGCTGGTCATGAATGCAAGATGATAATGATGATGGTTTGTATACGATGCAAGTTCCAAGACAAATATACGTGGATAGGTTTCCAAGTACAAGATAACAAGCCGATGGCTACTCCAAGTCAAGCCAAGATACAAGTCAAGTTTCAAGTCGCATGTGTAGTCCTCTTTCAAGTCTATCCACACGTGTTTATCAATACAAGACAAGGTACCTAAGGATACACTCTAAGTCCGGTCACATCCTAATTCTACAAGTTAAGTTACGAGTTATACAAGTATAAAGATAGAGTGTACAAGGTACGACAAGCTACGGATACAAGATTCGCTAGTCAAGAGTGAAGAACAAGTCAATCCTAGGTCAAGAGTTGTCCACCGTGTACCGAACGTATCCCCAATGGAGTACGTATAGAGGATGAGTCAATGGTGTCCTAGTTTGGCGGGCCCATGGTATACAGAAGTTATTGGGCACCAATTAACTTATTTCCAGACGCATTCGGCCAAGTTACGTTGATATACGGAAAATCCCGGACAACCTACGAAGCACACCAAGCCAACCGTGCTCCATTTTCATTTTCCCCAATCGGTCATGCAAGGGTAGGGTCAATGGGTTCCAACATAGGGTCCAAACTAGGTTTAGAATCCCTTTCCAAAAGAGATAAGGGCTTGGTACATTGATCCAATAGCCACTTCCTTTCCCGATCTCTGATCATTAAGATAAGTATATCATTGGATTCTACGTCTCAAGATCTTTCCAACAGTAGATAGAACTTTAAATTCCGATGAACGGGTCAGAAGTTATGGTCATTCGAAATCTGCTAAAATTCATGAAATCTGACCCAATACGGCTAGCCGAATTGGCCTATTCGGCTAGCCGAATTGGTGACTGAAGGTGGCAGAAAATACCCTCTAAAAACATGGTTACTGGAAAAAGTAACCGAATGGTGACCGAATTGCCTGCGGCTAGCCGAATTCTAAACAAAACCACGAGCTTTTGAGAAAAAAAATCAATCATTTTGAGTGGCTCCTTCTCCAACCTCTTTTCAAACCTTTCCAAAGACCATAACCTGCACAAAGAGCCACCATGCTCTCCTCCAAACCACATTTCATCCATTCATCAAGTCATCCACCCATAATAAAATCCATTCAACCCATTAATCCAATTTTAGCATGTGTAATCCAATTAACCATGACAAGTTTAGAATTTAGGGAAAATCTAAACAATGAGTTAACAAGAACAATAATAATACATGCATGCCTAATATATAAAGCAAATCGACTTGCCTTCACCAAAGGGAGTGAAAGAGATGAAAATTGAGAGGGAAATTGAGGAGGAGAGCTCCCTCACACACCCTAGCCAAAATCACTTCCCAAGAACCCTTCTCCTACACTCAAAGAACACCAAGGAAGAAGAAGAAAACGATCTATCAACATGCAAAGTGGTTACAGCAGCAAGGAAAGAAATTAGAGGAGAAGAAGTTGGGGAAACTTACCAATTTTTTTTGGATCAAACGATAGAGGAAGAGATTGATGAGCTTGGTTGCTTGAATCTCCACTCCTATGTAGCACATGCAAGAGGAGAAATGAAGGGGATGAAGAGAAGAAGAAGGCCAGCAGTTGTTGCACTCTTTGAGAAAGAAGAAGAAACGAATGTAGTGGCTGGGCTTGAGTTTAAAATGAGGATGGGGAGGAAATGACCAAAATGTCCATTTGAGTGAAATGAGAGAAATCTAATTATTTGAGGGACTTTAGAGTGTCATATCGTGACGAGTCAAGAACGAAAAGTGACGAGCACAACAAGATCTTTCCAACACACCTAAATTCGGGGAAAATGGAATTTTTCGGAAAAATACTCAATTTTCCTATTAATCACAACCTAACCCCTATTAAGACTAATCGAATTAGGAATCAAACGAAACTTCGGGAACATCTTACTAATGATAAATTGGACCAAACATAGGCCCCACAAGTATGAGTTTAAGTGATTTTATTCTAAACTTGAGCTTATGAGAGCCTTGCTCAATGAAATATAAGTAGGTTATGATAGTATTTTATATTTAGTTGTTTATTATGGAATCTTTTTTACCTTTTTTTTTTATTGATGGTGAAGTTTTTTTGTCTTTTAGTGGAGAAATGAGGTTACTTTTTTACTTCTTTTTTTTTGAAAAATATGATGGGAAATTTGAATTAAAGTGTTTTTGATGGAAATATTTTTTGAGAAATGAGGACTTTTCCTTTACTTGATCACTCTAATAATAGAGTTGCCAAACAAGCTCTGTGGCTGAATGGTGGGCCAAACAAGGTCCACCTCACACGGGCGCATCTCTAATGTCTTTGCGTCACGTGGGGAGTAAAACAAAAGAAGAGAAAATGAAATAATCCAAACGTGCTCGTTTCTCCGCTTCTCACTACTCCTAACAACCTTCATCGACTTGTTCTCTCTCTTACAGTTAGAGAAAACTCTCGGAGAAACAGGATTCTTGATTGGGTTTTCGTACCAAATTCCAAAGAAACTGCCTTTTCTCTCCTTTTGATTCCCATCTCCTATTCAAGTTGCAGTTTCTAAGAGAAGAAGAAAGTTGGCACCTTTGGACATAATTACGAAGAGAAGAAGATGAAGGAAAGGCTCCTTGAGAGAGATGTCGTCCTTGGGTACCATTCTGAACAAAGCATTAGATCCAAGTTCGTCTGTTTCTCGAGCTTCAGAGGCTGGATTTCAAAGCTGTGGAAGCAGCTGCGCAATCTCATCTCTGTATGTTGGGAATTTGGACGTTCAGATCCTAGGAAGGCCATCTTCTCCGCCAAGATGGGTTTAGCTCTCACTGTCATCTCTCTTCTCATCTTCTGGAAAGATTCCGACAAGGATACCAGCCGTTACTCCGTCTGGGCCATCATCACCGTCCCCCTCGTCTTCGAATTTAACATTGGTAAGATCACTACCACGAGATCTCTACTTTCCAATCATTTTTTTTTCTTTTCTTTTCTGGATTATGGTGATAATTCCGGCCTTTTTTAGGTGAATTTGGATGCACCCAGATCATGGATTAGGAGAATTTTGAGGAATTCTTGTTGGGGGAATTCCAGATTCTCCTTCCAAATTATCTGTGCTGTGCTGTCTCCCTCATAACTACCTTGGGTCAGGGATACTGTTTTCTTTTCTCTGCAAATGGTGATTTTCATAGTAATGATTTGGGCCAACGAAAGTAGAGGAGGAAAAGCATCCTACCTATGATCTAAACATGTACACAAGATTAATATAATCATAATCATCTATAAGACAACCAAATGGAATGCATCCAAAGTCCAAACACAGTGGAATAATTCAAGAATTTGGTTCTTTCTGAGTAAACCTTCCCCCCCCCCCCCCCCCCCTCCCCCACTATCTGTAGGAGAGACACTTAAAAGAGGACTTAATCGAGCTTTGGGGACGATGCTTGGAGGTGGGCTTGCTCTTGGCATTGCAGAATTATCAATACTGACAGGACGCTTTGAGGAACTTTTTATTCTTCTCAGCATCTTCATTGCAGGTAAGGTCTTCGTTTTTAATTTATGGAATGTTTTGGCAGAAGTCAGTTTGCCCTGAAAATCATGAAATTTGGCACCTTACTAATGTATTTGAATCCCAAAAAAGAAGCAGCAGCAGCAGAGAATGTAGAGGAAGATTTTTTTTGTAGAAAAGGAACTCTTTTTACTCATTAAAAGCAATCTAAGATTCACATTTTTTTTTCAGTATTTCTGAAGGGAAAGGCTTTTTCTTTCTTCATATTGTGTTTTCAGGTTTTTTTGCAACGTTCTTGAAATTTTACCCGACACTGAAGCCATATGAATATGGATTCCGGATTTTCATGCTGACATACTCCATCATAATGGTCTCTTGTTATGAGACAAGGGAATTTATCCATACGGCAGTGGCTCGATCCTTGCTCATAGCACTTGGTGCTAGTGTTTCTTTGGTTGTAAATATATGCATTTATCCCATCTGGTCAGGTGAGGAACTGCATAATTTGGTGGTGAAAAATTTCATGGCTGTCGCCAACTCGCTCGAAGGTAGTGAATGAATGACTTTGTCTTGTTATGTTTATGCCATTTTTGTTTCTACGACATCCTTAGCTGATACTTGTAGATTTTCTTAGGTTGTGTTAATGGGTATCTTCAATGTGTCGAATATGAGAGGGTTCCTTCGAAGATTCTTACATACCAAGCTTCGGATGATCCTCTTTACAAAGACTACAGGACAGCAGTGGAATCAGCTAGCCAAGAAGAGAATTTGGTATGGTTATTGTCTCACAAAAAAGTGTCCACTGATGGCAATTTGTTAATGTACCATTCATTTGAAAATCTCATGTTCAGGGGGGTTTTGCCACCTGGGAGCCACCCCATGGCCCCTATAAGATGATGAGATATCCTTGGAAGAACTACATTAAAGTAAGTGGAGCACTCAGGCATAGTGCATTCATGGTGATGGCACTGCATGGATGCTTACTATCAGAGATACAGGTATTACTCTTTCATTTAGTTATCTAGTGGTGTTGCTGACAATAAAATACTCTGCTTTCTTGCGGTATACTTTGAAAAGCTGCTCCTGCATTTTCCTTTCTTAGGACGTGAACAAATGAGGTGTCCACGTCAAATACTATTGACTTGATTTTAATGAGATGATCGTAGTGGAATATCCCTCTTATTCCTCGTCAGGCTTGAGCAATTCAATCCTAGCACGGCTCTGAAAGCAAGTTTTAGTTTATGCAATGATCAGATTTCCATTTCTTTATTATATGGTCCAGCATGGCCTAGATGGTCAATGAGCTCTCATGTTTAATTGGCTTTCACTGGCCATCAACATGAGGACTTGGCTTTACGGGGGAGACGAGCACTACTGAAAGTCCATTGATGAATGTTAATCATTCCATCTCTATATCAGAAAAAGAAATTCTGGCCTTACTAGATTAAGTGGAGATAACTACTACCCTTACTAAGAGATCTCAAGTTGTTAACCAACACACCCAAAATGCCTAGGCGTTAAAGGTGCGGCGAACTAACTACTTAACGCCACCCTTCAGTCGGGTGGCGAGCGGAACACCATGCGGATTCGAAGCACACGCTTGCACAAGATGCGGCAGGGGGCATTTTTGGCCTGCTTACATACGGCCACACACAAGACAGATGTGTTTGCTCAGATACAATCTCAAGTTGCTAACCAATACATCCAAAATGCCTAGGCCTTAAAAGGTGCGGCAAACTAACTACTTAACAAGATAAACACCCATGTGCCCTGGCTCAATATTAAAACCCATTGAGGGATGAAAAACTTGTTAACTAAATTGAAGATTGATCTCAAAAAATCAATTCTGGTATCCATTTGGTCCCTTTTGGAAGTAGGGTTTCACACCCATTAGTCAGTCAATTCAATTTCTGATTGCGACTTTTTATTTTAGTTATACTTTTAACTACCAAAGGGGGAAATGACTGAAATATTCAAGGGATGATGATCTAATAGATTGACAATGGAGTGTCACGACCCAAGCCTGAGATCAGAGTCATTAGGGCTAAACCTCGAGTCGCGATGATAATCATACTTACTCCCGTAAACCCCGAACTAACCGAAGTTAAGACGAAGTCCACAAGGGATCTTGCATACGTACCTGTCAATGTACAGTTGTGCGGAAATATACAGACATATATACATTGACAACCAATTAAAAACTAACGTAGTCCTTTACTTAAACAGTAAAGTTCAATATACAAGATTTCGTTCTAATTAAGTCAACCACTGCATATTCAAAATACAATGCAGGGGACATCATATACAATTCCCAAAAATGAATATATAAAAACATTTCTAAAAAGTTTCCAAAATGTTCCAACGTATTCGCTCTCAGATCATGTCACACGATTAAACCTCCTAGAGGTATCGAATGGGCCTCGTCCGCTGGCGGTACGGTCTCTATGGGACCGGCATGGGCAAATGGGTCTGTAATATCATTGGTAATACTGTGAACACGACGGTTCAACAATATATATACAGATCTATAGCATGTACGACAATTCATTGATTTAACAGTTCTAAACAATCAATAGTATACAATCTTTGTGCAATAGTAAACACAAGTGATAACGGCAATGACATTGGCAACTACAATAGTATTGGTTTCAACTCAAATCGATTCTTCCTAAAGGAAACATTTCATATTCGTTCATTCATTACATTAAGCATCTATTAATGACTTATCAATAGGACTCGTCAGTCCAATATATGACTTTTTAGTCTATGACATTTCGTTCCAATAAGGTGGGATCTCCCAGTGTCTGAATCAAAGATCACTGGTATCACCACGGAGCTCCGGAACGCCCCCAAATCCATCTACTGCAGTAGGATTGTTCGTTACACTGTTACTTTTATAACTGTCCATTCATTAATTCATTCCGTTCAACTCAATGATGAATTTAGGAAGCCACTATGTAGTGCCAGACTCATTAACAATTCTAGTCAATCCTATTCCAATTCTCTAAACCAACAATTAAGTGAAACGTTCGTTATCAATGCACGTATTACTGTAGATGATATTACTTAGTTAAATTTGTGCATTAAGATAACCTTAGCTAATACTTATGAAGGTTTAGATATCACTAACATTAACCTCATTGATTAGGCTTTCAATTCAGATTAGTCTCAATCTATCTCATAATTTGACTTAAACTAAAGGAGTATCTATGATCATAAAAGCGATCTTGGTTCACGTAAAAATCCAAAACCCTAATTTCGGCCAAGTTCGGTTACCTCAGTGGCTACCTGGCGGTCAGCCAAAACTGCACTAGCAGTTAGCCGAATTTTTGTTGGCGGCTAGCCGAAATTTGGCTGGCGGTTAGCCGAACTAAGTTCGATTAGCTTATGGTCAGCTTTCCAGAAGCTAATTTTCTGACAGGGATTCCTGACTCGACTTCAGTCAGCTCAACGGTCACCTTGCGGCTAGCCAAAATTTAAATCTGGGCTAACCGAATTTCTACGGTCAGCTTTCCAGAAGCTGACACAACTATGGATTTCTGGCAGTTAGCCCCGCGGTTAGCCCTGCGGCTAGCCGAAATTCACCTAGAAGCTCTTTTCCGAGCTTCAGAATTTCTAAACAAAATCCATGATTTTGAACTCCTTGAGTTCATACAAGTTCTATAGAATCATAAATCACTAGAAATGTATATACTTGCCTTCGATTTGAAGGTTAATTGACAAAACCTCTTTGTTTGCTTAGCTTTGAGGTGAAAATCCTCAACTCAGACCTTGTAGCTCTAAGAAGATGAAGAAGGTGAAGGAGATGAAATCTCTTCACTTGGATCTCTCCTAGCTTATAACTTGATGCTTGATGAAGATGAAATGGAAGAAAGAAGAGAAAAAGGATGAAGAATGAGCCTAGGATTTGCAATGAGATGAACGAAGCTCATTTTGGGTTATATAAGCTCCCATTTTGTGTTTAAGTCCTTTAATCTCTCTAAATTACGATTCGAGGTCAAATGAAGGGTCATTTGATCCGTTTCTCGTCGAACAACTTCAAGTTTATTATGCAAATTATCATACTCGTCAAGATACACACGTTGGTATCAAGAGTTTCTGTATTTGGCAAAATATGTAAAGATTCATATTTAATTCACTTAATAACCTTAATTACCATTTCATTAAGCCTAATTTATCCATCTTAGGCTAAGTCAGTTCCATTTGGCCATAAATCACCATTAATTCAATTAAACATGATTAGTTAGCCTTAATCTCACTTAATCAGAGTTAATCTTGATTAACTCGGGACGGAGCCTAACATTCTCCTAAACTTTTAGAATCATTCGGTCCTCCGAATGCAATATAAATCAATGGAAATTAATGAAACAATTCAAATAACAATTACCTAAACAAATAGCTCGGGATACTTCTGAGCCATTTGTTCCTCAAGTTCCCATGTAGCTTCACTGGGTTCATGATGATCCCAAAGAACCTTGACCCATTTAATTGTCCTCATGCGTAGAACTACCTCTTTGGTATCAATAATATGTACTGACCTCTTAACATATGTGGTGTTTGGTAACACTTGGATCTCTTCGTGACGAATGACATGTGAAGGATCAACCACATACTTTCGAAGCGTAGAAACATGAAACACATTGTGGATACCAGAGAGTTCTGCTGGAAGGTCTAAGCGATAAACCACATTTCCAATCCGGCTCGAGATTTTAAAAGGTCCAATGAATCTCGGGAAAAGTTTCCCTTTCTGCCCAAATCTGATAGTACCTTTCATTGGAGAAGTCTTTCAAAAGACTAAATCATCAACAGCGAACTCTAGATCACGCCGACGATTGTCAGCATAGCTTTTCTGCCTTGATCTAGCAACTTTCAGCCTATCCTGTATCTTCTGAACCTTTTCTGTTGTTTCAGCAATGATTGTAGGACCGTGGAAACTTTGAGTTCCAACCTCTTCCCAGCTTACTGGAGTCCTACATCTTCGACCGTACAGTGCTTCAAATGGTGTCATTTCAATACTAGAGTGATAGATGTTGTTGTATGCAAATTCACACAATGTTAAATGGTCATCCTAATCACTCTCGAAATCAACAACACTGGCACGAAGTAAATCTTCTAAAGTGTGTATAGTCAGTTCTGATTGTCCGTCTGTTTATGGATGATAAGCGGTACTAAACCGAAGTCTAGTACCCATGGAATTCTGAAATGATTGCCAAAATGTGGATACAAACCGACTATCCCTATCGAAGACAATCGAGACCGGTGTTCCATGCAATCGAGTCACTTTCTTGACAAACAATCTGGACATATCGTTGAATCCCATATCCTTTCTAAATGGAAGGAAGTGTGCGGACTTTGTAAGACGATCAACGATCACCCATACAGTATCGTGCTACTTTCTCGTCTTCGGCAAACCAGATACAAAGTCCATCGTGATGTGTTCCCACTTCCATTTGGGAATATTCAGTGGATGAAGCAACCCAGGCGGTTTATGATGCTCGAATTTCACACGTTGGCAAGTTAAGCAGGAAGATACATAACCTGTTATCTCTCGCTTCATGTTATTCCACCAGAATCTGCCCTTGAGATTTCTATACATTTTAGTGCTTCCCGGATGCATAGAATATCTGGTGTAATGAGCTTCGAACATTACTACTTGCTTCAAATCTTCTTGTGTTGGTATACATAATCTGTCCCTGAAGTAAAGAACTCCTTCTACCAACACGAAGTCTGGTCTTGTTGCAATATTGTCCCTGATTCTTGCTAAT
This sequence comes from Cinnamomum chago, assembly GCA_038049695.1. Lineage (NCBI taxonomy): Eukaryota > Viridiplantae > Streptophyta > Magnoliopsida > Laurales > Lauraceae > Cinnamomum > Cinnamomum chago. The sequence continues at coordinate 29,535,873 of CP142451.1, read as the reverse complement.
TCAGGATCTTCGAACTGTCTCTCCTTAATCTCTTTGATAAGGAGTGGTTCGAATACGGATATTGCTGCAACCATCACTCTATTGTCCAATAAGTCAACGGCCACATCTGGATCCCTGAATTCTTCTAGCAAGTCTCATTCACCGACTAATGATGCTAAGTCAGCAGATTTCTGACTCAATACATCATCTACGACGTTACTCTTTCTAGGTACATATGTGAATGGAAAGTCATAGTCCTTGATCAGCTCTAACCAACGGCGTTGTCTCAGATTAATATCATTTTGAGTAAACAAGTACTGAAGGCTTCTGTGATCACAGTGGACTTCAAAAGCCTCTCCGTACTGATAGTGCCTCCATTGTTTCAATGCGAATACAACTGCCGCAAGTTCTAGATCATGAGTAGCATAATTCTTCTCATGTTCTAATAACTGACGCGAACCATAAGCTATCACCTTGCGGTTCTGCATCAATACACATCCCAATCCAACACCCGATGCATCTGAGTAAATCTCAAATCCTCCCCTTCCATCGGGCAAGGACAAGATCGGGGCTGAAACCAGCTTCTGGTTAAGAGTCTGGAAACTAGATTCACATATATCATTCCATTGAAATGGAACGTTCTTCCGAGTCAGTTTCGTTAGTGGTGCTGCTATCTTTAAGAAGTCCTTTACGAACCTTCTATAATAGCTTGCCAACCCTAAGAAGCTTCAAACTTCAGGCACATTTTTCGGACTCTGCCAACTAGTAATTGCTTCAATTTTAACTGAATTAACAGTTAATCCATCTCTGGTAATAATATGACCCAGGAATGCAACCTGCTGTAACCAAAAATCACACTTCTCGAGTTTTGCATATAACTGATTCTCTCTCAGTATCTGCAAGGCTGTTCTCAAATGATGTGAATCCTCTAGCTCTGACTTTGAATAGACCAGTATGTTATCAATGAAGATCACGACGAACTGGTCCAGATAAGAAGCAAACACCCTGTTCATTAAAGCCATAAACACTACAGGTGCATTGGTTAGACCAAAAGGCATCACTAGAAATTCATAGTGACTGTAACGAGTCCTGAATGCAGTCTTCTGCACATCTTGATCTTTAACTCAAATCTAGTGATATCCAGATCAAAGATCAATCTTAGAAAAGTACGCCGCACCCTGGAGTTGATCAAACAACTCATCGATCCTAAGCAATGGATACTTGTTCTTGACTGCTACTTGATTTATCTACCTATAATCGATACACATCCGAAGGGTGTCATCCTTCTTCTTTACAAACAGTACAGGTGCTCCCCATGGTGAAATACTAGGTTTAATAAAACCTTTATCGAGCAAATCTTGTATCTGTCTCTTTAATTCATACAATTCTGATGGTGCCATTCGATACGATGCCTTGGATATCGGTGTTGTACGAGGCATAAGTTCGATAGTAAAGTCCACTTCCCTAGCTGGAGGTAGACCTGACACTTCATCTGGGAACAGGTCTGGAAATTCACAGACTACAGGAATATTTCGTAACTCCTGTACATGCTTCTTCTCTGAAATAAATGCAATGTAGCCTTCACAACCACTACGCATCATTCGTTCAGCCTTAAGTGTTGAAACAAGGCTGGTGTCATACTTCTTCCGGATTCCCTCAAAGAGTACACTGGCATTAGCTTCATCAACCCTAAAGGTGATGATTTTACGGAAACAGTCTAAACAAGCCATGTACTTCACAAGTCAATCCATGCCAAATATCACATAAAAGTCATTCATCGTAGTACAACCAGATTAGCTGGCATTGACACCTCTCCAATTCTAACAGTACATTGAGGGATATATAATTCACATACTACTTTTCTCCCTAAAGGAGTAGACACAGTAAAATCATACGCTAACTGCACTATCCGGTTTTGCATATCACAAGTAAATGCAGGTGCTACAAATGAATGCGTAGAACCGGAATCAAATAATGCAATAGCGGGTCTATTGTCTACAAGGATTGTACATTTAACTACATTGGTTGCAACATCAGCCTGTTCTCTGTTGACGGCATAAGCCATCCTAGCCATCTGTGGTCTGTTGGGTTGCTGCTGCTATCTAGGCTGTTGTCTCTACCATGGACGCTACTGACCCTGACGTTGAGGCTGCGGCTAATGTTGCCTAGGAGGAGGAGCTGGCAAGGCTAATCGATGCTGAGGAGCAGGAAGTGCTGCTTGACCTTGAGCAGGATGCTAATATGGAGCTCTGTCATCTCTCCTAGCTCTCTGACAATGTGTCATTCTGTGTTCCAAAGAACCACAGACCAAACAAGCTCCGGTAGTCCTCCAGCATAACTCAGTCCTGTGAGGTTTACCACACGTATCACAGACTGGTCTGTTCTCTCTCCTCTCATTCCTATCAGTCCTAGGAATGAATCTCTGTTTCTGCCTCTTGTACCTGGACTGTCCTCCTTTCTTAAACCATGACTCACCACTTCTCTTGGTGTTCACAGCCTCTACTTCTTTTTCTGCTTCTTTTTCCCTCTGGATTTCCTCCGTTGTATATGCCCTATCAACAGCATCATCAAACGTCATAGGCTTCTGTCCAGTCAATACGACCGTTTTATACTCTGGATTCAGTCCTAAGAGGAATCTCTTAACCTTCTTCGCTTCAGTATCTATCAATTCGATAGCATACTTGGATAGCTGCAAAAAGGTATGAACATAGACAGCCACGGTCAGTTGACCTTGCTTCAAGTTCAAAAATTCTGATTCCTTCTGCTGCTGTACATGCTCTGGGACGAACTTCCTCTAAAACTGTTGCTTGAAAGTTTCCCAAATCCCTTCTGTTGGCATTACCTTGAAGGCATCCCTAACACTTTTCCACCATACGTTTGTTGCCCCCTCAACATAGTAGAGATAAGCAACACTCTCTACTTGTGAGTGCAGACAACTGTCTCAAACACATCGTCAATGTGTTCCAACCACTCGTTTGCCTTCATCACATCTTCATCTCCATGGAACTCGGTGGCTCCTCTCTTACGGAACCGCTCAAAGATGACATGAGGATCCTTATCCTTATGCTGTAATACCACTTGCGTCTCAACATGGTGTTGTTGTTGGACTGGTATTACTGACGCAGCCTGTATCTGAGCCAGCAATTGGCTCTGCACTTGCAACATAGAAGCCATTTGGGTTTGCATACCCATTTGAGCTTCATGACTCTTCGCAATCTGTTCAATGCTTCTGGCTAACTGTTCCAGAATTGCAGCAAAGCGAGTATCAGCATCAGACTTAGGAGGGGAAGGTGGGATAACCTCTACGAAGTCATCATGTCCAGATCCCGATCCTGATGCCATACAGAAAACAATACGGAAGGTAAGATTACATCCATACACTCCCATCTCAGTTATATCACATATAGTGAAAGCAGTAAACGCAAATCCATCGTTGGATTTGTTCGAAACGCAACATTCCTCACTTCGTTCCTAGTCTCACTAAGTCCATTTTAATTTCCTTAACTTAGGCCTTTAACTAGGCTCTGATACCATGCAATATGTATGTCACAACCCAAGCCCGAGATCAGAGTCATTAGGGCTAAACCCCGGGTCGCGATGATAATCATACTTACTCCCGTAAACCCCGAACTAACTGAAGTTAAGACGAAGTCCACAAGGGATCTTGCATACGTACCTGTCAATGTACAGTTGTGCGAAAATATACAGACATATATACATTGACAACAAATTAAAAACTAACGTAGTCCTTTACTTATACAGTAAAGTTCAATATACAAGATTTCGTTCTAATTAAGTCAACCACTGCATATTCAAAATACAATGCAGGGGACATCATATACAATTCCCAAAAATGAATATATAAAAACATTTCTAAAAAGTTTCCAAAATGTTCCAACGTTTTCGCTCTCAGATCAGGTCACTCAATTAAACCTCCTGGAGGTATCGGATGGGCCTCATCCGCTGGCGGTACGATCTCTACGGGATCGGCACGGGCAACTGGGCCTGTAATATCATTAGTAATACTGTGAACACGGCGGTTCAACAATATATATACAGATCTATGGCATGTACGGCAATTCATTGATTTAACAGTTCTAAACAATCAATAGTATACAGCCTTTGTGCAATAGTAAACACAAGTGATAACGACAATGACATTGGCAACTACGTACAATAGTATTGGTTTCAACTCAAATCGGTTCTTCCTAAAGGAAACATTTCATATTCGTTCATTCATTACATTAAGCATCTATTAATGACTTATCAATAGGACTCGTCAGTCCAATATATGACTTTTTATTCTATGACATTTCGGTCCAATAAGGTGGGATCTCCCAGTGTCTGAATCAAAGATCACTGGTATCACCACGGAGCTCCGGAACGCCCCCAAATCCATCTACTGCAGTAGGATTGTTCGTTACACTGTTACTTTTATAACTGTCCATTCATTAATTCATTCCGTTCAACTCAATGATGAATTTAGGAAGCCACTATGTAGTGCCAGACTCATTAACAATTCTAGTCAATCTTATTCCAATTCTCTAAACCAACAATTGAGTGAAACGTTCGTTATCAATGCACGTATTACTGTAGATGATATTACTTAGTTAAATTTGTGCATTAAGATAACCTTAGCTAACACTTATGAAGGTTTAGATATCACTAACATTAACCTCATTGATTAGGCTTTCAATTCAGATTAATCTCAATCTATCTCATAATTCGACTTAAACTAAAGGAGTATCTATGATCATAAAAGCGATCTTGGTTCACGTAAAAATCCAAAACCCTAATTTCGGCCAAGTTCGGTTACCTCAGTGGCTACCTTGCGGTCAGCCGAAACTGCACTAGCGGTTAGCCGAATTGCTGTTGGCGGCTAGCCGAAATTTGGCTGGCGGTTAGCCGAACCAAGATCGATTAGCTTACGGTCAGCTTTCCAGGAGCTAATTTTCTAACAGGGATTCCGAGCTCTTTTCCGAGCTTCAGAAGTTCTGAACGAAATCCATGATTTTGAACTCCTTGAGTTCATACAAGTTCTATAGAATCATAAATCACTAGAAATGTATATACTTGCCTTTGATTTGAAGGTTAATTGACAAAACCTCTTTGTTTGCTTGGCTTTGAGGTGAAAATCCTCAACTCAAACCTTGTAGCTCTAAGAAGACCTCGAGGAGAAGATGAAGAAGGTGAAGGAGATGAAATCTCTTCGCTTGGATCTCTCCTAACTTATAACTTGATGCTTGATGAAGATGAAATGGAAGAAAGAAGAGAAAAAGGATGAAGAATGAGCCTAGGGTTTGCAATGAGATGAATGAAGCTCATTTTAGGTTATATAAGCTCCCATTTTGCGTTTAAGTCCTTTAATCTCTCTAAATTACGATTCGAGTCAAATGAAGGGTCATTTGATCCGTTTCTCGCCGAACAACTTCGAGTTTATTATGCAAATTATCATACTCGTCAAGATACACACGTTGGTATCAAGAGTTTCAGTATTCGGCAAAATACGTAAATATTCGTATTTAATTCACTTAATAACCTTAATTACCATTTCATTAAGCCTAACTTATCCGTTTTAGGCTAACTCAGTTCCATTTGACCATAAATCACCATTAATTCAATTAAACATGATTAGTTAGCCTTAATATCACTTAATCAGAGTTAATCTTGATTAACTAGGGACGGAGCCTAACATGGAGTGACAGCTAGGATCAGGTGCAGTCCAGTGGCTTCGAGGAGCACACTTGGAAGCTGCGGAGATATAGCAGAGATAAAGCTCACAGATCAAGCACAAAACTAAGAGAAGCCCCCTACCCAGCACAAGAAACACTATGATAAGATGAGCTGAGCAAAGCCTCTAGACAATGAAAGAGCCAAGGAAAGAAAAAACAACCTAAAGCGTAAATGAGAATCAATCTACCTTGCAACCTAAAGCATAAATGAGAATCAATCTACCTTGCGGTTGAGTTGCTGTAGATCTTTGGACTCAATCTAGCTTACCAATTACTGCATTTAGTTATTTGAGAGGCAGAATAATCTTTCAGATCGAGTAGCTAGGAGGAGTTCTTCCATCAATCCTACCAAAGACAGATCCATTTGCTATCCCCGACGAGGAATCTTTCTATCATAATCTCAAGGTATACTTGGTTTGAAGAGTCTTAAACTCAGGACTAAACTCAGGATTTCTTTACCATAAATGTAAGATCCCTTACCTCACTCTACACCATCATATTTTTGCCACCCCACTTATTTTTTATTTTCTAAAAAATACTTACTCCCCTCTGTTGAAAGCAGTTGGAAGGAGCTCCATGGTGCAACCACGAGGTTGCAAGTTTTGAGTCATGTTACTTATCCAAAACAAAATGTAGGCAGATTGGACACTGGATCCAATTTCCAAGACTTTCATTCTTCTATGATGAAATTTCTCTTGGCTATCATCTAATGATGCCAAAGGCTTGGAGATCATTGTTATACCTGTATCTTTCCTTGCTCGTATAATGTAATTCGTCTCCTTCCATGAGGTTGTGCTCTACTGAATGACCGTGAATGACTTCTCTTATGTTAAGGTTGCTTCATAAAAAATTATACATAAGATTCACACTACAGAAACATGATACAAACCAATGTGGTAATGGCATTTCAGTTGTCTCTGGACTTATTTTTTTCCTATGCGAGGCTAAGTTACCTGACCTTGTCTGTACATACTATCTTGAGGCACATTTGATCCAACTAACTGCTGCCTGCCTCAAATATTTTGTGAATGCACTATTTTCCTCTTGCTTTATGTTTATTACTATAGAAACAGAATAAATAGAAGTCTTCACTGGAGGTTTAATGCATGAGAGGAAGGGGGCAAAAAACTCTTCTTTGTCGGCTGCAGAAGGCTCCTTTTCCCATGTCAAGAACCTAATCCATAGGTCAAATGCTAAAAGGATAGTGAAATGACTAATTGCAGCAAGTGACCTTTTTCCATGGAAGTCTCTTCAAGAGCATTGCAGGCAAACCATTCTGACGTTAGATAAACTATATGCAAATTTTCAACGAAACTGATGAAGGTAACTTTTTCCATGAAAGTCTGTGTTAGTATGTCTAACATGCTAATTTTCAACAAATCTGTTAACATTCCTTTTACATTTTTTCTAATGACAAAGAATATAAGTAACAAGTTCCAGAAGTTTGTATTTCATAATCATAGTATTGCATGATCTGCCTGGATCATATTTTACAAGCATGATCCTGCATTTGCCCAGTGACAGTGTTGGTATTGCATAATGTTGATATTTGCATGCAGAGAGCATGAACAGTTAATTAACCAGACACCATAGTCAAATTGTCTCATATATTTTGGAAACTGTTTTTGTAGGCACCACCAGAAAGAAGACAGGTTTTTAGTACTGAGCTGCTGAGAGTTGGCATTGAAGGTGCCAAAGTGCTACGTGAGCTTGGCAACAAAATTAAGGCAATGGAGAAATTGAATCCTGGAGACATCCTCCTTGTAGTGCACAAGGCCGCAGAAGAGCTTCAAAAGAAGATAGACCGACAATCATACCTTCTTGTCAATTCAAATTGCTGGGAGATTGGTAACCGAACTGTGATAATTAAAGATGCTAAAGCTGATCTTAACGCTACGCAAGATGAAGGGAAACCACTTGCTGCAAAGTCCATAAGTGAAGAAGTGCTTGATCTTGGACCACCTGCACTTTCCAAGAATTGGGGTGTTAACAACTCCTCTAACATGATCGCCAATTCCTATACACAGCTGGAAGGGTCCCCTGAAACGAAGTTTCAGAAACATCCCTTGTGGCCCCCACGACAATCTTTCTGTTCGGATGGAGGCCCTAGTGAAGTTGAGTCACAAACTTATGAAAGTGCAAGTGCCTTGTCTTTGGCGACCTTCACCTCACTTTTGATTGAATTTGTTGCTAGGCTTCAAAATGTTGTTGATTCATTTGAAGAGCTAAGTGAAGTGGCCAATTTTAAGGAGTCTGTCAGTGAACTAGGATTGGAGAGGGTTGGGTTTTGGACCAGACTGAGCAGGTGCTTGAGGTTTTCTGAATGATAGCTTGGGTTGCTTTTGATGACATGAGATGAATTTGTTGGATTTGTTGAAGCTGTGGGTTTCCATTGAGCTCGGTGTACAGAAAATTGTAAATAAGGTGGGAAACATTCAAACAAAATCCACATTCGTGTATACCCTGATCCTGATGGCACTGGTCGAGTAACCTGCCAGTAGTTGGCACTCATGGAACCGGGTGCACCTACATAACCTTTTGGCACTTTACTAGTTAAGTAAAAGTCAAGTAAAACATTCATTTTTCTGACAACGGGTCACATCAAAAGTATACTTTTTTAAAAATTTCCTCCTCCTTTTTAAAAAAAGAAAGTAAAAAAGCAACCTCCTTTCTCCACTAAATGACAAAAAATCTCCACTTTTCTATACAAAAAGTTAAAAAGATTTCATATCAAACAACTAAACATAAAAGGATAAATTAGCCAACGGTCCTTAAGCACGGTCTTCTAAGGCATCTAGTCCAACAATTTTTTCTCTAATATCTATAGTTCAAACAGTTAGAGATCTTTTAGTGAGAGGTCCCTAATACGTCACGTCATATATTTTCATGACTAATTTGCCCATTTCAACCCTCATTCCTAGGCCAAGTCCTCTCTTATTCTCTGTTGTCCCGGAGAACTCCTTCCATCTTCTTCTCTCTCATTTTCTACTTTCTGTTCATTTCCATGGTTATGGAGTACCATTGCAGAGTACCTTCCATCGCCACCATGACTTCCGATTCTCTCTCTTTCATTTCTTCAAAGATAGAAACGGTTTTACTTTCGCTTCCTCTTTCATCTGAAGTCTCTTCCAAATCTCTCTCTTTACAACTAATTTGAAAATGAGCAGTTTGCTCTTTTGTTTGTTTTCCCTCTCTCTTTTCTCGATTGGATCATGGTCATCAAGTGCTCTTGTTTTGGATTTCGATTTTTGTTAGAATCCGATTTTCTGTATTCTGATTTTTGGTATTGCTGAACTCAAATAAATTTAACAGAAACTCTGATAAACTGGATAAAAACTCAGATAAATTTTCCGAAACTCGGATAAATTTATTTGATTTTTCGGCAAACTTATCTGAACTTCTAGCAAAACTCAGACAAATTTATGTGAGTTTTGAACAATTTTTCTGAGTTTCAAACAAATTTATCTAAGTTTGGACCAAAACAAATTTATCTGAGTTTGAAAAAAAAAATTATCTAAGTTTTGCCCAGTCCCATGTGCAGATTCTCTAGATGATTTCTTCTTTTCAGATAAATTTAATTGAATTTTGCCCAGTCCCACGTGCAGATTTTCTGGATGATTTATCCTTCTTTGAATTAGTTTTCCCCATTTTCTTTCTCTTACATATAGTAATCCTTGATTTGTGCAATCAAATAATCTTCACGAAATTGACGAATTTTCTCCCTTTTTTTTCTCCAAATGAAACTCTTAACGAAATCAGTTTTCCTTTTTTGTATACTGTATAGAGTGTATTAAGAGGGGCACTGTAGACTTTTTAAGTGTTTAAAACTTAAGAAGAGACCTTTGGCTTTACAGAAAAAACACGTGGACCATTTGCAATAAAAACCAAAGTTGAGGGACCTCCGACCAAATGTCCCAAAATAAAATACTATCATAGCCTACTTATAATTTATTCTCTCTTGATTTGATGCTTTACTTTATCTTTATTTTACAGTAAAATTACCAAATGGGCCAATGGAAACGAATAAATGGATTATAATTAAATGGGTGACTTTTTAATGCTTAAGAGTACTGCCATTTTTAATTAAATGGATCCTTGGCACGAGTGATCATGGGGTGGGTATTGATGGAAGAGATAGATGTGGTTGCAGTTGTAAGGTCAGAGAAGATAGGGGGCCACAATAACTTGAAGAAGCATGCGGCTGATTTTGAAAAGGAAATGAAGTCTCATCAAAGACAACATGGCGTGAGAGAAACACATGGCCAGTGCATTGGTCAAGGCAACGTTAGCTTTTGTGATTGAGACTGTAGCCAATAAATACGCATTTGGTAGAGTGAAACTCAAGTTTGATATGTGTGTAGGGGCAGAATGAAGCCATGGGTAACAGGCACACCCAAATACACGTAAAAATGAATATTATGACTGCCTCACGGAAGGGAAAATAGTTGTATTAAGGGTCTTGTAGCCAAGAAAAGCCATTGTTTAAAGAGGGAAGTAAGATGATAGAAAGCAACTCACTTGTACAATAGTCAATTAAATTACAACCCTCCATCCAACGCCCACAACCCTTTGATCTAAACCATTTACAAAATATATGTTTCATAAAGTGTTTCCAAGCATTTGTTTGAAAAGGTTCTACGCCCTTGGGCAAATATGAGCAAGCCCAGATGTAATCAATTTGCAAGCAGGAGTGAAATCCATTTCTTCATTAGCAATCAAAACACGGTCATTTGGAAACATAACCCATATCTCAAATTTAATACCATTTGGAAAATAAAAATGTTGGAAAAATGGCTAAGAGTTGCACTAGTTTTTGTCAACTTTGAGCCAAAAACTAAGTGGGACCCACTTATCATTTTGGGTGGGAATACATGGGAATGTAATCTACTCCATGAGTAGATTATGGACATGTATTGAGTTGCTGTAATCCATTTAGGAGTGAATGAGAAATTGCCTCCTAAACACCACTACTTGAACATGTTAAACATGGAAACAAAAGGAAGTGGTGAACTTGCTTCCCACATTGCTTGGGAGCAAAATATTTCTTGGGTATAAATATGCTTACCTTGGTAGTATAAGATGAGCCCCAACGGGCATCCCACTTTTGTGGAGGAGGGAGAGCCTAGATCAAGGTGGGGTCACCACCACACACACGCGCGCCCCGCACCGGGCCGGGTTTGGGCTTGGGCTTCACGAACGAGTTGGGCTTAGCTCGGCCCACTACCCATTTATTATTTTTGGAGAAATTTTATTTAATAAAATTTTACTTTTTTGCAAATGGGATGTGTCCTTAGTGGTGTGTCTATTCGCCTTTGAAAGGGTGTGTCCAAACCCAAGAGAGGTGTGTGTAGCATCTGTTCACTAAACAGTCACTGTTCTGAACAGATGCAACCCCCATGAAGAGACCTGATACAAGTTATTTATATGCATCTTGTTCATGACTTTTCATCATCCAATTCACAGTTGTTGCATTGCATTTTCGAGTCATCCTCATTGTCAAGAGAGAGTCTTGTTGCTGCACTTTTGGTTCGCCTGTCACAGTTTGTAGTGCTGCAACTGTTGTGAAATTGATCATTGTATCTTGGGAGATAAACTTTGTTGAAGCTCGTGAGCACCTTTGCGGGGGAAAACTTTGTCTTAAGGACATAGTGTTAGACACTAGCCTTGATCAAACATCTTTTTGAAGGATACTGTTTTCTACCTTATAACATAGTACTGTTTTTCTGCCTTCAAACAGTAAATGATTTCCATTCGTAAACTACATTCTGTAGTTGTGTTTTACTGTTGTTTTAATTCACTGTTGTTAGGAACTATTTCCTGAATTCTGAACTACGACTGTATGTACTCGGACAAACAATCTTAAGACAAATTTTTTCTTTTCTGAGTACACTCTGTTTTCAGTTTTACTTCAGTATTCTCTGGTTTCAGTTTATGTCAGTTTCACTACTAGTTTCCTTTTCTTCTTATTCTGAAACCAGTATTGTAAAACTGAGTTTTTCTTTTTTATTTTTAACTAGTTACAGAATTTCAATGTGTTCTATAAATTGCTTTCTGATTGCCTCAGTAGACAGTAACCAATATCTGGTTACCATATAGTCTAAGTTTCAATTTACAGTACTGTTAGTTTGTAAATCTGCAGTATACTCTGTGTTTATTTTATTTCTGTTCTGTTAACAGTAATGGGTATTGAGAAGAATACTCTTATTGGTACCCCTACCCCTTTTATGGTGAACCATGGAGAGAAACCTGAGAAGTTCAATGATACTGAGTTCAAGAGATGGCAACAGAAAATATTATTCTATCTCACTACCTTGAACTTGGCTAGGTTCCTCCATGAAGAAGCTCCTGCTTTAATAGAAGGTGAGACAGATAAGTAAGTGGTTGTTGTTGTAGAAGCCTGGAAGCATGTTGACTTCCTCTGTCGAAACTATATTCTCAATGGACTAGACAACACATTATATAATATGTACTGTTCATTGAAGACTGCTAAGGAATTATGGGATTCTCTTGATAAAAAGTACAAGACTGAAGATGCCAGAATGAAGAAATTCGTTGTTGGCAGATTTCTTGACTGCAAAATGATCGATTCCAAAGCAGTTATCAATCAAATTCAGGAACTTTAGGTAATTCTCCATAAAATTCATGTAGAAGGAATGTCTCTTAGTGAGTCTTTCCAAGTGGGCAATCATTGAAAAATTGCCACCACTTTGGAAGGATTTTAAGAACTACCTTAAGCATAAGCGAAAGGAGATGAAACTTGAAGACCTGATTGTAAGATTGAGGATAGAGGAAGACAATCGTGCATCTGAGAGGAAAGCAGGAAAAACCTTCACTGAAGCTAAGGCAAATGCGGTGGAACATGGGCAGAATCCCAAGAAGAAGAAGAACAATCCCAACGGTCCCAATGACAACAAGAAGTTCAAAGGGAGATGCTAAGTGTGCGACAAACCAGGCCACCGTGCTAAGGACTGTCGTAAGCACAAGGACCAAGGCAATACAAGTAAGAAACCCGCGCAGGCCAACATGACAGAATTGGACACTCTCTCCACTGATGTTTCAGACATCAATCTTTCTGTTATGGTCTCAGAAGTCAATCTGGTTGGTAACACCAGAGAATGGTGGGTGGACACAGGGGCCACTCGACAAGTTTGCTCTATTAAAAAGATGTTCTCCACTTATCAAGCATCAACCTGAGAACAACTATTCATGGGCAACTCTGCCACTTCTAAGGTTGAAGGCCAAGGACAGGTGGTATTGAAGATGACTTCTGGAAAGGAACTCACCCTCAACAATGTGCTGCATGTACCTAATATTCGAAAGAATCTAGTATCAGGCTCACTACTGAGAAAGAAGGGTTTCAAACTGGTATTTGAGTTGGATAAGGTTGTACTTACTAAATCTGGGATGTATGTGGAAAAAGGGCACATGAGTGATGGGCTTTTCAAGATGAATGTAATGACTATCATTCATTATAAGAAAAAGTCTTCTGCTTGTATGCTTGAGTCTTCTAATGTGTGGCATAGTAGATTAGGTCATGTTAACTATGATGCTTTGCGTTGATTAGTTAATATGGAATGTTTGCCTAAATGCAGTTTTGATTCAAATATCAAACGCGAAACATGTGTAGAAGCTAAACTTACTAGAACTTCTTTTCATTCAATT